>LT669793.1:30521744-31219271 GCA_900128785.1 Arabis alpina | reverse complement strand
TCTACACAAGGATCATTTCTCTGATGTCCAAAAGAGAGTACTAGAGGCTACTCACCAATGCTCAGATAGCCTCTCTTCAGCTTCGAGAGGGACCTCTTGAATACGCTATCTGCCCTAAAACTGGTGGAAAGTCTAGAGTTAATTGGCTTGGAACTGGAGACCAAAATACTAACTATTTCCAAAGAGTGGCCAACTCTCGAAATGCCTATAACACCATTCATACCTTAATTGGATTGGATGGTTTAGAGGTCTCTGTTCCCTCTGACATTGGTGCCCTGGCTGCGGCTCATTTCCAGAATATCCTTGGGCCTCCTCTGCAGTTTTAGAACCAGGATTCTCTCCTTACTGTCTGCTCTTACACAAGGCTGGTTATTCCTACTGATGCTGCCTCTGTGATGATCAGTTCTCCTTCTGCAGATGAAATAAGACCAACAATGTTTAGGCTTAATCCAAATAAAAGTCCTGGTCCTGATGGACTCACATCTGGGTTCTACAAGTCTGCTTGGTCTGTTCTGGGTACTGAGGTTACCAACTCTGTAAATGGTATTATGACGGTTCTGAATGAGTTCAACCTCCTCTCTGGTCTGGTAATCAGTGCTGAGAAATCGAGTTTCTTCTCTTCTGGTATGTCTGATGTTGAAGCCATGGATATAACTACTACTCATCGGATTCCTCAAGGATCTCTTCCAGTCCGCTATCTTGGCCTTCCTCTTTGTACCAAAAAACTTACTATCCTGAATTGTGAGCCCCTGTTGCAAAGTGTGAGAGCTAAGATTAACTCATGGACTTCAAAATTCTTGTCATTCTCTGAAAGACAAGTCTTAATCAGTACGGTTATTGCAGGCATTACTAATTTCTGGTGCAGTGCGTTAGTGCTACCAAAGAAGTGTATTAAACTGATAGACTCTATGTGTGGAGCTTACCTTTGGAAGGGAACACTTGAAGGTAGACATGTGGCTAAGGTTGCCTGGGAAACAGTCACCACTCCTATTGATGAAGGGGGTTTTGGCATTAAGAAAATTCAGTCCTAGATAATAATCCAACCTTGGATTTTCCAGCCCTAGCAGCAGCAACAAGAGAGGGAACCAATAATCTATAGCCAGGACCAAAAATACTGATTGGACGTATGCAAAAGTGAGTAGTCCATTATTGCCATTCGCCTTCATGATCAATGTTTCTCCTTCAGCTTTAGTTGCTGAATATGAGTCATTGTGCTGAAATTGAAAAGATGATGAATATATTGGTAACCAATCTCCAATACAAAGCATCAAGTTTTAAAACACATGCAACCAGAGCGTAATTAATACCTTGGAAAGGTAAGGCATTGATTCAGCAGCACTGAAAATACCATGAACACCATCAAACACAACACTAGGAGAGCTTGTGTAGATAAGCCTCTTTACTCCAGTATCAACACAAGCATCAATTACATTTGTGTCCCTGTATCCCAAAACGAAGCAGGAAATAAAAAAACAAATCAAACAGATCTCTACTGTGAAATGTGCAGAGATTGCATATAATAAACCTGGAACATTAACAGAGTACTGAGGCTGATGATTGTTAATAGAAGAATCTGGAGCTGCCATGTGAAACACCACCTCCGCTCCCTGAAAAGCTGTACCTAACTAAAAACCCTAACTAGAAACCCTAAGTCTAAGGGATATGGATTTGCCACATTAGCTACTATTGGTTAGTTAATTAGTTGTAATTTTTTTCTTTGCTGTTCTACCAATTAACTAGGGATGTTAATTATGGGTTTTTACCCATTGGGTATCCTAAATCCACCTTAAATTTAAAGCCTATTACCCGCTTTCTTTATTTAAAAAATTTATGGGTTTTATTTGGACGGGGCCTAATTTATTAATTACCCAATTGGATTTAGGATATCCAATGAGTTTTAAAAAAAAAATATTTAACATAAAAAAAATAATGTTTTTTAAATAGTTTTACGGAATTTTACACGTTTAGCCAAAATACGTGATTTTATGGGTTTAACGGGAAAAACGTAAATTTATGGATTCTGGCGGAAAAATCAATTTTACCATTATGGCATAAAAACGCAGCGGAAAACATGATTTTACGATTTTGACGGAAAACGTGATTTTACGGTTTTGCTTGGAAATATTATTTCAGGATATTGGCAGAAAAGTACAATTTTAGAGGGAAAACATAATTTTATGGTTTTGGCGGGAAAATGCGATTTTACGATTTTTGAGGGAAACCGCTATTTTACAGTTTTAGCAGGAAAACACGATTTTAAGGTTTTGGCAGAAAACGCCATTTTCTGGCGGGAAAACACGATTTTACGGTGTTGGCGGGAAAACGCGATTTTACTTTTTTTGCGGGAAAACGCTATTTTACGGTTTTTGCGTAAAAACTGGTTTCACGTTTTTGGCGGGAAAACATGATTTTACGGTTTTGGCGGGAAAACGCGATTTTACAATTTAGGCAGGAAAACGCATTTTACGGTTTTGGCGAAAAAACTGATTTCACGTTTTTGGCGGGAAAACGTGATTTTACAGTTTTGGCGGGAAAACGCGATTTTACGGTTTAGGCAGGAAAACACGATTTTACGGTTTTGGCGGGAAAACTCTATTTTACGGTTTTGGCAAAAAAACTGATTTCACGTTTTTGACGGAGAAACGCGATTTTACGGTTTTGGCGGGAAAAACACGATTTTATGGGTTTGGCGAAAAACACGATTTTACGGTTTTGGCGGGAAAACGCTAATTTACTGTTTTGGTGGGAAAACGCAATTTTACGGTTTTGACGGGAAAACATGATTTTGCGGTTTTAGCGGGAAAAAGCTATTCGCAAGAATGGCGGAAAAGCGAATTAAATAATAAAAATAATTGTGATTTGTTAAAAAAATAATTGGGTAACCCTAAACTTATGGGTTTTTTTTTATTACCCTAGTAATACATGGGTTTATTTTGGGTTTTTTATTGTAAGGTTTTTTTTTACGGGTTTGTTTTGGGTTTGGGTTGGATAGATTTTTTTACCCATGACAACATCCCTACAATTAACCCATTTAAAATCATAGCTATAATTCAGAGATAGTCTTCCGTCCTTTAATCTCATAGAGTAGAGTGTGCTTCATTTTTTTGTTCAAGAGTTGGTTTTGGGCCTTAAAACAAGAGTAGAGAAGAAGTGGCCCTCTATCAATAAGAGCATACATGTTTTTTTTTTCTTGGGCCCAAAACTTTTAATCGAATTACTTTTGGAATTATTATCTTTTTAATAAGAGAAGGTCTATCTTTGGAATTAGTTTTTGAATTTGGCAAAAGGGAACAATACACATTTAAGTTTTGTACAAATCTATTGCAAAAGTGGAGGGAAAGAAGATAGTGAAGTGTGAAAGTTAATGATGGAAAGAGAAAAGAGACATGCGGTTTACAAGTGTCTTGTGGATGGCTCTGCTGGTGGTGGTGGTGGTAGGTGTTGTGCGGCAGCAACCTCCTAAGAGAGACACTCCAACATCCATCCATTTCTCTACGTATGATACACAATCTTCATCCCTAACTCCTGTGTTTTCCCTGCATCAGTTTTCTTTTTTTCCTACTCAGATATTTGTATCACATTTTGTATTTCTCTTATACAAAATAGTATATTGTTGACTTAACAACCCACTCCTTTCGATCAACATCATAGCTTTCTCCGCAGTTTGGGTACACTAGTATAGGCTTGGTCGTCACCTACATGTTATGCAAACATTTTAGGGTCTATAAATATAAATAACAATACCAATGTGTGGATACAAGCTGTTCCTCTTCGATCTCCAGAATTAACCCTTCGATGAATCTTGCAGGGGTACAATTGATTCCAACGGCCACTACTTTATCACATGTTTCGGCGATCGCGATACACTCCCTAGCCATCCTTGAAGTTAAACAAAAAACCACCCAGGGATCTTCACATCTCCCCCATTTAACAGCTCAACAAATGCCTTGTTGTACCACATATCAAGAAACCAAAACTTAACACCCACCAGAAGCTAACAACGTCAAGATGAGAAGCTAACAATATTTCGAGTCTGAAAATTCTTAAACCTTTCATGGTAGCTGAAATCCATGAACAGCCAAAGTTTTAGTTTTTGTCTTTTTTTACTGCATTTTGGAAGATTATAATTTTTACCAGTTACTTGATAATCTGCATGCTTGGCTCTGTGAAGGGTCGTAAGCTGTCTTGAAGAGCAGTTTCGAAAATACTAGTTTGATGACTAAAAAACAAAAGAAGAGAAAAATGCATAACATAATCCTACAGTTTGCATTTAATACAAGAAAAATTATGTACAAAAATAGACCAAAACTTATCATCAACCCTATTAAATTGCTGACAGTCATATACAAGCTTTTTTATCAACAAAAACCTTTTTTTACCCTCTAAAATACGTACATATACATATTTAAACTTTGAATCTATACTTTAAAATCGAATTATCAAACTCAATTTAACAAAATAATTAGTCATTGAAATTCTATGAGAGTCGATCAAAAATATAACTAAAAAAACTATTGATACTAAAATTACAAGCTATTTTGATTTACTAAAATTGAATTGGAGTTTAATTTTGATCTAACTGATTTTTTAGATTTTGAATTACGTATTTTTTTGGTATAAAATTATGAAAAGTAATGAATTAACTCAAAAACATGATAACTGATAAGTATCGTATGTTTATATGGGGAATAAAGTAAAAGTATAGGTCTCTATTTGCAATTTTACGTATTTATTAAAAGAATAATAAAATATTTAATCGCGTAAAAACGGCAAAATGTTCTTTAAAGATACTCTTTTCTCTCTCTTTCAACTTGAAAATTTCAAATCCAGTTCTCAATTTTCAGTTTCTCTCTCGATATGTAGAATGTTTGCCAGATGATCAAGACCATATAGATTTCAAGACTATTTGAGGTTAGACCATACATAGCCCATAAGAAAATTTGTTTGTTTAGTTAGGTTAAATTGGGCTTGATTAGATCCGATTGACAGCTCTTGGTGTAATTGACAGTTCTAGTGCATTGCTTAAAGATGAACCCTTGGGCCATCAAGTTATCAAATCGAGACCAAAGAGTAAGCTCGCAGTGGAAAATTCGCTCGTATCCATTTTTGCTAATTTGGGAAATGTAGACTATGCACAAAATGGTCAGTTTCCATTTGATGCGTGATGAAGTGCATTCCAACCACCATGTCATCTCTATTATCTGTCTTGGGTCATGTGGATTACCAAAAATAGGGTAGAGGAATTCATGGTCTGGTTGTTAAAATGGGCTTTTTGATTCGGTTGTTTGTGTGTGCTTTAATTGGAATGCGATGCTTTCAAATGCGCATCACTGTAGTGTCATGGAGAGGAGGTGCTAAAACTTGTATCAGAGATGAGAAGCACAATTATTTAGAAATAAACAAAAATTTGAAATAAGCACCGTTAAAACTTACTTCAGGTTTCAATTTCCAAAAGTAATTATTATCATGCACAATTAGACTACAGAACATTGTCCATTTTGTAATTTTATTTCTTTTTTTGTTGAAACTTAAACCTTCTTCTTGTAGTTTAATCTGTGCCCAGTAAAACACGTAGACTCCAAGCTGAACGGCACACAAGGCTGTTCCGGAAGCATTGCTTATCTGTATTCCATTAAACACACCGAAAAGTTACAATAATCGAACAATTAAAAGGTTTATGATACTAATTAAAGAAAACAAAAAACTTACAAGGACGAAGAGATCGATTTTGTAGATCAAAGAGTAAGCAGTCCAAGTCACAGCGTTAAGGAAACCAAGTAAAGATATCCAAAATGGCATGTACTCAACACTTTTCGTTCGCACCACTTTTTTCTGTGCAAAACCCAAATATCAACAATTAAGTAACTTTAAAGTATGAAACCATCAATGCATGGGATTATATATAGAAAGAGATGGGACTTACGATGGCAAGACAAGGAGATGCATACATAGCAATGTTGAAGACATCACAAAGCACACCAACGAATGCTACTCTAGCAGACGGGTTGTTTTTCAACGCGATAAGAGCAATCAAAACAACCACTACCAGACTAATAACCTCAGCCACCAGATATAACCTAATGTTCCTCTGCACATCACCATTAAATTACTCATAAGCTCTCATACTAATCAAAATCAAGAGAGACCAAAAGGAGACTGAACCAAGTATATATACATACACGGGAGTTTTTCTTCTTGCGACCACTGTAGATTAAGAATATGGCAACGTAGATGGCTTCGATAGACAAACCAATTCCATTGATGCTAGTAACAAGGAGACTATCCTTCTGAACAATGGGAAGACCATAGAAAATCCACAACATACAGTTCATCATTGTGAGCACATACGGATATGGTTGAAATTCCTCCACCGCTTTCTTCTTGATGATCCTCACAAACGTAGGCCTAAACCATATCAAAATCACCCTCATCGGAATAACCATTGACGTATGTGCTCAATGTGATGAACTATATGTTGTGGGTTTTCTATGGTTTTATGGAAGACCATAGAAAACCCACAACATACAGTTCATCACATTGAGCACATACGGATATGGCTGAACTTCCTCCACTGATTTCTTCTTGATGATCCTCATAAACATTGGCCGAAACATATCAAAATCAACCCCATTACTACAATAGAGATAACAGAGTATCACATGACTAACTCTCACATATGTATAGAAATTCATGGCTAAACACTCATACATGGACAGATCGAAATTGTGAAGAAGGAAAAGGGATCTTACACTGGTGAAAGGAAGAAACCAAAGGAAATAAAATTCCCTGCATTAAATCGAAATAAAACTTTGTCAAAAATCAACAATAGTTATAGCGATTTTGTGCTAATTTTAATCTCATCGATTCAAGATATACTCTATAACAAGTCGAGCTCAACACACAAAACACATGAAAATCGATCGAAGTTAACTATAATCAAATAACGTATAAACAGAGAGATCCACACCATTAGAGTCATCAAGCTCAACAACACACAAAAACTAAACCGATCGATTATACAATTCCACAACACACAAATCTATAACTCGTTCGGATTCGAATCACTTTTACAACTACATTGGATCGTTTACGGCATGAATCAAATTAGCATATACCGATTGAGAAAGTGAAAGGAAGAGAAAGAGATCGTTACCAATAACTCCGACGATGTTACGGACTAGCTTCGCATCAATCATCGTGAAATCGAACGAAGAAGACGAAGAGCAGTAGTGTTAAGTAGAGCTTGACTCAATATAGAAAGAGAGATATATAATATAGGTGTATATATATATAGAGAGATAAAGATAAGAGAGACGTTTGACTCAAACGGTTAAAGTCAAAGGAGTCAATATTACCAGAATTGCCATCAAAAGCAAAATTCACAACAAACACATGCAAAATCTACGAGCGAAATCGTGGTACGTGTGCTCTCCACGGCAAATAAACCGGATCGTTAAATCAATTTTTATCCCGGCCGGGTTTTCAAATCAAATCCGGTTTATTTATAAATTTTTTGAGAAAGGAAAAACCAAAATTAATTTTTGTTTTTGTGTGGAATTTCAGATTTCAACGGCTAGTATGTTTACAAAATTACAAAAGTAATTAATTCATTTACATTTCTCGTGGTCAAACATACGGATACACAATGTATGTATGTATGTAATAGTACTAGTATAATTGTTGGAAGTGAATTTTCAGAGAATGCAACACTAAATAACACTCACTTGAAATTGTCTTTGTAAAATACGTCGAATTTTTTTTATCCTGTGACTTTTCTGCTAATCAGTTACAAACAGAGATTTGATGGTGGAAATAAGATGTGTTTTATGGAGTTTAAGGACTCCTCTATTTCAGCCAATGCGCTCTTGTTCGAAAGTGTCTTATGTAGAGTTCGATAACGCTTTTGAAGCTGTAAAATTTTCATGAATCGGAACTATATCACAGAAGAGAGATATGATTACTTTGTACAGCCGGAGATATTCCTAACAAGAACTCGGAAATCAGGACCCATAACATAAACCTAGGAAGATGTGTACTTGTATGGTTAACGAAGTTTGTTCGTACCTGAAAGTCGTGAGAGAAAACGAGTACTGACTATCCCCATTTCACCTCAATCCAATTCGCAAAAACTGTAAAACACACACAAAAATACTGTAGATGATATCTGGAGCTATTTTATTGAGGATTGTGTCGCCTAACAGCAATTGTGGAGAAACAAAATTTATCATAATGAAACAAAGGAATTTGCTGCACATAGGGAAAGATACTGCACCTTCCAGTATTGAGATGGGTCATCAATGAAAGAAGAAATCCCCGAGAAACCATTGGCTTTGACCATTGCATCCACTATCATAAGCTCTATTGCCTTGCCTGCAAGCAAATGGAAAGAAACGAGAGGGAAATAGAGAAAAATAGGAATAAAAGAGAGAGACTGATAATGTACAATACCTTTACTTTCAGATTCTTGTAGACCGTTCGATGGAGATCAGCTCAAGTTGCGAATAGCTAGTGGACATTACGATCTGCAAAATTCAACTGGTGTTACAAGGGAGTAGAAGCAAACGCAAAAACAGAATATCAGTCGGGTGGACAAAACTCACACTCCTTAGGACGGTAGCAGATTTCATTATCCATGACTCTCATCGTCTCTGGCAGTCTAGAAAGTTCTGATAATTAGCGTTTTCCTTACTAGCAAAGACTGAAATGACTATAGAGTAGTATGAGAACCTTTGGAACTGAAAATTGCATCCAAATCCACAAGCTCGAGAATCACGGACAAGGTAGTCAAACCTATAAAATTTTGTGCAAATCTAAGAATCACGATGAGTGAAAAGAGAATCAAAGAAACTGCAGACAAGTATAAAACTAAAGAATAGAGAGAATTACTTGTCCACATCAATCCCATTAAGCTTAATGAGTGTTTGTTTGCTTTTACCATTTCAGAGGGTTTTCTCTTCCACGAGCTAAATCGATCTTGACGTTTGTAACAGCGGTATCTTCTTCTTTTAGTGTTAAGCTTGTGTGCTTCTGTTAAATGAAAAGTGATAAGTATGACAATGGACTGTATACAGTTAGTTTCTCTTTATATTTAGCTAAGTGTTTAAAAGACTACAAAACCTGGGAACAGATGATATCTTTTGCAGTTAAGGGTTTGAAATGATCGATTTTTTCCTTTGGAACCGCATACTCGTTACAGAACTGTAGATAAAACAAAGCCAACGTTTCATACACATCTTTAAATTAGTTTTAAGTATAGATTAAGGAGAAAACCGGTAAATATTGTTACCTGGTACAACTGTCTCATGCGAATGCGGAGTATAATCTCCCTAGCTTCTGCAGGTTCTTTATTTGGAGCTATTTCAATAGTTTTGATGATTGTGTCATCCAACTGCAATTGTGGAGAAAAATAAAATATTATAATGAAACAAAGGAGTTTGATGCACATAGGGAAAGTTACTGCACCTTCCAGTATTGAGATGGGTCATCAATGAGAGAAGAAATCCCCAAGAAATCCCCAACTATCATAAGCTCTATTGCCTGCAAGTGAATGGAACGAAACAGAGACAGAACGGAGAGAATGATAATGTTACAATACCTTTACTTTCGGATGCGTGTAAACCGTTCGATGAAGATCAGCTCGAGTTGCGAATAGCTTGTGGACATTACGATCAGCAAAATTCAACTGCTGTTACAAGGGAGTAGAAGCAAACGCAAAAACAGAATATCAGTCAGGTGGACAAAACTCACACTCCTTAGCGCGGTAGCAGATTTCATTATCCATGACTCTCATCGTCTCTGTCAGTCTAGAAAGTTCTGATAATTAGCAATTTTCTTACAAGCAAAGACTGAAATACTATAGAGTAGTATGAAGACCTTTGGAACTGAAAATGGCATCCCAATCCACAAGCTCGAGAATCACGAACAAGGTAGTCAAACCTATAAAAAAATTTGTAGACATTAAAATGTTGCAAAGGTGCAAATCTAAGCATCACGATGAGTGAAAAGGGAAACAAAGAAACGGCAGACAGTAGAAAACTAAAGAATAGATAGAATTACTTGTCCACTTCAATCCTGTTTCGGCCGTTAGCAACAATATCATACAAGAAACGTTTCTCTGCGTTGCTCTGCAAATTATGAAAAAGGGAAAATATATGCAAGGCATAAGTAGCTGTTTATGTTTGATTAGAATACAGAACATACTGTTATATAACTTACTCTCAGCTCTGAAAATTCAGTACTAGCTAGTATCATATCCTGTCAAGTAAAGATTTGAGCCAATCATCAGTAAAGAGGAATATAGGAAGCAAGAAATAAGATTCTCATTGTTAAAAACCAACACCAATGTCACCGTTTCCCAAATCAGGCCATTTGCGAAAACCAGAACAGTTTTAAGAAAGACTATTACCTTCGCTCTTTTCAGCATTTGATCCTCAACTTCGATGTGATGTATCAACGATGTGGTCAATCATTTTTACAGACATTGACTCATGAGACCTGCAGACAAGAACTAGCAATTAAAGAGCTGGATTCAGAGAGAGAGAGTCATAGTAGTGAAATTAAGTTCACACCATGGCATTGGTCTTTCCAAGGAATGTGCGAACATACCATTCCAAGGATACTTAACAAAATGTGATTGTACCACTGAAACTTGTATTGACCGTTCCAATACCTGGAAATTTCTTAGCTTCTGAACAGTTTTGCCTTTAAGCCAATACACGCCTAGATAGTGCTCAAATCTAGAAACCAGTTATTCATCTAAAATGCACGGCATATACCATGTTTTTCACTCCTAAACCACTCAAGACACAATACAGTTCGGAATACATAGTAACCATAGCAAGTAACCTAAATACTGGACAAAAAAAGTTAGGACTGAGATTAAAGAATCAGAAGACTGTAGTAGTGTAAACAAGTCATGGAAACGAGCACAATCCACTATAAGTTACCTCTGAAACTGCTCTGTGTCAATGAACTTCAAACAAAGCTGCAAATCAAACTGGTCGATTAGCACATCTAGTGGTTTAGAGAATCAGATTTCAAAGACTTATGAACCGTAGTCTAGTGTTTACAGAATCTGATCAATACTTAAGCTAAAAACTGGAAGAAACTCACACAGGGGCAGATAAACACAAACAAGAATCGAATCACAGAAATCACCGGTAGGTTTTTGTCGCTCGTTCATCAAATGTATCATACATTTCTTAAAATTAGTTAAATCTCCCGATAAACATCAAATCCCTAACAAACGAGCATCACAAATCAAAGCGATAAACCAAATACGAAATCCAGATTCCAATTCGAACAAAGTTTCACCGGAAAAATCTCCGATAACGACGGCGTAAAACCGATAGAAATCTCCGGCAACCTTATCTTAGAAACGAACAATTTCGAATGAAGAAAACAGGAAACGAAGAAGGAAGAAGGAAGAAATTTACAGAGCCATAAAAATTTAATGTTTGAGATTCGATGATTGTTGTTTCCATGAACGTCGCCGTAGACTCCTTCGTCGGAGCACGGCGGAGTAAACCGGATTGATTATTTAGGGTTTCGATCGGAACAACATGAGAAAGAGAGAAAAGAGAAAGAATCTTTTATTAATGAATTTTTTTCTCTGTTTACAATCCCTAATAAATGGGACCTCTATTAACTGCTATTAGACACGTCGACGAGTCAAGACTCGGACTCCATTAAAGAAACACCACGAGTCAAATCGTAAACTCGTAAAAACTCAAACAAAGAAGAAAGAAGACTCAAAGAAGAAAGAAGAAACGGAAAACAATGAGGAAGACATGGTCATGATGGTGATAGTTTCTTCCATCTTCTTCTTCACTGAGGAACTGTTTTCTTGATCCATACTTCTAAAGCGAGGGTCGAACACACGACAAAAAACACCACAATCAAGAGATACCAACTAGGAATTAGTAGTACGTAATTCGCAATATGAAGGTACAGATGAATCCAAAAGAGAACCAAGAGGACGATCATAAAGAACAAAAGCCCCACCAGTAAAGCTCGCGAGACGAATACGTCAATGGTTATTCCAATGAGAAAGGGGACCAAACCACCGGCGAAGAAAGAAGCCGAACCTATCAAACCTTCCATGGTGGCATTTCTCCAGCGTCCCATCGTAAGTGCTTCCATAAGGAAGCAAGAAAGTCCACGAAGGATCATACCTCGGAGGTAGTACACAAACATGCGAAGAGGAGTATCCGGTTCGAACTGAACCAGTAGAAAGGTCGCGGAAATAACACCCAGGATCAAGCTTACTGCGATGCGGCGGTACAGAGGAACTCTGAGATTTGCTTCTCCCTGTTCAATATCCATCTTTGTTTGCGAGCAAAGAAAGTGAGAAACTTGACGAGTAAAGAAAGTGAGAAACTTGACGAGATCCTAAGAGATGGAGTTAATTTTTATAACCTCTTAGAATGCTAAGGAAAGTAGACGAGAGACTGATTATATAGACAAGAAGAGTGATGCAGAGGAAGAGATGACCGGTCTAATCGGACCTTCCACTAGGAATAGAGGGTTTACGCTTCCTTTTTAAACAACTATATCCAAGCCCGCGTTAATACGGGCCCAAAATTAAATCAAACCGAACCGATCTTTAACCGGAATCAAAGTGGCGTATAGAAATTCCCATACACTACGAAAACTCTTCTCATACAAATTGCAATGGGGTACTCACCAAAAACAAACATTGCAATATGGTCCTCACCAAAAAACAAATTGCAAAAGAGGTAGAATTTAATAATATTTCTGTTGAGAAAGTTGCATATAAGATATAAAATTTCTTCTCGTACAAATCGTGCAAGGCTAAATTAGTAAAACTTCTTTTGAAAAAGTTACATATAACAACACTACACAACTCTATTCATACCATTGAGTGTTTGGTATCGAGAGTTTTTTTTGTGGCGGGAATGGGTCATGCACTGTAGAAGAACTCGTTAGCTTCATTGTATCGATCCATGACGACATTGTGTAGGAGGTGAACAGGTTCGAGGAGATTAAAGTAGCTACCTAAAATGTCACGAGTCAATGGAGGAGTGTCCTCGTCTTTTGACCAAGCGTGTTGAGCCACAGACAAACCGCTTAGACAGTAACATGTGTGGTAGAAGTCAGGGGCTTTCCTCGGTTTGTCTCTAAATCCACCATCAGATTTCTGAAGATTGTCCCCGAAAAATATCAAAAAACCAATAATGTACAGAAAATTAGGCATACAAGTGTTTGTGTTTTAAAAATGAAAACTTGACTGGATGTTTAAGCAAACTGACCTTAGAGCACAAGAGTACATATCTCTGCAACCCGAGGCTATCGAAAACTGGTTGCGTTCTCCTGTTAATGTAGGTGGATGTATGATGGACTCCGTGACCACACCCTGAACCAGCAAAGTTTTCCCTTTTTTAGAATGAACTAATGGTATGAGAAACTTTAACGCATACCTTCATCGCTATCCTCATCAGAATCATCATCGTCATCACTGTCTTCAGGATCATCTTCATCATGATCATGTTCTCTGTGATCTTCATCTGTCCCTTGTGATATATGTGATGATCCATGAACCTCAAGATCATGGTTTGAATATAATCTTTGCAGTAGAACACAAGGGGCTGCCTGTTTAACATGTACCAAAAAGAAAAAGATAACAACGGTGTTGTGTATAGGAGAATTTTGGAGCAGGCCCTAAAATCACGGGAAAAAAACGAGGTTACGAAGGATAAACAGAGGATTAGAAGACTGACCTGCCAGAAAGTGTAGCAACCATCAACCAATTTGTTCGTCCTACCTTGAAATCCCATTTCTACTCCTTGTCGATGTACAGCCCAATTCTAGAATCATACGGAAATTGATTTGTAAGAAAAATGTCTCCATCAATGAAAATAAGGTATTCCATTAATCATTTCAAAACAGCATTGTATGTTACCATTAATGTATCCAACTCCAAACGGTTGACCTCATTGATTAAAATCATAGTAGCCAACCCACAGTAGGTGTACCTAAACAACAGATTAGGAGGTAATAAGAAAAGCCGTAGGTAACAAATTAATATTTCAGGAAATCGATTATAAGCAAAATTCAATTTTGATCAAAACTTCAACATAATGGAAGTAGGAGACCATACCCACCGTGAGCTTCGGAGCCAGGTTCCCCTACAATGCCACCTTCATAAGTTTGGCAACTGCTCAAAATAAAGTGAGTTAAAACGAGCTTTCCAAGAGAAATCAATAACTTCATCGACTTATACCTATATAACAGACTAACAGTAGTCCAGCTTTATATGATGTGAGATCAAAGTGATAGAAAAGATACCTCACGATGTAATCTCCTAGGCCTCGGGTCAGCTCAACATCCAAAATATTCAGGATGCTTGCAACCTGTGTCAGAAAGTCGAAACATATCAGGGAAAAAACCAACCATAGGATAGAAGACTTGGAAGTCTCAATACGAGTCTATCTTACTGCAAAGTATCAGGTAATATTTAGATCATTAACCACATCCTACTGTGACATTTAAGTCCATGAAATTGGAAGAAACAGAGCAAAATGTATCCGTGTTTGTTGGTCTCATTCACCCTATAAATTTTTTGACCGCAGGAAAAGGGGACAAGAAAAAGTGTAAAACTCACCGAAATTGCAGTGTAGCACGCTCGAACATCCATTTCTCCCATATCATGCATCCTAATGATCAGTGAGAACGTCAGAATTTGGGGACAAGACTAAGAGTCAACAAAATGCATGATATGAAAAAAAGATTCAGATGCTGCTAAGAGAAGTGAGCATAAATCTCCCAAGTCGGGAAGACGTCTGATGGTATATCCCAACTGTGACCTTTTCTTCCTGATGTTACATGAATCCAATTAAATATCTTGACTATAAGGTAAAGAGAGAGAGAAGATATCAATTAGAAAAAAATGCAAAAACCGAACCTATAAGGAAGCTTAGGAGAGCTAGACATAGGGGAATGCAGATCTTTTAGAATAGAATTCTCAGGTATTGAACTTGGAGGAGCTGAACGAGAATTCCGCTGCTATTCCAGACAGAGAGAAAATGAGTCCTAAAGGATATAAATACTAAAAGTGCATATTGTTCTGAAGCAGGTTGTATTGTTTACTTGCCTCAGGTAGCTCTCGGTATCTTTTCCTCTGTAGGTAACTGTGAGAAGGAAATCCAGAAGCATTATTCATAAAATCAGCACCATGGTGGCTGCTAAAGCTCACATTGTCTCTGTTAGTAGAAATGATTCCTTGAGCATTGTAATTGTTCTCAGGCTTCCTCTTGTTTAGTCCCCAGGCAAAAACAGAAGGCTGGAACCTCTCACTGACATTCTCGCAGTTGATGCATTTGCAATTGTCTGAGCACAGGGCATTAGCCTGAAAGCATTCACAGTACTTCTTCAAACACTTGGTTCTTTTGCATTTGCAGCCTCTCGAACTCGAACGCAATCCAAGTTTCGTAACAGGTGCAGCCTCATACTACAATACAATTTCAGATACTTACAAATCACTAAATCAGGTTAACAACATAATGCAATTAGATGTCCAGTGCTTTCTGATAGTGCTCGTCTCACAAAGCGATAGGTTTGACGAACATACCTGCTTGTCAATTACGCTGTTAGTAGACTTTCCACTGAAGGTACTTGGATAGCGATCTAACACATTTGCCAAAGCTGCTTCTATGATATCACAGTTGTCAGAGTTGTTATGACAATCAGCACAATCACAGTCGATACAGAACTCTCCTGAAGCAAAGCAATCACAGTACCTAATAACCAAGAGACATATTGTCAAACAAATATCCAATCCTGCATCAAATCAACCTTAATCTCCAACTAGTATTGATCTATGCAACATTGGATTCATTCGCATCTCTATAAGGCTTAACACAATACTAAATCTGGTGATGCTAAAGAGATAATCTTACAATTTTAGACATTTGGACTGCCTACAGCGACATCCTTTCTGCTTCTTCCAAGTAATGCCTTCTTGATCTGTTGTTTCTGAAGGCTCTCTGCTTCAAATTAGAGACCAATCAACATCAGAGAGCAATATAATCTAGCACAAGTCCTTATAGATCATGATCGTGAATCTTCTGGAACGAAATTACTCAATACAACAAGCAGATGTAACGAAAATTGGAAACAATACTGAGAAATCGGAGGAAAAAGAGCAAGTTCTTTGATAGGCGACTCCGAAGATAACTCTAATTTGGTGAAAACGAGCTCCGTATGGTTCTTCTCTGCCGCGATCGCGCCGGACGCTATGTGACCGATCATATCGATCATTCACGTAGTCTCCGAACAAGTTGATTCCTCGATTTGGCGTACCGATTTGAGAATGATCGGTGAGAAATCCTTAGAATAGCGTCGAGATTCATAGATCTAATCCAAGTGTACGGAGAGAATCGCCATGGTTAGAAGATACGAGAACGAAATAGATTGATAGATCCTAATCGGAGACGATGGTTGTCTCTCGCGTGAGCATCTAGGGTTTCCCCAGAGTCCAAACGATTTTCTGAGAGAGAAGGAAATTTACAAAATCCAGAGAGTGATCTTGGAGGGAAGATATTTTGTTTCATTTGCTTTATGCGGCCGTTGGAGTTATTGGAATCTAATTTCATGAATATAGTTTGATCCGCGGATCTAATGTTCGATCACTGAATTTATTTTGTTGCATCTAAATTTTATTCAATAAAACCTCAAACAAAAGTGGTATACGGATTGCGGAATCTAGTTTCATGAATATAGTTTGATTGGCGGATCTAATGTTCGATTACTGAATTTATTTTATTGCGTCTAAATTTTATTCAATAAAACCTCAAACGAAAATGGAATACTGATTGCGGAATCTAGTTTCATGAATATAATTTATTTTTTCCGAATAAATTTGTTTTTGGGTCAATAAACTTTATTTAAAATGATATTTATTTGGGAAAGAAATGATTTGGTGTTTTTCTTAAAGTCCAAACGACGTCGTTTTGAGTAAACGAAATTTTTTATATAGAATTTAATTTCATTAGATAATTTTGTTATTCGAGTTACTGATGCTCTAATTTAGTTCGATCAATAAAAATGTGGGACTAAAAAGTCAAAAAACAAAGATTAATTTTTTCGGTTAAACCCAGTACTTAAAGTTTTTTTATACCGTTTTTCCTTTTCAATTTACATCAAAATGATAATATTTATCGGAAAACTAAATAAGAAACGACACCTAATAATTGAAACATGTGGGAGATTTCGAGACAAGCTATCTCCTCTCAAGCTTATTAAACTTCAAAAGTTGCAAGTTTCTGCAACGTGTTATCTGATGTAGAAGAAACCAAAATAAAAAAAGTTTCTCCAACGTAAACCGACGAACGTCTCCCACATGTCTAATCATATATTTTAAGAAAAGATAGTTTATTCATACACTAAATATGATATGACATGCGGTTACAACCCAACAGTAAAGCTATACTAATTTATATATCAACTAATATAATTTGGTTAAAACATACACCAACTATTTAAAGTTATAAAGTCAACGGCCACGTCCACAAAGTATCAGTAATCAGTTGGTTGGTCGGGTTTTGAGGGATCATGTAGGTGGTTGGTGTACGGGTTTCCCGTTGAACATTGGGAAATGCTCAACACCTTTGGCAGAGCTGTGGGGAGTATACTATAGTCTATACATTGCTTGGGATACTATAGTTTGTACATTGCTTGGGAGTATCGAGCCACACATCTTGAACTCGAAGTGGACTCAGAGTTGGTGGTTGGATTTTTGACTACATGGATTGGGGATGCTCATCCGCTGTCTTTCCTGGCACGCTTGTGTGATGGCTTTCTCGAAAAGGACTGGACAGTCTGAATTTCTAACGTGTATAGGAAAGCTAATCATCTCGCATATGGATTAACAAACTATGCGTTCTCACTTCCATTAGGATCTCATGCTTTTATTTTTGTTCCGAGTGATGTTGCCTCGATTATGCAAAAAGATGCTACAGGGATTATATACTCAACCCAAATATATGTGTAATTTATGTTTCCCTTTTTAATAAAATAACTTGAGATTTATCTCCGGTTCTTCGCCAAACAAAGTATTAATAATCAGTTGTTACATCATTAATGAATAAAATAAAATTTAAAAAAATATAGAATATTTAAGAAGAAAAAATTATGTTTGACTTATTTAGAATTATTGATTTTTTTTGCTTAAACTTTGTGTTATTTTACGTCTGATTATTAATAACTCATTTACGTCGTAGTTTACTTAACAAGTCAATATATGTCTTACTGAAATCATATAAATTGATTCTTTTACTTTTTTTGGTCAAATAAATCATATAAATTGATATATTATGAATTAACACTATTATACAGTTTAAGTTCCGTAAAAAAGAAACTGTTTATATTTGAATGGTGTATCCGTGTATGAATAAGTCATTTTCTCACTTTTTTAAATAAGCTATTTTCCCATTCTTTTGAAAAAAGTTATACAAAGGTACCTTAGTTATTTCTTAAAAGGAATTGTAACACAAAAACATAGCATATTATATATGGTGGCATAAGTGCATAACAATTGTCAAAAAAATCCGTAACATTGTTATACCAATAATCATATAATTTAGTTTTTAACAACTCAAAATGCCTAAATAAAAAATATGAAAAAGAAACGATATTTAGCAGAAAGAACTCATTAAGAACTCCAAACAAACACTCATTAAGTTGTTAGATCATTGACTCTCTCTAACTGTTTTTCTTCTTAGCAACTGTTTCTTCTTAGAGCATCATTATTGCACACACTTTGAAAGTGTCATAACTTAATTTTTAATACACATTTTAATACAAAAGTACACTTTAACACTTTGCAAATTTCATTCCAAATTTCTACATTTAATGGTGACACTTTACAAAGTTTTAAAAAAAAATTATTTGATAAACCTTAAAAACATTGCAAAATAAAGATAAAAGAAAATATTATACATAAATAGTGAAGAGTAAAAAAAATAGTACAATAGATTACATAATATTTTAACGTATATTAAAATCCGTAAAACTTAGAATAAAATAGAATATATTAAGACATGATAAATAACACGACTAAATCGGCTCTAGTCTTGAGTTCTCGGAACATGTTGCCAAACGTGTTCAACCAAATCAGCTTTTAAAAGCTCATGCATTTTTTTGTCACGAAGTCGAACTCGATTGGCCATCATATTATTCAAATTTGTACGGGTCTCTACAGAAAATGAATAGTCCAATTGAATCCCGCCTCCTTCTCTTTCTCTGAATTCTCGTCTTCTATGTTGAGTGCCTTGGTCTCGTTCGTCTTCTACGATCATATTGTGCAATATGATAGATGCTTTCATGATCTTACCTATTTTTTCCTGATCCCAACTAAGAGCAGGGTTTCTAACAATTGCAAATCGAGATTGCAACACTCCAAATGCACGCTCGACATCTTTTCTGACACCTTCTTGATAAGTAGCAAATAATGATGCTTTCGGACCTTGTGGATGAGAAATCGATTGGATGAAAGCTGCCCATTTTGGATATATACCGTCTGTTAGATAGTAAGTCATATTATATTGGCGTCCATTGACTACGTAATTGACCACCAGAGCTCGACCTTCTAATATATCATCAAAAACGGGTGAGCGGTCCAAAACATTGATATCATTACAAGTACCTGGAGGTCCAAAAAATGCGTGCCAAATCCATAAATCATATGAAGCCACAGCCTCTAAAACGATTGTGGGTTTTCCATGCCCACGAGAATATTGTCCTGCCCAAGCCGAGGGACAATTCTTCCACTCCCAATGCATACAATCAATGCTTCCTACCATCCCGAGAAATCCTCGAGACTCTCCAATTTCTAGTAATCGATGGAGATATTCTGGTGTAGGCCTTCTCAGGTAAACATGTTGGAATGAATTTATAATTCCATCGACGAAATTTTCTAAGCATTGCATCGCAGTGGTTTCTGAGATCCGGAGGTATTCATCCAGTGCATCACCTGGAAGACCATATGCCATTATCCGAATTGCGGCTGTACATTTTTGTAGGGCTGAGATGCTGGGCCTTCCGGTAGCATCTGGTCTCTGTTGAAAGAATCGTACCTCATTGGAGAGTGTTTCAACAATACGCATGAACAACGGCTTGCTCATTCTAAAACGTCGTCGAAACATAGCAGCTGAGAAAACCGGTTGGTCGCTAAAGTAATCTTTTAATAGTTGAGTGTGTCCGTCCTCGTGTTCTCGGTTTATATACGTTCGCCTTTTTCTCACTTTTTTTTGCACTTGAGGTTCACTGCAAGCTGCTATACACTCTTCTAAACCTGTTTCAAATAATAGATCGAAATTCTCATCAAAGTTTTCATAAAAAATTTCACCAAAGTTTTGAAACAAATTTTCATCATATGTCGAATTATGAGGAGGAGAAGACATGTTTTTTGGGTTTGGAAATTGCAAAAAGAAATTGAGAATTAGATGATGAAATAAAATAAATGATTGTAGATAGTTTTTTTGGTTTGATAATTGTGAAAAAATTGAAAATTGGACGATGAAAAGAAAGAAATTATAGTAGAGAGTTCTTTTGGTTTGGTAATTGTGAATAAGTAATGAAAACTGGATGACGATGAAGATGGAAAAAAGAACTTATTATAGAAGTTTTAAACTTCAAACACAAGTTTATAAAGAGAATAGGATGATGATGAACTTGAAAACTTGAAACAGAAATAAATAAAGAGAAGTTTGGAACTTGAAACTTGAAATATATTACACTCTCTTTATAAAGAGATAGAACTACATCACGCGTAAGTTAAGACAAGTTGTAAGATAAGGACAAGCTACACAACTTGTAAGATAAAGACAAGCCACACAACTTGTAACATAAAGACAAGCTACTACTAATAAGTGCACAACTTGAAACCATTAGCTATCCGATATTACACATTAGCTTGTGAAGGCTTGTACTGCTCCACAATCAACCAAAATCAGCTCCACCACATACTGGTCCGACAACATATAGCTGTAAAGTATTTGCTTTTGTCACTGGCTTTGTCCTGCACCATCAAAAACCAAGAAGAAGACAAGTATTAGTGGAATATCCAAACAACACAAAATTCGTAATCAGATAACATCAAGTAACAAGAACACAATCAAATAATTATATCCTAATCATATTGATAACAGAGCTTCTCATCAATGTGAGTCAAGGGTGCTGTAGTGTTAAAAGAAATCCTACCAGTCTTTTTCTTTTTAAAGTATATCTATTGAACAGAGAAAACAAAACAAAGAAAATATACATAATCAAATTCCATGGAACAAAAACCAAGTTTCCCAATGGAGCACATAGAAGTGAACCAGAAAAAATTTAGACTTCAAAGTAATAGATGATACGTGATAAGACGAGCTTTACCTGTGGAGGCTTTTTGTTTAGCCGCAAGCCCACTGCCTCAAGTTCCTTAGCCAGGATTTGCTTATGGCCTTCACTCTAACAATTTATTTGAAGAACAATAATAAGGTTAATAAATGATAAGCATCACAACCAAATAGATATTCACATAGACAGCCAAACCATAACTCACCTTTAAGGCATCAAGAACCATCAATGCAAAGTACAACAACTTTCATCAGTTTCCTCAAACCTAAGCCTGCAATTTCTTAGATCGCTTTCTTGTTCGTTTTCGTTCATATTTTTAATACTGAGTCCGAGTCAATTCCGAGTTGAATCTGAGTCTTTCCGAGTCTAGTTCAAGTGGAGTGTGTAAATAAAATAGTTTTTTTTTTTACTTGATAAATAAAAAATACTGTATATACTATCTTTTTTGTTTTCTTGCGATTTTTATTTTATATTTTTATTGCGACCTAGACCTAGATCTACAATTCCTTTGACGCCAGTGAATTTGCTACTCAGAACAATCTGATTCGATTTGAGTTTTTATTCGTAATCTGATGTTGTGAGACGAATCGCAGCGATGGAGGTTTTTGTTTTTAGGGTGTAGATTCTCTTACAGTCCTGGAATTATCTTATGAAAGGCTTAAGGAAACACTCGTCCTGGCCAAGTAAGTAAACAGAGACCGAGAAACGTTTTCTGTATGCCATTGTTGCTATTGGTCAAACTGAGATCTATACAATTGATGAACGAATCACAAAAAAACCTATAATGTTTTGTGTGATTTCTATGATGCGATTCATTCATCTTTGTGTTTCTTGTGTGAGTTTCACCAATTTTGTTTTAGTATAAATGACTGTGAATGGTATAGGCTCTCTGAACTATTCGTCTCTCTAACTTTAGTATAAGTGACTGTAATTGCCAGCTCTTGTCTGCTATTCGCAACTCGAGCTGATCTTCATCGAACGGTCTAAAGTAAAGGTATTGTAACACTATCATTCTCTCTGTTCTATCTCTATTGTTTTCTCTCTTCTCACTTGTTTTGCTCCATTCACTTGCAGGAAATAGAGCTTATGATAGTTGATGCAATGGTCCAATGATTTCTTGGGGATTTCTTCTCTCTTTGATGACCCATCTCAATACTGGAAGGTGCAGTATTTTTCCCTATGTGCATCAAACTCCTTTGTTTCATTATAATAGTTTTATTTTTCTCCACAGTTGCAGTTGGATGACACAATCATCAGAACTCTCGAAATAGCTCCAAATAAAGAACTTGCAGAAGCTAGAGAGATTATACTCCGCATTCGCAGGAGACGGTTGTACCAGGTAACAATATTTACCGCTTTTCTCCTTAATCTATACTTAGTCCGTACCATCGTCGGAGTTATTGGTAACGATCTCTTCCTCTTCCTCTTCCTCTCACTTTCACAATCGATATGCTAATTTTGATCTCTCTGTTTTGATTCATACCGTAACGATTCAATGTAGTTGTAAAAGTGTTTCGAATCCGAACAAGTTATAGATTGTTATCTTCTCATGGAATTTTAATGGATCGGCTTAGTTTTTGTGTGTTGATGAGCTTGACTCTAATGGTGGATCTCTGTTTATACGTTATTTGATTGGTTAATCTCGATCGAATTGCATGCCAACTAAGGAAGTTTCGTATTGTGTTTTCATATTGAAACCGATATAGTTTAATACTCGATCGGTTTTCATGCCAAGGAAGTTTCGTATTGTGTTTTCATGGATCGGCTAATGCCTACATTCATATGTTGAGCTCGACTGTTATAGGTTATTTCTTACTCTCTAATCGATCTGAGATCAAAAGTAGCACAAAATCGCCATAACTATGCTGATTTTTGACAAGTTTTTGTCTCGTTCAATGCAGGGAATGTTATTTCCTTTGTTCTCTTCCTTTTACCAGTGTACGATCCCTTTTCCTTACTCACAATTTCGATCTACACCTAGTTGTATATGAAAATCTATAGCATAACCTCTATACGTATGTGAGAGTTAGTCATGTGATATACTCTGTCTATTGTTTTAGTGATTTCTCTGTTGTAGTATAATGTGTCTAATCAATGGGGTGATTTAGGCCTATGTTTGTGAGGATCATCAAGAAGAACTCAGTGGAGGAACTTCAGCCATATCCGTATGTGCTCACAGTGATGAACTGTATGTTGTGGGCTTTCTATGGTCTTCCCATTGTTCATAAGGATAGTTTCCTTGTTGCTACCATCAATGGAGTTGGTTTGCTTATCGAAGCTCTCTACGTTATCATCTTCTTATGCTACTGTGGTGGCAAGAAAAACTTCCGTGTATGCATGTTAATAACTTTGTTCAGTCTCCTTTTAGTCTCTCTTGCTTTTGATTAATATGAGCTCATGAGTAATTAATCGTGATGTGCAGAGGTTATACCTGGTGGCTGAGGTTATTTGTGTGGTAGCGGTTGTGTCGATTGCTCTTATCGGGTTGAAAAACAACCCGTCTGCTAAACTAGCATTCGTTGGTGTGATTTGTGATTTCTTCAACATTGCTATGTATGGAGCTCCTTGTCTTGCCATCGTAAGTCCGATCTCTCTCTAAATATATATATATATATATATATATCTACCCATATATTTAAAGTAACTTGATTGTTAATATTTGGGTTTTTTATTTTATGGTTTTGCACAGAAAAAAGTGATGCGAACAAAAAGAGTTGAGTACATGCCATTTTGGTTATCTCTAGTTAGTTTCCTTAACGCTGTGACTTGGACTGCTTACTCTATGTTCTACAAAATCGATCTCTACATCCTCGTAAGTTTTTTGGTTGTTTCCCTTAATTATTATAAACCTTTTAATTGTTCGATTATTGTAATGTTTTGGTGTGTTTAATGGAATACAGGTAAGCAATGCTCTTGGAACATATTTGTGTACCATACTTATCACTTTTTATTTAACAGAAGCACACAAGCTTAACACTGAAAGATGAAGATATCTTGCTTCCTTTCCCTCTTTGCTGATGATTTGCTCAAATCTTTACTGGACAGGATATGATACTAGCTAGTACTGAATTTTCACAGCTGAAAGTAAGTTATATAACACTTATGTTTTGTATTCTAGTCGAACATGAACAGCTACTTAATCTTTGAATATAATTTCCCTTTTCATAATTTGCAGAGAAACGTTTTCTGTATGCCATTGTTGCTAATGGTCAAAATGGGATCCATGTGGACAAGTAATTCTATCTCTACTACAGTAATCTCTATATGATTACTTTGTACAGCCGGAGATATTCCTTACAAGAACTCGGAAATCAGGACCCATAACTCGACTGCAACTCGAGCTGATCTTCATCGAACGGTCTAAAGTAAAGGTATTGTAACACTACCATTCTCTCTGTTCTATCTCTATTGTTTCTCTCTTCTCACTTGTTTTGCTCCATTCACTTGCAGGAAATAGAGCTTATGATAGTTGATGCAATGGTCCAATGATTTCTTGGGGATTTCTTCTCTCTTTGATGACCCATCTCAATACTGGAAGGTGCAGTATTTTTCCCTATGTGCATCAAACTCCTTTGTTTCATTATAATAGTTTTATTTTTCTCCACAGTTGCAGTTGGATGACACAATCATCAGAACTCTCGAAATAGCTCCAAATAAAGAACTTGCAGAAGCTAGAGAGATTATACTCCGCATTCGCAGGAGACGGTTGTACCAGGTAACAATATTTACCGCTTTTCTCCTTAATCTATACTTAGTCCGTACCATCGTCGGAGTTATTGGTAACGATCTCTTCCTCTTCCTCTTCCTCTCACTTTCACAATCGATATGCTAATTTTGATCTCTCTGTTTTGATTCATACCGTAACGATTCAATGTAGTTGTAAAAGTGTTTCGAATCCGAACAAGTTATAGATTGTTATCTTCTCATGGAATTTTAATGGATCGGCTTAGTTTTTGTGTGTTGATGAGCTTGACTCTAATGGTGGATCTCTGTTTATACGTTATTTGATTGGTTAATCTCGATCGAATTGCATGCCAACTAAGGAAGTTTCGTATTGTGTTTTCATATTGAAACCGATATAGTTTAATACTCGATCGGTTTTCATGCCAAGGAAGTTTCGTATTGTGTTTTCATGGATCGGCTAATGCCTACATTCATATGTTGAGCTCGACTGTTATAGGTTATTTCTTACTCTCTAATCGATCTGAGATCAAAAGTAGCACAAAATCGCCATAACTATGCTGATTTTTGACAAGTTTTTGTCTCGTTCAATGCAGGGAATGTTATTTCCTTTGTTCTCTTCCTTTTACCAGTGTACGATCCCTTTTCCTTACTCACAATTTCGATCTACACCTAGTTGTATATGAAAATCTATAGCATAACCTCTATACGTATGTGAGAGTTAGTCATGTGATATACTCTGTCTATTGTTTTAGTGATTTCTCTGTTGTAGTATAATGTGTCTAATCAATGGGGTGATTTAGGCCTATGTTTGTGAGGATCATCAAGAAGAACTCAGTGGAGGAACTTCAGCCATATCCGTATGTGCTCACAGTGATGAACTGTATGTTGTGGGCTTTCTATGGTCTTCCCATTGTTCATAAGGATAGTTTCCTTGTTGCTACCATCAATGGAGTTGGTTTGCTTATCGAAGCTCTCTACGTTATCATCTTCTTATGCTACTGTGGTGGCAAGAAAAACTTCCGTGTATGCATGTTAATAACTTTGTTCAGTCTCCTTTTAGTCTCTCTTGCTTTTGATTAATATGAGCTCATGAGTAATTAATCGTGATGTGCAGAGGTTATACCTGGTGGCTGAGGTTATTTGTGTGGTAGCGGTTGTGTCGATTGCTCTTATCGGGTTGAAAAACAACCCGTCTGCTAAACTAGCATTCGTTGGTGTGATTTGTGATTTCTTCAACATTGCTATGTATGGAGCTCCTTGTCTTGCCATCGTAAGTCCGATCTCTCTCTAAATATATATATATATATATATATATATCTACCCATATATTTAAAGTAACTTGATTGTTAATATTTGGGTTTTTTATTTTATGGTTTTGCACAGAAAAAAGTGATGCGAACAAAAAGAGTTGAGTACATGCCATTTTGGTTATCTCTAGTTAGTTTCCTTAACGCTGTGACTTGGACTGCTTACTCTATGTTCTACAAAATCGATCTCTACATCCTCGTAAGTTTTTTGGTTGTTTCCCTTAATTATTATAAACCTTTTAATTGTTCGATTATTGTAATGTTTTGGTGTGTTTAATGGAATACAGGTAAGCAATGCTCTTGGAACATATTTGTGTACCATACTTATCACTTTTTATTTAACAGAAGCACACAAGCTTAACACTGAAAGATGAAGATATCTTGCTTCCTTTCCCTCTTTGCTGATGATTTGCTCAAATCTTTACTGGACAGGATATGATACTAGCTAGTACTGAATTTTCACAGCTGAAAGTAAGTTATATAACACTTATGTTTTGTATTCTAGTCGAACATGAACAGCTACTTAATCTTTGAATATAATTTCCCTTTTCATAATTTGCAGAGAAACGTTTTCTGTATGCCATTGTTGCTAATGGTCAAAATGGGATCCATGTGGACAAGTAATTCTATCTCTACTACAGTAATCTCTATATGATTACTTTGTACAGCCGGAGATATTCCTTACAAGAACTCGGAAATCAGGACCCATAACTCGACTGCAACTCGAGCTGATCTTCATCGAACGGTCTAAAGTAAAGGTATTGTAACACTACCATTCTCTCTGTTCTATCTCTATTGTTTCTCTCTTCTCACTTGTTTTGCTCCATTCACTTGCAGGAAATAGAGCTTATGATAGTTGATGCAATGGTCCAATGATTTCTTGGGGATTTCTTCTCTCTTTGATGACCCATCTCAATACTGGAAGGTGCAGTATTTTTCCCTATGTGCATCAAACTCCTTTGTTTCATTATAATAGTTTTATTTTTCTCCACAGTTGCAGTTGGATGACACAATCATCAGAACTCTCGAAATAGCTCCAAATAAAGAACTTGCAGAAGCTAGAGAGATTATACTCCGCATTCGCAGGAGACGGTTGTACCAGGTAACAATATTTACCGCTTTTCTCCTTAATCTATACTTAGTCCGTACCATCGTCGGAGTTATTGGTAACGATCTCTTCCTCTTCCTCTTCCTCTCACTTTCACAATCGATATGCTAATTTTGATCTCTCTGTTTTGATTCATACCGTAACGATTCAATGTAGTTGTAAAAGTGTTTCGAATCCGAACAAGTTATAGATTGTTATCTTCTCATGGAATTTTAATGGATCGGCTTAGTTTTTGTGTGTTGATGAGCTTGACTCTAATGGTGGATCTCTGTTTATACGTTATTTGATTGGTTAATCTCGATCGAATTGCATGCCAACTAAGGAAGTTTCGTATTGTGTTTTCATATTGAAACCGATATAGTTTAATACTCGATCGGTTTTCATGCCAAGGAAGTTTCGTATTGTGTTTTCATGGATCGGCTAATGCCTACATTCATATGTTGAGCTCGACTGTTATAGGTTATTTCTTACTCTCTAATCGATCTGAGATCAAAAGTAGCACAAAATCGCCATAACTATGCTGATTTTTGACAAGTTTTTGTCTCGTTCAATGCAGGGAATGTTATTTCCTTTGTTCTCTTCCTTTTACCAGTGTACGATCCCTTTTCCTTACTCACAATTTCGATCTACACCTAGTTGTATATGAAAATCTATAGCATAACCTCTATACGTATGTGAGAGTTAGTCATGTGATATACTCTGTCTATTGTTTTAGTGATTTCTCTGTTGTAGTATAATGTGTCTAATCAATGGGGTGATTTAGGCCTATGTTTGTGAGGATCATCAAGAAGAACTCAGTGGAGGAACTTCAGCCATATCCGTATGTGCTCACAGTGATGAACTGTATGTTGTGGGCTTTCTATGGTCTTCCCATTGTTCATAAGGATAGTTTCCTTGTTGCTACCATCAATGGAGTTGGTTTGCTTATCGAAGCTCTCTACGTTATCATCTTCTTATGCTACTGTGGTGGCAAGAAAAACTTCCGTGTATGCATGTTAATAACTTTGTTCAGTCTCCTTTTAGTCTCTCTTGCTTTTGATTAATATGAGCTCATGAGTAATTAATCGTGATGTGCAGAGGTTATACCTGGTGGCTGAGGTTATTTGTGTGGTAGCGGTTGTGTCGATTGCTCTTATCGGGTTGAAAAACAACCCGTCTGCTAAACTAGCATTCGTTGGTGTGATTTGTGATTTCTTCAACATTGCTATGTATGGAGCTCCTTGTCTTGCCATCGTAAGTCCGATCTCTCTCTAAATATATATATATATATATATATATATATCTACCCATATATTTAAAGTAACTTGATTGTTAATATTTGGGTTTTTTATTTTATGGTTTTGCACAGAAAAAAGTGATGCGAACAAAAAGAGTTGAGTACATGCCATTTTGGTTATCTCTAGTTAGTTTCCTTAACGCTGTGACTTGGACTGCTTACTCTATGTTCTACAAAATCGATCTCTACATCCTCGTAAGTTTTTTGGTTGTTTCCCTTAATTATTATAAACCTTTTAATTGTTCGATTATTGTAATGTTTTGGTGTGTTTAATGGAATACAGGTAAGCAATGCTCTTGGAACATATTTGTGTACCATACTTATCACTTTTTATTTAACAGAAGCACACAAGCTTAACACTGAAAGATGAAGATATCTTGCTTCCTTTCCCTCTTTGCTGATGATTTGCTCAAATCTTTACTGGACAGGATATGATACTAGCTAGTACTGAATTTTCACAGCTGAAAGTAAGTTATATAACACTTATGTTTTGTATTCTAGTCGAACATGAACAGCTACTTAATCTTTGAATATAATTTCCCTTTTCATAATTTGCAGAGAAACGTTTTCTGTATGCCATTGTTGCTAATGGTCAAAATGGGATCCATGTGGACAAGTAATTCTATCTCTACTACAGTAATCTCTATATGATTACTTTGTACAGCCGGAGATATTCCTTACAAGAACTCGGAAATCAGGACCCATAACTCGACTGCAACTCGAGCTGATCTTCATCGAACGGTCTAAAGTAAAGGTATTGTAACACTACCATTCTCTCTGTTCTATCTCTATTGTTTCTCTCTTCTCACTTGTTTTGCTCCATTCACTTGCAGGAAATAGAGCTTATGATAGTTGATGCAATGGTCCAATGATTTCTTGGGGATTTCTTCTCTCTTTGATGACCCATCTCAATACTGGAAGGTGCAGTATTTTTCCCTATGTGCATCAAACTCCTTTGTTTCATTATAATAGTTTTATTTTTCTCCACAGTTGCAGTTGGATGACACAATCATCAGAACTCTCGAAATAGCTCCAAATAAAGAACTTGCAGAAGCTAGAGAGATTATACTCCGCATTCGCAGGAGACGGTTGTACCAGGTAACAATATTTACCGCTTTTCTCCTTAATCCATACTTAGTCCGTACCATCGTCGGAGTTATTGGTAACGATCTCTTCCTCTTCCTCTTCCTCTCACTTTCACAATCGATATGCTAATTTTGATCTCTCTGTTTTGATTCATACCGTAACGATTCAATGTAGTTGTAAAAGTGTTTCGAATCCGAACAAGTTATAGATTGTTATCTTCTCATGGAATTTTAATGGATCGGCTTAGTTTTTGTGTGTTGATGAGCTTGACTCTAATGGTGGATCTCTGTTTATACGTTATTTGATTGGTTAATCTTGATCGAATTGCATGCCAACTAAGGAAGTTTCGTATTGTGTTTTCATATTGAAACCGATATAGTTTAATACTCGATCGGTTTTCATGCCAAGGAAGTTTCGTATTGTGTTTTCATGGATCGGCTAATGCCTACATTCATATGTTGAGCTCGACTGTTATAGGTTATTTCTTACTCTCTAATCGATCTGAGATCAAAAGTAGCACAAAATCGCCATAACTATGCTGATTTTTGACAAGTTTTTGTCTCGTTCAATGCAGGGAATGTTATTTCCTTTGTTCTCTTCCTTTTACCAGTGTACGATCCCTTTTCCTTACTCACAATTTCGATCTACACCTAGTTGTATATGAAAATCTATAGCATAACCTCTATACGTATGTGAGAGTTAGTCATGTGATATACTCTGTCTATTGTTTTAGTGATTTCTCTGTTGTAGTATAATGTGTCTAATCAATGGGGTGATTTAGGCCTATGTTTGTGAGGATCATCAAGAAGAACTCAGTGGAGGAACTTCAGCCATATCCGTATGTGCTCACAGTGATGAACTGTATGTTGTGGGCTTTCTATGGTCTTCCCATTGTTCATAAGGATAGTTTCCTTGTTGCTACCATCAATGGAGTTGGTTTGCTTATCGAAGCCATCTACTTTATCATCTTCTTATGCTACTGTGGTGGCAAGAAAAACTTCCGTAAAATCACTTTTTCCGTCTAAATCGTAAAATCACGTTTTCCGTCTAAATCGTAAAATCATGTTTTCCGCAGCGTTTTTATGCCATAATGGTAAAATTGATTTTTCCGCCAGAAACCATAAATTTACGTTTTCCCGTTAAGCCCATAAAATCACGTATTTTGGCTAAATGTGTAAAATTTCGTAAAACTATTTTAAAAACCTTATTTTTTATGTTTAATATAGATTTTTTAAAAACCCATTGGATACCCTAAATCCAATTGGGTAAACCTAATTGGGTAATTAATAAAATCGGACCTGCCAAAATAAAATCTATAAAACATTTAAATAAAGAAAGCGGATAATGGGCTTTAAATTTAAGCTGGATTTAGGATATCAAATATGTAAAAACCCATAACCCATAATTAACATCCCTAGCTAGGAGTTCTTATATTCCATTATCAAGAAGGAGAAGGAGAAGAACATCAACAACAAAATGGTTTTTTGCTTTTTTTGACGTCAACAAAATGGTTGAAGTTGCAAAAAAAAAATTAGACTCCTGTCTTGGCTTATATTGTAATACTTTAATTAGGCTTACGAGATGTAAGTGATAGCCCATTGGGCCTTTAATATTGTCAACAAACAAACAAAAAATAAAGTATAAAAATTACAACCTGAAAATATTTTTGACGAATTTCTTAAAGAATTCAACGAATTATAATATCAGAGAAGAATGGACGTACAACATATAGAGAAAAATTTCGTTTCTCGACTCTAGAATCTCATCCCTTGGCCCAACTCATCCATCTCACTCCGTCCACCAGCTCATCCGCCTGAATCCTCCATCTATTACTCAGACTCAGGCAAGACTTATCCCTTGTACTGACGCTCCTAGTATTACTAGCAATGCGGTTATAATTCCTTCACTTCTGCTAAGAGTGATGAGCCACAAAAAGTCCCTGAAGCTTCTGCTTCCGCTACTCCACTAGGGCAACCTCTTGGTGTGGATCCTACTCAGGCTTCCCAACAGAACACGAACTCTTGGGCGGCAAAGATGCAGGCTACCTTGGATAGGAAACTGAAGTAAGATTGTGGAGCAGGAGATATGGCATATTGGAAACTCACTGTTTTATGTTGCTCAATGGATCTCCAACACTGCCATTCTTTACCTCTATCCTTGGATCCCTCCAATATGTCCTCGCTGTTCGGAGCTTGGCCGTTTGGAGCAAATGTGCCCTAATGCCAAGTGGAGCCCTAAACTTCCTCAGGAAAAGGATATGCATTGTCCCTCCTCTGCTCCTCCTTTGAATCCCAATGTGCCTACTCAGGTGGTTGCAGAAACTCCTCCTGCATCCGTTGCACCATTGGCTCCAGAATCCCCTAAGGATCCAATTTCACCTATGACTTTGGCTACTCCACCTCATGAGTCAGGGACCACTTCTCCTATGATTACTCAGGCTCCCAGCCTTTCTAGTCCAGATGGTCTTATCTTTCCCTAGTCAGAGGAAGCTTAAAAAGCTAGTAAGGAACAGGTTACGCATCTGGTAGCCCTACCTGCTCATCTCTCCTCCAGATCAAAGCATATCAAGGTTAGTAGGGGACATTCTCTACCCTTGATTACAAAAGAGGACTCCACTATTATCCATCAAATCCCTTTTCAACCTCAGAACGCAATCACCACTACCAACCAATTCTCACCTCTTTTTATCAATGAACCAAACACCTCTAAACCTTGTCCATCCTCTCTTATCCCAATAGATCATCTCTCTAAGACCACATCAATAAATCCAGATACTAATACCCTTCCTCAGTATTCATATATCTTTTGGTGTTATCTTAGAAACTAAAATAAAAGAACCAAACCTGATCCCTTCGATGGCTAATATGTGTCCTAATTGGTCTTACGTTTCTAACCACTCTGAGGATGAAAGTGGTCGTGTTATTGTGATCTGGAAGGCTCCTCTTACTGTTGTAACCCTTCACAAGTCGAGACAATCTGTTACTTGCATGGTAAATTGGCTTGGGTTCACTTCTTTCTACTACACAGCTGTTTATGCTTCTTACCTCAGTGAGGAAAGGGCTGACTTGTGGGTAGATCTTCTCAATATCCAGGATCGAAGGATCAATGATTCCACTCCTAGGATCATCGGTGGAGATTTTAATGAGACAATCCACCCTTGTGAACACTCAGACCCTACGGAAACCCAGCCAACAACCCCAATGAGAGACTTCAAAGCTTGCTTGGATCAACTAGAAGTAAGAGACCTAAGGTTCCATGGTCCTCTGTTCACTTGGACAAACAATCAACCTGACGATCCAACAGCAAAGAAACTGGACAGAGCTGTTATCAATGAGAGTTGGATTAATGCTTACCCTCACAGCTTGGCGCCCGGAAAATCAGATCATACTCCTTGCTGCGTAAGTTCTACACTCTCCTGTTGCCACTGCTGGTACAAGGCCCTTTAAGTTTTACAACTTCCTAACTGGGCATCCGGACTTTATTCAGACTGTTGTTAATGCTTGGGTAACCACTGATCCATTGGAGCACTCCCTCATGTCTCTATCTGTCAAACAAAAGCAGCTTAAGAAGGACCTGAAAAATCTACACAAGGATCATTTCTCTGATGTCCAAAAGAGAGTACTAGAGGCTACTCACCAATGCTCAGATAGCCTCTCTTCAGCTTCGAGAGGGACCTCTTGAATACGCTATCTGCCCTAAAACTGGTGGAAAGTCTAGAGTTAATTGGCTTGGAACTGGAGACCAAAATACTGACTATTTCCAAAGAGTGGCCAACTCTCGAAATGCCTATAACACCATTCATACCTTAATTGGATTGGATGGTTTAGAGGTCTCTGTTCCCTCTGACATTGGTGCCCTGGCTGCGGCTCATTTCCAGAATATCCTTGGGCGTCCTCTGCAGTTTTGGAACCAGGATTCTCTCCTTACTGTCTGCTCTTACACAAGGCTGGTTATTCCTACTGATGCTGCCTCTGTGATGATCAGTCCTCCTTCTGCAGATGAAATAAGACCAACAATGTTTAGGCTTAATCCAAATAAAAGTCCTGGTCCTGATGGACTCACATCTGGGTTCTACAAGTCTGCTTGGTCTGTTCTGGGTACTGAGGTTACCAACTCTGTAAATGGTATTACGACGGTTCTGAATGAGTTCAACCTCCTCTCTGGTCTGGTAATCAGTGCTGAGAAATCGAGTTTCTTCTCTTCTGGTATGTCTGATGTTGAAGCCATGGATATAACTACTACTCATCGGATTCCTCAAGGATCTCTTCCAGTCCGCTATCTTGGCCTTCCTCTTTGTACCAAAAAACTTACTATCCTGAATTGTGAGCGCCTGTTGCAAAGTGTGAGAGCTAAGATTAACTCATGGACTTCAAAATTCTTGTCATTCTCTGAAAGACAAGTCTTAATCAGTACGGTTATTGCAGGCATTACTAATTTCTGGTGCAGTGCGTTAGTGCTACCAAAGAAGTGTATTAAACTGATAGACTCTATGTGTGGAGCTTACCTTTGGAAGGGAACCCTTGATGGTAGACATGTGGCTAAGGTTGCCTGGGAAACAGTCACCACTGCTATTGATGAAGGGGGTTTTGGCATTAAGAATCTCTTGGTGTGGAACAAATGTTGTAGTGTTAAGCTCCTTTGGTTTCTCCTCTTCAAGACGGACTCTGTTTGGGCTGCTTGGATTCATCAGAATGTCATCATAGATAGAAGCTTCTGGGAGATAAAAGAAAAGCAGTCTCAAACCTGGATCCTCAAAAAACTATAGAGGTTAAGGAATATTGCTTATCATTGGGTTCATAATATACCTGGAAATGGAAGGAATTGCAAGTTCTGGATTGACAATTGGAGCCCTTATTCGCCTTTGATTGATTACATCGGAGCGAATGGTCCATTACTAACTGGTGTCAACTACTCTGCAAATTTGGCTTCTCTGTGGCGGCATAGTCAGTGGATGTTACCTTCTGCTAGATCTTCCAGATTTGAGAATGTTCTCATTTACATGTCTACCATCAGCTTGACTAATACTCCGAATATGTTCGAGTGGAATATCCCTGGTTACACAACCAACTGTTACAAATCTGCAGAGGTTTATGACTCATTACGAGAGACTAGAGTAAAGGTAAGATGGTCACCTGTTATCTGGATTAAGCGTGGCATTCCGAAACATAAGACTCTGGCTTGGCTTATGCTTCTTAATCGTTCTCCTACTTGGGATCGACTTTTATCTTGGGGACTTGCAACGGACCCTCTCTGCTTGCTCTGTAACTCTCATATAGAGACTCGAAATCATCTATACTTCGCGTGCTCATTCTCTAGAGCAGTTTGGAACCACTTTGCTACTAAGCTTGGATTTACCATTGAATCAAATTCCTGGACCCCAATTCTGGATCCTCTGATTGCCTTCTCTGGACACAAGGACTCCAAATATCTTACTCTACTGACTTGGCAAGGTTGTATCGATGAGACTTGGAGGGAACGTAATGATCGGCTTCATAGACATCACCATCACTCTCCGGATCAGTTGCATAACGACATGACTCAACGGTACGCAGCAAGATATCCTCTTTCCGATCACAAAACCCACATGCGGCAAGTCCTTCTTCAACTCTGGTTTTCTCTCAACTAGTGCCTGATTGGCTCTGGTCCATCCTTCGTTGAGGATCAAATCGAAATCCCTATAGGTATGTGAACAAGGGTTTTGCTAAGATGACAACTTATTTGAATAATTCGTTCCCAATAATTCTGTAAATGTAATGAGACTTATGAGTAGAAATTGAGATTTTAAATTTACTTTGTTTTAACTTTTCAACAATAGAAGATTCACACCCGAAGAGATTATGCTTAATGCAATCAAAGGTACCAAAGAATGGAGCGACGCACAACCAAACCATTCCGTATCAGACCAACATAGACAGAGTTGGCAAATAGCAAACCTACCTGATAGAGTGAGGGTTTTCACCGATGGAGCATGGAGCGTAGATACCAAATCGGCGGGTTTAGGTTGGGTTTTTGAATCGGAACAGAAACACATCATAGTGGAAGGATCAACGACGATGGAATTTGTAGGATCGGCTCTGACGGCAGAGGCTTTAGCGATCCGATGCGCGCTCGAGAAAGTATCTGATATGGGTCTTACCAAGATCCAAATTCTCTAAGATTCACAGCAAATGATTCGCGCAATCACGATCGGACCTCATCCCTCGGAATTACATGGAATCCTTCAAGCTATAACCAAGATGTCTGCTCATAAGATCGATGTTAGCTTCAATTTCATTCTAAGAGAGGCCAATGTATTGGCAGATACTCTTGCAAAAAAAATGCCCTTTGAGTCTTTGTCGCACTCGTTGCAAACAAAAAACAATCAGGATGTATTTTAAGTTTTTAATTAATGAAATAAATGGTTAGAAGTTAGAACAAAAAAATATTAGTTTGTTTTATTTACGTTTTCGTTATAAAACCACAAATCTTTATTTCAAGGAACTGAGTAATTTTTAATCCATTTTAAACCCCTCAAGTATAAAATTAATGATAAAACCCATCATGTATTAGTCTATTAATGAATAATCCCCTCCGTCTACACACGTTAAAACCGTGAACTACCTGACATTAAAATATAATTTTACGTTTTATCTCTAAAAATCGACATGCAATAAATTTTAAATGGCAAAGGTCGATTAAGAGAGATTAAGAAAGATTTGGTTGTTCACATGAAAACCAAAATCGAGCAAACTGCAATTTGCTTTAGAGGATATAATTCGTCTTTAGCTTACAAGATGACGAGGTAATATTTTATTCATGTTTACGCTTTCTGTTCTAAACTAAACTTAAATTAGATTTTACACATTATTATTGTTTTGAAAATTTCATGTTGTAACTCAAGTGCTATCATGTTTTGATTTTTTTCTTCTTTCTAAAATTGCAACCAAAGCAGCATATCTTGTCTTTGAAACTAAAATTTTCTGCAGGACTCAACACAATTGTTAATGGTCCAATACTTCCTAAGTATTTTAGAACTTAAGTCCATCGATGGGAAGAACTCTTGAATTTGGAATTTTACGCAAACATCATGTCTTTTTTAGAGATAAAACGTATAATTATACTTTTATGTCATGTAGTTCAAGGTTTTAACGTGTACGTAGACGGAGGGAATTATTCATTAACATACTAATACATGAAGAATTTTATCATTAATCTTATACTTGAGGGGTTTAAAATGGATCAAACTATATTTGAGGGGTTTTTTCATTAAAAACCCTAACTTTTATGCATCTTCTCTCTTTTATGTGCAATCGGTTTCCATGTATCTTTTTTAGCTTTTAAACACAATATGGGAGGGCGTATTTAGCTACAGTAATTCTCAAAGCACCAACATTGTACTCTTGTCTGCTGGGTTTTTGACATATTTTAACTTCATCTGTGACTTTCGCTCTAAATAACAACTTATGGATACTTGTCGGCTCTCATGATCAGTGCTACAAAGAATTTATAAATTTATAATTCCTACAACTTATAATGTAAATACGAAAAGTATAACTTGACACGTGAGTTATAAGTTTAGTACTTGCGTTTAAATAACTTATCCGATGACAATAGTATATCCATTTATTTTCCATTCACCATCACCTGCAAGAACATTTCAGACGTTTACCATTCGCCATCACCTGCAATAATATTTTTAAACTTCTCACCCTTCCAATGGATCGGATCCTCCTCGACTTTTCATCTCTTTATATGTTGGCTTCTCATCAGCAATAAACTCAATTCATGGCTAAACAACACCTTGTTATCTCTCAGATTCTTCGCTTTTTACTTCTTTACGTCATCTTCACAATCACCACAAAACTTAAGGAAAACATCTTAATCAGCGAGAATTTATCGATACGCTTCGTGCCTACCTCTTCTTCCAACAGTCTATAGTATAGGAAACCACAAAATTACAAATGAATAGAAAAGACAACATGGTGATGATTGATGACTATAAGAGATGTGCAATATTCATCTAACTTGGTGGTTTTCAAAATTTTAAATAGATCAATTGATTTGTCCGAATCTTATTATATAAAGGAGAGTTTGTCAAAACTGTAACTCACGAAATCGCGACATGTGTCTATTATCGATCAAGATGATGACACATGTAAAAATATTTTATTTATAAAGCAATTAGAAAAATAAAGATATCATTATGTTAAACCAATACAATAAAGACACATTAACATTTTTTTTTATTGTTTCATTAACATATTTTTAAAAGCTAAACCAAATCTTCGTTAAAAAGAAAAGTAAAATATCTTATTATATAAAGGAAAGTTTGTCAAAATTGTAACTCACGAGATCGCGACATGTGTCTATTATCGATCAAGATGATGACAAGTGTAAACATATTTTATTTAAATTAAAGCGATTAGAAAAATAAAGATATCATTATTTTAAACCAATACAATAAAGACACAATTACATTTTTTTTATTATTGTTTCATTAACATATTTTTATGAAAGTCGTTAAAAAAAGTAAAATAAAAAAAAATATAAACAATATTTTAAATTCTTACAAATATTCAGGTTATCGTGATCAAGGAGATGCAAAATATAATGGCAAATTTCATAAAATGACACCACCCAATTGCCACTTTTCCAAAATGTCATATTTTGAAAATCTTTGCAGAATTGCCGGTTACTGAATTTTTGAAATATCATTTACTCAAAATATCAAATTTTATTTGGGTTAACTATGTTCAATTTGGGTTTAGTTTTTAGGATTTAGGGTTTAGAGTCTGTTAGGATCATAACCTTTAAAAAAAAATTAAAATTCTATGGTCTAAAGCTTTAATTTTTCAATTTTATCGTGCTTTTGAAAATAGACAATTTACTGTGTCGTTTTTACAAAAAGGTAATTTAAATATGGTTAATTTTGAAATTCCCCCAAATAATTGTGTCAATTGCGGAGTTTATATGTGATATGATGAAAGGGTAAGAAAAAGAGTTAGAAAATGTGGTATGATTGAAAAAATAGTGAAAAGAGTTAGAAAACTACAATAAGTCTTTACTATGTGTTTCCCCTACTTAGGAATCCACCAATAGAGTTATCTAATTTGTTATGCAAAGAAGACGACTTGAACAATAAAACATAGTTTATCTTATTTAACTTGATTCATTATTTATTTCACCATTGGAAAAACTATGTAAAACAGTTTCTTTATTTTCTACATGTTATGATACTTAAGATTTACATAGTTCACAGTTATAATATCTTTAATATTATTATTAAATATGTTCCAAAATTATATCTATACCCGCACACGGTACGGGAAAGTCACCTAGTCTTATTATATAAAGTAGAGTTTGTCAAAATTTTAATTTTCGAGATCATGCCACGTGTCTATTATCGATCGAGATGATGACACGTGTTAAATTTCAAAATAATTTTTTTTTGTCAAAATAAAATTAAAAATGAGAAACTAACAAAATAATTGCTAAGTAACTAACCAAATTGTAAAAGTGATAATTTCTAACAAAATCTTATTATATAAAGTAGAGTTTGTCAAAATTGTAATTCACGAGATCATGTCACGTGTCTATTATCGATCGAGATGATGACACGTGTTAAATTTCAAAATAATTTTTTTTTGTCAAAATAAAATTAAAAATGGAAAACTAACAAAATAATTGCTAAGTAACTAACCAAATTGTAAAAGTGATAATTTATAAGAAAAAAAAAATAGAAAATACACAAAATAATTGTTAAGTAACTAACAAATTTGTAAAAAGGCAAATTCCTAATAGTCTAATCTCATTATATAAAAGAGGATTTCAAAATTATAACTCATGAGATTGTGACATATGTCTAATATTGATCGAGATGATGACATGTGTTAAATTTAAAAATGGAAAACTAACAAAATAATTGTTAAGTACTTACCAAATTGTAAAAAGGAAAATTTGTAAAAAAAAATTAGGGTGAAAACACACAAAATAATTATTAAGTAACTAACCAATTTGTAAAAAGGTATATTTCTAATAGTCAAATTAGTTAGAAAACAATTAAGTTTTTAGTTGTCAAAACTAATTAGAAAAATATGAGTTGAGTTATAGTTATATCTATTATCATGAGAGTTTGTCAAAATTGTAACTCACGGGATCACAAACATGTGTTTATTATCAATGGAGATGATGACACGTGTTAAAATACTCTATTTTAAATTAAGCAATTAGAAAAATAAAGATATCATTATGTTAAACCAATAAAATAAAGACATATTAACATTTTTCTTATTGTTTCATTAACATATTTCTAAAACATAAACAAAATCTTATGTAAGTCGCTAAAAAGAAAAGAAAAATATAAATACCATTATGTTAAACAAAATAAATGTTACATCATAACAATGAAACTTTATATATAAAAACAGAAAAAATGTTAAACCATAAATTATTTTAAAAGAAAAAGTAAACATACATTCAACCTTATAAATGTTGAACCATAAATTATCTATAAAAAAAAATCAAACATGTGTTTATACTTCAGAAAAGACAAATCCAAAAACTATATAATAACACACACCTTCCACAATTTAACGCATACCCCAAATCCATAATTTTCTTTGCAAATCATGAATACCACCGTCCCAAAAATTCATAAACTATTTATTTTTTGATCAATTAGATCAAAATCGTGTTTCCCGCTAAACTATTAAATTCTTTCACTTATCCAAATACTTACCATACTTTCATCCTGTTGTAAAAAGAAATTTTATATACCTAACATAAAATGGAGAATTTACAAAATAGAATAATAATATATTATAATTTTACTTTTTAGGGTTGACTGTTTAAAACCACCCCAACTCATTAAACCCTATCTATTTCCACCTAAACTATTTATCTCTTTATAAACCCACCCAAACTTAGTAATTTAGGTTTTAAACCACCTAAAGTAACTTAATTCTTCTTAATTCCACCTCTCTAATTAGAAATCTATAAATCGTGATTAATAGAAGAAATCACGTTTGGTTAAACACCGATTGCCCAAAAATCCAACTCATGGATCCAACCCATATTGGTTAAAAAACAAAAGAATTGCTACAAGTAAAAAAGCAAAAGATCATGGAATTTGGCTCTTGTTTTGTTTTGTTTGGTTTTCGAATATGAGAAAGGAGAGGATGAATATAATAATCACGAGCAACACCGTAACAAGTTAATACGTTTGCTTCTTCGATCGTTATGTTCGAATGTCTTTTACTTTGATTCCATTTAGTTTTGCTTCTTCTTTGATTGTATACTCGAGTACCTTTTTCTTCTTTTAGTACTGTTCTTGTTTATCATAAACGTTTATAGCCTCATAGTTGTGCAATAATCAGCTTTTTACCAATGATGATTCTACCTCATTCCTTTCTTGTTTCCATGACGTGTCGAATACTTTCAATTGGATATATAATTGCTATGTTTCTTTTATTGATATAATAATCAGGTAGAGATTGAAAATCTATTTGATTCCACGATTCCTTCCAAACGCAACTTCTTCTATTAATCCCGATTTATAAGTTTTTAATTTGAGAGGTGAAATTAAGAAGAGGTAAGTTAATTAGGTGGTTTAAAGCATAAATTAATAAGATTGGGTGGGTTTATAAAGAGGTAAATAGTTTGGGTAGAAATAGATAGGGTTTAATGAGTTGGAGTGGTTTTAAACAGTCAACCCTACTTTTTACCGTTCATAAGTTCTATTTTTGTGTAAACAAAAAATATTTTAAACTATAAGATTGAAAATGCAAAGATTATATATGTTATTGGAAAAAAAAAAAAGAAAAAGTATAAAGAGTAAAAACATCAAATTTAGAGTATAATCAATACGTAATTTATGACTATATTAACGGATTTTACTTTAAAATATAATTTTTTTTATGAATGTTAAGAATTTTATAATATAACTATACGAGTATAACTATACAAATTATCACTTTTAATATCGAATATCCGCATATTATGCGGGTCCTAATCTAGTATAATATAAAGTTATAAACCACAAGTCCAAAACATGATAGATGGTGACAAAACAATTTCTTCTCGTTTCTCTCTTCTCCTCCTCTTCTGATGGTAACGATCCCGAAGGCGATACAGTCGTCGTCGTCTCTTCTCCACTTTTCTCTCTATCCCACCGTCTTTCTCTATGATCGTTGCTTCTAATTGTTTGTTTATAATCGATGCTACTCCATTGGAATTGTAACTGTATGGAATTCGATCACCAATATCTTATCCGGATAATAGTTTGATGGTATAATACGGATGGAATTCGTGGTAATCGATGTTTCAGGTAAGCTAAATTTCCAATTAGATTGGTCTTATTTATCTGAATTCGATTCCTTCTTGAACCTTCTGTTCTGGTATTGTTGCTGCTAGGGTACTAAGAAGGTTTTAAGTTTGCTGATCATTTTACATTTTGTTGTGCTCCTCTTGAATTGCAATCGAATGTTGTCGTTTCATACTGATTCCGTTATAAATTTGTTGTTCCATTGGATACTAGATTCTCAGACATTGAGATTAGGTGTGATGATATGGTTATATACTCAGAAATCAAATCATCTTCCTTAGAAAATCATGAATGGTGCAGAATAACAAAGAATTTGGGTCTAGATTTTGCTACCATATATAACAAGAGGTATTTCCAAATACACTAATCATGTAACTCACCTTTGGATTTTCTTTCCATTGGTGATTCTTTTCCTATATAACTTTTTCATATATTCTTGTGCTTCATTTATGCTTGAGCTCTTGGTGACAATTTCAGAACCTGTTATGTTTAGGATATATTAAAAGCGGATACTACACTGAGGCGGCGAGCTGAAGATATCGCAGTGTTAGACTCGTCTGCATCAATACAATCCAATCTCGTAAGTATTTGCTGCAATACATAAATATATTTTTTTGGTCACAGCTGCAATATATTTTATGAAGTAACTGTTTTTGGATATATATAAAGTATTTTGTTATCAAGATGAGTTTGTCTTGCAACACATTGACTTCTTGGTGTAAGTCACTAATGAATCATCACCATTGGTTTAACTCGCTAATAGTTTTTTTGTGCAATTAGTCGTGAGTTATACATACCTGCTATGCTTCTCCTAACACCTTCATCTGATGTTTTTACTTCGTCTAGAGGATCTACTAAAACACTTGGAAACTTTGTAAATGTATGGACTTTTCTTCACTGTTTTGGTTTGTTGAATTTGTTAGTAATCAGTTGAAATCTCTGAAATTAGGTTAGTGAATTAGTAGTTGATTGTGCGGGGTATTGGTATCATTAAGCACCAATTTAGTGAATTCAAATTGGAGATTAGGATTTTGGGAAATGTTATTGGTTTGAGAATGTTAGCTTTGATGCAAGTAAATGTTATTCAAAGAGGTTTATATTGATTGTCCGTATGATTTCTCAGACTTATTGTATCCAAATGCTCTCAATTTACTATATTTACATGAATGTTAGTTTTGATTTTGCAAGAGGAGCAACATAAAGAGCGTAGAAAATGTGTTAAGAGGGACAGAGTCGGCAAGGCGTTTGTGGTTGAAATCTACTATCTTTGTGGGAGTAAGAAACGAACTTTCTTCTCGGGTCGTGACTGATACTACAAGCTCTTGCACAATTGGTATGACATTGTACATTCTTTTGATACGCACCATCAGTTGAAGGAAGGATCTCTCATTGCTCTGCAAATTCATAACCGTATTTTAAAAAAAAATCATCTTCAAGATTAAGATAACAATGTCGATGCTTTGCCACATGATTCAGGTGGAAGAAAAAATAATGGATTATCATCTAAATCAAAGAGACAAAGTAACTTGCATCTTGATAATTTTCAGGTCCATGTCAACTTGATAATATTCCGTTTAAGCAAATACGGATAGGACGCAAGTATCCAGTGGTTATATTTTTTCATTAAGCAAATTGTGATCGATGTAACTTTCTTAGAGCTTAAGTTGTATGCCCCCCATTGATTTGTTCATTTTCCAAATTCAAAATTGCATACTAACTTATAAAGAAAATTTCACTATAAACCCACATATACTAAAGCCCATTTATATTAGTTTCATACGGGTGCATAACACCGGGTATATACTAGTTATTTTTAGCAAAATATTTTTTAAGTTCAAAACTTCAAATATTTCTTACGGGTGCATAACATCGGGTATATACTAGTTATTTTTAAACAAGAAAAAAATGGAAAGAGATAAAACGGGAAAATTTACAAGTACCCAAAGCATTTTGAGTTAGTAAAAATAATTATTGTACTATTTCCAATCTATATAAAATTATGACTTGTATTGTTGTTTTAGTGTCAGTTAACTGTTGAATATTGTTTGTAATTTTAGTTAAATAACAAAAACATTCAACTAGTTTTTGCCATGAGCGATAGCAAACGGATTTCTCATTTTTGAATCATCAAAGTCATAGCATACCCACACCGTTCATGTCTTAAGCAAGACATCCGATTTAATAAGTCATCACTCAAAAACATAAATCTTTCATGAAAACTCAATTCCCAAACTGTCCAGAAAAACATTTATTCTAAATCATAGATGTTGTCTATGAAAGTCTTTCCACATTTCCTCTACATCTTCATAGTACATAATTCAGAATGTTTCTTCTCTCTCTAAAAAGACGATATTTTGGCGACCCTCGTAACCGTCGTCCTCATCTTCGAGAGAGTGATTTTCCGGCGGTTTCTTACCGGTTTTTTCGGTCGGTTTCTGTTGGCGGTTGTCCGTTAAGATCCCCCTTTGACGGTTATACAGTCTCATCGTTACTAGATGAGTTTGACCCCTCAAAACCGCCATGGATCTTCTTCTATAAATTCTTCACTCTCTCTTTGTTTCTCTGTCTCCAACCACAAACCCACATCATGAATAGTAAGATGCGTCGGCGATTACAGGATATCAATCTCGGGTTGATGATGAACCGGTGTCTTTACCGGTGTTAGTTTGTAACCAAACGGCGCATGCAAATCGGTTCTCAATTGTTGGTGTTCCGGTGAATCCACGCAAGCAACATCTTCGGACCCTTGTTGGTCATATGCCGAGACTCTGGGGTTTCGGTAATAGTGTGATTGGTCGTATAATTGGACCCTCAAAGTTCCAATTTGTTTTCCAATCGGAAGAGGCATTAACCTCGACCCTGCAAAGGGGACCGTGGTCCTTCAATGAATGGATGCTTGTTCTACAGCGTTCGATCCCTAATCTTCCTGAAGAGAACTTGAAATTCATTCCCTTCTGGATTCGGATTCGTGGCATTCCTCCCCTGTTCCTCTCTCACGAAACGATTGATTTCATCGGACGTCTTTTGGGTCCGGTGCTGCATATCGATTTCGATGAGTCCTCCTCTCGAGTGGATTTTGTTCGTGTTCAAGTTAACTGGAATATTGAGAAACCATTACGATTTCAGAGGAATTTCGTTTTCGGTGGAGAGAATGTTATCGTCAAATTCTGGTATGAACGACTAAGGAATTTCTGCACCAAATGTGGTCTTCTCAGCCACGAAGCAAAAGAATGTCCCCTGGTTCCTACTACTGATGAAGTCCCTCAAGACCCGGATGCGGACGATGATCATGAAGATGGCGTACAACCTCAACAAGACATGAATAGTCTTCATGACTATCTCCCTATGGAACCCATGTCTGCAGAGCTTCCAAGCCCTATTACTAATTTCCAGGCTCCGCCGAATGATCATGATTTGGCTGTGGAAACGGTGCGTTACATACAGGCTAAGATGGCTAAAGGAAAGTTCACGGAAGAAGATTTTATGACAACCTTCGCTGCCTACACCCATCAAGAAGAGACAAGTGCTCCACATAAACGTAAGCGTCAGGTTTTCGAACCAACTCTTATTTCGAATGCTGATGAAACTAATAGGATGGTCTTGAATCCTATTGTCAAAAGACATAGTCCCTGCGAATCGTCGGGGTCATGCACGATTACTTATCCACATTACAGAGGCGCGGGGGCCCCGGTACCCCCACTGTTTCAATGAAGATCATATCCTGGAACTGCAGAGGCCTCGGTCCTGAGGGGTCTCCGACTGAAAAAAGGCTCATTCGATTATGTAAAACTTATAAGCCTGATATCTTATTTCTAGTAGAAACAATGCATAGTTGTGATGTTTTAAGGGATTTGTGTGTGTATCTTAAGTTTGATCATGTCTGTTCGGTTCCTCCAATGGGTAGAAGTGGCGGTTTAGCTCTTCTTTGGAAGAACAATGTAGATGTAATAAAGCATTCTGCTGATGTACGTATGATTGATGTTTCGATCAATTCTAATGGAATGTCTTTCTATTTGTCGTGTGTTTATGGTCATCCCAACCCACAATTTCGTAATGAACTTTGGTTTACTCTCGAGAATATACATCAAACTCGACATGGACCTTGGCTTCTTATTGGTGACTTTAATGAAATACTTTCCAATGATGAAAAGATAGGCGGTTTAGTAAGGGAAGAACGTAGTTTTGATGCTTTCCGTCATCTCTATAGTTCTTGTGATTTACTAGACCTCAAATCAAAAGGAAATACTTTCTCTTGGTTGGGTAAACGTTATAAACACACTATTCAAAGCTGCCTGGATCGTGTGATTGTGAACTCTCAATGGCTTACAACTTTTCCTGCTTCTTATGCGGAATTTTTAGGTTTACATGCTTCAGACCATCGTTCTACTGTCACTACAATAGCATTTACACAAGCGTAACCCATAAGTGTTTTCGTTTTGACAAACGTCTTCTCCAATTAAAAGATTTTAAATGGTATGTTGCTCGCGGTTGGAACTCTCGTTCTTTAAGGAACAATGCTACAATTGGAGAGAAAATTAAAGCATGTCGTCGCGAAATGGCTAAATGTCGCCAAAATTCCAAACTCAATGCTGCAAAACGAATTGAAGATTTGGAAATAGAACTTGAATACGCACTTTCCACAGGTTACTCAAGTTATGAGGATATCTCGAGTATCCAACGAGAATTGAGTCAAGCTTATCGCGATGAAGAAATTTATTGGCTACAAAAAAGCCGCATTCAATGGCTACTTGAAGGTGACCGTAACACACCATTCTTTCAAGCTATAACCAAAACTCGTTACACACGGAACCAGATACTTTCAATTAAAGATGAAATGGGCTCTCAATTTGTTGGGGACCTTGAAGTCGGAAAGCATGCTGATGAGTTTTTCAATCAAATCTATGCAAGCACTAGATCCCCAATCCAACAAGGAATTTTTGCAGAAATTCAACCAACTGTTACGATAGCGATCAATGAAAATTTAACAAAGGATGTTACTGAACTGGAAATCAAGCAAGCTCTTGACTCTATTGGGGCAGACCGTGCTCCAGGTCCGGACGGACTCACTGCTCGGTTCTACCAAGAATGTTGGGACATTGTCGGTCCGGATGTGATTAGTGAGGTCACAGAGTACTTCCGAACTTCTCGCATGAAACCCGGAATTAATCACACAAATATTTGTATGATCCCCAAAATTACTCAAGCGGTTACTCTATCCGATTATCGGCCGATCGGTTTATGTAATGTCTTGTACAAAATTATATCCAAAATTCTTGTTAGCCGGTTGAAACTATACCTTCATGGCATTGTTTCTGAAGCCCAAGCTGCCTTCATCCCTGGTCGAATCATCACTGACAATGTTCTTATTGCTCATGAGTTGATGCATTCCCTGAAAGCACGGAAAAGTGTCTCAAAGACTTATATGGCGGTTAAAACAGATATCCCCAAAGCATATGACCGCGTTGAATGGAACTTCTTGGAAGCTACACTACGGGGTTTTGGTTTCAATGACATTTGGATTCAATGGATCATGAACACAGTTACCACTGTTGAATACTCCGTGCTCATTAATGGCAACCCTCAGGGTCGAATTAAACCGCAACGTGGACTCCGCCAGGGTGATCCCCTCTCACCTTACTTGTATATTTTATGCGCTGATGTACTTAGTCATATGATCACTTCTGCTGCAAATAAAGGAAAGATACGTGGTATACGCATTGGGAATGGTGTCCTACCTATCACACATCTTTTGTTTGCCGATGATTCTCTTTTCTTTTGTCAAGCAAATAATCGAAATTGCAATGCTCTTAAGGATGTTTTTCGCCAATATGAGCTATGGTCTGGTCAAAAAATAAATCAGTCAAAATCCAAGATCACTTTTGGTGATAAGATTCCTGGTGACCTCCAAATACGCTTGAAAAATATTTTAGGTATATCTAAACATGGTGGTGGTGGAAAATATTTAGGGTTGCCTGAACAATTTGGTAGAAAAAAGAGGGATATGTTTGAGTATATTCTTGACAGAGTACGCAAACGAACATCCTCTTGGAGTGCCAAGTTTTTATCCCAAGCAGGCAAGGAGATTTTAATCAAATCGGTTGGTCTTTCCATGCCCGTTTACTCGATGTCTTGTTTTAAATTGCCTTTCCACATCACAGAGGAAATTAATCGTCTCCTCATGCACTTTTGGTGGGAAAAAGGAGATAAAACCCGAGGCATACCATGGATGGCTTGGAAGAAAATGCAATTTTCAAAAAAAGATGGTGGAATTGGTTTCCGAGATTTAACCATCTTCAATGACGCATTACTTGCGAAACAAGCTTGACGCCTTATTCGACATCCTGATTCTTTGTTCGCAAGACTCATGAAGGCAAGGTACTATAGGGACTCCTCTCTTTTAGAAGCTACACCGAAAAAACACCAATCTTATGGCTGGAGCTCCATACTTTTTGGCTTGGACCTCATCAAAAAAGGAGTGCGACACATAATCTGAGACGGCCACGCTATTAAAATCTTTAAAGATAATTGGCTCCCTACTCATCCTCCACGCCCTGCCCATCTCTTGAATGGGGATCCCAATCTTTTGGTTAGTGAGCTTATCGTACGGTCCCATCACACTCAACGTTGGAATCTGGATACTATTCACAACTTGATATAAGCCGAAGAACAAGTTCTCGTTCAGAATCTCTACCTCTCACAAATCACTACATCTGATGGTCTCTTTTGGAATCACGAAAAAAACGGTGAATATTCAGTTAAAAGTGGATATTGGTTTGCCTTTCATCAATCCCGTAATGTTGACTTCCCAATTCCGCCACCTCATGGCGATCCAATTCTAAAAGCTAAGATTTGGAAATTACCCATCATGCCGAAACTAAAACATTTTCTTTGGAAAATTCTTTCACAATCTATCTCTACATCAACGCGTTTATCCACTCGAGGAATGCAAATTGACACTACTTGTCAACGTTGCGGACTTGCCCCGGAAACAATTTCTCACCTCTTCTTTACCTGTCCAATTTCAATGTCCACATGGAGAATGAGCCAATGTCTTTGGATTCCAAATATCACTTCTACTGACAATTGCGAGGCCAATATTGCTAGCATTCTCGATTTCCAACATATAGCCACGCTTGATGCTGACCAAAAACTCCTGCCCTTTTGGCTCCTATGGAGAATATGGAAATCTCGTTGTAATTTACTTTTCCAGAAAAAGGCGGTCATACCTCAACGAATTTTCCAAGAAGCTTATGCGGATGTGTTGACCTGGATTTCTGCTACGCACAATCCTAAAACCTGTCATACTCCGAATGATTCTAATATTCCACCAAATTTACCCTGTTTCACTCAGAATATGAGTTGGCAACCACCACCGCAATCTCTTTTTAAATGTAACTTCGACGCTGCTTTCGATCTTCTCTCTCACCACTCTAGCGCAGGCTGGATTGTTCGAGATTATACTGGCATACCTATTACTTGGGGATCTGCTTTTCTTGGTCACTCCGCATCACCAATTGAGGCTGAAGCTAAAGCTCTTCTTCTGGCTATGAACCAGTCTTGGTTTCGAGGATACACAGACATCATCTTTGAAGGTGATAATAAATTGTTGATTGATATGCTTCACGGATCCTCCACTGTTTTTACCATCGCAGGCTTATGTGCTGACATTCATCACTGGAGCTCGAAGTTCAAAGTTTGTTACTTCTATCATACGATTCAATCTAATAATATTCCAGCTCATACGTTGGCACAACGGAAACCACTTGATTCTGTTTTTTATTCTGGAATGTATTATCCACCTCCCTGGTTGTATCACCCTTTGTACGAGGACTATGTCCAAATTTCCTTACATTAATAAAGTGTTATTTTGACGAAAAAAAAAAAAAAACATTCAACTTCTTTCCACGATCTTCTCCCGATCCTCCACTTCCCCATCTTCAACTAGAACTATATTTATTTTCTGTAGAAAGCCACGGAGATTTATGAATTTAGTTTCGTGCAATTTTTCTCTCAACTATTTTTCTCTTTTTCTCCATAAATCGTCAATTGTTAGTTTTGATATTTCATTCTCTCCAGTTTCCACAAGACTTCTTCCATTAAACATTTTTTGTAACCTGGACTTTATGGCAATTTTGTAGTCGTTTTTCTCATCAAAGCTACCAGAAAAAGGAAAAGAAAGAAGAAACTTACCCCGATCACATCTCACTCGCACCATGGGATCTTATTACCGCCTGTGAAGAAGAATAGCAATATGAAGAAGAAGAAGGAATCAACAATGGCTACAATCGCGATTTCTTTTTTTCCAATCTTTGTTTTTGGCGTAACACACCACCACACAGTACGAAGACACCAGAAGGGTCGTGGTTCTCCCGGGGGCATAAAAATGATGCAAAATGTTGAATGTCTCAATGATGCTTCTCTTGGAGTTACTTTGAGTATCACTAAGGCTTCTATACTTCTTATAGCATGCATGCTTCAAGCTCTTTTTTATTGCTTATTGTATTAGATCTAAAGTTTGATCTGATTTTTGTTTTTCAAATCTCTTTGGATTTTGTAGATATCATTGGTTTATACCTAAATTGTAAACGGTTTGTTAGATCCACATTTGAGTTTTGATCCTCAATTACACGTTTATGTTGATTTGACCTTTAAAATAGCTAATAAAATGTCGTTTAGTCAAAAGAAAATAGTTAAATTTTTATAAATTTGAGTACAATAATAATTTAGTTGGTTAAACATAAGAAAATATAATTGTGACCAAAAATTGTTAAAAACAGTAGCTTTGTTAGAAAATAGTTGCAAATTAAGACCAAACGTAAGATATTTTAGTAATCATTTGTTACAGAAAACGTCATTACCGTCACGGTTTTAAGACTTTGTTTTAATTAGTAAGTGTGATGGATTTGTAACGTTTTTTTGTTGTTATTTCTTGTGACAATTTAAAACTATATTTCCATATAAATGAAAGACGGAATTGGGACGTTAAAAAAATCACAAATTACAACAATTCTGGGGACAATATTTTTAGTCCCTAGTTATGATAATTTTGTCACTAGTATATCTCGTTGGAATTTGTGAGATAATATATACTAAATAGTTTCGTCACAATTATTGTAACATTTTTGTTACTCCTAAACATTTGCAACAAAACTATTGTAACTGTTTACAAATTGTTATAAAGTTGTCACAATAGTTTTATTGCTACATATTTTTTTGTATTATGACGTATTTTTATGTAACAATACACATTTTTTCTTGTAGTGGAGGCCAGCTATCCGGATCATCAAGCATGCTTACCAATTCTTGTGAGTCCGTGTGAAACGCCGAACAATATCTTCCATACTTACGCAGACTTGTCATGGCCCAAAGAAGGCTATACAACTCAGTATGTAATGGTGATAAGACTTTTCGCATACCCCTTGTTCCCATTAGGTCCGAGGTCGCATCCTGAAGTTGTAAAATCCAGCCCACTCCACACGTGGTATCCTCATCTTTCCAGGATCCAGAAAACCTCCGGTTGTTCGTCCTCCAAATCTCCTCTCGTTACGATCTGATGAGGCATCTCGAGTTGCTCATTTGCTAAGAGCCATTCCCTAGCCTCTTTGCTGGCCAATTGGACAATACTTTTTGGTGAGCGATCTATGTTATTAAACACTTTGTCGTTTCGGGCCTTCCAAAGATATCAAATGATCCATGGAAACCATCTAACAGACTCCGCGACTTCGACTTGATGCGGGATTCGAGAGAACAGATAATCCATGTTACCCCATAGATTATCGAGAGGGAACATCCCTGGGGGATTAGGTGTAACACCCCAGATTCTAGAAATGCTTGGTGCATTGTCTGAGAATATGTGGTGCATGCGGAGAGGCTTAAAAGAATTGATTTGGCTACCTATGTCACCAAAGTGCACTTATCTTTTCGGTCACTTGTCTTGAGAGAACTCCAGAGTTAAGCGTGCTTGAGCTGGAGCAATCGAGGGATGGGTGACCTACTGGGAAGTCATTTCCAGTACCGGGCGAGTGAGGCCAAAACTCGGGGAAAGATCGCGTGGTGATTGCAGGGTCAGTAAACATGCATTTCTAGCCTCCCGGACTAACGCACCGACCGCCAGAGAAGTCTCGGGCCTGCGGGCCGAGAAGTTTCGGCTTGCGAGCCGAAAGTGGGCGTAGGGCCCACGGCAGGGCGGTCGGGGCGTTATATTAGGGATATTGGACAAAGCCCAAACTTGACGAGCCGGCGGACATGTGAACAAGACATGATTGATCGTTTCCTCATTATCCCCACATTTAGGGCATTGTCGGTCGTGTTGAAGATGCCGGTGGGCCAGCCTCTCATTCACTGCCACCGCCCCCGAGAGGGCTTGCCACAGGAAATGACGGATTTTATTGGTTGTTTGTTGTTTCCAGGCTTTCTCTTTCAGTGGGTTTAAAGACGGAAGTTGTTGGGCATAGACCAACTCGGCTTCCAACTGCTGGCGAGCCAGCTCATACCCAGATCGCACTGTATACATTCCGGAATTTGTGAAGTGCCAGCAAAATCCGTCCTGTGTTCCTCTCATGGAAGGCCGAATGGAGAGGATTAGTGGAATATCATGTGGATGAACAGAAGCACGTTGTCTGTCTATCTTCCAGTTCCCTGACTCGAGATCTATGAAGTCCGAAACCCGTTCATAGCGATTAGGATTCTGTAGCAGACTTCTGACTTGTCTTGGGTGTTTATCGGGGATCCACTTATCTGTCCAAAACCAGGATTGCGCACCTAAACCGATGGTACGTCTCATCCCCTTTGCCACGAGAGGTTGGGCACTCATCAAACTACTCCAACCATATGAAGAGCGATGGTGTTTCCTAGCCTCGAAGGGGTGGGAGAACCGAAAGTATTTGCCCTTCAGGACTTTTGACACTAAAGAGTGTGGGTATCGATGCAGTCGACAGAGTTGCTTAGCTAACAAAGCTTGGTTGAACTCTTCATAAGACTTAAAACCGATACCCCCTGCATTCTTTGGGAGGCATATCTTTTTCCATGCCACCCAATGCATTCCAGTGGAACGATCCTTTGTTCTCCACTAGAACTGAGAGATCGCACTCACTAGTTTCCGGAGTATAGCTTTTGGAAGTAAAAAGGTAGACATCACATAAGTTGGGAGAGCTTGTGCCACAGATTTTAATCAGAACCTCTTTTCCCCCTTTGGAAATAAATTTGGTGGACCAGCCGTTAATACGTTGGTTCAGGCGATCTTGCACATAGGCAAATACTTCCGCTTTTGACCCTTGCAGCTGTTCCGGAATTCCTAAATACATTCCCGAGCCTCCCTCGGTCGATATCTGAAGTCTGGTCTTCAGGTCCGCTCGACATTCCGCAGTCACATCTTTTCCAAATGTGATAGCTGATTTTTCAAAGTTAATGCGCTGCCCTGATGCATTGCCATAGACCTCGAGCACTTTGAGTATAGCCTCGCATTGTTCCGCAGATGCCTTACAGAAGAAAAGGCTATCGTCCGCAAACAGTAGGTGGGAAAGCGGAAGGGAGGTTGGGGCAATACGAAGCCCACTGGGACTCCCACACCTCTCCGCTGCGTGGATATTAGAAATCCACACCTCCGTACATAGAATAAACAAATAGGGCGAGAGTGGATCCCCCTGCCGCAGACCTCGGGTGGGAGCTATGAAGCCTTTCGGATCTCCATTTAGTAGTACCTTATAGGACACGGAGTTGACACAAGTCATAATCCACCTATTCCACTTTTCAGAGAAACCCATTTTCCGTATTAGCGCCTCCAGAAAACCCCATTCCACCCTATCATAAGCTTTACTCATGTTCGTCTTTATCGTCATCCCTTTCCGTTTGACCGCCAGATTTGTCACCAAAGCATGAAAAACCTCCTGTGCGAGCAGAGTATTATCCGTTATTTATCTCCCTCCCACAAAAGCGGGCCAATCTCGTTAATTTTTAATATTATTTTGGTCAACTTAATATTATTTAAATATAAGCAATCATTTTTGTATAATAAGATAATCATTTGAATAACCGTATTAATTTATAGGATAATATTTAAATATCTACTTAACAAGACTGTAAGAGTATTCTTAACCATGATACCCTTGAAGTATTGTTTAGTATTAGTTTTAATACTAAATTAGTATTTGAGACTCATTTACTTTTTGATATTTTTGTGATTAACGGTGATACAACAAGTTTGAGACTCTTGAACCAAGAGCTCAAATACTTCCCAACATACACTCATACTCACAAAGCACAACCTTCATTGCATTCCTCCGTGAATAACAATCGGCATAACCCGATCTATAAACCCTTTGCTTCATCTATGCCATCTTCAGCCCTAACTTCAACCACCACCAGCCTATAGAATGAGTATAATTATACTCAGTCTTGGAATGCTAATCGCACAAAACAGTGAAGAAGTGAAGAAGCTCCTAAAGCTTAGCTAAAAACAGACCATTTCTCATTAGTCTTACGACTCTTACCTGAGAATTCCAAAAGCAGCTCCTTCAACAACTTCCATCGTAGGTCACACATCCATTCCCTTAAGAGAAATCAATTTCTTTCGTTTAGCCGTTCCTGTAAGAACCTTAACCAGTCGACACATATGAGTTGTTCTTGGCTGCACAACAACTATTTCCTCTTGTTGGTTGTTCATTGCACTCCTTTCCTCTTCTTTTCTTCTCGTTTTCTACAATGTAGTAAATTTTCAACTTCTCAACAATTTATCAGAAATCAAAAACAAAGAAAATAGAAATGGGAAATCAACCTTGTACTCATTGATTGCATCATAACCATATTCTTGTTCATGTCTATGTTGATTCCTAGTGGAGAAACTATGAGAGATGATATGAAAACTCCACTCCAAATCTAACAGCTTTGACTCTCCTTTTCTTCTTATTCTCATCTAAATCTCTAAAGTTCTCAATCAAATACAACCGCCTCCTAAACCCCCAACAGTCGCATTTAGTACTCATTGAAATTCGAAAACAAAGACTAAAGATTGACGGATTTATCACTGAAACTATGAACAATAACATTAACACTCACATTAGACCAAGAACAACCAAACTCAACCATTTGTTCCCTAATTCTCAAAGCTCCATCTAAGTCAATATAACCTTGCATAATCGTAGTAAACGTCTTCTCATCCGGAACAGGACCATAATTTGTCAGTTTCTTTGATACCCTTTTTGATTTCCGACATAAACTTACTCGCCGATAAGACGAAACCATGGGAAGGAGTCAGCTTCTGAATCTGTTCTCCAATTTTGAATCTCGACTTGGACAAAATTTCACCTGGATTCGATTTCTTTGTTTAGGGTTTCAATTGGGTTTGAATTGTTTTGCTAATTCTCAATCCTCTTCGTCGTGAATTGCAATAGAGAAAGAAAAGATTGTTTTGTGCAAATAAAGATTATATTCGGGTTTGGCCGAACAAAATTGTGAGGGTTGATCAGGGAATAATACGTCTCAAGCATACCCATACATTGAGACGTCCCAAACACAAAATCACTTGAAATTTTATTTATCTAATTTATTTTAATTAAATTTTTAATATGTGATACTCAAGAGTATGATTGTTAAAGATGTCTAACCTCGTGAATTATAACAGAAATAAGAAAAATAAAATCATTGAAATATTCCGTAAAAAAACATTCCTGACAAATTCATATCGGCTCAACATCCAGAAGAGACCAGCTAGATAACACCAAATCTTCAAACCTTCTCCGTCCCCGAAATCTCAATTTCCGATGGCTTGCCTGAACCGCCCTTTGGAGTAGACTTGTAGAACTTGGCATAGACTGCTAGTTGAATGGCACACAAGAATGTTCCGAGACCATTGCTTATCTGTATTCCATTAAACACACCAAAACGTTACAATAATCGAATAGTTAAAAGGTTTATAACACTAATTAAAGAAGAGAAAAAAAAAACTTACAAGGACGTAGAGATCGATTTTGTAGAGCAAAGAGTAAGCAGTCCAACAGATAGCGTTAAGGAAACTAATGAGCGATAACCAAAATGGCATGTACTCAACACTTTTCGTTGTCCACACTTTTTTCTGTGCAAATATTAACAATTAAGTTAGTTTAAAATCATCCATTAATGGGATACTATAGAGAGAGAGAGATCGGACTTACGATGACAAGACAAGGAGACGCATACATAGCAATGTTGAAGACATCACAAATCACACCAACGAATGTTTGTTTAGCAAAATCGGTCTTGTAGTTTTTAAACGCGTAAAGCGTAATCAAAACAACTGCTACCACACCAATAATCTCAGCCACCAGATATAACCCAATGTTCCTCTGCACAACATTTATAAACATATCATAAGTAATCAAAATCAAGATTATTAAAAGGAGATTGAACCAAGTAATTAATATGCATACACGGAAGTTTTTCTTGTCACCACAGTAGTATAAGAATATGCCAATGTAGATGGCTTCGATTCCCAAACCAACTCCATTGATGGTAGTAACAAGGAGACTATCCTTGTGAACAATTGGAAGTCCATAGAAAATCCACAGCATACAGTTCATCACTGTGAACACATACGGATATGGCTGAAATTCCTCAACCGATTCCTTCTTGATGATCCTCCAAAACATTGGCCTAATCATCAAAATCACCCCATTGATTAAACACACAATACTATAAAAAAAAAAGAAGAGAAATCACTAAAACACAATTTATAGAGAAAGGGATCTTACACTGGTGAAAGGAAAAGACCAAAGGAAATAACATTCCCTGCATTAAAATCGGAATAAAACTTGTCAAAAAAAAATCATCAAAACAGTTTACGACGATTTTGTGCTAAATTTAATCACTAGATTAATATTAATCAGTTTCAAAATAAATAATACTCCACACAAAACGCATGAATATATGCATTAACAGATACATAAAAACTCCATGAAAACACACAATACGAAACAAAATCCATCAAGGTTTAAAGCTACAAATAGAGATCTACGATTAATCAAGTCAAACTCATCAAAACACAAAAACTAAACCGATCGATTAAAATTCCACAACACACACGAATCTACAACTCGTTCGGATTCTAATCATTTTTAAAACTCGTTACGGTATGAATCATAATACAGAGATCGATTAGAGCATATGCATATCGATTATGAAAGTGAAAGAAGAAGAGAAAGAGATCGTTACCAATAACTCCGACGATGGTACGGACTTGTTGCGCATCAACCATTGTGAAAGCGAACGAAGAAGACGAAAGAGAGATTGATGAAGAAGACGAAGAGCACTTGTGTAGAAGAAAACCTAATCGAGAGAGAGAGCTTTTTGTGTTTGTGAGTATATAGAATCTATGTGGAGAGAGATATATAGGTCTATATATATATATAGAGATAAAGATAAGAGAGACGTTTGAGTCAAGGAGTCAATATTTTCCCAAAATATTTGCTTTTGGGTTTGTTACGATCTATCTTGCGCATCAGTCTCTTAATTTTTATTTTTTTACTATAGATAATTATTATCTTTATTACTTGCGTACTAATACCTTCTTAAACGTTCAATTAAATGTGTATTTGGAAAGATATCTTCGTTTTTATCGGAATTAGTATTATCCAGATGATTATCCTATTATATTTCTTTTTAAAATGTTTGACCAGCTGTGATTATCCTAAAAAACACTTGAATATCGCATTTAATGTAATATCTTAATCTTTAAGAAAAGGAAATGTAAATGTCTAATACGTTTGGCAAACAAGAAAATGTAAATGTCTTATACGTTATGGATAGTAAAAAGATTTATTAACAAAATCCATAGCTTATTTTAGTTTTTATTCAGAAAATAAATATATATAAGAAAATAATTATCTAATACCTTTTTCGTCAAGAATATTTATTTTATATAGAAACTCAAGAAAATGATAATTGTTTAATTATTTGATAGCCGACAAAAAAAAGTTTTGTATGATTGATTTGGATATAGTAATAATTTTTAAATAGTATGGATAAATTGAAAATCAGATAAATTTACGCCGTTTTATTAGGGTAAAAACATAATTTATTTATTTATTTAATCTTTTTTTTTTGTTGGTCAAAGAATTTTATCTCTTTACCATTTATAATAAAAACAAATTTTCAGGGAGTTTTGGATTACGTCCGTACCAGTAGTTACACGCCACGTCAGAGATCTGTTTCTGAAATTACTTAAAGGTCTTTAATGTTTCTAAGTAATTACGAGTATTGCCATCAAAAGAAAAATTCACAACATACACATGCAGAATCTACGAGCGATATATCAGGGTACGTGCTTTCCACGGCAAATAAACCGGATGGTTAATGCAACTTTGTACCGGTTTTACAAATCAGTTTCCGGTTTCGTCGATTGCCTTGAACTCAATTTAATTTTTTTAGCTGTGAACGAAAGTTTCATCGAAGTACCGTTTTCCGCTTTGGAACCGGAATCGGAATATGAAACTCTAAGAATTTTTTGAAAGTTTCGTGGAATCGCGATTCCAAAAACATCAAATTTAGAATCGTTTTAGAAGCTTCGATTCTATTTTGGAAGCGTTTTGAAAACTTCAATCTCCTTTTATTTATTTATTTTAGAAGCGTTATACAAATAATATAATAAATAATTAGAGTTCATTTAATTATTTTGGCATGTCTCTGTGTACAAAACAAAATATTTGTCCTTTATCTACAATTTAATCTCTTGTCTATCAAATGAAATGATAGAAATGACTAATTTGATTAGTTGAGTAGGATTATTTTAGAAGATTTAAATTTAGTGATTACATCATATAGTTTGAATCAAAATAAAGCTGGAGGTCTAGAGTTTCGATTTTGAATCATGTTAATTAGAATTATTCCTGTTATATTAAATAAAAATGTATTAAAATTATTTTTTTAACCATTTTAATAAAGTATGAAATGTTATATATTAATTATATATAAGCTTCCAACACGTACTCGTACCCGTTTTTTTTTTTTTTTTAAATCGCTTATGCGCTTCCATATGCTTCGGCTTCCGTGTACCGCTTCTGATTCCATATAACCTAGGTTGCGTGCGGAATGTTTCAGATTTCAACGACAAGTATGTTTCCAAATTTACAAAATTAATTAATTCATGCACAATTTGACGATAGAACCTCGTCCATTTTTAAAGCAAAACCATTTATTGTGGTCAAACATACGGATACAGAGTGTACATTCTTGTCTAATATACGGATACAGAGTGTGCATTCAGCACATTTGTATATGTGTTGTATATACACTTTTACTTAAAACTGAGTTTTGTTCGGAGATTCACACTTTTATTGAGGATTGTTAGAACGATTTAGATGCTACTGATTCCAAAATTGATTCAAATATTCTTTGGGATATGATAGAGGAATCGGTCATGGAATAGAAAACATGAAAAAAAAAAATCATCAAACAATATAATAACATATGTGTTTCATCCTCCAAAACTCGATGAAAAAAAACATATTAATATTGTCATTAGACAATGTTTTTAATTTTCAGTTATGCACATAATAGTACACCTATTTTTTTTCTCCAACGACAACGAATTTTTCTAAAAGAAGTTGTTGTTTATAAGATTTAGAAAATATAATTGAAACTTGATTAGACAAATAAGGTTGTGTTCACTTTTACAAATATTCCGATGGGCCAATAGTTGCATTTCAAATCCTCATTGATTTGGTATTAGTTGTTGCTAGTAAATCCAGTCCTTGGTTGAAAAGATACACCGTAACCCTCGTAATCACCGTTTTCTTGGCCAATTTTACTGGTAGGAGTAAAGAATGGTTAGACACAATATAATACAGTATCATTAATGTAAAGGTAAAAAAACTATTAATTTACAATTTACTAATTCTTTTTTAAAAGTTACATAATGGAATCGCATAAATCATTAACACCCGAAGAGATCCATCGATTGGAACGGAAACATTCTAATCATGATAAGTGGACTCCTATCTTTTGATGGTGTTTTTATCAACAAATTAATATGCGATATTAAATGAAAATTTGAAAATAAGCTACTTGAATCATTCCTTTATGCAGATGTGCATCATCATACGTTAATTATTGTATCTTCTACGGTTCCACTTCTACCCATTATTTGTTTTTTATTAGCAATTATTCCATAAGAGTCTTTGATGAAGTGTTATGCTGAGGTAAAAATCAAACAGGTTTACGCCTCTCTAATTCATTTGATTTGTCATCCTACATAGTCTATTCTACGTTAGCGATTAAGGTCATGGAAGCAAAATTTTAAACATAATTAACTACTAACAAAAAAAATGAAACGCAATTTACCTTTTATGTTGCATCAAAGTTTCTAACTAAGCCTTACCTAGAATGCCACAAAGTCGAAGACAATCTGCAGTTGGGTTACTTGGGTAGCGCGGCAAATTTCCTACAAGAGTGTTGCCCGTGTTTGCCCGGCCCACCATCCGTCGGAATTTATTACGGACAAATTAATTTTCAAAAAAATCGCTTATATACAATTGGAAAAAAGAGAAATAACATCTAAAAAATGATGTTTGGGGTAAGCATATATTTTGACGAAAATATGAGATCATAATTTATAAGTCGTAACTTTCTAAAGATTTTTTCTAACAAAAACATGTGTAGAAACTCGACTTTAATTGCATATCAATATGATCACTAGATTATAAATCGCAGAAGTTCGTTTTTTTCCCCTTGAAAATATTATTTTACACATGTCAACACCACATGATTGAAACTAACTTTATAATATGTATATAGTATAATCGTCAAAATATTTTCAGCTTGTAAATTGGTTTTTTTTTTGAAACTTACATCTTCTTCTTGTTCTTGTTCTTCTTGTTCTTGTTGTAAATTGAATCAGTATGTGACTTGTGGAAGGAGAACCATATATGGACTGCTGCTAGCTGACTGGCACACAAAAGATTGTTCCAAGAGAATTGCTTATCTGTATTGCATTAAACACACCAAAACGTTACAATACTCGAACAATTAAAAGGTTTACAATATTTAAAGAAAACAAAAAACTTACAAGGACATATTCATCGATTTTGTAGGTTAAGGAGTAAGCAGTCCAAGTCACAGTGTTAACGAAACTCACGAGAGATAACCAAAATGGCATGTACTCAACACTTCTCGTTTGAAACACTTTTTTTCTGTGCAAAACCATAAAATAAACCCAAATATTAACAATTAATTAAGTTACTTTAAAATATGAATCCACCACTTGGAAAAAAAAATATATATATATATTTTGAGAGAGAGATCGGACTTACGATGGCAAGACAAGGAGCTCCATACATAGCAATGTTGAAGGCAGCACAAAGCACACCAACGAATGCTACTTTAGCAGACGGGTTGTTTTTCAACGCGACAAGCGTAATCAAAACAACCGCTACCACACCAATAACCTCAGCCAACAGAAACAACCCAATGTTCCTCTGCATCACCATTATAACATATCATAAGCTCATAATAATCAAAATCAAGATTTCAAAAAGGAGATCAAACACATACACGTAAGTTTTTCTTGCCACCACAGTAGTATAAGAAGATGATAATGTAGATAGCTTGAATACTCAAACCGACTCCATTGATTGTAGTAACAAGGAGACTATCCTTCTGAACAATGGGAAGACCGTAGAAAATCCACAACATGCAGTTCATCATTGTTAACAGATACGGATATGGCTGAAAATCCTCCACTGATTTCTTCTTGATGATCCTCATAAACATTGGCCTAAACATAAAACAACAATAGAGTATCTCACATATGTATAGATCTTATGCTAAAGATTTTTATATACTATCAAAAATATAAACACTCATACATGTATAGATCGAAATTGTGAAGAAGGAAAAGGCATCATACACTGGTAAAAGGAAGAGACCAAATGAAATAACATTCCCTGCATTGGACGTGACAAAAACTTTGTCAAAAATCAAATTATTGTATGGCGATTTTGTGCTAATTTTAATTTCATCACACAAAAACACATGAATATATGCATTAACCGATCCATGAAAACACAATACGAAACTTCCTTCGCATGAAAATCGATCGAAGTTAACCATAATCAAATAACGTATAAACAGAGATCAACCATTAGAGCCAAGCTCAACAACACACAAAAACTAAAACCGATCGATTAAAATTCCATGAGAAGATAACAATCTATATAACTTGTTCGGATTCGAATCACCTTTACAACTACATTGAATCGTTACGGTATGAATCAAAACAGAGAGATCAAAATTAGCAAATCGATTGTGAAAGTGAAAGGAAGAGAAAGAGATGGTTACCAATAATTCCGATGATGTTACGGACTTGTTTCGCGTCAATCATTGTGAAATCGAACGAAGAAGACGAGCACTAGTGTAGAAGTAAACCTAATCGAGAGCGAGAGATAGGTGTATATATAGAGATATACAGATAAGAGAGACGTTTGACGGTTTGAGTCAAGGAGTCAATATTATTTTATTTTATGAACACATAAAATAATTATCTTATTACAGTTTTCGTTAATTAAGAATATTATTATTTACATCTTTTGAGTATCCAAAACTCGGGAAAAGCATAATGTTTAATTATTTGATCGGCCTACAAAAAATTGTCTTATTCTGAAGTTTGATAACGCTTGAAGTGAAATATTCAGCAACACATGTAGCCTCTCACACTCTTTTTTTCTATGTGAGTAAAGTTCTCTTTGTTTAACGCTCTTTATGACCTTTGAATTTTTTAGTCGGAAACTTCAAGATTCAAAAGTACTCGGTTAATCCCTGGTGAAAGTCTAAGTTTCGGAAATATGTTTGTTGTAGAGGGGGCGATTTACAAGATATATAGTTGAAGACTTTGAATGGTTTAGTTTAATAAAAGGTTGGAGGAGAAGAGACGGTGGCATGCATGGCGTGTGAATTAGTGTAAAAGTAGGATTTCTAAGATATGGCAAACTGAATATTTACAATTAAAAATGACAAAAAAGAGAAAAACAAATTACAACTATTAATACTACATTACTACTAAGTAATACATGATGAACAAAAATAGAATGTATTGGGGAGATGTGTTTTTTGTATTTTATAATTGTTCATACTCGGACGGTTTGATGCAATCATAATTTCATGATACACATGTACAATCGATTCTTTAGCATCATTCGAAAACAAAAACTAACGAACCTATAAACCACGTTGCACTCTTACACTTAAAAAGAAAACAAAGAGACGAAGTTGTAGATATTAGTTTATGTGTGTTTTTAGAATGAAACTCAAACTATTTATTTAACTACACGAAGAAGGATTATCTATATGTAAGGAGATAAAAAATGATGAGAAAGTCTAATTATGTTCTAAAGGATAACATTTTCTTTCGGTTCAGGAAATTCGAAGTTTCGAGAAGACATAATTTAAATGAAATCCCTACTAACTAATCAAAACTTTGAACGAAGGCCAAAACTTTTACCAATTCCTTAGAAGGCCCCACAAATAAAGATACAAATTCTTTTCATTATTTTCTTGCTCTTTTGTGATTTTTTCAGTTCAATGTTTGTACAATTTTCTCAGTTCGATTAGTAGAATCAGTGTCAAGGTTTAATAGCTTTAATGGAAGCAATTTCTCTCTCATTTCCGAGACTAAGGAATTGCGCTTTTATATGAGTCATGGCAGGAATTACGATTTCCATGGATATATTCTTGAAGAAACTAATCGGTTAGACAGAGATCAAGCTCAATTTCAATTTTCATCATCAAGTGTTCTTCCTTCATCTTGTTTTTCTCCGTTTTCAATATTTAATGAGTTGAGTCGTATGTATGAGTTGAGTTTAGTCTTCTTTATGATTTAATTTTTTTTATCATTTAAAAAACAAAAACTCAAAATTATAACTAAATATTTTAAAAGTGTTTTTATTATTACTATTATATAATTCTAAGATCTAATTTTTAATTTTATTTTTTCCTAACTTAATATGTTTTAGTCATATATTTTGAATAAATGATGTTTGGAGTAAGTATGTATTTTGACGAAAAGATGTTAACACTTGAGATCATAAGTCGTAACCTTGTAAATATTTTATCTAAACAAAAAACATGCGTTAGTCAATATTGTACACTTGTCAACACCACGTGAATAAAACTCATCTTACATATTTTCAGCTTGTATTTACATTCTTCTTCTTGTTCTTCTTCTTCTTGTCAATTACATCACTTACATGCGACTTACGGAACCAGTAACATGCATGGATTCTTAGCCAGTGTCGGTACATCAATTTTGGATGTCCTAAACGACTTTAAAACAAAATATCTTTTAATACGTTTTCAAAATATTATAAATATTATTAGTAATATTAAAAGTCACATGATAACTTAAAAAACTAGTACATAAATCCAAATAGTTTGTAAGAAGATAAATAAAAATAGTAAAATCAAATTTTACTTTTGATCTAATTTAATATGAAATTTATCACATAACAAACTCTTACTTTTACTATTTTATTTACACAAATATTCAAATTTCAAATTCATATATTATCATAGATTTTATAGTCTAAACAATTATATCCAAAACTGCAGCAAATCACCCAACGTCAACGACGATATAAACTTCGAAAACTAGATTGTTAGTTAAGTTATGATATACTAATAAATAATCACAGAAAAAAATTATTATGCATAAATTAATCCACTTACCTGACCATATCCACTATATTTTTCAATTTGTGTTAGAGGAAACGATAGAAGATAAGCTTAAAAGAGAAACTATATCGTCGTGGTTTAGGGTTCCAACTTTGTTTTTAAATTAAAAACTAATCAGTTTAAGAAAAAAACAAGTAATACATTTGTCAAACAAAGGCTCACAAATACATTTTTTTTTTAAATGGCTAACTTTTTTTTTTTACATAAAATTTAACAAAAATTCTGAACTAAAAGAAAAGCTTCCTATTTTGAAGGGCCTTAAGCGGTGGCTTCCTTGACTTATGCTACGGACCGGCCCTGCTCCTAGCTAAATGGCACAAAAGTATATTCCAATAGAATTGCTTAACTGTATTCCATTAAACACACCAAAACGTTATAATAAGCCGTCCAAGTCACAGCGTTAAGGAAACAAACGAGAGATAACCAAAATGGCATGTACTCAACACTTTTCGTTCGCATCACTTTTTTCTGTGCAAAACCATAAAATAAACGCAAATATTAACAATCAAGTTACTTTAAAATATGGGTATATATATAGAGAGAGAGATGGGACTTACGATGGCAAGACAAGGAGATGCATACATAGCAATGTTGAAGACATCACAAATCACACCAACAAATGCTACTTATTAAGGATAAGTGTATATGTAATATAGGCCCAATTGTTATTAGTAGTCCATTAGGTATTCTTCTGTATCCATGTGTATCTCTTTGTATAAATATCGTATAACCTCATCAATAATAATCAAGCCTTTCATCTTTTATATGGTAACAGAGCATTTCGATACCTAAACCTAGAATTTTCTTTCAAACTCTCAGCCGCCCACCATGTCAATCTCCAACAACGACCTAGTTCTTCCTACCACCACATCTGGTACAATCACCACAAACACTCAAACCCTTCTCCATCTCAATATGACCAATATCACAAAACTCACCTCCACCAACTATCTCATGTGGAAACTCCAAGTTCATGCCCTCCTTGATGGCTATGCACTTGCCGGTCATCTTGATGGCTCAAGCATCATCCCTTCTCCGACCGTCACTATTAACAGTGTCGCCTCTCCCAATCCAGATTATACCAACTGGATCCGCCAAGATAAGCTAATCTATAGTGCTCTTCTCGGCACCATCTCTCACAACATTCAACCAATTCTCTCACGAACGACCACTTCGCAAGAGATCTGGCACACTCTTGCATCGACTTACGCTAAGCCAAGTCGAGGGCACATCCAGCAGTTGAAGATGCAGCTGACAAATTGGACAAAAGCCAATCGCACCATTGATGAATATCTCCAAGGCTTCATCACGAAGTTTGACAATCTCGCCATCCTTGGGAATCCTATTGATCATGAAGAACAACTTGATAAGATTCTCAAAGGCTTACCTGAGGAGTATAAGCCTCTTGTCGATCAGATCGAAGCTCGTGACGTTGCACCAACCATCACTGACCTTCATGAACGCTTGCTTAATTATGAAGTTAAGCTTCTATCAGCCGCTGCTGCGCCTCTCATCCCTGCAACAGCTCATGTGGCTCAACAACGCAACAACAATTATTCTCGTAACAACAACAACAACAATTACTCTCGCAACAACAACAACAACAAACAGCGCAACTACAACACCAACACTCAGAATCATGTCGCCTCTCCACAACAAACGTACAACCGCACTCCGCGCCCATACCTTGGTCGCTGTCAAATTTGCAATGTTCAAGGGCACTCCGCTCGCCGCTGTCCTGAGTTCCAAACCCAATTCCAATCTGCTGTTCAGCCGAAAACAAATCCTTTCACTCCATGGCAACCCCGTGCTAATCTCTCTATTGGTTCTCCATACACAGCAGAGAATTGGTTAGTGGACAGTGGAGCAACACACCATATCACATCTGACTTAAGCAACCTCTCTCTGCATCAACCTTATAACGGAGGTGATGATCTCGTCATTGGTGATGGCTCTGGTCTTCCAATCACTCATACTGGTTCACTTACCTTACCCTCTAACTCACGTACTCTTGCCTTGAATAATGTCTTGTGTGTTCCTAATATCCACAAGAATCTCATATCAGTGTATCGGTTATGCAATTCTAATCGAGTGTCTGTCGAATTTTTCCCTACTTCTTTTCAGGTGAAGGATCTCACCACGGGGGTCCTATTACTCCAAGGCAAAACTAAAGACGAATTGTATGAGTGGCCAGTGACAACAAACCAAGCCGCAGCTCTCTACGCCTCCCCTACCCCAAAAACGTCTCTTCCATCTTGGCATGCTCGTCTTGGCCATCCATCCTCTTCTATTTTAAACACCATTGTCTCTCATTATTCATTACCCATTTTAATCTCTTCTTCCAAAAACTTGTCTTGTTCTGATTGCTTGCTTAATAAAACCCACAAATTACCTTTTGCTCAAAACACTATAACCTCTACAAAACCACTTCAATACCTCTATACCGACGTTTGGACATCTCCAATTATATCCGTTGATAATCACAAATATTATCTCATACTCGTGGATCACTATACACGGTACACTTGGTTTTATCCCATGAAACGCAAGTCTGATGTCAAAGACATATTCATCGCTTTCAAAAGTTTAGTCGAAAACCACTTTTGTGACCGCATACAAACCTTATACTCTGATAATGGAGGAGAGTATATTGCTCTCCGAAGTTACTTTGCAACACACGGTATTGCTCATCTCACTACGCCACCACACACACCGGAGCACAATGGTCTCTCCGAGCGCAAACATCGACACATTGTCGAGACCGGTTTAACTCTCCTCTCACAAGCTTCGATGCCAAAAGTCTACTGGTCTTACGCATTTTCTACTGCCGTGTATCTCATTAATCGCCTGCCAACCCCAACATTGTCGCTGCTCTCTCCTTATCACAAGCTCTTTGGCGTAGCTCCAAATTATCAAAAGCTTCGGGTATTTGGTTGTTTATGTTTTCCGTGGTTGAGACCTTATGCCAAACATAAGCTCGATGATCGATCCCAAAGATGTGTGTTCCTAGGCTATTCTACCACTCAAAGCGCTTATCACTGCCTAGAACCACATTCTGGCCGAATCTATACATCTCGACATGTTCAGTTTCTCGAAACCGAATTTCCCTTCAAAACCAACTCCTTATCCTCCTCTTCACCTACTCTCCAGTCACTGGACACACTTCAATCGCCTTCGTTGCTGCCTTTGAGTACGCCCCTGTGCTCGATTCTTCACCAAACGGAACCACGACCTCCACCGCCGTCGATGCCATCTCACTCCTCTCCACATCCTCCGCCACCGATAATACATGCTCCTCCGACAACTACGCTGCCATCTCCACCGTCGTCAGTCCATACTCCGACTAACATCTCTGTCACACCTCCATTGCCACCACCAATCAACGTGACACAAACATCGCCGCCTCAGGTACGTTCTTCGAACACTTCTTCTTCCTCCTCACATAACTCTCATGGGCCAACACCAAGCCCAAACCTAATAACCTCTAAACCAAACACAAACCAGCCCATCACTACTCACCCATCAAATATCCCAGGCCCAACTACACAAAATCAACCAAACACAAGCCCAAATACAAACACTTCTCTCCCATCATCACAACACATCGTCCCTCCATCCTCTCATACAATCCCAACCACTGTCCCTAAACCACCACCAAAACAACAAAATCAACATTCTATGCGCACTCGTGCCAAAAACAATATCATCAAAAAGATAAAGAAAACTTCTCTTACAGTTGCTCTTCACTCCGTTCTTGATCGTGAACCGTCTACTGTTACACAAGCTCTTAAAGACAAGATATGGAGATGTGCTATGTCTGAAGAGTACGACGCCATGACAATCAATCGTACTTTTGATCTTGTACCGCCTCACCCGTCACAAAATGTTGTTGGTTGTCGTTGGGTTTTCAAGCTCAAGTTCTTACCGAATGGAGACATTAACCGACATAAAGCTCGTTTAGTGGCCAAAGGATACAATCAAGAATATGGTGTGGATTATGCAGAGACTTTCTCTCCGGTCATCAAAACCACGACCATTCGTCTTGTTCTCGGTGTCGCAGTTCGCAAGTCATGGCCAATTATTCAATTAGATGTCAACAACGCGTTTTTGCAAGGCACGTTGACGGAAGAAGTCTATATGCAACAACCACCCGGATTCATTGACAAAGATTACCCAGACTACGTTTGGCGTCTCAATAAAGCGATTTACGGCCTCAAACAAGCTCCTCGCGCATGGTATCTTGAACTCAAAACTTATCTTCTCCAGTCCAGCTTCACCAATTCTCTCGCTGATGCGTCTTTGTTCATCTACCGTCGTGGTCCTAGCATACTCTACGTTCTTATCTACGTAGACGACATCCTCGTCACGGGTAATGACACTAATCTCGTCAACCAGTTTGTTTCCTCTCTTGCAGATCGGTTTTCAATTAAAGACCCCACAGAGCTCTCTTACTTCCTTGGAGTCGAAGCTACACGCACAACCGCTGGTCTTCATCTTATGCAACGCAAATACATCCTTGATCTTCTTGCTAAAACCAACATGCTTGACGCAAAACCAGTCACCACGCCGTTGCCAGAATCACCAAAACTCACACTAAGGGGAGGAACACCACTACAAGACCCAAAAACATATCGCATGATTGTGGGAAGTCTTCAATATTTATCATTCACGCGTCCTGATATTGCTTATGCCGTGAATAAACTCTCACAATATATGCATCAACCGACTTCTGATCATTACCAAGCTGCAAAAAGGGTTCTTCGTTATCTTGCCGGAACTCCAACACATGGAATCTTCCTCTCCAAAGATTCATCCCTTTCCCTCCACGCTTTTTCCGATGCCGATTGGGCAGGGGATATGGATGACTACGTCTCTACAAATGCCTACATAACCTATCTCGGAAACCATCCCGTCTCTTGGTCATCTAAAAAGCAACGAGGGGTCGCGCGGTCTTCAACCGAAGCCGAGTATCGATCTGTCGCTAACACTGCCTCCGAAACTAGATGGCTTTGTTCTCTCATCACCGAGTTAGGCATCCACTTACCCACCGCTCCGGTCATCTACTGCGATAACGTCGGAGCTACATATCTCTGCGCCAACCCCATCTTTCATTCTCGAATGAAGCATCTCGCTCTCGACTATCACTACATCCGCAATCAAGTTCAAGCAGGTGCACTTCGTGTATCCCATGTCTCCACTCATGATCAACTAGCAGACGCGCTTACGAAACCTCTTTCACGTCTCAAGTTTCAAGCTGCAAGGTCCAAGATTGGAGTGACACTACTCCCTCCATCTTGAGGGGGTGTATTAAGGATAAGTGTATATGTAATATAGGCCCAATTGTTATTAGTAGTCCATTAGGTATTCTTCTGTATCCATGTGTATCTCTTTGTATAAATATCGTATAACCTCATCAATAATAATCAAGCCTTTCATCTTTTATACTACTTTAGCAGACGGGTTGTTTTTCAACGCGATAAGAGCAATCAAAACAACCACTACCACACCAATAACCTCAGCCACCAGATATAACCTAATCTTCCTCTGCACATCACCATTAAATTACTCATAAGCTCTCATATTAATCAAAATCAAGAGAGACCAAAAGGAGACTGAACCAAGTATATATACATACACGGAAGTTTTTCTTCTTGCGACCACTGTAGATTAAGAAGATGAAAATGTAGATAGCTTGGATACCCAAACCGACTCCATTGATTGTAGTAACAAGGAGACTATCCTTCTGAACAACAGGAAAACCATAGAACATCCACAACATACAGTTCATCACATTGAGCACATACGGATATGGCTGAACTTCCTCCACTGATTTCTTCTTGATGATCCTCATAAACATTGGCCTAAACATCACAAAATCTTGATAGGCCATGATCCTGCAAGAGAGATCCACCATGCACATCAATTATAGGCCAAGCCGTCTCGGGAAATAAACCGGATGGTTAAATCAATTTTTATACCGGTCGTGCATATCAATTCCGGTTTAGTCGTAAAATGCCTTGAAAATTAAATGTGTGGAATATTTCAGATTTCAACGACTTGTAAATTTCCAAAATTACAAAAGAAATTAATTCATCCTATTAGATTTAGAACCTCTTATCCATTTTTAAAGCAGAACATTTTTTTTTGCTAAACCTTTTAAAAACAAAACATTTATCGTGGTTAAACATACGGATACACAATGATGTATGTACATTCTTCTCTAAATGTTATTCACCATATGCATTGTATTCGTATCCACAAAACAAGTGTATTTAGTTAAATTCAAACACAATGATGCAAAATTTGGTAAATATAATAGTATAATTGTTGGACGTGAATTTTCAGCCAGTAATATTTTTATCTTGTGAAGTTGGTGCTAACCAATTGTTTGTGAATTATTATCAGACGAGAGCATGTAATTATGTAATTTGAGGCGTTTCTAGTGGAAAATTGAGAGTGGAAATAAGTTGTGTTAGCATCTCCTTTAGCTATAGCCAATTTTATGGATTTAAAGTCTTGTCTCTCACGAAATTGTCTTATTGTGAAATTTGTTAACGCTTGAACAAGCTATGAAATTTCAGCAACTCATTGGCCTATCACACTCTTTTTTCTATGTCACTAAAGTTCTCTTTGTTTAACGGTCTTTATGACCTCTTTAAAGCTTTGTGTTTGAAACTTTGAGATTCAAGACTAGCTAGTGTACTTGCTTAATCCTTGGCGAACGTCTAAGTTTAGAAAATACGGTGGCATGCATGGCGTGTGGTTAGTGTAAAAGCACGATTTCTACGATTTGACAAATCGAATAATTACAACTAAAATGATAAAAATAGAGACAAAAAAGTATACTATTAATTAGTATATGATGAACAAAAATAGTATGTATTGAAGAGAAGTGCTTTTTAAGTTATTTAATTGTTCATACTTGATGGTTTGATGCGATCCGGAATCTCATGATACAAATGTAAAATCGACTCTTTAGCATCATTCGAAAACAAAAACTAACGAACCTAGAAACTACGTTGCACTCTTATACTTGAAAAAAAGAAAAAGAAGAAGTTGTGGATACTAGTTTATGTGTGTTTTAGAATGAGACTCAAGACTCTTTTATGTCTAACCAAGCCAAAATTTGTCTAGCTTACACAAAGAAGGATTTCCTATAGGTTAGGAGATAAAAAATGATGAGGAAGTCTAATTATGTTCTAAGTGATAACATTTTCTTTGAATTCTTGAAATTCGAAGTTTCGACAAGACGCATAATTTCATTGAAATCTTTGCTAATTAACCAAAACTTGGAATGAATGCCAAATCTTTTACAAACTCCTTAGAAGGCCTTGCGAGCTGAAACCGGGTTCAAAGTTTGAACACTAACAAACTTAACTTTCTTCTTATCTTTAAAATCATAGCCCTTTTGCATCCCTTGAGGTGCGGTTTATATCCATTCCGCGAATTTTCGAGGTTAACCATACGGTTTACGCAGTGCCGGCCCTGGGTACAAGCAATAGAAGCATTTGCTTCCGGTCTTTTTTAAAATACGCAATTATTCGGCTATATTTTTATCAAAATTTATAGTATTCAGGCTATAAACATTTTTTTTGCTTCCGGCCCAAAATATTTTATGGTGTTTCAGGACCGGACCTGGCTTTACGCATTCCTTGGGATGCGGTTTTTATACATACACCATTGATAGTAACACTAAGAGCCGTTCAAAGACCAAAAACTTGATCTATACCATCTTAGCATAAACCTACGATTACGTATATACACTTCATAACCGATAAACTTATAATCAATCTTCTAAAATACGCTATACGTTAGATGTACGGTCGACCATCGTATAGCGTCTAGACGTATATACAGTGAATATTTTTTGAAAATAAATATATGTATAATATTATAAATATAATAAATATACCACTTATATTATAAAATATAACTCATTAGTAATATATTAAACAAAACTCACATTTATAATTAATATAATTTATTTTTAAAAGTTATAATCATGAAAATATATTAGATATGTAATTAAAAAATTATCTATAAGAAAATAATAACCATGGATCATCTCAAGTAGTTGAAATTAAACAAAAAAAAAGAAATTTAAAATAGCAGTTTTATCAAAATATTTATTAGAAAAATACATAATGTTTATACGGCGTATGTAAATACGGCCGTATTATCGCTGTATAAACGGTTGTATAGTTTAATCCGTATTTTTAACCGTATAGCAAAAAACGGTATAGTCCTTCACTGTATAACGTATATACGGCGTATATATAGTCCAATACACCATATTTTAGAACACTCTTTATAATCTATTTATTTTACAAACATGAGCCTTAAAATATCCTTTAGGCCCATTTAGTCTACTAGTCCTAGCATTCAATGTTCTAAACATGGGCCGGTTAGTTTTCTAGTAATTAGTTGTTCATATAATTGGTCTTATTTTATGCCACGCTTTTTCCTCATTATTTACCAATCATGCCACTGTTTGGAAAAAGGAAATAAACGAGTGACATTTCCGTAAATAACACCAGTTACATAACTGACTCTTGTTTATTTCAAAAATCTTCATGACCGTTGTTAATCGATTTGTGAATTGTGATTATCATTGAGAAAATTGGGGGAAAACGTGAGGTTTTTGTGAATTGAAATTCAATATTCTTTGTTTATTGTGCAGATTCATAAGAACTTAATAGAGATGTCATCTCTATGTAACTTAATAGAGATGACATCAAATCATAAGAACTTTATTCATAAGTGACATCATCTCTGTTAAGAAAATATCAGATCGGATAATAATTCCATTAAAAGGTTATGGTACATAATTCCGTTAACATGTAAAGTAAAAGAGAGGGATAAGAAAGAAACTCAACTAGGTATACATACATCTCAAAGAAGAAGAACATTAATAAATCTAAATATATTTTTTTAGAAAAAAACTGTTAAATTTATACATTTTGAACCCCAAAAAAGCTACTTAAGAGATAAACATAACTCGTAAAAAGTTTCATAAACACTTTCAAACAGAGAATATAATACAAAGCACGTAAAATGGAATGACAAAGCATGATACCAACTTGTAAAAAAGTATACAAATATTATGAAACGTCTTTTAGCAGTGGAGCAATGAACAAAACATGCTTCAAAAATAAATACATTATTTACTTTTAATTAAATATAATTGCAAATTAAATATCTATAAAATTTAAGAAATTATATAGAAGTTAGAAAAAAAATGTGTGAACATGATTTTATATAGTTTGAATTTATCATACTCATATTAAAAATAATACACTGGATAAAACAATACCGTTCTTAACTAATAGGCATTTATATGCTTAATTCAAAGTTTTCATATATAGGTTCGAATACTGTCCCTAAGCCATGAGCCAAAAACAAGTTTTGAAGTTGATTTTAAGTTTCAAAAATGAATTTAGTTTTTGAATTGAAAATGGTAGTTTAGACCCGACTGAACTGGTTCAGTGCATAAGAACTGGCTCGCAACATGCTTATCTCTATAAGACACAGAACGCGGTGGCAAGACCTCAACTCTCTTTGAATTTGTTAACAAAACCAAAATTTTAGCCAAATCTATTATAATTTTGTTTTTCTTTTTTTGCCAAAGTTACTCTAAGTACATGAAGGCTTTTTATATGACATTTGGTACACAACATTACTCTGTTCTTTGGAATATGGCCTTTCGTACCATATTTTTGAGGTCTAAATTGTTATTTGGTTTATGCTCTGCTCTAATGTTTTGCGTGGTAATAACGGACAGGTCAATTAGTCGAAATAATCTCATTATTATTTCTAGCTTAATAAGAGAAGTGATTTGATTTCGGGTGAGATAATACCGATTTTCTATAGACTTATGGACACCATTAGACCGCTGTCACTTCTAAATTTCTACTTTAACATGGACTAAACTGAAATGTTTTGACCAACCACAAATAAAACACAGGACACATCCACCAAATGGTCTTTTTTATCACATCACTATATCTGGTCTCATTACGTTCGAATTGATCTCTCTGTTCGGCAACACAACTCCTCCATTACAATATATCTCATCGCCAATGTGAACATCCTTCCCAAGTATCGACAAGTTCTCGAGCCGACTCCATTGCCCGATCCTCGATTCCCAACCAATGATACTACCCGCGACATGCGCGTGTGCCATCACGTGGACCCCACGCATCACCGTGGAGCTCGAGATGCTAGCCCCGTACTCAACCACGCAGCCAGGGCCAATTACCACATCAGGCCCAATCAAACATTTTTCTCCAATCTCCGCGGATTCGTCCACAAGAACATTTCCTATAATGTGTGGACCAGTGGCTAACTTATAAGGAGCATTCTTTCTCAGAGAGTCTAAGTAGAGCCTTAGACCGGCCATGTAGTCTCGCGGTTGACCAATGTCCATCCAGAATCCGGGAAGCAACATCGCGTAGAGCTCTTCCACTTCTGCCATCTGAGGGAAGATCTCTTTCTCGAGAGAAGTCGGTTTTAGCTCGAGACCATCAAGAACTGATGGATTCAAAATATAAATCCCAGCAAAGATCTTGTTACCCACAGATAGTTTCGGCTTTTCGACAAATCTTTCCACTTTCCCTACTGTTTCTTCCATAACCACAACTCCATATTTCGATGACTCATCCACCTAATAATATAAAGAGAAATTCCCTCAAATACCACACTTTGAAGTTTCTTTTTCCCAAAATACCACATTTTTAAGTGAACATATTAACCGAAAACTAATTAGAATTCAAGAATATCCTCTCTTTTTTTTGTTTTACCTCTGTTACCATTATTGAGGCTTCTCCTTCATGAGAATTGTGAAACCAAAACAATTCTCGGAGCGGAAATTCGCACATAACATCGCTGTTAAGAACAAAGAACGGCTGGCCAGAACCGTCAACGAGTTTATCCCTAGCTAAAGCCAAAGAATCAGCTGTACCTAAAGGCTCAGTCTCTTGCAAGCAAGTGATCTTGATATTAAGCTTTTTCTCATATTCCTTTGAGAAGTTCAACATCACTTCCAGATCCTGAGTGATTTTTCGAATACGAAAACTATTAAAGTCTCTATGAAAGTAATATCAGAGACTTGAGTGAGTCTTTTTTTTTACCTCTGGTTGATAGTTAATGGACAAAATGACTTCATCAACTCCAGCTGCTTTAAGTGCCTCTATCTGCGCAAGAATAAAATTTCAATCACTTATTAAGATCATCATAGCTCATGAATTAAAGATTAAAGACTCGATTACAAGATCAAAGATTATAGTACCTGGTGTAGGATGATAGGTTTATTGGCGAAATCAATAAGAGGTTTAGGACAAGTAAGAGTCAATGGTCTCATACGACTCCCAAAACCTCCAACAAGAATAAGAGCCTTCATCTTTTGATACACTTCAACAAGAACCAAAGCTATACAATTTATCAATTTGAGAAATAAAAAATGTAATCAGGGACTTAAGCGCAAAAAACCCTAATTTCCGAGCAAAACCGACAAAAATCAAATGTGATGCATCACAACTCAAGGAAACATAGCAGATCACACATTGTCGGGCTCGTGATCGTGAAGAAAGGAAAATAAAAAGTAAGCATTACCTTACCTATATGCGATCGTGGACAAAAACAATTGGTTTACTTAAACTTTTCTTCTAAAGAACCGTAATAAACTTTTCTTGTTTAGCCATTCTACTTGGTCAATAAGTTAGGACTATTATGATACACTACTATTATGTTAAGTTTACAAATTTTCAATTCAAAATCAATTAGATCATTTCCTTCACTTCTCACAAAATATATTTAGGAAAGACTATTATTAAGGGAAATTGCCTAATTAAAATTAAACCAGATATACTAATTTTGGTTAGTTGCCTAATTAGTAATTATTTTTGGTTAAGTTATAGTCATGAGTCTAAAAAATCGACAGAGGACAAATTCACAAAAAAAAAAAAATCCAATCAAAACAATAAATATATTCCCTCTGTATCATATTAATTGATATTGTAATGAAAATATTTTGTATTAAATTAGCTGATGTATAATCAAATAAATGCTTTAAGGAAAGATTGTTGTTTACAATAGATGTGCAGTGATATAAATTAAACAGATTTTGAAAACGTTATTAAGAAGAATTCAATTTGTAGCCAAATTAAAGAATTTCAAATCTTTTGATTTATTAAAAAAAGATTGTATACCAAGTACTTAATTGTTTATCGGCGATGTACGCATTCATGGAGAAATATATATATATGCAATTATATAGTTAAGTTGGACAAATAGTGTACAGTTACATAGTTAAGTTTGACAAATATCGTTTTTCTCCATGGATTTGGTTGGGTTCAAGATTAGAAAAATCAAAATTCACTATTTTTATATGAAATGTACCTAGAGCAACTTTTTAAGTTCATAAAATAGAGATGATGTCACTTAATAGAGATGATGTCGCTTAACTATGTAACTGTACACTATTAAGAAACCTCACGTTTCTTAATAGATGTGATGTCACTTAATAGAGATGATGTCACTATTCATAAAAAGTCTTCATGTACTTAGAGTAACTTTGGCAAAAAAAAAGAAAAAGAAAATTATAATAGATTTGGCTAAAATTTTGGTTTTGTTAACAAATTCTAAGAGAGTTGAGGTCTTGCCACCGCGTTGTGTCTTTTAGAGGTAAGCATGTTGCGAACCAGTTCTTATGCACTGAACCAGTTCAGTCGGGTCTAAACTACCATTTTCAATTCAAAGACTAAATTCATTTTTGAAACTTAAGATTAAATTCAAAACTTGTTTTTAGCTCATGGTTTAGGGACAGTATTCGAACCTATATGTGAAAACTGCGAATTAAGCATATAAATGCCTATTAGTTAAGAACGGTATTGTTTTATCCAGTGTATTATTTTTAATATGAGTATGATAAATTCAAACTATATAAAATCATAGTTCGAGTCACTTTGATTCTACGTTTGAACATGTGTGTCTTGAGAATCATAAATATAGTTTTGCCAATTCCTATCCGTTTGTTTTGTTGGGTTTGGTGTGTTAAAAAATTATAATATTTATGGTATAAACAGGTGAAGAAAGTAAATGGAGTGGAACTAGAGAATCTATCGCACCTACGTAAGCTCGTAAAAAAATGTCTTACAAGTATGCTTCTTCATGTAGGAACAGAGAAGTATCCAGTTTCTTCCTCTGCATATGCTTAACAGACTTGTGCACAACTACGGTAAAACTCTACTTCAAGATTTTTAGCAGAGCTTCATTTTGAGAAAGTTGGTTTTCTCGTCTTCTTTGTTTATGGAAAAGCAATTAGCAAATATTTGTATTGTTGGTTCAGTGAACTAAACATTGAGATTGATTTGATTTTGGTAAATGCAATTTAATGTTTATTACAGGATGTTATAAATTGTGCTCTTCAACTTCCTCTGCAAATTCTGTCATGAAGATGTAAAATTCATATCCTTCATTTTTCAAGTGACTAGCTGATACTTGAGCAACTGTTTGGGATGATGGGAAACTTCACTGAGCCTTTGGAATGATGTTAGATCTAGTTCAGAGTGACATCATGCAAGCCATCTTTAAAGTGGGTTCTATGATTCTCTGATTTTGACTACATTAAAAAAGTTGAAAATGTCAAAATATGCTCTCTTCTCAGTCTTGAATGTTCATTTGGTTGGTCAAACATGAACTCTTGTGGTTTTCTCAGGATATGTCAAAAATATCGGTATTTGTTTCATTCAACTACTTTATCTGATACAAGAAGGAATTAATTTAGATAATCCTCTGATTATGCAGGGTAATAAGCCTTGAGAATCAATAGCTTGAGCTCGAGGCAGAGAAGCTTTTTCATGTAAGTATCCAGAAACAGCTTCCTCTGCATATGCTTAAGAGACTTGTGGTAAAACTCTATTTGTAACAGATGATATTAGGTTCATTTTGAGAAAGCTGGTTTTGTTCATAGCTCTGTTCTCACAGTCTTAAATGTTCATTTGCTTGTTCAGAACATAATCCCACTCTCTTAGAAATGAAGATCATTTTACACACCCCCTCTCTCTCCTCTCAAGATTATAAACTTTAAACATTGATTTGCTGTTTTAATGACCATGCAGGATCATAGTGGTAATGTCGAGATCCCTGGTGTCAGTTAACCAAACTAAACATGAATTCGAGGTCCACACAATGGACTTGGTTTTCTCGGAAATGTCGAAGTATCTACCAACGAGAGACATGACGAAAGAAACTTGCACTTTCAAAGACCGTAGTTACATAACTTGGTTCTTGTCATGGTACTTACTATGCTTCTTTACTTCAATTCAGAGATTGGATAACATGTTTTAGTTACCTCATTCTTCTTCTTAATTCATATCCAGAAACTTCTTGGTCCGAATATTATTCATATGAAGGATTCAATACTCTTCTCTCAAGTCTCAACTCCATGTGAATCTATCTCTTTCATTTGTTATCTAATAAACCTAAATCTGTGTATATAATTCTTCTCCAGACATTTTTTTATATATACAGAGAGGATCGGATGGGTCTAATTTCTTATTGTTGCAGGAAATTTTGACATCTAGGTGAAAAGAATTGCCAAGCGTTTGGAACGGTCTACGTTGCTCTGGTCTGGTTTAGCCACAATTTGACTGAGGTAATAATTCTAACTTATCCGACTAATCTCTTTATAATATAGATTAGGTATCCTAAGCGAACCCTATTAGAAGAATATTTTAAATTGCCGGATAAATTTAAACTTCTTAGCTAGAAATGTTAGATTTTCTTAGATGAAGATTTTGGATAGCCGTTATTAATTATTGAAACTAGATTGTTTTGCATATAGTTGTGAAGATAATTCGAACATGGTATCATGTCAGTTTCTTACTGATAGTTAGAGATGTCATGAACGCTTTGTTTTCATTTCATAATGTAAAACAATAAGTTTCTAATTAATATGACTGATAAAATCTTCATATATTCTCACCTAACTTCGATCCAAACCTTTTAGATAGAAAAATAGATTATATTAGATGAAGATTTCAGATAGCCATTATTAATTATTGAAACTTTATTGTTTTGCAATGTTGTGAAAATAACTCGAACATGGTATCCTGTCAGTTTCTTACTGATCGTTAGAGATGTCATGAAGGTTTAGTTTTCACTTCATAACGTAAAACAATAAGTTTCTAATTAATATGACTGATAAAATCTTCATATCTTCCCACCTAACTTCGATCCAAACCTTTTAGATAAAAAAAGTAGATTATATTAGATGAAAATTTTAGGTAGCCACTATTAATTATTGAAACTTGATTGTTTAGCATTGTTGTGAAAATAACTCAAACATGGTATCCTGTCAGTTTCTTACTGATCGTTAGAGATGTCATGAACGTTTAGTTTTCACTTCATAACGTAAAACAATAAGTTTCTAATTAATATGGCTAATAAAATTTTCATATCTCGCCACCTTACTTTGATCCAAACCTCTTAGATAAAAATAGATTTTCTTAGTTAAAGATTTTATAAAGTCATAATTAATTATTGAAACTTGATTGTTTAGCATTGTTGTGAAAATAACTCGAACATTGTATCATATCAGTTTCTTACTGATCGTTAAAGATGCCATGAATGTTTTGTTTTCACTTTATAACGTAAAACAATAAGTTTCTAATTAACATGGCTAACAAAATCTTCATATTTTCCCACCTTACCTTGATCCAAACCTCTTAGATAAAAAAACATAAAATATATTTTCTTAACTAAATATTTTAGATAGCCATAATTAATTATTAAAACTTGATTGTTTAGCATTGTTGTGAAAATAACCCAAACATGGTCTCTTGTTAGTTTCTTACTGATCATTAGAGATGCCATGAACGCTTTGTTTTCACTTACTAACGTAAAATAATCAGTTTCTAATTAGTATGGCTATTGATTTTTTTTTACCATTTTAGTCCAGGACCACTTTAAACTATATATAAAATTATGCCTTTTAAATTATTTTATTTTTATTCTTTATTAAAGGAATCTGATTTTTTTATTTAACGTATAACGATTTTGCTTATTTCCCTTTGTTGATGGTTTGTTTGTAAGGTTTCTAATCAAGTCACTAAATTTTAATGATATCTTGCTAAAACCCCAATATATATTCCAACATTTTGTGAAGTAGGAAAAAACAAAACCTCTTTCAACATCTTTTTTTTTCTTTCATTTGTGAATTGATATAAGAGTGAATATATACTAGTACTATATATTCTTTTATTTTTCGAGTATAGCTTGTATAAATTTTCTTCTTCTAATTATTCGTATATTCTTCATAATCCAAAGTTCGAACCTCAAACCGTGTTTAACCGTGTTAAGGCCAAAAATATAATTCCACTCACCTTTCAAAACCACCTATAAATAGTATCGCTACTCTCACTTCTAAACTTTACTCTCCACAAAATTTCATAAATCATAAGAAGAAAAAGAGAAACATTGTTTGCATTTTACTCAGATGAAGATTCTGATCTTGATCTAAGAAAAATATGGGATTTTGCCTCTGTTCGTTAGTAACTCTGGCTAGATTATTGTGGACGACGAGTTTCTTCCGCCACAAACTCATTTAAGAAACATTTCAAATCTTTATTTGGTTCCAAAATTTAGGTTTTTTTTACTCAAACCATTCCGGCAAAAATCTCAAATGGATTCCAATTACAATCAAGAAGCATCGGTTTCGCTTGAGAATCTCGTTCTTGTTCTTCAAGGTGATAATAATCTCTGCTTCTTGTTTCAATATTTCGAAAAAAATACTAGTGAGATAGGCTAATTTTGTGTCTTGTTACTAAACCAGGAACAAAATCGACCGGCGAAATCGATAATCAATTGCCTGCGAAAAAGCGTCGACTAACTATTGAACAAGTAAGCATATATATAGCACATAAATATGGAAAATCGAAAGATCTTTGACTCTTCGGGTTTTGGTTTCTTGTTCTTTATTGAATAGGTGAATCTGTTGGAGAAGAGTTTTGAAGAAGAGAACAAGTTAGAACCAGAGAGAAAGATTAAGCTAGCTAAGAAACTTGGATTGCCTCAACGTCAAGTAGCTGTTTGGTTTCAGAATCGAAAAGCTCGATGTAAGCTTAAGCAAATCGAAAGAGATTACGATATTCTCAAGGCTTGTTATGATTCACTCCTTGCAAAACATGAATTAGTTATCTCAGAGAATGAGAAACTCAAATCCAAAGTAAGCAAACAAAAATCAAAGCTACACTTCTATGCTTTCTTGGATCGAAATATTGAGCTTAGTTTCTAGAGATTTTCTTGCAGGTCTTGACTTTGACTGAGATGCTTCCTCCTCGAACAAACCAAACCCAAAGAAATTTCCAAGACAAGCTTAGCTCTAAAGACAATGAAGAAACTATGAGCTCTTCAACAACTTTGATTCCAGTAGCAAACGATGATTACCACACCAACATCGATGAATCATTCGGCTGGTGGGTTTGGCCATCGAATGTTAAGTAGTTATCCGAGAATCCGAGATTGGTATATATCACAAGAGACTTAGTATTCAAAGCTTCTATGCTAAACATGGGCAAAGCTTGGATACTTATATAGAACATAGTGTTAAAACATGAGAAATAAGAATGTACAAAACTACCACCATCACTATTTCATATAAGATATAAATGGATCCATCAGAGAATTCTATTTTTCTTTTTATGTATTTATATAAATGGAACAAGTCTAGGTAATCTCAAGTCTAGGTAATCTCGGACTATGAATTCATGTTTGAATGCTTTTAAGACTGTTTTTATATGACCTTGAACCGACCCTTACAGTGTAAACACAAATCTATTGCTTTGAATCAATAATGCTTCTTTGATGTTTTGTTGGTACAATCGTTAGCATATCCTCCTCCCATGTTTACAAAACATGAATTATTACAAAACAAGCTTAGCTCTAAAGGTTATGATGAAACTATGAGCTCTTCAACAACTTTAATTCCATTAGCAAACGACAATTACCGCACCAACATCGATGAATCATTCGGCTTGTGGGTTTGGCAATCGAATCTTAAGTAATTATTCGAGAATCCGAGATCGGTTTATAGCACAATAGACTTTAGTATTCAAAGCTTCTATGCTAAACATGGACAAAGCTTGAATAGTCTTCAGAGCATAGTGTTAAAACTAAAAACACAATACCATCACTATAAGATATATGTGGATCCATCAGATAATTCTAATTTTGTTTTATGTATTTAAACGTATGTGCAATCAATCAAAATTCTAGAGTAGGTAATGGATTTTATGTAAGAATAAAAAAAAAAAGATATTTGACCCTACAACAATCAACATAAACCATTAGAGCCAAAGACTTTTGAATTTAAAGTCTAAAAGGTAATTGGTTTATGCAAAATTTCATTTTTGTTTTTGGTTAACATAAAGAGCCAAAAAAAAGTCTCAACCACTAACTCTTAACCTAAACCAAAGACTAGATTATGTTTCAACACAAGTCAAAAGTTCTCATTTGCTTTCTAATCCATACTTGAGTGTATACCACTTAAAACTCCAAAAACTAATCAAGAAAACTTAAAAAATATATAAAAGCAAATCATATGTATTCAAGAAAAGCTAACAGTGAGTTTGTTGAGAGAGTAAAGGAAAGTATATGGAAAAGAGGAAAAAAAGTGAAGAAAAGAGAGGTAAAGATAATAAAAATAAAGCAAAAGCATAGCATCAATCTTTTGGAATCAAATTACTGTTGAGCTTGAATAATCAAATTTTGATCTTATATGATTAACAATCAAAACGCAATTGAAGTTTTTATAAATCTTTTATAACAATATATAGTACAACAGATGATTCTTAAACCCCCCCAAATATGATTCAGTAAAACGCAAAATATCGATGATTTCGATTGGAAAAATGAGCAAAAAGATACTACCTTACATCATTCTCCAACTTCTTATGATCATCTTCCATCCATGGAAGTTTAGGAAGATCATCAACGTTAAGCGATGAAGAAGGCAACCTTCTTTGAGCATCTTTCTTTGGCCATAACCAAATCTTCGAAACCGAGAAACTCTCTCCTTTAGCAACAACACTATTAATCTTTTTCTCTTCTATTGACAAACTCCCACTCTGCTCAGATTCTTTCTCCTGAGGCTTCAAACACCGTTGCCTATCGTTACTAAACGGTACTTTAAGCTCCGAGTTACCAAGTATATACTGATAAGAACCCATTGAGAAACATCTCCTTGCATCTAAATTACTACTACTAGTCTCACCACCAGCAACAACAACATCAGTACCAGCAACATTATCAAGCCTCTTAAACTTCCCCAATCTAACCGGTAAAACACCTTTCTCAACAACGATTTCTTGAATCTCCATAGTCTTCTGGCTACCATTCTCAGTCACAACACACTCTTCATCTTCTCTAATATCATCGAAATCAAACATCGGATTCTCCATCGAAAACCCCGGTGAAAAGAGAGTACCACGACATAGAGGACAAGTCGAATTAGACTGAAGCCAAGTATCTATACAGTTCAAATGAAAAGCATGACTACACATTGGCAACAATCTTAGCTTATCTTTCTCAGTAAACTCACATAAACAAACCGCACAATCAAACGGCTCTTGACCATTACCATTACCACCACTACCAAGAATCTCTTTATAGTGAAAAACAGGTAAAGCATCAATAAAAGCTTGATCAAGACCAGAATCATTAAGATGAAACAATTGTTGAAGTTGTCTTTGAAGAGCATCACTAGTAGAGATCTCAGGATATCTATTAGACCTTGTACCAGCACCACTAGAAGAAGGATGCTTAATGAGAAACCTAACTAGTAAATGAAGAAGCCCAGAGATAAAGAACAATACAGCTAAAATCACAATTACAAATAAAACCGCAGGACTGATTCTGTTACCGGAAGACGGTGAAGGTGGTGGAGGAGAAAGAATTGGTGGGTCTTTATAAAACTGTGGTGGGTATGCAAAGTTACCATCTTTTTGCTCAATTGCATATCTAACCCAACTCATCTTCAAGATCTTCAAGATTTCACCATAAACAAGAACTTCAAGATCTCAAAATTTTCAAGATCCACAAAACCCTAATCAAAGAGGGCTTTTTGGATTCTTCTACTAGGTAAACAGAGGAAGAAGAGAGTCTCTATCTATCTTTTTCTCTTTCTCTGTCTGTATTTTTCCTTTTTCTTGAGCTTTAATGGTGGAAATAGAAAACACAAAGAAAATGGTAAGTGATTTTTTTTGTAATTTTTCGAAGTGCGAGGCAAACTTGGAAACTTGGAAAATAATAAAGTAAAAAAAAAAAACTTGGAAAATGAAAATGAAATTAAAAATAGTGTTGAAAATGAAAATAAAATATATAGGTGTTAGATTTGGGCCCACGTGCATAGATGGGAGAGTTAGATGTCAGGATGGTCAACTTCTAAGACAAAAAATGACGGTTTCCTAAGTTTTTGGTCTTATGTGGATCCGTACCGGGCTGGTTAAGTCAGCTCAAGTCTCTCAACCGTTGGATCATATCCACACGATTGAGTGAGAAAGCGTCTAAAACTAGGTGTGTGTGTGTGGCTAATTTGGTTTCGTTTCGGTTTGCCGTTTGCATGAGGTAAGAAGTCGCCACTAGGACATGTTACTGAAGCGGTGTTGTTTTACCTAACGTAGATTACGTCTGAAAGTTTTAGTTGCCAAAAGAATGTTGTGACCGAAATTGTTGTGAGTCTAAAGCTATAGAAGACGAAATTAACTTTACAATTATTTGTGAATTACAAAACAATATAGTGGAACTACCATTTATCGTAAATCAATCTCATGTTTCGATATTTTCACTTTTCATAGTTTTTCTGAGACGAAACTCCACCTAAACCTGATATCTCAACTTGTAAAGATTTCAAGTAAAGCTTAGAAGTTGTTGATTTTAATGACGTTTGGGACGAAACTAGTATTATATGCTGTGGATTACGGGGACTGAAGGATTACGGGTTTCGGCCCTGAACCTCTTAGTAATTTATAAAAAAAAAAAAACTCCTAACTTCATTATCATATTTTCTATGCGTTGAAACTCCAACTCCATTTTCTTCAAGTAGAAGCTCGATAATGCTCTTTATCTTAGGTTTGTTGATTTATACTATTTGATACTCTAGGTTTCGAGTCTTTTAGGTTTTTCAACTACCCACTAGTGTTATGTAGGTAGCGGATATGAGTTCATATTTGCTAATTTCTCTTTTATTAGATATACTAGGGTTGGACTCGCCCGTTGGGCGAGTTTTGTTTCTTTTAATGTTTTTATGTTATTTTCTTATGTTTGAAAACTATATCATATATAACGTGTACTGCAAAGTATTTATGTTAGTATATATCTTTTACATTCATTAACATATTATAATATCATATGTTTAATCATTAATTTGAGTGTGAAATTTTCTTTTCTTTTTTGAAATTCTTCCAATTGACATTTGATTTTAAATAAATAATTTTTAGTTTCTAAAAACTTATAATTTTATTTTTAGTTGCTTCTATCTTAACCAATCATAATCGCGTAATATGCATAATATATTTACCTTTTCTTAAACACTTTAAAAGTATTTTTTCCTAGATTTTAGTGTTAAAATCATTGATTCAAATATTGAATTATCAAATAGGTAATTTTTTTGGATCATGGTGTATAACTACGTACACTTTTACCTAAAAATCATATATCATTCTCCCTATATTTTGTTGTATAATTCATAAATAACGCGACCATTCATTTTTTAACTTTATATATATCAAAAATCAAGATTATTTATTTATTTTAAATTATGGTATTGCAATGTTTTCAATTTTTTCTTCTATACTTCCAAAAACTCAATTATATTGACTAAATATTTTTTTTCTTTTGGACAAATCTTATATTTCAAACTTTTACTTTACTTTCTCCTGAAATTTTTTGGTATCCTTTAGTGAAATCATATATCCTATTTCTCATTAAACCTTCAGCCTCATAGCAATCGGCGGAAACTCAATTATGATGCCTTAATAATTGAATCATTTAATCTATTTTTGTTTGATTATATCTCATGTCGTTTATTTACATTTTTATTCATTGCTCTTATATGTAAACTCTAATGTTTTGATTATTTTCTAATGAATTTTATTATAAATGATATATAGTCATTATTGTATTTTTAGTTTAAAAATAAAATACTCAAATAATCCTAAAACATCGTTCGCGTGATACATGAGTTTTATAATTTTATTAACTTAACGACAATTTTGATTTTACCATTTACAGTGTATACTTCTTATCTTTCAAATAATGGTATTATAACACTTTCGAATTTGTCTTTCATCATTTCATAAAATTCAAATATAACATAATGAAAAACTTGTATATTCCAAATTTTCATATTATTATCTCATCTTTACTAAGATGGTTCAGTAGCTTTTTAGTGAAATAATATATATTTTTTTTTGTAGATTGACAACTCCTTAACAATTGTTTGACACTGAAATTATTTAGGTTTTTTTTCTTTGATTCTTTGATGTCGTTTATAATTTTATCCATTTGTTCTTATATGTATATTTATTTTACATATTTCCAATTTCTTAAACTGATTATATATATAAAAAAATTTAAGCAAGAAGGTCAACCCGTTGTTTAGAATTTGACGTTGTATTTATTTTACTTGTTTAACCCATTTTTTACTTATTTGTTTAAACTCTACATATATTTACTGATTTTTGTTTTTTTAATTTAATTAAAAAGTATAGTAGTTATTAGTAACAATAAATATACATAAACGGCATCATCTTTAGTGAGATGGTTCAACATCCTTGTAGTGAAACAATATATATTATTTCTCTTTAGATCAACAACATTTGACATTCAAATTATTTAGATTTGTTTTATTTGATTATTTGATGTTGTTTATATATTATTCATTTGTTCTTATATGTATATTTAATGTACAGATTTCCAATTTTTGGAACTGAATATATAAACTTGTATTGTTATCATAAAATCTATTTATTGTTGAAATTATATTTACAACAATAAAATACTCAAATTAATTTTACATGTACTACTTTTAGCTATTTATTGACTTATTTTCGTATTTATATTTAATTAGATTTTTTTTTACCTATAAGTAAGAATAAATATACATAAACATGAATTAAATGACACTTAAAACTAAAATTAATTGTAAAAAAATGATTTGCCTATGTGGACACCTTAGATGAAGAGAGGACTCCCTAATTATATATATGATTCTTTCAATCTCATTTGGTGATGTAGCCTAAACTTTAAACTAAAGAAGTGGATGAGCCGGTTCGTGTATATGTGACCCAATGTATTAGTAGCTGATTATTGGGTTTGATGTGTGTATTTTAGAAATCACACTATAGACAATCTTTTTATGTTTGTTTAGTATTCTGACTCTTATGTTGTTACTCATGTGTTTTTAAAATTGATCCACAAGATTTTTGAGCAAGGATTAGAGGTAAACAAGAAACTTGGCTATAGATGTAAATAAGATTTGGGTTATTTACTAGTTGATCTTGTAACTGATTTTATGAATTGTTCTCTAGAATTAGATCCAAAAGAATTTGAGTACTTTTTCATTAATTTGTATGCAGATGAAAAGAGAAAATGAGACAAAACGAATTTAAAATAAATTAAACTAGGAAAGACTTCATTATAAAGAAGACCGGAGAGGGATTTAGGAGGGGACTCCTTCAACGGATATGATTTTAGTGAAAAAAGCATACATGAGATTCAAGAGGTATGAATTAATTAATATTTTTCTTATTTATTTTTGTTATAGAGGGTTGTATTTGAAGAAACAATTTGATTCCTAATATGTATGTATTTGAAGAGGAATTTAGCGCTACTACATGTGATTGACGAAGAATGATTGGAGATAATGAGGATGAAGTTGATTTTGTTTATATAGATATGCAAGTGTGAGAGAATTATGATTTCAACCTCATATATAATTTTGGTTTATAACTTCATTCATGTCATTTGGAATTTTAGTTTCATTTCAATGTTTTTGGATTTTGCAATATTATTTTGCAGTTGCTGATGATGATAAGCTTAGTTTGTTGTATATGCTTAATACTGAAGGATTAAGTCATATCAACAAAGGAGCATCATGATGTCATGTTGAACAACTTACGCACAAATCAGACCAATAACGTTATGATATTTTTCGAATGAACTAGTTAATAATTGAAGATGTATGTAGAATGTTAATTAGTAATGTTTTTAAACCCAAACCGTATGATGAAACTTCTATTATTTATATATGTTGAATTAATCTATGCAATTTAATTGACCAAAATATTCTTTTTGCACATTAAGAAAATACATAAGAAGCTGAAGGCTGAAGCGCTTGAGAAAATTAATCGTTTTTGTGATGATGATTACCAAGAATCAAGGAGGGCTTGTGACAGAGAATCAAAAACATGACTAGTAAAAAATCCTAGATAAAAACATAATAAACTTAAGAGAGATAAAAAATATTTAACTGTCCATAACCCTTCAAAAAAAACAAGATCAAAGAATAAGATACAAACAAAATCCATAGAATAACGTGGTTAGTAAAAAGTCCTAGATTAAAATACAATAAACCCAAGAAAAAAAAGCAGACTTTTTTCTATCAGTTAAGCGAACCATCTCGGAAGAAACCAGATAATAAAAACAAATACAATAAAACCCAGAAAATCAAGAACGAATCTAGTAGAAAAACCTTATATCAAAACACAATAAACCCAAAAACCATTTTTAAAAAAATTAATCGAATTATGCTCTTGATAAAATTTCTTTACGGACGTGCCACTAGTCTCATGGTGGATTATTGTTGTTTTATTTTAGTTCAATTTGAGCTATATACAGTAAAAAGAAAAAAATAACAATAATAAGAAATAGAAAATTCAATTTATTCGGTTTTGTATGTTTTCACTCAACAAAACCAGTCAGCTAATAAAAAGTTTCGGTTTGCTTCGGTTTAAACTTTTTTGGTCACTTTTCTTTACGATCGTAGCCGTCAACGAGCACATCAATATAATCCTAACCGTTCAAAATCTTCACTTGAGATAATAACGCCTCTTAAAAATATAACCGCCACTTACGAGTTAACATACGTGCGATCTTGTGGATCCTTTAAACAAGTTATTTCAATTGCTTATCCTCCAAGAAGGAATCAAAGGTTAGTGATGATTCCTCTAATAAGGAATTTTAAATCATTTAGGATTTGTTAGATAACAATTTTTGTAATACGATTGCTTTAAGCCATGGAGTTTGCTTTTCTGTGGTAGGTGAAGATGAAGATGAAGTTGAGATTGTCGAAACCATCTATGAGCTGCATGCAATTTGATCCTTGTGATCTTTGATGCTCACGCAACCATGGAAGTTGAACATTTCTTCAGTTTTGAATGATTCTCAAGGTATTGTAGGAGCTAAAATGTCCAAGTTTCATTGTGGTGGGTCCCTTGTATATACGAACACGATTCTTGTGATGTGAAGTTGGGATTTTTTAACTATAGAGAAAAGACTTTTTTTCATATTGTCTTTTTGTGAAGGTTTCTTGGTTATAATCAACCATTTGGCAATCATGGTAGAGTTAACCAGACGTTTATGATTGCTTCTAAACTCAGAGAATTTGATATCAAAATCTATCATGAGAGGAGAAGGAGAAGAGACAGTGGCTTGGAGGAGGTACTTTAAGACAGATGTTGTGCCGTTTGTTGCTATGTTTGCTGTTGAGTGTACAACGGTTGGATCCAACACACTTTACAAGGCTGCAACATTAAGAGGAATGAATTTCTATGTCTTTGTGTTTTACTCTTATGTTGTTTCAACAATTCTTCTTCTTCCACTTTCATTGATCTTTGGAAGGTACTTGATCTCCTTAGTTTACTCTTTGTCAAGTATAATAAGTTTCAAGAATTTATCAACTTAGTTTTGCATGTACAGGTCAAGTAGATTACCTTCAGCCAAGTCTCCTCTCTTTTTCAAGATGTTCTTACTCGGACTTACCGGGTAATAATATACTACTACTTCTAGATTTATGGACATTTCTAGTTTTTTTTTGGGTTTTCTAGTTTGTTTTTTTAACTTGAGGGGAACAGGTTTATGTCACAGATAGCTGGTTGTAAAGGTATAGAATATAGTTCTCCTACTCTTGCCTCTGCTATGAGCAATCTCACGCCAGCTTTTACCTTCACGCTTGCCGTTATCTTCAGGTTCCACCTTGTTCTCTTATGTTTATGTTTCGGGAAAGTAATCTAGATAGCTAACTTGACAATGGGGGTGATTCCACACTTCTTAACTTTAAAATATCTCAAGCCTTTTGCTTGTGGAATGTTTAAGGTTTTTTTGTTTGATGTCACGTTTTTTCAATGACTAGTAGTAGTACCACTCAATGCCAATCAATAGTAAAAACTAAAGTAAACTTCTCATGTTGTATACTATGAATTACAAAGTAAAATTATGATATACTTGTATTAGTGGTCACAGAAGATCCCCTAGTACAAGTACAACCTTGTGGTTGGCTAAATTCTATGCCTTCATTGTTTAATGAAAAAACGTTGGGGGTACATATGGGGTTGGTTTGTTACTATCGTTCTTATTACCGGGTTCTGCTTCCTTGTATGACTCTTATTAAAGGATGGAACAAGTAGTGTTAAGGAGCTCTGCGACGCAGGCTAAAATCATCGGCGCATTGCTATCTATATTTGGTGCTCTGGTTGTTGTGCTATATAAAGGCCCAAAAGTTCTTGCTGCTGCAATTTTTACACCTACCATTTCACTTCACCAGAATTTGACTTCACTCGAGCTAAGCTGGATAATTGGAGGCCTTTTACTTGCTTCACAATATTTTCTTATATCAGTCTGGTATATTGTTCAGGTACAAACACTTGCGAAGTCTTCGGGTTGTTGTTGATACATAAAACTGTTTGCTAAACTCAGTAGCTATACATGGTTTCAGACTCGGATCATGGAGGTATACCCTGAAGAAATAACTGTAGTCTTCTTCTACAACTTATTCGCAACACTACTCTCAGTACCAGTATGTTTCTTTGCGGAGAGCAACTTGAGTTCCTGGGTGCTTAAACCAAATATTTCCCTCGCTGCAATCATATACTCGGTGAGAATCAAATCTTAAAATATACTTCCATGTTAAGATCAGAAATTAACACTTTGTTTCAGGGAGTCTTCGTTTCATTATTCAGCGCACTTACCCACACATGGGGTCTGCATCTGAAGGGTCCAGTCTACATATCCTTGTTTAGGCCATTGTCTATTGCGATTGCAGTCGTCATGGGTGCTTTATTCCTTGGCGATGCACTTCACCTTGGGAGGTACCATATCTTTCATCTTCTTCATTTTCATCGCATTCAGAAGATTTTATATACACTGAGAAACATAGAACTCAACACTAGGTTGCTGAAATGCTTGGTATCATCTACATATCTAATGAAAACACATCTGAAAGTGTTTGTGTTTTTGGTTTCTATAATATCATTCACAAGTAAAACCACTGTTTTTTCTGTATTAGTTTCGTGTGAGAAACACTTTGTCTTCACAATTCCATGGTATATCCTTTTGAGACAGTAATAACCGATATAGTTTTTGCGATATATGTGTTGTGGACAGTGTCATTGGATCATTGATATTGTGCATTGGATTCTACACTGTGATTTGGGGGAAAGCAAGAGAGGATGCAACCAAAAGTGGTGCTGGTTATGAGCATTCACCTTTGCTGCTTACTCACATAGTCCAAGATGAAGCATTGTCCTTGAGATAGGATTTGTGCAAGTGATAATCCTTTACATTATTCATTTGTCAATGTGGGTGAGAACTTGTCAAATTAATTAAATAATGGAACTTGGAAGTATCAGAATTCATTTTTCACTAAAAAAAGTTACCAAGCGATAAAATCTTCATCACAAAGATGTTTTACTTCATATTTGTTAAATGTTTTGAATAGGGATGTTGTCACGGGTAAAAAAACCCTACCCAACCCGAACCCAAAACAAATCCGCCAAAAAAAAATCTTAGAAAAATCCAAAATAAACTCATGTATTATTAGAGTAACCAAAAAAAAACTCATAAGTTTAGGGTAACATTTGTTTTTTTAATATATCACAATTATTTTTATTGTTTAATCCGCCATTCTTGCGAATAGCGTTTTCCCGCTAAAACCGCGAAATCACGTTTTTCCGTCAAAATCGTAAAATAGCGTTTTCCCACCAAAACCGTAAAATACCGTTTTCCCGCCAAAACCGTAAAATCGCGTCTTTCCGCCAAAACTGTGAAATTGTGTTTTTACGCTAACCGTAAAATAGCGTTTTCCTACCAAAACTGTAAAATCGCGTTGTCCCGCCAAAACCGTAAAATAGCGTTTTCCCGCCAAAACCGTAAAATCGCGTTTTCTCGTCAAAAATGTTAAATCCATAATTAACATCCCTACTTTTGAAGCATTTGAAAACAGCTAGTCTTTATCATTGGAGGAGAATGTTAAATTGGAAGTTGGGAAATTCTTTGGCTGAAGGTACTAGAGAGCTAATGGTAGTTTAGTTGAGCTCCATGGCCAAATCTCCTTGTCGTGGGGTTCATGGAATATTCGAATATATGATCCATGTGGTGTGAAGTATTGATCAACTTGAGATTTTCTTTATTATGTTTTAATATATTCTCTGGCTAGATAACAATTGTTGTAGTTCGGTTGCTTTATGTTATGGAGGTTGCTGATTTTGGAGTTAATCCAATAAATCTTATTTCAGTATTCACTTTTGAATATGAAGAGCTATAGTGGGGAGGCCAAATTTCCTTGTCGTGGGTCCTAGTATATTCGAATATATGTGGTGTAAAGTATTTGGTCAAGTTGGGAGATTTTTAAATTATAGAGAAGACTATTTCCATCTTGTCTCTCTCTCTCTCTCTCAAGATTCTTGGTTTCTAAAATAAAATAATCACCATTTAGAAATCGTGCTAGAGTTAACCACCACGTTCATGATTGCTTCTAAAATCACTTTCATTTCTGATATCAATTCATGAGAGGAGCTGGAGAAGAGAAAGTGGCTTGGAGATACTTTAAGAAAGATGTTTTACCGTTTGCTGCAATGTTTGCTGTTGAATGTACCACGGTTGGGTCAAGTACACTCTACAAGGCTGCTTCTTTAAGAGGATTGAACTTCTATGTCTTTGTCTTTTACTCTTATGTCGTTTCAACGCTTCTCCTTCTTCCACTTTCCCTCATCTTTGGAAGGTGACTACTCTTTGTTCAGTTGTATATATACTTTTCAAGAATTTGTGAACTTATTTTTACATATATGCAGATAAAAAAGATTACCTGCAGCCAAGTCTCCTCTCTTCTTCAAGATTTTCTTACTTGGGCTTCTTGGGTAATAATATACTCTTGCCTCTAGATTTATGGATTTTTACTTTGTTTTTGTTAACTTGGGGTTGTGGGAACAGGTTCATGGCCCAGACAATTGGTTGTATAGGTATTCAATATAGTTCCCCAACTATGGCCTCTGCTATGAGCAATCTCACGCCGGCGTTCACCTTCACCCTCGCAGTTATCTTCAGGTTCCACCTCGTTCTCTTATGTTTCTGTAGTATGGACAATGAAAAACAGGGTGTTTCTATGCTAATTATCGATACAAAGTCTCAAGCCGTTTGCATTTTTGGAATGCTTAACTTTTGTTTGTTTGGACATCATGAGTTTTCCTTCTTAGGTTCAGTGACTAGTAGTTTAGATGTGATACCAGTCAATGCAAATCAAAAGTAGTAACTACAAAAAACTTCTCATGTTATTCAACATTACCAAGTACTTGTACTAGTGGTTACAGAACAACCTTGTGGTTGGCTAAAATGTTGTGGCCTCATTCTTTTTTGAGAAAAGTTGGGTGCAACTCTTAACTGGTTATGTTTCCTTGTGTGACTTGTAAAGGATGGAACAATTAGTGTTAAGGAGCTCTTCTACTCAGGCTAAAATCATTGGCGCAATACTATCTATATCTGGTGCTCTAGTTGTTGTGCTATATAAAGGCCCAAAAGTTCTCGGTGTTGCGTCTTTTACACCTTCATCACCTACCATTCCACTTCACCAGAATCTGACTTCATCCGAGCCAAGCTGGATAATCGGAGGCGTTTTGCTTGCTTTACAGAATTTTATTGCATCAGTCTGGTATATTGTTCAGGTAAGAACACTTGAGAAGCTCATCGAAAAGACTTGGGGTTGTTGTTGACACATAAAACTCTTGCTAAATTCGGTGGCTATATATGGTTTCAGACTCGGGTCATGGAAGTATACCCTGAAGAAATAACCGTAGTCTTCTTCTATAACTTATTTGCAACACTAATCTCAGTACCAGTATGTTTCTTTGCGGAACGCAACTTGAGTTCTTGGAAGCTTAAACCAGATATTTCCCTAGCTGCAATTATATACTCGGTGAGAACCAAATATTATAATTTGCTTCCATTACTGATAATGTTCTAAGCTCAGGGTTTAATACTTTGTTTCAGGGAGTCTTTGTTTCATTAGTCGGCGCAATTACACACACATGGGGTTTGCATCTTAAGGGTCCAGTCTACATATCCTTGTTTAGGCCATTGTCTATTGCCATTGCAGTCGCCATGGGTGCTATATTCCTCGGCAATGCACTTCACATTGGAAGGTACCATATCTTTCATCTTCTTCATTTCCATCGCGTTCAGAACATAGATCTCAGCTCTAGGTTGCTAAATTATTTAGTATTAGGTAGCTTTTGGAATCACATTTGGATAAATTATATAGTTTCTTGATTCTAATTTACATGAGCTTCTTATATCTAGTTACTTCTGTAAACTGTAATAACCGATATAGATTTCACGATATATGTTTTGTGAGCAGTGTCATTGGATCAATAATATTATGCTTTGGATTCTACACTGTGATTTGGGGAAAAGCAAGAGAGGAATCAACCAAAACTGGTGCTGATTCTGATCATTCACCTTTGCTGCTTACACACACGGTAGAAGATGAAGCCTTGTCCCTAAGATAGGATTTGTGCAAGTGCTAATCCTTTATATTATTCATTTGTAAATGCGTGTGATAACTTGTCAAATTAATTGAATGGTGGAACTTGGAAGTCTCAAAATTCATTTTCCACTATACAAAGTAGGGCTGGGCATTCGGATATCCGATCGTGTTCGGGTCGGGTATTTCGGTTTTTCGGGTACTTCGGTAATGGAGTTTAGTACCTTATCGGGTATTTTATAAATTCGGGTCGGGTTCGGATAAAATAACTTCGGGTTCGGTTATATCCGATGTGCAATCTATTTAAAAATATACTTCAAATATGAATTTGAATATAACTCAAATTGATCAAAAACTTCAAAACAAAAATTCAAATGAACATAGATATCGAAAAAGAAATTCGGTTTTATTAGTTTTTACATGAATTATCCAAAAATACCCGAGAAAATATCAAAAACAAAATTTTAAAAATTCAAATAGTGTTGATAATTTAGTTATTTTTATCCGAATATAATCCATACTATTCAAATGAACCAAAAGTTATAGAAATTATCTAAAATACATGAACATATCTAACCTTACATCCAATTATCTTTGGTTTAATTTATATTTGTGTTAGTTCGGATATCCGTTCGGTTATCGGTTCGGTCCGGGTTCGGATTCGGGTTTTCGGGTTTAGAAACATAGAACCCGATCGGGTATTTTATAAATTCGGGTCGGGTTCGGATCGGGTAATTTGAGTCGGGTTCAGTTCGGTAATTCGGTTACGGGTAGTTTGCCCACCCCTAATACAAAGTTATCAAAGTTGTTTGGAAATGGTGATAACCAAAATGGTTATTTTGTTGTTCTTTGCCCACCGTGTCAAAAAGCGTTTCAGTGACTCCGGTTTGGTTAAACTTGTTTGCCTTGTCCTAAAGATATGATTTATGCAAGCGACCGACCCTAGATATTACTCTTTCTTTTGCATATTAGTTGTCATTCTAGCAATAATTTTTTGTTTCATATTACTTGTTATTTTGTATTTCCAATGCAGATTTATCACCATTTTTCCTTCTTTTACCCTTAATTTTCAGCTTAATAATTACTTATATCAAACAAAATAGTGTATTAATTAAGGGTAAAACAGAAAATTTAACTGTTTTCTTAATTTGTGTGAAAACACCTAAAATGACAACTAATTTGCAACAGAGGGAGTATTCATTTTGTAAATTATTGAATTGTGCAAGTCTCAGAAAGTCTTTCATCAAAATGATACTAGATTTTCGATTTAGTGAGACAATGTTGTTAGCCAAATAATAAAATCTTTCATCCAAAAAATGTTTCCAATTGGCTATAAGCCTATAACCGAAATGGTAAAATATCATTTTGGTTTGGTTTTGAAATATTTAGCTAATCCGGTAGATTTTGTATTGACATTTTGGTTTCGCTCGGTTTAGTTATTCTCGGTTTGGGTTTAGTTCGGTTCCACACTTGAGAAGCGTGTCACACTACAAGTCAAGATACTGAACCAAAGCCAATAACTAATAAACCATCTAAACCACCAGTAAACCATAATCTATGTGTTCTAATAAACCCTGACCGTTGGATCAAAAATCAACACTTGAGAGAAGCGTGTCACTGTCAAATGAACCTTTGGATCAAAAATTCTTTCGACGGTCATCATCGTCTTGCCGGAAGTCGCCGCACCGGCGACGGCAAAGTTCCCTCCGTGAGGTTCTTGACTCCATTTCGCCGTCGCGTACTATTGGAATTGGTAAGATTCTTTGTATCGAGTTGCTTATCATCTGTTGGGGGAGAAATCGAAGGTCATTGATGGTTTAGGGTTTTGTTAGATGACATTGCTGTTGAATTTCGCTTACGATTGCTTTAGGTTAGTTACTTATGATGCCAAACTGATACATAGCTGATTTTTGAAGCATTTGAAAAGCTACAAGTCTTGATCATTGGAGAGCTATGATGGTGGTTTAATCGAGCTCCATGGCCAAGTATACTTGTCGTGGTGTTCATAGAATATTCGGGACCTTAATCTGATATGCCCCTCGACCAAAATATATGATCTGATATGCCCCTTGACCAAAAAGAATTTATTTTTCCTTTATTTTTTAAAGCAAAATCTATGTAAAGACCAGAAAGATTTAATGAATCTCTAAAATTACCAACCCAACCACTCGAATCCGAATCCAGATCCAACAAGAAAATCAAGAAATATGGATCATAAAAAAAAAAGACAAAACCCAATTTTTTTTTCCTCTTCTTCGACAATCATCTTCTTCTTCCGTTCATCTTCTTTTCTTCTTCTTCTTTGCAGCCATTAACCACGCTAGATTCTTTTCAAATATCCCCTAATCTCTTAGGTATGATGATTTCGTGTCTCTTTTCTCCATTAATCTGCTGCGTTTGGGATCCGTTGCTTGATTTAAGGGTTTTTCTAATTTGAACAGAGATGGTGTTAAAGTGATATGGAGTTCACCGATTAGAGGCGGTGGTGTGGAGGATCTCGATCTACCCTTGTGCTCCTCGTTTTTTTCCTTGTTTTTATACATCGACGGGTGATGGATGTCCATGGCTCTAGTCTCAAATCTGTAAGTTAAATTTGTTATATCTATCGTGTTTTCGTTCACCGATTTTTCCATCTTCATTGGTCGATTTGGTTTGTTGTTGTGAAAGTTGTTGCCAATTTTACGGGTGATGATTTGATTCGAAATTTGTGATTTAGTTTAGATATTGTTCTTGAACCTTATGCAAGTGTACTTGTATTCGAAACTTGTGGTTGAATTTTTTGAGACATAGCTGATGGAACTTGTTATTGAGTTGTATATGTATGCAAATCCTGGGTTTTAGGAAATAAGCATAAAAACAAGGAAAAACAAGTAATACAACAAACGTCAAGAAGGTTTGATGCAAAGGTGTGTATTTCTGTAATCTTCTAATTGCAACCTTTTCAAAATTCTCATTACATGACATTTGAGTGAATTTGTTTGTAGAAATCTGATAGAAAATTATGCTTGCGAAACAAAAAGGATTGTCAAAAAAGTAGGTAAATTGAGATTTTTATCTTACTTAAGGTTGCAATCTTTGTGTTTTCTACTTGAGTCACTTTGGTTTCTTTGCATCGTAATTAGGTTGCTAATTGGTTCATAAATGCGAGAGTTCGTCGATGAAAACAGATGATTATAAAGAAGAGTTCGGTGATGAGTCTGACTTACTAGTTCAAGTCTTCTCAAGAACCAAACCACAAACCAAGAACACTCATCGTCGCAAGCAGCAGTAGGAAAAAAAATGTTACGTTGAAGGACAAGACCAAAAACGAAGAAATGATAGGATTTTAGAATGATTTAGGAGGATATAAAAATTCAGGAATGGATGATATCTTCTTATGTTGAATTGCTATTCTATTTGAAACAAATGTTTTATGTTGTTAATGCGAAAAATTTGATGAAGGAACAACTAATTTGTTGTTGTTGCTGAAGTAGTAGAAGAAGAAGAAGAAGAGACGGATGGAGAAGAAGAAGAAGAAGAAGAAGAGAGGTTTTAAATGAGATTTTTGTTGTTGTTGTTTATGCGAAAATTTTGATGAAAGAACAACTAATTTGTTGTAACTTGGAATGTTGTTTTTTAGGTTTTTGCGAATGTTGTAATGTTTGTTTTTAGGCTTTTGCGAATGTTGCAATGTTGTATTAGACTGGTTTTTATTGACTTTAGGTGCTTGGAACAATTTGGTAGGAATGATACTTATAAATATGACTAAGACTTAAAACTATATTTTCGTACTACTGATATAACTGATATAACTAATCGTTCAAAATGTTTGCCAATCATGTATACATATTCTCCAAAACGTGTGAAATGTGTATTGGTCATTAAAAAAATGAATATTTATGTCTCATATTGAACACATGCGCCGTCTTTTGAATTAAAAAAATATTAAAATGCTTCACATAGTTATATCAGTTATATAGTAGTATCATTCTACACACATTTACTTTTCACATATTGTTAGTCATATTTTGGTAAAATTACAATTTTTCTAGTAGTAATGATCCAATTTAACCATTTAAACGTATTTACTATTGTTTCATGTATTCAAATGTGAAAAAACTCTTTTTTTGCTTATTTTACATAACATGAGGTATATTCTCATACATTAACCATGTGTATAAGCTATAATGTTAGATAAATACTTATGTTTTTTCAAATTTCAAAATATTTTGAGTAGTTCCTCACGATCAAGTAGAGAAAGATGTGTCACTATGTAATACGTACATAAGTCTTATACTAAAGAAACAAAACGTAAAGGGAAAAACACAAATTATTCAACATAGTCATAATCATTCATACCAGTTATCCATATTCATAAGTTATACGCAGTAGTAGTAGTTATATCAGACAGAGAGAATTACCATTTGTATCATGATCAACACTAGCTTGAAACTAAGTCTTAGACGCGTTGTAGATGGATCTATCATGATCTTTCTGCCAATTCTTTCGACCAACTCCGAATAAATCATTTTCTCCGGTGCGGTCTGTATCGGTAAAATGAGAATTTCATCTTGTCCTAAGATCCATCTTGTGCAACCCCCTTCCGTTAAATAATATCATCCATAATCAAAACATATGATTGTGCAATTCTTTGTCATTGTCCCCTACAAAAGAATAAGAAATTAACAAATTTCGTAAATATGGTTCTGATAAGTATTATCAGTTATATCATACATATCAGTTACATTAGTTGTATCAGTTATACGAAAACTCTAAAACCCTAAAACCCTAAAAAATCTATTTACTTCTGATTTCTGTTTGATTATAACACGGTTGGATCACGGTTCAACATCAGACCATCTACTTTCAAAGAAACTGAAAAATACTTAAATATCAAACCTTCGAAGATGAATAACCGAAGAATATTTATGCAGTCCCTCCCCATTGCCTCTGTTTTTGTTAACAAAGATGAAAAACCCCAAGAAGGATGGCGATGACGAGCGAGAGAGAGAGAAAGAGGAAGAGGAAAAAGTCTGAAGCTTCCTCTGTTTTTTTGTATTAGTTGTTCTTTGCCACTAAACGAGAGGAAAGAGAGGAAGAGAATGAAGATGAGAGGAATTAAAGGAACTCAGAAGATGAAGAGAGAAATAAGAGGAAGAGAGAAGGAATCGATTTCTTTTTCAAGCTTCCTCTGTTTCATTAACCTAACACAAAGAGAGAGAGAAAAGAGGAGAGGAAAGACACGTAGAGGTTTAGATAGGCTAAGGTTAGTTTTTGGTTGTTGGGTAATTGAATTCAAAACTTAATTAAAGAAAGAGAGGAAGAATTGATGTTTTGGTTTTGTGGTTGGAGCTTACTCTGTTTTTGTTTTTTGCGTTAAACGCACCTAAAGAGAAAGGAGGAAGAGGAAGGGGACACATGGAAGGCTTAGATAGGTTATAATTATATTTGGTTGTTAGGTAATTTAATTAGATATTTAGTTAGGTTGTTAGTATTATATTAGTAAATATAGAAGGGTAAAGATGAAAGAAAATGATTTTGGGGATAGTTAGAATAGAGAGGGTTAGTTAGAATAAAATTCTGATTTTTGGGGCTTTTGAGATTAAAGTCCGAATATTCGAGCATGATTTGAGAAATGTTTATTATATTTTGATGTATCCACATTGTCTTTATTGAGAATGTGTTGTATGGTTATGAATAAAGTATTGACTATGGAGCAAGTGGTTGAAATTGACAACCAAACAACATGATTGGTTCTGAAGTCACTTTAGTTTATGAGAATATGGATCACAAATCTATCATGAGAGGAGCCGGAGATGTTGTGCCCTTCGTTGCAATGGTTACGGTGGTGTGTACTACGGTTGGATCATACACGCTATACAAGGCTGCAGCTTTAAGAGGATTGAACTTTTATGTCTATCTTTGCTACTCTTATGTCGTTGCAGCACTTCTTCTTCTTCCACTTTCCTTGATATTTGGAAGGTACTTGATCTCGTTGACTACTCTTTGTTCAGTTTGTGTATACTTTTAAAGAAGTTATCAACTTATTTTTATATATATGTAGATCGAAAAGATTACCTGTAGCCAAGTCTCCTCTCTTCTTCAAGATTTTCTTACTTGGGCTTCTCGGGTAATAAGATACTCCTGCCTCTAGATTTATGGGATTGATAACTTTTGTTTTTCTAGTTTTCGTTAACTTGGGGTTGTGGGTGAACAGGTTCACGGCCCAGATAGCTGGTTGTATAGGTATAGAATATAGTTCCCCAACTCTTGCCTCTGCTATGAGCAATCTCACACTGGCATTCACATTCGCCCTCGCAGTTATCTTCAGGTTCTACCTTGTTCTCATGTTATTTAACGTTACCAAGTGCTTGTACTAGTGCTTACTGAATAGCCACTATTACTAGTACAACCTTGTGGTTGGCTATAAATCTTGTGGCCCCATTCTTTTCTGAGGTTAGTTCCTTGTGTGACTCTTAAAGGATGGAACAATTAGTGTTAAGGAGCTCTGCTACTCAGGCTAAAATCATTGGTGCAATAGTATCTATATCTGGTGCTCTGGTTGTTGTGTTATATAAAGGCCCAAAAGTTCTTGCTGCTGGAGTTTTTACACCTTCATCACCTATCATTTCGCTTCACCAGAACTTGACTTCACTCGAGCCAAGATGGATAATCGGAGGTCTTTTGCTTTCTGTACAATATTTTCTTTCATCAGTCTGGTATATTGTTCAGGTACAAAAAGACTTCAGGTTGTTGTTGACACATAAAACTCTTGCTAAATTCAGTGGCTATATATATGTTTTCAGACTCGGGTCATGGAGGTATACCCTGAAGAAATAACCGTAATCTTCTTCTACAACTTATTTGCAATACTAATCTCAGTACCAGTATGTTTCTTCGCGGAAAGAAACATGACTTCTTGGGTGCTTAAACTGGATATTTCCCTCGCTGCAATTATATATTCGGTGAGAACCAAATCTTATAATCTTATTCCATTACTGATGATGTTTCAAGCTCATTTTTTAACGCTTTGCTTCAGGGAGTCTTCGTTTCATTATTCAGCGCAGTTACCCACACATGGGGTCTGCATCTTAAGGGTCCGGTTTACATATCCATGTTTAGGCCATTGTCTATTGCGATTGCAGTCATCATGGGTGCTATATTCCTCGGCGATGTGCTTCACCTTGGGAGGTACCATATCATTCATATTCTTAATTTCCATATCATGTAGAACATAGAATTCAACTCTAGGTTATTGAAATTCTTAGTATCAATGTATCTTTTGGAGAAATTATATGGTTTCTTGATTCTAATCTACATGAACTCTTATATCTGGTTTCTTCTATATTATTTTCTCGTGTGAGAATCACTCTGTCTTCATAGTTCTATGGTATATCCTTGTATAAACTGCAATATCCTTTTGAGACAGTAATAACCGATATATATATGTGTTGTGGGCAGTGTCATTGGATCAGTAATAATATGCTTTGGATTTTACACTGTGCTTTGGGGAAAATCTAGAGAGGATGTAACCAAAAGTAGTGCTGGTTTTGAGCATTCACCTTTGCTGCTTACACACATCGTAGAAGATGAAGCCTTGTCATTAAGATAGGATTTATGCAAGTGATAAATCATCCTCATGTTATTCATATATAAATTACTGAATTGTGGAAGTTTCAATAAATAAAATATGAAGATTTTCGAATTGATGATACAATGTTACCAAACGATAAAATGTTTCCTGAAAAGATAACTGAAATGGTTTAAGAGGATTGAACTTATATGTCTTCTTCCACTTTCTCTCATCTTTGCAAGGTACTTGATCTCCTCATCAACCCTTTTCCCAGTACAAAACGTTTCAAGAATTTATTAACTTAGTTTTACATATATGCAGGTCGATATAGTTCCACAACTCTTGCCATGAACTTAGTACTTTCCCTCAGCTTTCACGTTTACGCTTGCCGTTATCTTAAGGTTCCACCTCGTTCTCTTTTGTTTCTGTTTTGGTTCAATAGTCTGCACAATGGAAAACAAAATCTCAAGCCTCTTGCTTATATGGAATGACTAAGCTTTTCCATCTTGTGTTCAGTGACGTGACTAGTAGTTTAATAAAAGTTGGTACCATTCGATGCCAATCAATACCATAAAATACAGAAAACTTGTACTAGTGTTCACACAAGAGCAACTCTATCATATGTCTATATTCACAAAGAAGACTTTTATCTAGGTAACTTCCCACGCGATGTGTGGGTTTGTTTTAAAAACTTTATTTAGCAGAAAAAGGTAATTGCATATTTCATTTTCTTATATATTTCATTAATCTAAAAGTTACTTATACAATGTACGAACATTTTTTTTTGTTTAATTTACAAAACAAATCCGTAAGTTTTTTTTTTATAATGTAGAAAATACAATGGATGTTGGAATAACAAATAATCTATAGAAATATAATCCTACAGAAAAAGATTTTGAGTGGCAAACTCTCTCTATAAAAACTCTAGCCGTCGAAAAAAAGATCATATATGTCTCTCTTTTACTTGTTGTTAGAGTTGTGTAAAATTCCAATCATCTAATGATTGTAAAATTCCAATCATCATATAACTTAACCTCTTTCGTAACTTGTTGATCCGTAATAGACCAAAAATATTGGAAAAACCTCTTGGACATTCCATCTGTGCACCTGGTGTATTGATAGCTTTAACGACTCTCTTAACTTCTGCACCAGAAACTGGTTTGACAAGTTCTTGTTCATTCTTGCTATTGCCTTAACATCAAAGCCAGCTAACAACTCCGTCAACGATGCTGGATTCGAAGTTTTGAATAAATCCTCAAAATAAGACACATCAATGTCTCCTTTAGCTGCCTTAGAGAAATGCTCGATGCCATTATTATTGAAGGCGCATGATTCTTCATTTTCCGATTCTGAACACTACCATGAAAGAAATGGGTGTTTTTGTTACCATCTTTGAGCCACTTTTTATTTATTTTCTCTTTCCAAAACTTTTCTTCTTAGCGATCAGCTTTCTCTACATCCATTTCCAATTGAGCTAGCCTGAATAAATCCGGAAATTTATTTGATGATTCACAATCCACCTCTTGTCTAAGTCTATGCAGCTGTTATTTAGAGTTACAATTGGAGGCCCTTTTCCAAAAAAATTCTGAAATGTGTTGCAATCCTTAACCTCTCATATTCACCTCTATCACCTATGTGTTTTGGCACCACATTTTGTTTGTAACCTCTATTTATGATTTCCATACACTAACCGAGTGACTATATGTATGTGATCAGATCCATAGCGTGCAACGTATTCTGATTGCAGCCTAGGAAATAGCCAAAAAAAATTTGCATTTTCAAAAGCACGATCCAACCTACATTGAATCCATAGAGTTTCCCCCTCCCCATCATTAAGTATTCTTCTTCCAGCCCAAGAGAAAATGTTTCCAAAGCTACATATCTCTTTTATTCGACAATCTCAAACTGGTGAGCGAAAATGATAGAAAGATCCCATTGATCCTCCAAAATGTTTTTTCCATATTTCATAATCTCAATGAAATCTCCTACTAAAAATACATCCTCTGCTTCTCGACACATAATCTAATCTTGAAATCTTCTACGAAAAAAATATCATCTTTCTCGACACACAAATGCTCTATAATTTATCCCATACCAGTCTCTTATTGTGCCTTAAAGGATCCCCATATTCAAAAGTCATGAAAAACTCCCTAGATCCACTCTTCACTTTTGTATCAATCATTCTATTATCTGCATATACGACTTCCACCTAATAAGGACTCTTTCAAATAACGTAAATCTTCCATTAAGACCCACTGAATTAAACAAAACCATTTTTTGGAGTAAAATCAAACATAATTTTATCTAAACAAAATATTTGGTTCGCCTAATTTAAATTGTAACGTTTACATAAATAGAATATAAGTGATAAAACATTACAATCCATACATGTGTGGGATGGTAAGGCTGTAGAAATATTTTACAGTCCAAAAATAACCTACATCTCTAAAATTTAACCAATCAAGGTTTAGCTTTCCTAAAAGCACTCACAATTTTTTTTTGAATGTATTTAATTTTTGTGTAGTGTAGATCTTAAAAATTGTAAAGCAGAATATTTTGTTTGTCTTTCTCCTATTTTATATTATGACTGAAAACTTATTATTGTTTTCGATTTCTCTACTACCGTCGTCCTTTAACAGATTTTCATAAAATTTATCATTATTTAATTTAATTAGTTGTAAATTATATAAACTTTTCATATAAAACTTCTCTAATATATAACTTCTAAAAAGATCTTTATCGTCACTCCATGCAAACTAAAATAGTTTGGGTCACCTCACCTCATTTGGGTGGATTTATAGCCTAAACGATGACAACTTTCTTGCTTAAAATGAAAAAAACCAATTGATTCATTCGAGTCCTTTCAATTCTTAACCGGCTCAAGAAATTAAACCAACAAAATGTAAAACAGTACCTGATAAGTACCTGTAAATAAATGCAGCATGCATATTTTTGTTGAAACCTATATATTCAGTTCTTGTAGTAGTACCTAGAAACCAATGAATGAAATATCAAAGAAGAACATCTGAATTTAAACATAGACATATTGAAATTCTGAATCTCAAACCATGGAAATAATCCGACTTAAAAGTAACCAACCTTTTTACTTGTTGCATGACTACTACAATAATGGGAAATTCAAGTTTTGAATAGCAAAAGTACGGATTATTTTAGCAAAAAAAAGTGAGGAATTTTAGTGTGAACATGTGTTGGTCTTTTTAGCAAAAAAAAAAAACATCTGCTGGTCGAGAACATAATTCTTTGTCAATGAATGAAAGAGATTGAACACACGCCGATATAAAATTCAATCTGAACTTGTGTAGACGATGAGGAAGAATAGAGGCTTGGATAGTACAGTCCTAGAAGATGGGAATTTCACATTTAAAATGAGGGAGATTGTTGTTAAAAAGATGAAGGAAGTAAAATTATGATTGGTATACCTTTTCATCAAGAAGAAGACATTCGAGGCTAAGTAGAACATTGTTTCTTTTGAAGTCGCGTGCTTCCCAGATATATAGGAGACGGACAACAATGTGATTGTTAGGAAGCTTGTCTATGTTATTGGAGATTGAATCTAGGGTGGAGTAAGGAAGAAGGGGTTTAGTTCTTTTCATTGTGAGGGAGGAGAAGCAAAAAAAGTATGAGGAAAGATAGATGCACGGTTTAAAGTGTGAAGCAAAAAAAGTATGGTGAATTTCACATTTAAAGTGAGGGAGATTATGGATCCAATTTAATTAGGAGTTTAAAATTTGAAAAGAAAAGTCAGAGACATTTAATTTTAATTTAAAGTGAGGGAGGTAAATTAGGGATCCAATTTAAGCATTTGGCATTTGAAATTCGAGTGTGACCGATAAATAAGGTAAATTTGCTGATAATTTTAAATTTTTAAATAGATGCACGTTTCAATTTGTAATCAGAGACATTTAATTTTTATTTAAAGTGAGGGAGGTAAATTAGGGATCCAATTTAAGCATTTGGCATTTGAAATCAGAGTGTGACCGATAAATAAGGAAAATTTACTGATAATTTTAAATTTTTAAATAGATGCACGTTTCAATTTGTAATTAATAGTGACTAAAGTCTCCATGAAGAAGGATGGAAGAAACCACGAAACCTTAGGTTCAAGCTCCTCCGGCGTGTTCGTTCTCCTCCGTATCCATCTCCCCTTCTTCCTCCTCTGGGATCTTTCCACCGTAAACTCGTGATCTTGCTCATCGTGAAGCGGCATCTTCTTCTTATCTCTCTCTCACACTCGGCGACTGTCGATTACACAAAAGTTTTGAAATTTTAGGGATTGAAATCGGGAAAGAAAGGGAAAAAGGTTGTTGGTAATAACAGATACCCAAAAAGGGTTATTTTGGAATTTAAAAAATCTAAATGCGGAGTACAAACCCAAACACATGCGTCGGTTGGACCCTTACATTAATGGGCTTATTCTTTTAGAATTACAATGAGAACGTGATCTGTCAAGTGAGTCCCATTAATAATTACGTGGCACCACACCCTCCAAACCAAAACTCTTATCTTTTCGATGGCCGGAACGTTATCTCCGGCGTGTCATATCTCCCTCCTCCTCCGTCATCCTCCGTGCACCACCGTTCAATTCGTGGGTTTCTCACCACCTGCGAGTGAGAGCCTCTGTAAAATCGGGAGGTTAACGGTGACCAGGCCTAACCTGGCGAATGATTTTCTAGGGGATTTTCTAGGGGATTTTGGAGCTCGTAAACTTGCTGGGAAAATATGAGTTCTGAATTAAAGGCCTTTGTATGAATGAGAGTTGACACGTGTCGTATGGGTGGGATGCCAAATGTCGCTTTCTTATGAGAAGTTGTAGGAGAACCTTCTCATATTATATAAGATTCACATAGAAGATTTTAATCTATCATATGTCTATATTCACATAGAAGACTTTTTATCTATTATATGTCTATATTCACATAGAGGTATGTAACTCTACTATATGTCTATATTCACATAAGATTTTAATCTTGTTTTTCCATGTATTAATTTGAGTTTGATTATTGTTTTATTTTCTTGGATTCATGCAATGAGTTTAAAAAGGTAATTACATTGCTGTGTTATGAATCTTAAGAAGTATTTGTTTTCTATTTAAAGAGGTAATTACACTGTCCTTGCTTAGGAATATCTTTTCAAAACTTTAAAATATTGGACCTAGTGGTCAAGTTGGGATATTTATCTAAAGAAAATAATGTATTAGCAAACGTGGTGGGATCAACCATTATGATTGCTTATAAACTCACTTTGACTTTCTGAAATTTTGTTGAAAGTCTAGACATCAGATCTTATGACAAGAGGATCAGAAGAAGAGACAGTGACATGGAGATACTTTTACAAAGATGTTGTGCCATTTGCTGCAATGGTCACAGTGGAATGTGTCACGGTTGGCTCTAACACTCTCTTTAAGGCTGCGACTTTGAGAGGATTGAGCTTCTATGTCTTTGTTTTCTACACTTATGCTGTTGCTACACTTACTCTTCTTCCACTTTCCCTCATTTTCGGAAGGTACTATTTGATCTCCTTAACAACTCTTTATTACCAGTATAAAATTTTCAAAAACATGAACATAATTTACATATGCAGGTCAAGAAGATTACCTTCAGCTAAGTCTCCTGTCTTCTTCAAGATTTTCTTGCTTGCACTTATTGGGTAATAATACACTCCTAGAGCTATGTGCATTTCCGGTTTTTCTTTTTGCGGTTTTTTTAACTTGGAGGAAACAGGTTCCTGTCGATGATTGCTGGCTGTAAAGGAATAGAATATAGTTCTCCAACACTTGCCTCTGCTATGAGCAACCTCACGCCAGCTTTTACCTTCACGCTTGCCGTTATTTTCAGGTTCCACCTCATTCTCTTACGATTCTGTTTCAGGAAAGTAATCTAAATTGACACTTCTTAAGTGTACAAAGTCTCAAGCCTTTTGCCTTTGTGGAATGACCAAGACATGTTTTTGACATCACAATCTTTACTTCTTTTAGTCAGTGAAAAGGTCACATCCACTAGTACTAGCACAACCACTTGTTTTCTTCTGTGAGAAATTGAATGGAGTTGAGGTTTGTTTGTTACTAGCATCCAATCATTTAATTCTAAGTGGTTCTGCTTTGTTGGATGACTCGTATAGGATGGAACAAGTAGTGTTAAGGAGCTCTGCAACTCAGGCTAAAATCATTGGGACAATAGTATCTATATCTGGTGCTTTGGTTGTTGTGCTATACAATGGACCAAAAGTCCTTGCTGCTGCATCTTCTACCATTTCACTTGACCAGCATTTGACTTCGTTTGATTTAAGTTGGATCATTGGAGGCCTTTTGCTCGCTACACAGTATTTGCTTGTTTCATTTTGGTATATTCTTCAGGTATGAAAAAAAAAGATTGGGGAGTTATTGATGACACAGAAACTCTTACTAAATTTTGCAGCTCTGTATAATTTCAGACTCAGGTCATGGAGGTATATCCTGAGGAAATAACTGTAGTATTCTTGTACAGCTTATGCGCAACACTAATATCAGCACCGGTATGTCTCTTTATGGAAAAAGACTTGACTTCTTTTCTACTTAAACCAGGTGTCTCTCTCGCTGCAGTCATGTACTCGGTGAGAATCAAACCCTTATATGTTGCTTCAGTAGTGACTATCTTGTAAGCTCAGTTATTAACACTCTTGTTTCAGGGAGGCTTAGTTTCATCATTGGGCTCAGTTATACACACATGGGGCCTGCATCAGAAGGGTCCAGTCTATATATCCTTGTTCAAGCCATTGTCTATTGTTATTGCGGTCGCTATGGGTGCTATGTTCCTCGGCGATTCACTTTACCTTGGGAGGTACTATATCTTTTAGAAACATAACACTTAGCTTTAGTTTCATAATCTATATATGGAATCATGTTAAGAGAGAGTTATGGTTTCGGATTCTAATCAACTACATAGTCACACTTAGCGCCTCAATATATAGTGTCTTCATATGCCTCTATATATTTGGTGATGTCTTTCGAGACAGTAATAATCGATATAGATTTCGCGGTACATGTTGTGTGTGCAGTGTCATAGGATCAGTTATTTTGAGCTTAGGATTCTACACAGTGATTTGGGGTAAATCAAGAGAGAAAACTGTGGCTGGTTCTGAGCAGTCACCTTTGTTGGTTACACACATCATCGAAGATGAAGCCTTTTTATTAAGGAGTGACTGATGCAAATGGATTCCTTATGTTTTATTCATTAAGCCATTAAGAGATAATGGTCCTGATTAATCTTTATGTATATATATATTTACATATAATAAATCCAAGAAATATATCATATTATTCCCTTTTGAAGATGAAACTGAGGTTGGTGAAATCTTTGTGGTCCTTGTGCTCAATCACTGGTGGGTTCTTGTCATTGTTACCTTTTATGCATTGAATATAAGCCTTATTGATCATTGGAGGAACATATGTGCAAATGGAAGTTGGAAATTTCTGCAGGTGAATGATTAATCTAAAGGTATAACAGGTAAAGTTCCTTGTCATGGGTCCCTAGAATATTCGGATATGATCCATGAGGTGACAAAGTATATGGTAAAGTTAGGATTTCTTTAACTTCAGAAATTTTCTTGAGAATCTTGGGTATCAAATCTATGTCAAGACGACCAGGAGAAGAGATAGTAGCTTGGAAGTACTTAAATAGATATGTTGTGCCATTTTCTGTCAAGAATTTATTAACTAATTTTTACATGTATATGCAGGTCATTTCGGCTTGTCGTTATCTTCAGGTTCCACCTCGTTCTCTTTTGTTTCTGTTTCGGTTAAATAGTCTGAAGAATGATTTCACACGAATGAACCATACAAAATCTCAAGCCTCTTGCTATTATAGAATGACGAAGATTTACCATCTTATGTTCAGTGACTTAATAGTTAAATAAGATTGGTACCATTCAGTGCCACACAATATTTAACATTAACAAGTAGTTGTACTAGTGGTCACCTAGTGGTGTTGGCTTTTCTGAGAAAAATTGGGTATGTAACTCTATATGTCTATATTTACAGACAAGATTTTTCTCTTGTTTTTTCATGTATTAGTTTGAGGTTAATTACGAATTATATATTCTATTTTATTTCTTGAAAACATGCAATGAGTTTCTGAAGGTGATTAGTTTACACAGCTATGTTGTTTTTCCTTTTTCTATTATCAGTTCAATGCGTTTGCCTTGCTTAGGTTTAAACTTTAAAGTATTGGACCTAGTGGGTCAAGTTGTGATATTTATCGAAATAAAATAATGTATTAGCTAACGTGGTGGGATTAACCACTGTGATTACCTATAAACTTACTTTGACTTCTGAGTTTTTTGTTGCAAGTCTAGACATCAGATCTTATGACAAGAGGAGCAGAAGAAGAGAAGGTTACAGGGAGATACTTTTACAGAGATGTTGTGCCATTTGCTGCAATGGTCACAATTGAGTGTGTCTTTGTCTGCAATAACACACTGTTCAAGGCTGCTGCTTTGAGTGGATTGAGCTACTATGTCTTTGTCTTCTACGCTTATGCCATTGCTGCATGTGTTCTTCTTCCACTTTCCCTCATCTTTGGAAGGTACTACTTGATTCCCTCAACTACGTACTCTTTATTACCACTATAAAATTTTCAAGAATATGAACATTAGTTTACATATGCAGGTCAAGAAGATTACCTTCAGTAAAATCTCCAGTCTTCTTCAAGATTTTCTTACTTGCGCTTGTCGGGTAATAATACACTCCTAGAGCTATCAGGATGTTCCTTTTCGGTTTTTTTAACTTGAGGTGAACAGGTTCATGTCACAGATGGCTGGTTGTATAGGAATAAAATATAGTTCGCCTACGCTTTCCTCTGCTATGAGCAACCTCACGCCAGCTTTTACCTTCACCCTCGCAGTTATCTTCAGGTTCCACCTCATTCTCTTACGATTCTGTTTCTGGAAACTATGTTCAATAGCTAAATTGACAACGGGGTGATTCCACACTTCTTAACCGTACAAAGTCTCAAGCCTTTTGCCTTTGTGGAATGACCATGATATGTTTTTGAGATCACAATCTTTACTTCTTGTATTTGAGGTTTTGTTTGTTACTACTAGAATCCAGTCATTTAACTCCATGCGGTTCTGTTTCCTTGTGTGACTCTTAAAGGATGGAGCAAGTAGTGTTAAGGAGCTCTTCTACTCAGGCTAAAATCATTGGAGCAATACTATCTATATCTGGTGCTCTAGTTGTTGTGCTATATAAAGGTCCAAAAGTTCTCGGTGCTGCATCTTTTACACCTTCATCACCTACCATTCCACTTCACCAGAATCTGACTTCATCCGAGTCAAGCTGGATAATCGGAGGCGTTTTTCTTGCTACAGAATATTTTCTTTCATCAGTCTGGTATATTCTTCAGGTTAGAAAAAGAACTTTTGATTTGTTGGTGACACATAAAACTCTAGCTAAATTCTTGCAGCTCTGTATGATTTTAGACTCAGGTCATGAAGGTATACCCTGAAGTAGTAAATGTAGTATTCTTGGTTACCTCATGCGCAACACTAATCTCAGGACCGGTATGTCTATTTGCGGAAAAAGACTTGACTTCTTTTCTGCTTAAACCTGGTGTCTCCGTCGCTTCAGTCATGTTCGCGGTGAGAATCAAACCTTATATGTTTCTTCAATTAATAACTATCTTTTAAGCTCAGAAATTAATACTCTTGTTTCAGGGAGGCGTAGTTCAATCATTTGCCTCAATTACACACACATGGGGTGTGCGTCAGAAGGGTCCAGTCTATATATCCTTGTTCAAACCCATGTCTATTGTCATTGCGGTCGCTATGGGTGCTATATTCCTCGGCGATTCACTTCACCTTGGGAGGTACTATATCATTCAGAAACATAACACTTAGCTTTAGTTTTATGTATCTATATATGGAATCACATTAAGAGAGTTATATGGTTTCTGATTTTAATCTAACTACAAAGTCACAATTGGTGCATTGGCTACTCCATATATAGTGTCTTCATATGCCTCTTATACATTGTAATATGTCTTTCGATACAGTATTAACCGATATAGATTTTGTCGTATATGTTTTGTGTGCAGTGTCATAGGATCAATGATTTTGTCCGTAGGATTCTACACTGTGATTTGGGGCAAAGCAAAAGAGGAAACTGTGGCTGGTTCCGAGCAGTCACCTTTGTTGGTTACACACACCATAGAAGATTAAACCTTTTCATTAAGGAGTGACTGATGCAAATGGAATCCTTATTTTTATTCATGGAGCCATTATAAGACATGGTCTTGATTAATGTTTTTTTTATATATATTTTCATATAATAAATCCAAGAAATCTATCATATGATTCCCTTTTAAAGATGAAACTGAGATTGGTAAAATCTAGGGTGGTCCTTGTGATCAATCACTGGTGGGTTTTTGTCATTGTTACCTTTATGCATTTAATAGAAGCCTCCTTGCATCATTGAAGGATAATAATATGTTCTAATGGAAGTTGGAAGTTTCTTCAAGTGAATGATTAATCTAAAGGTATTAAAGCTATAATGGGTCATGGGTCCCTAGAATATTCGGATATGATCCTTGTGGTGGATATTTTTTTTGATATTGTCGTCACTGAAAATGTCTTGGTTCCTAACTAAAATAATCTACCAAGACCATGTTTGCTTCTAAATTCACTTTAACTTCAGAGACTTTCTTGAGAAATCTTGGAAATCAAATCTATGTCAAGACGATCAGGAGAAGAGACAGTAGCTTGGAGGTATTTTAAGAGAGATGTTGTACCGTTTTCTGCGATGATCGCGGTGGAGTGTACAACGGTTGGATCGAGTACACTGTTCAAAGCTGCTACCTTAAGAGGATTGAGCTTTTATGTCTTTGTATTCTACTCTTATTTTGTTGCTACTCTCGTCCTTTTTACACTTTCTCTCATCTTTGGAAGGTACTTATTCTTCTCAACTAACTCTTTATTCAAGAATAAACTTTTTCAAGAATTGATCAAGTTACTTTACATATATGCAGGTCAAGAAGATTACCTTTAGCCAAGGCTCCTCTCTTCTTCAAGATTTTCTTGCTTACGCTTCTCGGGTAATAGTATATGCTTAAGTTTCTATAGTTACGAGTTTTTCGTTCTTGGTTTGCTTACTTGCGGAAACAGGCTCACGTCGCGGATTGCTGGTTGCAAAGGTATAGAATATAGTTCACCAACTCTTTCCTCTGCTATAAGCAACCTTACTCCAGCTTTCACCTTCATGCTTGCCGTCTTCTTCAGGTTCCATATGCATTAACCATACAAAAATGTTGGATGTTTGTTTGTTGTTGCTATATCAATCTTATCAACTAAGTTGTTTTGCTTCCTCGGGTGATTCGTAAAGGATGGAACAAGTAATGTTGAGAAGCTCTGCGAGTCAGGCTAAAATCATTGGCACAATAGTATCTATATCTGGTGCACTGGTTATTGTACTTTATAAAGGCCCAAAACTTCTTGCTGTTGCATCTTTCACTTCATTCGAGTCGAGTTGGATAATTGGAGGACTTTTGCTCGCTTTACAATATGTGCTTCTTTCAGTCTGGTATATTCTTCAGGTAGTACATACTTGGTTTTTGTTTTTGTTGTTGGTAATGCATAAATTTTGAGCTAAGTACCGCAACTGTACATGATGATTTCAGACTCAGATCATGGAGATATACCCTGAAGAAATAAGCGTAGTCTTGATCTACAACTTTTGTGCAACGCTAATCTCAGCACTAGTATGTCTAATTGCAGAAAAAGATTTGAATTCTTGGAAGCTTAAACCGGATATCTCACTGGCTACAGTCATATACTCGGTAAGAAATCAAACCTGGCTTATAAAACATGTTTCAAGTAATTACTCGTGTCTTCGCTTAAGGTCAGGCACTAAACACTCTGTTTCAGGGATTCTTTGATACATCATTGGGCTCAGTAATCCACACATGGGGTCTGCATTTGAAGGGTCCGGTCTACGTATCCTTGTTCAAGCCGTTGTCTATTGCAATTGCTGTCGCCATGGCTTTTATATTCCTCGGCGATGCACTTCACCTTGGAAGGTATTATATCTTTCAACTATAGTCTCTTTCTTGGAAAAACATAAGTGATAAAAACTTAGTCCTAGCTTATTGAAATGTTTAGTTTCATCTTCAAATGCATAATGCTTAACTCAATAACTAGTGAATCCAACTTAGCCTCCACGGTTTATGTAAAATACGCTGACAGTAATACCCGAAATAGATATTTCGGTTGTTGGGGGTAATAAGATTAAAAGATTGGTAGATATAACTTTGCATCTATGTGTTGTGGGCAGTGTGATTGGATCAGTGATATTGAGCTTTGGATTTTACACTGTGATTTGGGGAAAAGCAAAAGAAGATGCAACCAAAAGAGTAAGTGATTCTGAGCAGTCACTTTTGTATCCTACACACAACATAGAAGATGAAACCTTATCATGAAAATGTGTTGGATATATGTGAATCATTTTAACATTTATCCATAGTTAATTAGTTATGGACCCATTAGAAGATGGTCCTTATTTATCTTGTGTATATTACAACCATTTTGTTCTCTCTCTCTTATAGTTTCTTGGATTCATTGATTGATTTTGTACTTATTTAAAGATGGCTCTCCTATCCTATATATTTTTTGTCGGCAAACGATTTCATTAGCTTATAGAACTATACTATTCCCTCCGTCTTTTTTTTTTGTTAGATGTTTTAGATTTTTTATAAAAATTAAGAAAACCAATTAATATTCAACTATAAATGTTCAACTATTCCTTATGTTTTTTGCACTATAACAATTTTCATAAAGTACATTATCCAAGAGACAACATAATTATGGGAAGTATTTCGTGCTAGTTTTGTTATAAGTATGAACCTTAGTTGCTCATCAGGGTGAACGAATAATAAGGTATCTTTGATAAATGTTGCAATGGTTTTGGGAAATGTTACTCTTGATCTTTGTGAGGTGAGCTTTGCGCGTCAAAAATAAGTGGCATTTCTCGTAGATTTTCATTTTTTATTCACAGGCACATATAATCAAAAATAATTTATTTTTTCAGATTAAACTAAAGTATTTTTCAACCGATCAGAAAACTGTCAGTTTAGAAACGTTGGTTACAAAATCATAATAATTTTATGAAATTTTGTTTTGTCTATTATTCGTAAACAAGATTTGATTTGATGTTGGTTAATGATTACATTACAATGGTTGTCATTTACCAATTTTGGGAATATCTTATACAAATAACTATATAGTTTGACAAGTCGTCACAATCCCTTAATCTTGATTTCTCTTATCTATGCAATACTATGTAGATTTGCATAGATGTTACGTTTTTGTTTTCATCTGTGCCCGTTCCGTGGCCTCTCGGTGATTCACGGAATTTATAGTTTAGACGAACAAGCAACAAAATAATGTAATCATTAATGTGATGGAGATAATTTAAGACTCCAATAATTTAAAAGACAAAATGCAGAGAATTGGTAAACATGACTATGAACTTTTCTCAATGATATACTATTTTGTTAACACGTTATTTTTCACTATGATATAGTATTATTTCTTAAGTTGACATGCATATATATTTGGTACATAGCAAAAAAAACAAAACATTTTTAAATTACGATTTTGACACTTGTCTTTATGCCATTTTTGAACCTAACTTTTAGCTATTTACCTAAATAACCTTTTAAAATCTTCTTTTAACAACAAAAAAACCTTCTAAAACCTCACAAAATCAGACAGAAGAGAGAAAGAAGAAGCCAAGAACCCAAAAATGGCTCAGGGAAGATTATGTAACAGAGATGGGTGGATCGTGACAGTGATGGTGTTAACGGAGTTTAGTAATGTCGGAGTAAACACTCTGGTTAAATCAGTGACTTCTAAAGGAGTTAGTCCATTTGTGGTTCTTGTCTACTCTTACTCCATTGGATCTCTTCTTCTTCTTCCTCTTACCTTCTTCTCATTCAGGTCTTGTTCATTCTTACATGAATTTGTTTCCAAAATTATGATAAGAACTTGCTCTGATGTTGCCTCATTTTGTCTACAGATCGAGATCTCTCCCTCCATTAACTTTTTCAGTTCTTTGCAATATGGGACTTCTTGGTCTAATTGCGTAAGTGATCTTTTATACATTTCATTAGTAGCATTTGAATCTATATATCTCTTCGTAGGTTTCAGAAACATCTATTTGATTGGTTCTTGAATTGCATGTTTTAATATTTCTATTTACATTTGAGTTTTTTAGTGATAATTTTTGAATTTTGCATATGAAAGAGCATATATATAAGGGTTAGTTATGCTAATAACAAACTTTAGAATTATTATTAAATATATAACCATGTAATAATAAAATAAAGAGACTAACCAGTGAGAGAGGTGAGTTGTCGAAAAGCTACAAACCATACATTTAGTAGCGCCATCAATCAAGTAGATATATGATTTACCATTATTCTCTCAAATTTTTCACTCCCTCTATTAAAGATAGTACCGAATATATCTTACTTTTAATTTTGTATTTGTTAAAAAAAAAAAAAAAACAGAGGTGCATTCCAAATAGCTGGGTACAATGGGATAAAATATAGCTCGCCGACTCTATCTTCAGCGATGAGCAATGTCAATCCTGCATTTACCTTCATCCTCGCTGTTATTTTCCGGTAATTTATTTCCCAAATACAATATCGGTTAGTTGAAATCATTAGACTTTTAAACATTTATAACATGTTTTACAGTACAAGATTGCTTTTGCGTTAAGGGACCCAACCTTAAACGCGAAGCTGTCAATGTGGTAGTTGAAAATAGGAAAAAGAAAATTAGATCTTAGGCCTGTTCGGCGCATAATCGCTGCGGTTACGTCTAGCGGCGTGAAAAAAGGGTTATAAGGAAGATAAGCTATACGGTGGTGAGAGATAAATGTGTGGTCGCAACCGTTGATCGGAGCCGCTGAAAATTGCAGCGGCAAAAGTACGCCAACAACCGGTTGCTGCGTCTCCTATTATTAACGCCAGTGTTATTAATCTCCACAATCTTGTATTCCAAGCAACATAAATAAAGAGTTTTATTGTGCCGCTGACGCTAGCCGCACGACTCTTCAAAGAACAGGCCTCTTGTGGTTTAGATTCACATTTGTAGGTCCAGTTTGAAACAAAGAAACAAACAGAAAGGTCTCATAAATGTCCAAATAGAAGGCATCCACGGGATTTGTATTAGATTTTATAATATAGCCATTGAAAATGTGTACAATTTTATAATATCTCTGAGTACGTCTGGAAAACAATGCATAAAAAAAAATCTGAATTTATAGATAACCCATATTTATATAATGCTAAAAAATATGTGTATAAATATTTGTTTTTGTCAATGTATATATTATAGTATTAATTATGTCTGAAAATTTTCGTAAATTTTTTTAATCTGCTATATATGTAGTTATTGATTTTTTTTCTTTCTAAATGAATGATCATGATTCATGCACATAGCGCAGTATGGATGGAGAGAATCCAATTTTAGTCGTAACGAAACCTATTTATTTGGTGAAGGATGGAAAAAATATTTCTAAAGAAAGAGAGTAGTTTAGCCAAAGTGTTGGGGACAATAATGTCAATAATAGGTGCACTTGTGGTTACTCTCTACCACGGTCCAATCCTAATGTCGTCACACTCCGATTGGGTCTTTGGTGGTGGCCTTCTTGCTCTTCAATACATCCTTGTCTCTGTCTCTTACCTTCTTATGGTACATCTTTATATGCACCTCAGATAAAAGTTTCATTTGTTTAAGTTATATAATTTAAGTTTTCTTATATATGATAAGTCGAAACTTGGATATTTATAGGCACACACAATGAGTCGGTATCCATCTTCAGTCATTGTGACGCTCGTGCACAATATTTGTGTTACCTTAGTGTGTGCATTGGTTAGTCTTTTAGCGCAGAAGGACAACCCAAAGGCTTGGAGCATAGGATTTGACATAAGCTTGATCATCATTGTAGCAGTGGTAAACATATAATATAAATGTGAATAATTTTTGGTTTAAATGTTTCTTGTTTTATTTACTCGTTTTCTTGATCTTCTTTCATAGGGGATTTTGAATTCGGGGTACTATGTTATACATATGTGGGCTGTGAGTCACAAGGGACCTGTATATTTGTCGATGTTCAAGCCGTTATCGATATTGATCGCAGCCGCATCAACTGCCATTTTCCTCGGCGAGTCAATCTACCTTGGAAGGTATGACACAAATTTTTGGGCTTCTATTTGCTTATCATTATGTTTTCAATTTCATTATGTAAATATCATCTCACAGTTCTCATGTATAATTTATGTTTGAATACACAGTTTTATAGGAGGAATACTGATATCGATAGGATTTTACATGGTGTTGTGGGGTAAAGCCAAGGAAGAGAAAGTGGACACATTAACCATAGAGTCTTCTCCTTCACAAAAAGCTCATCTCTTGGGTCATTAATTAGAACCTAATATTCACTTAACTTTTAATAAATGATATTTCAAAAAGATAGTTGATAAGTCTCATCCATTTCACAAATTTTATGTTTAAACAATATTGTATGAACACTGTTGTTCTACCAATTGCATGAACTCATAAAGATATATTTATGCGTTTTGTCATCAATCCATTTAGTTATCTCGTAAAAATACTGAAAACTTGAACATAGATAAAAAAAAACCATTATAATGCAAGAGTGTTACAAATGAAGATTGGTACATGAATGTCACAAAATGGAATAAAAAGATACTTTCAATCTTAATGTGTCAAAAAATCATGAACGACAATTCCATCGAATCCTTAGACTTAACGGCATTGTTGTTCCTATACGCATTATGGTTCTACCAAAGATCCAAAACACACACACAAGAGGAAAAAAAAACTGAAAGAGTAATATGCATTTCGAAAGAACCAAAGTTATAAATAAAAATCACACACACATTATAATGCTTCTTTTACGATTTCTTTTCAAGTCTTGAGATCATCAGACATAGGCAGTGAGTGGTCAGAATATCCAAAGTTGTCTCCTTCGCTGTCTTGTTGTGCAGAACTAAAAGCTTGTCATAAGTTATGAATAACGTAAGTGAGATCATCAGAGAATAATACCTGATCATAATATTCTAGATTAGACGAGCAAGCAACAAATTAATGTAATCATTTATGTGATGGAGATATGCTTCGCTCTCTCCTTTTCCATCAAAGTCTCCAATAATTTAAAACATATATAATAAAATTTAAAAGAGAAAATGCAGAGAATTGGTAAACATGACTATGAACTTTTCTCAGTGATATACTATTTTTTTAACACGTTATTTTTCACACTATAATATAGTATTATTTCTTAAGTTGACATGCATTTATTTTTGGTACGTAGCAAATAACAAATCATCTTTTAACTAGGATTTTGGCACCTGTCTTTCTGAATCTAACTTTTAGCCATTGACCTAATTAACCTTCGATCTCTAAAACTTCTTTTAACCAGAAACAAACCTTCTCAAAAACTTCACAAAATCAAAAAGCGAGAGAGAAGAAGCCAAGAACGGAAAATGGATCAGGGAAGATTACATAACAGAGATGGGTGGATCTTGACGGCGATGGTGTTAACGGAGTTTACTAACGTCGGAGTAAATACTCTGGTCAAATCATTGACCTCTAAAGGACTAAGTCCATTTGTGGTTCTTGTCTACTCTTACACCATTGGATCTCTTCTTCTTCTTCCTCTTATCTTCTTCTCATTCAGGTCTTCTTCATTCTTACACGATTCTATTTCCAAAATTCTGATGATTAGGAACACGCTCTTAAGTACATTTCTCTACAGATCGAGATCTCTCCCTCCGTTGACATTTTCAGCTCTTTGCAACATGGGACTTCTTGGTCTACTTGCGTAAGTGTTCAGTTGAATTTACTTTGCTAAACCATACATTTATTTAGTAGCTTTGAATCTATATATCCTTTTGAATTGGTTCGTAATTGCATGTTTTAATATTTCCATTAAATTTGAGTTTTTCAGCGATATTTGTTTTTTTTAATTTTGCATAGAGAAGAGTATCTAAACCATATTATTATTTTGTTCTTTCTTCATGATATTTTTCTTTCAAAATTTTCTCTTCCTCTATTATATCTTTTAGTGTGTAGTAGAGAGTATTTCTTACTTTTATTTTTTGTATACAGAGGTGTATTCCAAATCGCAGGATACAATGGGATCAAATACAGCTCGCCGACTTTATCTTCTGCGATGAGCAATGTCAATCCTGCATTTACTTTCATCCTCGCTGTTATTTTCCGGTAATTTATTTCCCAAATATCAGTTAGTTGAAATGATTTTTTAACTTAAAAGTTTTTTAGTTTGGGGTTGGTTTTGCGTTAAGGGGTCAATGTGGTAGTTGAAAATAGGAAAAGGAAATTTATTAGATCATGTGGTTTTTTTGTATTCACATTTGTAGGTCTAATAAATGTCCAAATAATATGCACAATCATCATTCAATTAGAGGCATCCACGGGATATGTTTTAGATTTCGTATTAGTTTATAATATAACCATTGAAAATGTGTACTATTTTTAACATAACCATTGAGAACGTGTGGAGTACAATGCATTTTTTAAAATCCGGACATTCGATGTAGTCCATGTAAGTTTCTAAATTAACAAAATCATATACTCCCTCCGTTTGATAAGATAAGTTATTTTGGCTAAAAACATAAAGTTTTTAAAAAAAACTTTTCATTTTTGTTAAATATAAAATAAAAAAACTCAGCCAATTAAAAATAAGACTTCATAATACTATTGGTCACACAATATCCAGTAAAAATCAAAAGTGCATAGAAATTTGAAAACATCTTATATTATGAAACAAAACCAAATCTCTAAAACATCTTATATTAAGAAACAGAGGGGGTATATAATTAGAGAGTTTTGTCTTCATCTAAGATGTCCACATCATATTAAAAACAATAAAACTAAGATGTCCACATCATATTAAAGACTGTGCAGATGAATATTTTGCAAACATAATATATTTATAAATTTTTAAAATAGATGATAAATTATATATGGAAGGAGAGATTTGACAACGGATGACGAAAGTTGTGTCTGATGGGTAAGAATGAATTCAAAGATGAAATCCAAGAAATCAAATTTGATATATGCCACAACACGATCATAGAAACCTTGCAAAGACAATTAAGTAGGTATCTCTTAAGAATTTAAGATGCTTAAGTAAGCAAGAGATCACGCAAATCGTTAGAGAGAAATTAGTAAATGAAGATGAAAATGAAAAAAATAGTTTTGCTTAGAATTGAGAATCAATCTACAATCCAATATATTATATATTCATATGTGAGCAACAAAAAAAAGCAAAAACAATAAAATGCTAAGAGGTGAACGAGTGCATCTTCAAAAATGACGAAAAATGACTGAAAATTGTTTAAAGAAAATGTCACTAAAACTCGGAAAAATATATGCACAAAATTGAAATAAAATATTTTTGTTGTCATTTACTGGAAGATTGGGACAATGTTTAACATCAAAACCCCCCTAAATAGATGTTCTCATTAAATTGATTACGTTAGGAAAGAATTCTCATTACCACGATGCACCTAGCGATTTATTACTTTTTCAACATAAATAAATTTATCATGACCAATATTTATATTGTATATGGTTTCCTAAAATAAACTTGCGTTTCTACAAAACTTCGTATTAAGTTTTCGATGGTTATATTGCATTCTAATATTCGATAAAAAAAAATTAAGTTAAAAGAGTTATACTAAATATTTGTAAACATATGCAAACAATTATACTAATTTTAGTCATAACCAAACCTATTTCTTTGGTAAAGGATGGAGAAATTATCCCTAAATAAAGAGAGTAGTTTAGCCAAAGTATTGGGGACAATAACATCAATAATTGGTGCACTTGTGGTTACTCTCTACCACGGTCCAATGCTAATGTCTTCACACTCCGATTGGGTCTTTGGTGGTTCCCTTCTTGCTCTCCAGTTCATCCTTGTCTCTGTCTCTAACCTTCTTATGGTACATACATTACATCTTTATATAACATGCACTCCAAATAAAACTACCATTCAATCAAATAGTTTCATTTGTTTACATATATGAAAACTCGAAACTCATGTATAGGCACACACAATGAGTCGGTATCCATCTACCGTCATTGTGACGCTCGTGCACAATATTTGTGTTACCGTTGTGTGTGCATTGGTTAGTCTTTTAGCGGAGAAGGACAATCCAAAGGCATGGAGCATAGGATTTGACATAAGCTTGATTACCATTGTAGCAGTGGTAAATATATATATGTGAAATAAGTTTTGGTTTAAATGTTTCTTTTTAAAAAATTTACTCGTTTTCTTGATCTTCTTTCATAGGGGAGTTTGAATTCGGGGTACTATGTTATACATACGTGGGCTGTGAGTCACAAGGGACCTGTATATTTGTCGATGTTCAAGCCGTTATCGATATTGATCGCAGCCGCATCAACTGCCATTTTCCTCGGCGAGTCAATCTACCTTGGAAGGTATAACACAAAATTTTGGGCTTCTATTTGCTTTTGATTATGTTTTCAATTTCATTATGTAAATCTCATCTTACAATTCTCCTGTTTAATTTATGTTTGAACACACAGTTTGATAGGAGGAATACTGGTATCGATAGGATTTTACATGGTGTTGTGGGGTAAAACCAAGGAAGAGAAAGTGGACACATTAACCATACATTCACAGAAAGCTCCTCTCTTGGGTTAAAACCTAATATACACTTAAATTTTTAGTAAATTATATTTCAGAAAAATAGATGATACATTGATACGTCTCATCCATTTTACAATTTTTACACTGTTGTTTTACCAATTGCATGAACTCATCCTCTATATAACAATCACATTTTGTCACTATGTGCATTATAGTTCTACCAAAGATCCAAAACACACACAAGAGAAAAAAACTGTAAGAGTAAAGTTATAAAATAAAAATCACAAACACATAATGCTTCTTTGAGGACTTTCTTTTCTATGTTTCATGTTTCGTCTTGCATATTTTCCAAGTACACAAGTGTAACAGCAAAAGAATCAAGGAAAGATAAAAGATATGGTTTTGAGCTTTCAAAGCTCTTTGTCTTCTTCCATGACTCTGTATTTGCTTATGTGTCCTTCCATGGACCAACATATCTCTCTTTCACTCTCCTTCCATGTCTTTTTTATGGCGGCGAATGTTTCGGTTTCTTTTCAAGTCTTGAGATCATCAGACTTAGCAGAAGGTATGCAATGTATGGTCAGAATATCTAAAGTCGTCTCCTTGTCTTATTGTGCAGAACTAAAATCTTGTCATAAGACATAAGTTATGAATAACGTAATCATCATAGAATAATACCTGATCATAATCTAGATTAAATTCCATGAAAGGACACAGCTTAATTATAGTTTAGACGAGCAAGCAACAAATTCATGTAATCATTTATGTGATGGAGATATGCTATGGAACTTTTTTTTTTTCCCAAAGTAGTGGAACACCTTTAAGTAGACAAAAAATTTGCGAGATTTTTTTTTCAACGATATACTATTTTTTGTTTACACGTTATTTTTCACTATGATATAGTATTGTTTCTTAAGTTGACATGCATTAATATTTGGTACATAGCAAAAATCTTGTAGCCATTGACCTAATTAACCTTTTAAACTTCTTTTAACAACAAACAAACCTTCTAAAACTTCACAAAATCAAAGAGAGAGAGAAAGAAGAAGCCAAGAACGGAAAATGGCTCCGGGAGGGTTATGTAATAGAGATGGGTGGATCTTGACGGCGATGGTGTTAACGGAGTTTACTAGCGTGGGAGTAAACACTCTGGTTAAATCAGTGACTTCCAAAGGACTTAGTCCATTTGTGGTCATTGTCTACTCTTACACGATTGGATCTCTTCTCCTTCTTAATTCCCTTTACCTTCTTCTCCTTCAGGTCTTCTTCATTCTTACACACTTTGTTTCCAAAATTCTGATAAGAACTTGCTCTTATATAACCTCCTCATCTTCTCCACAGATCAAGATCTCTCCCTCCGTTGACCTTTTCAGTTCTTTGCAATATGGGACTTCTTGGTCTAATTGCGTAAGTGATCTTTTAGTTGACTTTACTTGCTAAACCGTACATTTCGATAGTAGCATTTGAATCTTTATCTCTTCATAGGTTTCAAAAACATCTATTTGATTGGTTCGTGAATTGCATGTTTAAGTATTTCTATTACTCCCTCCGTTTCATATTTGTTAGAAACCTAAAGAGTAGAAGGTTTATGTATTTTCTGTGTATTGATCTCAATGCCTTGGGCACATATTTATACATACAATGATTTAACCTGATTGCCAAATTAGATATACATGTTTCCTTTATAATAGGAACCATATATTTACAAAGAATATCTATAAGTATTGGATATAGATAGGATCCTAATACCCCCCCCCCCCTCACGTTGGAGCATGGAGGTCACAAATGCCCAACTTGATCTTAAATTCATCGAATTCTTTTCGACCAAGAGCCTTAGTCATGATGTCTGCAAGCTGACTTTTGGTGGAAACATGATTAGTAGCAATTGTACCTTTGATTATCTCATCACGAATGAAATGAACTTGTCTCGAAATGTGTTTAGTTCGTTCATGAAACACGGGGTTAGCAGCTAGTTGTATTGCAGCCGTGCTATCACAATGAATGGGAATGGGGTTGGAGAAAACAATCCCAAAATCTTCGAGTAGACCTTTTAACCAAAGAACCTCATTGAGAGTGAAAGACAAAGCACGATATTCAGCCTCTGCAGACGAGAGAGACACGTGTTCTTGTTTCTTTGTTCTCCAAGAAATGGGAGATTTGCCAAGTTGTATAAACCAACCGGATAACGACCTGCTTGTAAGAAGACAACCTGACCAATCGGCGTCGTACCAAACGTCAAGATTGAGAGAAGAATCAGAGCGAAGAAGAATACCCTGACCAGGATTATGCTTGAGATATCGAACAATTCGTAGGGCAGCGTCCCAATGATCTTGTTGCAGCTCTTGCATAAACTGAGTTAAGATGTGAATGGAGTAAGCAAGATCAGGACGCGTGGTGGCCAAATATATCAAGCGACCAATCAAGCGTCGATACTTAGTAGGATCAGAAAATTTGGCCCCTTTAGCCAATGCCAGTTTGTGATTTTGGTCCAGTGGAAAAGCGACTGGTTTAACACCAAATAGCCCTGTTTCCGTGATGATATCAAGCGCATATTTTCGCTGACACAAGTAGAATCCAGAGGAGCTGCGGGCGACCTCAATTCCAAGAAAATATTTCAAAACACCGAGATCTTTCATGTGAAAACAAGTGCTTAAATAGTCTTTGAATTCAGTGAGAAGAGGTAGAGAGTTGGCCGACAGGACTAAGTCGTCGACATATACCAAAACATAAATCTGCTTGGTTCCATGATTGTAAGTGAAAAGAGAGTAGTCGGAGTTTGATTGAATGAAACCATAACTCGTGAGAGCATTCTTAAGTTTATCAAACCAACACCGAGGAGCTTGTCGTAAACCATATAAAGATTTATGTAAACGACATACCTGAGTTTTGTCAGTTGTTCGGAAGCCTGGAGGAAGTTTCATATAAACTTCTTCGTCTAAATCACCATGAAGGAATGCATTGTGGACATCCATCTGATGAACAGGCCAATCTCTAACTGCAGCAATTTCTAGGAGAGTTCGAACCGTGGTCATCTTAACAACCGGGGCAAAGGTTTCCGAAAAATCAGTCCCTTCGACCTGATTATTACCAAGCACTACCAACCTTGCTTTGTGACGTTCAAGCGTTCCATCAGCCTTAAACTTGAGTCGGAAAACCCACTTACAACCGATAGCTTTCTTACCAGGAGGAAGTGTTTCTATTGTCCATGTACCATTCTCGTCTAAGGCATCAATTTCAGCACGCATAGCATTGCGCCAATGTTCATCAACAACAGCTTGAGAATAATGTTGAGGCTCATGACTATTGGTGATAGTGAGAACATATTCCTGATGTTTCTTTGAGAAACGAGTGCAAGACGTATAATCAGAAAGAGGATATTTGTTATCACTTTTCTTTAAGCCAAGAGACGTCTCAATTTGAAGAATATAGTCGGCAAGCTTAATAGGTTTCTTCTTAACCCGATGACCTTTCCCAAAAGGAGGTGGTGCGGAAGCTTCATTTATGGTTGGAGAAGAATCACTCATTGTAGAGTCATGAGTATCGAGCATTGGAGAGTTCAACTCAGGAGTTTTATCAGAGAGCAAGGAGTCCGTGGTCGGAGTAGCAAGTAAGGACGGAGATGATGTGTCGAAGACCGGAGAAGAAGATGGTATTTCAGATATTGGAGAAGAAGGTCCAGAGTTTGACGAGATGGGGTTTAAGTCGAGATTCATCATTGGAGAAGAATTCGCAGCAGTGGAGAGTGGAGTGGGAATTGGCACCGGTGGAGGAGCTGAGAGAGATGTAGGAACCGTTGTGGTTTCCTCTATCGGAGAAAAAAACAGAGGAGACTCTGTGAGAGAAATCTCTTCTTCAGCAGAATCCAATGTTGCGAATGGGAATTCGTTCTCAAAGAAGATCACGTCACGTGATGTGGAGATAGTTCCAGTTTCTAAATTGTATATACGCCATCCTTTTTGACCAGGCGGATATCCAATGAAGACAGATTTGTTGCTTCGAGATGCGAATTTATCTCCGCCGTGCTGTTGGTTACGAACGTAACATAAACAACCAAATACGCGAATGTGTGATAGAGGTGGCGAACGAGTATGTAGCTTTTCATAAGGTGTTTTACCATCTAAAACTTTTGTTGGTGTTCTGTTGATCAAGTATCCAGCGGCAAGAACACATTCGTCCCACATATCGATAGGTAGAGATGCTTGAAAACGTATAGCTCGAGCCACGTTCAAGATGTGGCGGTGTTTTCTTTCAACACGGCCATTTTGTTGAGGTGTGGCAACACAAGAAGTCTCGTGAAGAATTCCGTGTTGCTGAAAGATAGTTTTCAAACAAATGAATTCACCTCCGTTATCGCTTCGTATGGTTTTCACTTTCTTGTTAAATTGCCTTTCAACTAATGCAATGAAATTTTGAAGCTTTGTAGGCGCAGATCTTTTATCAAGAAGAAGGTAGATCCAGAGAGCACGAGAAAAATCATCTAAAATGGTTAAAAAACATCTTGATCCACATCTAGAAGTTGTCCTATAAGGACCCCAAAGATCACAATGCACGAGTTGAAAAATATCCGTTGTTTTATTCAAACTGATTGGGAATACATCCTTTGTTTGCTTAGCACGTATACAAATCTCACATGCTTTATTATCAAAACCACTAGAACTACTAAATCCAGAAATAGGTAGTAAACGAATTGCTTTCGAAGATGGATGCCCCAATCGTTGATGCCATAAATCAGAAGAATCTTGGTCCGTTATGTGCAACGCAGCTGCTGCCTCCATACTCCGAAAGAAATACAGGCCATCTTGCTCCTCACCCGCTCCAATCAGCATCCTCGTGATGCGGTCCTGGATCACACACAATTTATCAGTAATCTGAAACACACAGTCTCTGTCTCGGTTCAGCTGTGAAACGGAAATCAGATGACACTGCAAACCATCCACAAAAAAGACGTTCTGAATACTTAAATGTGAACCCAAACACACGGTTCCTTTCTGTATTAGTAGAAGGTTTCTGTATTTTCTGTGTATTGATCTCAATGCCTTGGGCACATATTTATACATACAATGATTTAACCTAATTGCCAAATAAGATATACATGTTTCCTTTATAATAGGAACCATATATTTACAAAGAATATCTATAAGTATTGGATATAGATAGGATCCTAATACCCCCCCCTCACGTTGGAGCATGGAGGTCACAAATGCCCAACTTGATCTTAAATTCATCGAATTCTTTTCGACCAAGAGCCTTAGTCATGATGTCTGCAAGCTGACTTTTGGTGGAAACATGATTAGTAGCAATTGTACCTTTGATTATCTCATCACGAATGAAATGAACTTGTCTCGAAATGTGTTTAGTTCGTTCATGAAACACGGGGTTAGCAGCTAGTTGTATTGCAGCCGTGCTATCACAATGAATGGGAATGGAGTTGGAGAAAACAATCCCAAAATCTTCGAGTAGACCTTTTAACCAAAGAACCTCTTTGAGAGTGAAAGACAAAGCACGATATTCAGCCTCTGCAGACGAGAGAGACACGTGTTCTTGTTTCTTTGTTCTCCAAGAAATGGGAGATTTGCCAAGTTGTATAAACCAACCGGATAACGACCTGCTTGTAAGAGGACAACCTGACCAATCGGTGTCGCACCAAACGTCAAGATTGAGAGAAGAATCAGAGCGAAGAAGAATACCCTGACCAGGATTATGCTTGAGATATCGAACCACTCGTAGGGCAGCGTCCCAATGATCTTGTTGCGGCTCTTGCATAAACTGAGTTAAGATGTGAATGGAGTAAGCAAGATCAGGACGCGTGGTGGCCAAATATATCAAGCGACCAATCAAGCGTCGATACTTAGTAGGATCAGAAAATTTGGCCCCTTTAGCCAATGCCAGTTTGTGATTTTGGTCCAGTGGAAAAGCGACTGGTTTAACACCAAATAGCCCTGTTTCCGTGATGATATCAAGCACATATTTTCGCTGACACAAGTAGAATCCAGAGGAGCTGCGGGCGACCTCAATTCCAAGAAAATATTTCAAAACACCGAGATCTTTCATGTGAAAACAAGTGCTTAAATAGTCTTTGAATTCAGTGAGAAGAGGTAGAGAGTTGGCCGACAGGACTAAGTCGTCGACATATACCAAAACATAAATCTGCTTGGTTCCATGATTGTAAGTGAAAAGAGAGTAGTCGGAGTTTGATTGAATGAAACCATAACTCGTGAGAGCATTCTTAAGTTTATCAAACCAACACCGAGGAGCTTGTCGTAAACCATATAAAGATTTATGTAAACGACATACCTGAGTTTTGTCAGTTGTTCGGAAGCCTGGAGGAAGTTTCATATAAACTTCTTCGTCTAAATCACCATGAAGGAATGCATTGTGGACATCCATCTGATGAACATGCCAATCTCTAACTGCAGCAATTTCTAGGAGAGTTCGAACCGTGGTCATCTTAACAACCGGGGCAAAGGTTTCCGAAAAATCAGTCCCTTCGACCTGATTATTACCAAGCACTACCAACCTTGCTTTGTGACGTTCAAGCGTTCCATCAGCCTTAAACTTGAGTCGGAAAACCCACTTACAACCGATAGCTTTCTTACCAGGAGGAAGTGTTTCTATTGTCCATGTACCATTCTCGTCTAAGGCATCAATTTCAGCACGCATAGCATTGCGCCAATGTTCATCAACAACAGCTTGAGAATAATGTTGAGGCTCATGACTATTGGTGATAGTGAGAACATATTCCTGATGTTTCTTTGAGAAACGAGTGCAAGACGTATAATCAGAAAGAGGATATTTGTTATCACTTTTCTTTAAGCCAAGAGACGTCTCAATTTGAAGAATATAGTCGGCAAGCTTAATAGGTTTCTTCTTAACCCGATGACCTTTCCCAAAAGGAGGTGGTGCGGAAGCTTCATTTATGGTTGGAGAAGAATCACTCATTGTAGAGTCATGAGTATCGAGCATTGGAGAGTTCAACTCAGGAGTTTTATCAGAGAGCAAGGAGTCCGTGGTCGGAGTAGCAAGTAAGGACGGAGATGATGTGTCGAAGACCGGAGAAGAAGATGGTATTTCAGATATTGGAGAAGAAGGTCCAGAGTTTGACGAGATGGGGTTTAAGTCGAGATTCATCATTGGAGAAGAATTCGCAGCAGTGGAGAGTGGAGTGGGAATTGGCACCGGTGGAGGAGCTGAGAGAGATGTAGGAACCGTTGTGGTTTCCTCTATCGGAGAAATACCAGAGGAGACTCTGTGAGAGAAATCTCTTCTTCAGCAGAATCCAATGTTGCGAATGGGAATTCGTTCTCAAAGAAGATCACGTCACGTGATGTGGAGATAGTTCCAGTTTCTAAATTGTATATACACCATCCTTTTTGACCAGGCGGATATCTAATGAAGACAGATTTGTTGCTTCGAGATGCGAATTTATCTCCGCCGTGCTGTTGGTTACGAACGTAACATAAACAACCAAATACGCGAATGTGTGATAGAGGTGGCGAACGAGTATGTAGCTTTTCATAAGGTGTTTTACCATCTAAAACTTTTGTTGGTGTTCTGTTGATCAAGTATCCAGCGGCAAGAACACATTCGTCCCACATATCGATAGGTAGAGATGCTTGAAAACGTATAGCTCGAGCCACGTTCAAGATGTGGCGGTGTTTTCTTTCAACACGGCCATTTTGTTGAGGTGTGGCAACACAAGAAGTCTCGTGAAGAATTCCGTGTTGCTGAAAGATAGTTTTCAAACAAATGAATTCACCTCCGTTATCGCTTCGTATGGTTTTCACTTTCTTGTTAAATTGCCTTTCAACTAATGCAATGAAATTTTGAAGCTTTGTAGGCGCAGATCTTTTATCAAGAAGAAGGTAGATCCAGAGAGCACGAGAAAAATCATCTAAAATGGTTAAAAAACATCTTGATCCACATCTAGAAGTTGTCCTATAAGGACCCCAAAGATCACAATGCACGAGTTGAAAAATATCCGTTGTTTTATTCAAACTGATTGGGAATACATCCTTTGTTTGCTTAGCACGTATACAAATCTCACATGCTTTATTATCAAAACCACTAGAACTACTAAATCCAGAAATAGGTAGTAAACGAATTGCTTTCGAAGATGGATGCCCCAATCGTTGATGCCATAAATCAGAAGAATCTTGGCCCGTTATGTGCAACGCAGCTGCTGCCTCCATACTCCGAAAGAAATACAGGCCATCTTGCTCCTCACCCGCTCCAATCAGCATCCTCGTGATGCGGTCCTGGATCACACACAATTTATCAGTAATCTGAAACACACAGTCTCTGTCTCGGTTCAGCTGTGAAACGGAAATCAGATGACACTGCAAACCATCCACAAAAAGACGTTCTGAATACTTAAATGTGAACCCAAACACACGGTTCCTTTCTGTGTAGACTGAGTATAACGACCATCTGGAAGTTTGATCAACATCGGAGACATTGATTTTACCTCAGATAGGTAATGTAAGGACCCAGTCATATGATTCGAAGCGCCCGTATCAATAATCCAGGAGTTCAAAAATAACGTACCTGTGAGTTTTGGACCTTGAGATTGCTTTTGTTGTGCAAGCAAAGCAACTAGTGCTTTCCACTGAGCGTCACTTAGACCGCTAATCCCGACTCGATCTGCGTTGGTAAGGACCGAATTTGCTGAAGCAGAAGTGGTAGCTATGTGATTGACACATGCGGCAGGACGTGCTGGTGTAGATAGAAGTCCACTTTGGGGGGAGCTATCAGGTGTAGAGCGAGGTCGATCTCCCCACCAAGGGGGATATCCAATGTTGCGGAAACATTGGTCAGCGGTATGCCCGTTGCGACCGCATAAAGAGCACATGGCCGATCGATTCCGAGTATCAACAGATGCTTTGTTTCGTGGTTGTGTTGGTTGTGTGCGAACCGCAAAACTAACACCTTCAGATCGTTCTGCAAGCAAACGACTCGTAGCTTTTGATTCTTCATCTTGCGCTACCGCATTGTAAGCTTCGTCGAGAGTGGGAAGAGGCAGCCGATATAAAAGCGCAGACTTGACTGGTCCATATAGAGATTCGTCAAGTCCCATTAAGAATTGATGCAATTTGTCTTCCTCTCGTTCTTTTCGCACCTCTTCCATTGTTTTAGCTTGTTGGTAATCGTTCAATGATGACCACAACTTCATAAGCTTTCCGTAGTAAGCTTCAACTGCCAAACCTTGTTGGCGACATGTCGCGAGTTCAGTTTTTAGTCTTTGAACTCGCTGTCCACTCTTAACAGAGTAACGAACCTTTATGTGTTGCCACAATTCTGATGCAACTTCAGTGTGAGCTAGGTTAGATCGCAAAGTTGGATCGATGGTAAGCTTAATCCAAGAGATCATTAAAGCGTTGTTTGCACACCAATCGTCGTAATCATCAGAGGCTTCGCTAGGGTTCACGATTGTTCCATCGACAAAACCAAACTTCTTTCTTGCTTTGAGAGCAAGACGTATGCTTGCGGTCCATTCGTCGTAATTCGGACCGCGAAGAAGTGGTTGTGAGATTACACAACCTGGATTGTCACCGCTGGAAAGATCATAAGGAGAGATGGTTCTCCTCGTTGTCTCGATCTTCTGACGTGGTGCAGAGATGTGAGTTGCACTTCCGAGATCGCTTAGAGGAGTATCACCGGACATCGTAAGAGAGAAAGAAGATCGAGTTTAAAAAAAAAAACGAATAACGAGAGAAAGGATCGTAAGAGGATCGAACAAAACCGTATTTGTATTTGGCTTATTGCTCTGAAACCATGTTAGAAACCTAAAGAGTAGAAGGTTTCTGTATTTTCTGTGTATTGATCTCAATGCCTTGGGCACATATTTATACATACAATGATTTAACCTGATTGTCAAATTAGATATACATGTTTCCTTTATAATAGGAACCATATATTTACAAAGAATATCTATAAGTATTGGATATAGATAGGATCCTAATAATATTAGTCGTCGTTCAACGATTTTTCTTTTGTATCAAATTAGTTGTCGTTTTACATTTTCAATGCATATTTTGGCTTTCAATACCAGATTTAACCTCAAGTCTTAGGAAGAATATCAAGAGTCAAATTCATTTTTAAAGGTAAAATAAAAATTCTAATATGTTTTCTTAATATACGTGAAATCACCTAGAATGACAACTATTTTGCAACGGAGAGAGTACATTTTAGTTTTTCAATGATAATTTTTGAACTGCATATAAAGATTATATAAACCATACATTTAGTAGCAACAATTATCAAAGTAGGTATATGATATTACCGTTTAACGTGTTTTTTTAAAACAATATTAATGTTTCGTTCATGATAAATATTATTTTATCAAAATTTTCCCTCCCTCTATTGTATCCTTCAAGGGAATTTTCAAGAAACGTTACAACACAAATGCCACTTTTTAAAAATGACATACCTTAAAAAACTTTGTAAAAATGCCACTTTTTGAAATACTATTTATTCAAAATATCATTTATATGTGGGTTAACTATGTTATGTTAGGATTTCGTTTTTAAGGTTTAGAATTTTAAATTTGTGGCATTTTTGAAAATAGACAATTCATTATGGTACTTTTGCAAATTTCCTCATCTTTTAATGTATATTTAGAGGATATTTCTTACTTATATTTTTGTATTTGGTTTGGAAAAACAAAACAGAAGTGCATTCCAAATCGCAGGATACAATGGGATAAAGTATAGCTCGCCGACTTTGTCTTCGGCGATGAGCAATGTTACTCCTGCATTTACCTTCATCCTCGCTGTTATTTTCCGGTAATTTATTTATTTGGAATTATTTAGCGTTTTAACTTTATTGTAATGGAAAGAAATTAGATCCTGTGGTTTATAGTTACATTTGTAGGTCCAGTATAAAACAAATAAACAAACAAAGAGGTGTCACAAATGTCCAAATAATTTTTAGCAAAAAAAAAAAAATGTCCAAATAATATCCTCGATCATCATTCCATTTTCAAAAATGCCACAAACTAATAATGTTTTATACCCTAAACTCTAAAATTTTAAACTTTAAAAATTGTTTTGACCCTAACAAACTTGAACCCTAAAAATTAAATCATAACATATCATGGTTAACTCATAAATAATATTTTAAGTAAATAATATTTAAAAACATAATATTTTTGCAAACAAAAGATAACATTTTTAAAAAGTGGCATTTCTTAAAAATTCTCATAAATTATTATGCACATAGTGCAAGATGGATGGAGAGGATCCTTTTAAGTCTTAACCAACCCTATAATTTGATGAAGGATGGAGAAAATATATACAAGGAAAGAGAGTAGTTTGGCAAAAGTGTTGGGGACAATAATGTCGATAATTGGTGCACTTGTGGTTACTCTCTACCACGGTCCAATGCTAATGTCTTCACACTCCGATTGGGTCTTTGGTGGCGCACTTCTTGCTCTCAAATCCATCCTTGTCTCTGTGTCTTACCTAGTTATGGTACATACCTGATACATCACATATTTATGTGCACTTCAACTAAAAGTGTCATTCAATTAAATAGTTGCATTTTATATTTGACTAAACGTTTCTTGTATGATAACTGGAAACTCGGATATTTATAGGCTCACACAATGAGGCGGTATCCATCTTCGGTCGTTGTGACCCTCGTACACAATATTTGCATTGCCATTGTGTGTGCATTGGTTACTCTTTTAGCGGAGAAGGACAACCCGAAGGCATGGATCATAGAATTTGACATTAGCTTGATCAGCATTGTAGCAGTGGTATATATATACATATATTTATGTGCAACAATTTTTTGGTTTAAATGTTTCTTTTTTTATTTACTTGTTTTCTTGATCTTCTTTCGTAGGGGATTATGAATTCAGGATACTATGTTATACGTACGTGGGCTGTGAGTCACAAGGGACCTGTATATTTGTCGATTTTCAAGCCGTTATCGATATTGATCGCAGCCGCATCAACTGCCATATTCCTTGGCGAGTCGATCTACCTTGGAAGGTATAAAACACAAAAAAATGCTTCTATTTGCTTTAAATTTTGTTTTCAATTTCATTTATGTGAATCTTATCTCACAATTCTCCTGTTTTATGTTTGAATACACAGTTTGATAGGAGGAATACTGATATCGATAGGATTTTACATGGTGTTGTGGGGTAAAACCAAGGAAGAGAAAGTGGACACATTAACCATAGATTCTTCTCCTTCACAAAAAGCTCCTCTCTTGGGTCATTAACTAAAACCTAATATTCACTTTAATTTTTCGTAAATGATATTTCAGAAAGATAGATGATATGTCTCATCCATTTTACAATCTTTCTGTTGAAACCATTTATGAACACTGTTTTTCTACCAAAAGCCATTATTCACAAAAGTATTTAACTGTATTTTCTTTTTCAAGTTACAAGAGAGAAAGCATAGACCAATTAAACCAGAGATATATATTTCTTATTGAAGATTTTTTTCCCCGCCGGTAATTGGTGTTTCTAACTGATCATAATTAATCTAGATTTAATTCAGTGAAAGGACACAGCTTAATTATAGTTTAGACGAGGAAGCAACAAATTAATATAAGGAATATTTGCTAAATTGCCATGCTTTGAAAATCATTTTGTCCCAATGCCCATTCTACCATATTTTAAGTCTCATTAACCTCTTTTTTAGTTGAAACTCTAATTTACCTTTTGACTTTAATTAAAAATTGTTTTTGAAATTGTTTTTCAAATTCATTAAATAATAGAAAATAACTTATTTACAAAACATAAAAATAGATATGAGTTATATAATATATTGAATATTTTTTTGTAGAATATAGTAAATAAGGAAATATAATATATATTTTTTTGGTTGAAAAAAAACGTAATATAAATATTTTAATTAATACATATATATATATATATATATCTATTTACCCTTTAAATTTAATTAAAAATAATTTTTCAATTTGTTTTCCATTTCTTTAAAAAATAAAATTAGATATGGGTTATAGAATATATTGACTATTTATTTGTAAAATATAGTAAATAAAGAAATGTAATATATATATTTTTTGGTTGAGAAAAAACGTAATAGATAAAATTAATAATAAAAATTTGTTAAAATATTCTTTTTTTAAATATGAAAACGTTATAATTATATTTTATCTAAATAAGGAAAGAAAATATTAAGATCCTACATTTAGGGAATTTAATAACTAATCCAATAGAAATCAGATTCTACCATACTCGGTAAATGATTGATGATGTGGTAGAATTTAAATTCTAACGTGAGTAGATTATAATGAAAACAGTAGAATGCGTAATCTTCCATCGTAGAAAATAGTACACATCGTGGAATACACATTCACCACGCCGTAGAACATATAACAACTCGCAGAACACATAATCTACGCTTGGTAGATATAAGTGTAGTTAGCAGAACCAAAAGTCATCAGTTTCGTAGAGGTAGAACGTGGATTCTGGAACCGTAGAAACAAATTATAAAATTACTTTTGAATAGAATTTTTAACTTATAAAAATATTTAAATATATAGAAATGACTATTGTTTAGGTGTTTGTAATTTTAAGATTTTTTTAAAAAAATAAAACCTTTGATTTCTATTTTTTTTTTTTTGTTAAAGGTACTTTAGACCAAAATTTGTCAAAAAAAAGAATGGGCATTGGGACAAACACATTTTCAATGTGGGGCAATTTGCCAATTCTCCCTTAATATAATCATTTATGTGATGGAGATATGCTTAGCCTATCATTTTCCATCAATACTACAATAATTTAAAAGATAAAAAAAAAAAATTGAATGTCAAATTTATTCAAAACTAAAAAATATTTTTACATTTAGTGTATCAACTGTTTAAAAAAGGTATTTTTTTTTTTGCTAAATTTTTTTTTTTTTAAAAGCAAACACGTATAAGAAGTGTATATAAATATTTATAAATATATATTATTAAATTCTATATATAAACAATATTAAACTAATTTATTTTAGCAACACCAAACCAAACAATCAAGCAAAATATAAAAGCATCTCCATTCATAGTCTTTCAGTGGGTGTCATAGTAATTAAAAATAAAAAATATTGTAAAAATAAGAAAGAGGTTAGACATTCAGCTCTACAATTTCTATCTTAAAAGAGGTATCTTAATCCTACTTATACGATAATATTGAATCATCGAGAAGCAAGCAAAGCTTCCATACCGCCTTCCAATCTTTTAGCCATTGACCTAATTAATGTAATCATTTATGTGATGGAAGCTTTTTTAAAAAAATGAGAAAATTCAGAGAATTGGTAAACATGACTATGAACTTTTTGTTTATTCCTAAAATAGTGGAATACCTTCAAGATGACGGAAATTTGCGACATGTGTTTCAACGATGTACTATTTTTTGTTAACACGTTATTTTTCACTATTAAATAGTATTATTTCTTAAGTTGGCATGCATTTATATTTGGGAGACTTACTAGAATAACCTTCTTAGATTTTGGCCTTACTCAAACAACCTTCTTAGATTTTAATTACTGGGGCTAATTTCGAGTCCGTTTTACCCTTTTTCCTTTGATAACAAAAAACGTATTTACAAAAATGCCATTAATGAAATGCGCCGCGTAGGCGCGAAAGTTTCCCGCCTAAAAAAAATAAGTCTACCGCTATGTGATGGTAGACTTATTTGAGCTCTGGTAGACTTATTTTTTTGTCCGTAGACTTATTTGAGGAGCGGTAGACTTAATTTTAAGCGGTAGACTTATTGTGTCTCCTTTGGTGGTAGACTTATTTCCGAACGGTAGACTTATTTTCTCTGCGGTAGACTTATTTTCCCGTAGCGGTAGACTTATTTTCTGCGGTAGACTTATTCTTCGAATGGTAGATTTATTTTCGTAGACTTATTTTCAGCGGTAGATTTATTTTTCTTCGATGGTAGATTTATTTTTGACTGGTAGATTCGTTTCCTTTGGTGGTAGATTTTTAGTCATAGCAGCGGTAGATTTATAGTGATGGTAGACTTATTTTAGTAGCGGTAGACTTATTTTTTGCGGTAGACTTTTTTAGCGTGGTGGTAGATTTATTTTGTGTTTAGTAGTGGTAGACTTATTGTCGTAGTGGTAGACTTATAGTTAGCGGTAGACTTATTTCGTATTTTCGGTCAACGAAACCAACCGTTGACTGGTAGACTTATTTTTTTAGGATCAATGGTGGTAGACTTATGCGTTTTTAGCGATAGAAGCGGTAGATTTGTTTTTACCCTGGTCTAGTGATGGTAGACTTTTTATCAAACTTAGTGACGGTAGACTTTTTTTCACATTAGACATTTGGTAGACTTATTTGTGATAGCGGTAGACTTATTGTTGTTGGTGGTAGACTTATTTCCTGTTTAGGAATTTACAGTGGTGGTAGACTTATTTTCTAACTTAGTGATGGTAGACCTATTTGTGATAGCGGTAGACTTATTGTACTTGGTGGTAGACTTATTTTCTGTTTCGGAATTTATAGTGGTGGTAGACTTATTTTCGAACTTAGTGACGGTAGACCTATTTGTGATAGCGGTAGACTTATTGTACTTGGTGGTAGACTTATTTTCTGTTTAGGAATTTATAGTGGTGGTAGACTTATTTTCGAACTTAGTTACGGTAGACTTATTTGTTATAACGGTAGACATATTTGTTATAACGGTAGACTTCTTGTACTTGGTGGTAGACTTATTTTATGTTTAGGAATTTATGTGGCGGAAGACTTATTTTTGAGCGGTAGACTTATTGTGTCTCCTTTGGTGGTAGACTTGTTTATTTCCGAACGGTAGACTTATTTTATCTGCGGTAGACTTATTTTCCCATAGCGGGTAGACTTATTTTTAGGAATTTAGTGACGGTAGACTTATAGTATTTACTGTTTAGGAATTTATAGTGGTGGTAGACTTATTTTCGAACTTAGTGACGGTAGACTTATTTGTTATAACGGTATACTTATTGTACTTGGTGGTAGACTTATTTTGTGTTTGATGGTAGACTTATTTTCTGTTCGATGGTAGTATTGTTTTTGTTTGATGGTAGACTTATTTCTGTTTGATGGTAGATTTTGTTTTGTTATAGTAGACTTATTTTCTGTTTGATGGTAGACTTATTTTTTTTAATGGTGGACTTATTTTCTGTTTGATGGTAGACTTATTGTGGTAGGTGGTAGAGTTATTTGCAGGGAACGGAAATGTCGATTTTACCCTTTCAAAATAGACTGCACGAAAACCAGCAACAATGGTGATGAACTAGGGTTTCCAGCCGCATAGGTTGATCTTTGCGAAGTGATTTTTTTAACTTTCCTTGTTTTCTAAAGTGCTTTTCGAAGGAGTGAACTTGTTGGAGTGAACTTGAACGAGGTCCAATGGAACAAATTGTTCTTGTCTGTGGTAGATGGAGTTTTTCGAAGAATGGATGGGCGTTCGAGGTTGACAACTCAAAAGGTGGTAGAGTTCTTGGGTTAGATCATGCAACCTCGTTCAACAATTTCCTTCGAATGGTGTATGAAGATTTCGGAATCGATGAACAAATTTTTGAGGTAAAATTGAGTTACCTTTTACCAAGCTTCGCTGTAGATACACCACCGATTTTCGTTGCAAATTCAAGACAGTTCAAGAGTTTTGTACAACAACATAAGAATGAAATGATTCGTCTATGCGTGGAGATTAGTGAAAAAGCAAAAAAAACAGTTTAAAAGAGAGAGAAGTGGATGCAAGAAGGGAGAACCTATAGATGAAGATGATGAAGATGATGAAGATGATGATTGTAGATTTGACTATTGCGACGATTCAGACGGTGCAAGCTCGGACGATGATGAATACGGGAGGCGTGGTAGACTTTCAGATGATGACGACGACGCCGCCATGGAAACTCTACCACCGAAGAAAAGGGGTCTACCATCGATTCCAGATGGCGTGAAGTTAGAAATGAGGTCGGTAGACTTAGCGGTTGGGCAACGTTATGCCACAAAAGAGGAGTTGGAGAGGAGATTGGAGATTATTTCTGTTGCACGTAAGTTTGACTTTAACGTCGGACACTCAACTCCAACGTTGTTGACGGTTAGTTGTTGGGTGGAAGGATGTACGTGGAGGGTTCGTGCTTCAACTATTGGAGACAGTCCCAGTTTCCATATCAAGACTTATAATGGAAACCACTCTTGTTCTGTGACTGATCGTTCAACCCGTGCTCGTAAAGCAACGTATCAGGTGTTAGGTCGTCTCTACAAAGATTTCATTGGTGGTGTTGGACCAACAGTCTTGCCAAGTCATGTTGCCGATGCTATAAGGAAACGTTTCAGAATAAAGGTACTTTAACCGATGGTAGACTTATTTTAGTTTGATGGTAGACTTATTGTCTGTTTGATGGTAGACTTATTTTGTGTGTCATGGTAGACTTATTTTCTGTATGATGGTAGACTTATTTTCTGTATGATGGTAGACTTATTTTCGGTTCGATGGTAGACTTATTTTCTGTATGATGGTAGACTTATTTTCTGTATGATGGTAGACTTATTTTCTGTTTGATGGTAGACTTATTTTCTGTATGATGGTAGACTTATTTTCTGTTTGATGGTAGATTTATTTTCTGTATGATGGTAGACTTATTTTCATGTTGATGTTGATGGTGGACTTATTTTGTGTTTGATGGTAGACTTATTTCTGTTTGATGGTAGATTTTGTTTCTGATTGGATGGTTACAGGTTGAGTATTGGAAAGCCCATCGAGCATTAAAGTATGCAAGGCAATTGGTTAGAGGAAGCGCTGAGAATGGGTACGAAGGACTTCCCACGTACTTATACATGATTAGGAGAGCTAATCCAGGGACACTTATAAAGCTGGAAGTCGATGGTGAAAATAGGTTCAAGTTTCTTTTCCTTGCATTTGGTGCAAGCATACATGGTTTCAAGTATATGAGGAAGGTAGTTGTGGTGGATGGGACATATTTGAAAGGTAAGTACAAAGGTACTTTACTGATTGCCACGACACAAGATGGAAATTTTAACATATTTCCTATCGCTTTCGGTGTTGTTGATACTGAGAATGATGAGTCTTGGGAGTGGTTCTTTAGACAGTTAAGCCGAGTAATAGCAGATGATGAAGGTCTTGCGATTATCTCAGATAGGCATAGATCAATATCGAAGGCGATTGGGAAGGTATACCCGCGTGCTTGTCGTGGTATTTGCACATATCATCTGCATAAAAACATTTTGCTGAAATTCAAAGGTGGAGAATCATTCGGACTAGTGAAGAAGGCAGCGAAGGCATATACACTTCAAGAGTTTAATGAGTTATTTGGGCAGATTGAGTCGTTGTATCCTGCTCTTCATACTTATTTAGAGGGAGCCGATGTTCGTTTATGGACTCGTGTGCATTTTCCCGGCCATAGATATAACTTCCTGACAAGCAACATAGCGGAATCTATTAATAAGGTCCTATCTCCTGCGCGCGGGTATCCAATAGTGGAACTTCTGGATACTATTAGGTCGATGTTGACAAGGTGGTTTGCTACAAGAAGAAAAAAAGCAAGTTTAATGACCACAACCTTGACCACTGCGGTGGAGAAACAGCTTCAGGTAAATTATTTGTTATGGGTAGACTTATTTTGTGTTTGATGGTAGACTTATTTTCTGTATGATGGTAGACTTATTTTCTGTGTCATGGTAGACTTATTTTGTGTTTGATGGTAGAATTGTTTGCTTTTTTCCGGAAACAGGATAGGGTTGAGAACGCTAAGGTTTGGACTGTGCAAGAGATTAATGACAACGAAATAGAAGTAACGTTGGGGTCATCATTGCATGTGGTGAATCTGACATTAAATAGTTGTACTTGCAAAAGGTTTGACAAGGATAGAATTCCTTGTGTTCATGCCATTGCAGCAGCGGAAACAGTGAAGAAGTCACGGATCGCCCTTGCACATCCCTACTTCCATACAAAGAACTTGTTTAAGGGTTACTCAAAAAGTATTATGCCACGAGATATTGCGCTTCCAGCGCCGGAAATTGTGGTAACAAAAGTCTGCAAACCTCCGGTTGTGCGGGAACCACCAGGTAGGCCAAGACTTTCCCGGATTAAAAGTGCTTTAGAAATAGCCATGGCTCGGAAACGAAGTAGGAAAGAACCCAAGTGCTCAAACTGTCTTCATCATGGCCACAATCGTGCGACTTGCAAAGCTTAATCATGAATGTTATGTTATGTAATTTGATTAACATAATGTTTGCGAAAGACATAGGAAACAGATTATACGTCTACCATCAAACAAAAAATAAGTCTACCATCAAACAGAAGTAAATCTACCATCAAAGGAAAAGAAGTCTACCATCAAACAGAAATAAATCTACCATCAAAAGCAAATAAGTCTACCATCAAAGGCAAATAAGTCTACCATCAAAGGAAAATAAGTCTACCATCAAGAGCAAATAAGTCTACCATCAAACAGAAATAAATCTACCATAAAAAGCAAATAAGTCTACCATCAAAGGCAAATAAGTCTACCATCAAAGGAAAATAAGTCTACCATCAAGAGCAAATAAGTCTACCATGAAAGGAAAATAAGTGTACCATGAAAGGAAAATGGTCTGATTGTAGGTTTATGGAATTAAGTCTGAAAATGTTGTCAATACACTACAGAAGGACCACTAAATCTACTCCAATGGTGATACTAAACATGGTCCTTCGAAAGTATGCAAAATATCCAATAAGTGTACTACCAAATGAAAATAAATCTACCATCAAAGGACACAAATCCGACTATAAAGAATCTGTCTGTAACGGAACTTTGTCGTCTGGATTACTGCGTGGGTTTGGGTCGGACACCTGTATGGCCAAGTCTACAGGTGGTGCCTCCTCCAGGATATCAGCCGCAAGTTTTACACGAATAGGAGGCACAGTTGCATCGCAAAGCCCATCCATTGTATGTCCTAGAGCTAGACACTCTAAGAATTTAACAGTGTAGACACCACAGTCACCTGATTGGATGTTTTGGGGTATGTTTGATTTTTTCCTGTAGAAGTGAAACGCAGCCTCACTCATCTTTTTTTCTGGTGGTGCAGCAGCTTTAAGCAACTTAGGAATCATCCTCGTGTATGGTCTGCATGACTCGGCCATAGCGTTGTCCTGGGAACTCGAGAGGATGCTATCGTACACTTTGACAGTCCTGTTAACTAGGTCTACCACAACAGCCACCCAATGCACGTCGTCGATATTATGAGCTATGTACAATGTATCCACATCCGTTACCCATTTCTGGTGGGTTGGATTATACGAGGGTAATCTGCCAGCGTACATGCTTAAATACCCCTCGCCGAATAAAAAGGTCTTCTCTTTACCTTTGAAGTTCCATTTGTACTCCTGACACCAAAGATTCCCAAATATCGGATCCAGAAAGGCTATCCTTTCACTGGTAAAAGGGGTAGGACGTTGCATAGCCCTTTTTCGCAACATGTTCATTGCAGCCCCCATTTGCTGAAAAATAATTTAACCAAAAGTAAATAAACCTGGCACAAAAATTATAGATAAGTCTACCATCGAACAACAATAAGTCTACCATAAAAGGACAATAAGTCTACCATCAAAGGCAAATAAGTCTACCATCTAAGTCAAATAAGTCTACCATCAAACAGAATATAAGTCTACCATCAAACAGAATATAAGTCTACCATCAAAGGAAAATAAGTCTACCATCTAAGTCAAATAAGTCTACCATCAAACAGAATATAAGTCTACCATCAAAGGAAAATAAGTCTACCATTAAAGGAAAATAAGTCTACCATCAAACGAAAATAAGTCTACCATGAAAGGAAAAGAAGTCAATAGTAGATTTAATTACCTCACTATTCAACCATCCATATCGAGTGTGTGGCCAGTTTTCTTTAGGTGTCATAATTCCCAAATAGAACTCCACTAGTGGCAGAGTGTTTTCTAATGGGTTGTCTCTGATAGAACCATATGTCAAATGCTTAGAAGGATGAAATTTTTGGTGCATTGAATAAGACGTTCCTATTAAAAGGAAAAATGACTTACATATCTTGATTCACGTAGTCCGTCAACTTTTCCAGCCTATGCTCGTCCACCGGATCAAAAGGATCGTAGACAGCGGAAGAAGGAACTGTACCAGCCATGATTCGTACGGTCCCGGAGTGTCCTATAAATGGGGACTTCTGAGACGGAGCAAGATTTTTATTGCGAGCTACGGGAGGAACCTCGAATTCATCTTTGTTTGACAACTTTGTAATAGCATCGTAAGCAATGGTCAGTGCATCATTGACCTGCTTCGCCCTTATATCAATTTCATCATCAGATGAAGATGAGCACGCGTAACGCATCCTTCTGCGCCTACTAGGAGGTGTAACAAAATCAGAATCAGATCTTTCCTTCTCTTTCCCAGCATCAGCAATAGCATCTTTTGTCTACAAGTTAAGGATTGAGTCAAATAAGTCTACCATAAAACAGGAAATAAGTCTACCACTAAGTACAAATAAGTCTACCGTCAAACAAAAATAAGTGTACCATCAAACGAATATAAGTCTACCATCAAAGGAAAATAAGTCTACCAGCAAACAAAAATAAATCTACCATCAAAGGAAAATAAATCAACCATGAAAGGAAAAAAGTCAACCATAGAACTGAAAATAAGTCTACCACTAAGTACAAATAAGTCTACCATCAAAGAGACAATAAGTCTACCATCAAACAGAAATAAGTCTTCCATATACGTACCAGATCGTGGATTTCGACACAGTCAGCTCCTGTCTTCCTTATAACCGGTGTAGATTCCGTCTCCTTCCACGTTAATCTTTTACTCTACAACTCCAAACAATGTATAAGGAATGAGAAAATAAGTCTACTATCATCAAAGGCAAATAAATCTACCATCAAAGGAAAATAAGTCTACCATCAAACAAAAAATAAGTCTACCATCAAACACAAAACAAGTCATCTATATACGTACCGGATCGCGGATTTCGACACACTCAGCTGCTTTCCTCCTTTTATCCGCTGTAGATTCCGTCTCCTTCTCTTTAAGAGTTTTTCTTTTTCTCTACAGCTCCGACCAATGTATAAGTAATGAATCGAATGGCAGTAAGAAAATTTGTTGAAAATCAAAGTACAATGGAGAATAACTTCCCACCTTCTTTTTAGCTTCAACCTTCTCCAAGGCTATTAAAGCTTTGCTTTTCTGTTTGCTTTTCTCCACAGGTGGCACAGATTTGCTTTTCCCTTTCCGCTGGTCAGTTCGTGTAGCCTTTTCATCCGGCTTTTTAACTACACGGCTAACTGCCAAATTTGTTTTTGTTGTTGGGTGTTGTTCCATCCAAGACTGTTAAGAAAAATAGAGGGAAAATGTTCAAACAGCTGTATAAGTTCATATAAGTCTACCATAACACACTAATAAATCTACCACGCCTTAACATAGAAGTTCAGGAAAACATGTAAATAAGTCTAAAACATGGTAGAGTCTTGCGTACCAGATCATCATCCTCCTCAGATGCATCTCCGCCATCTCCCGTGGTTGACTGTTCATCTCCCACAGCTTTCAAGACATCCCCTTTTCCCTCTAGAGCTGTAATCCTACTATCAAAGTTGGCAATTGTTCTCGCCATTCCCTGTAGGAGCTTAAGCACTTCACCAATAACTCCACCTTCGGTCTCCTTCTCCTTCTTTTTCTCTTTCTTTTGAGCCGGAGACTCATCCTCACTTTCATCAACAACAACAATAGCCTTCATCTTCTTGCTCTTCGCTATGTTCTTTTTTTTTTGAACAGGAGAGTCATCCTCATCCTCATCATCATCCTCACTTTCCTCAACCACCTTAGCCTTCTTCTTCTTTTTCTTATAACCCGGAGAGTCATCCTTAGTCTTAGTCTTCTTTTTCTTAGCAACCGGAGCATCTAACTCCCAAAAATCTTCATCCATGCATCCACCAAGAATGTCGCGGATCATGTTATTAAGTTTGAAATCTTCTTTATCAATCCATGTAGGGTAAATGAATTCCAGAGGCTTCACCACTAAGTGTCTGATACGAACCTATAAAGAACATTATTGCAAAAAAAAAGAATGACATTATTAATAAAAGTCTACCATTAAATGAAAATAAGTCTACCATCAAAGTGCTAAAAAGTCTACCATCAAACAGACACATAAGTCTACCATCAAAGTGCTAAAAAGTCTACCGTCAAAGACCTAAAAAGTCTACCATCCATCAAAGTGCTGAAAAGTCTACCATCAAAGACCTAAAAAGTCTACCATCAAACAGACAAATAAGTCTACCATCAAAGTGCTAAAAAGTCTACCATCAAAGACCTAAAAAGTCTACCATCAAACAGACAAATAAGTGTACCATCAAAGTGCTAAAAAGTCTACCATCAAACAGACAAATAAGTCTACCATCAAACAGACAAATAAGTCTACCATCAAAGTGCTAAAAAGTCTACCAGCAAAGTGCTAAAAAGTCTACCATCAAAGACCTAAAACGTCTACCATCAAACAAACTAAGTCTACCATCAAAGTGCTAAAAAGTCTACCATCAAAGACCTAAAAAGTCTACCATCAAACAGACAAATAAGTGTACCATCAAAGTGCTAAAAAGTCTACCATCAAACAGACAAATAAGTCTACCATCAAACAGACAAATAAGTCTACCATCAAAGTGCTAAAAAGTCTACCATCAAAGTGCTAAAAAGTCTACCATCAAAGACCTAAAACGTCTACCATCAAACAAACTAAGTCTACCATCAAAGTGCTAAAAAGTCTACCATCAAAGACCTAAAAAGTCTACCATCAAACAGACAAATAAGTGTACCATCAAAGTGCTAAAAAGTCTACCATCAAACAGACAAATAAGTCTACCATCAAACAGACAAATAAGTCTACCATCAAAGTGCTAAAAAGTCTACCATCAAAGTGCTCAAAAGTCTACCATCAAAGACCTAAAACGTCTACCATCAAACAAACTAAGTCTACCATCAAGTGAAAATAACTCTGCCATCAAACAAAAATAAGTATACCATCAAATGAATATTACCTTGTTGTTGTTGGAGGATTTCTTATCCTCCTCCATCACCTGTTCCAGGTTGTACCTTCCTCGGCCTCCACCCCAACGTAGCATAGGAACACCTCCTTCTCTTCTCTTCCCAAATCTTTCCCCTAAAATGGGAACTGCCTCGTAAATCCAAACAAGCAACGCATGAACACACCCATGGAGTGTGATCTTTTTCATGTCCGTCACTTGCATGGACGAAATCAGACATTGAAAGGACACTCGTCCCCATGGATACCTCTCGAAAGCCTCGGGATCCATCACCCTTTTTGCAGCTTTCAAAGGGACTCTACTATCACGAGCGTAACCATACACTCCAACATGCAAAATAAACAACAGCGCTATCATTCTCTTCTTCTCCTCACTCCACGTCCTGATTTTTTCAAACAGGACCAACAGCTCAGACCACTTTGGTCCCTCCCCAACTGGGACACCAATTTCTTCCCAAAACTTTGTGTGGTCAATGTCCCAACCATCATTTGCATCAACCTCACCACAGTTCATCTGGGTTACCTCTTCAAACTCATTCAACGAAAATCTAACTGGCCGACCACCAAACAAGGACCACATCTCATAGAACCTTTCAGTTTTCAATTGGTTAGCCAGGAAATGAGTCACCGTCGCACCTGAGAAATTGAATTTCCGTGCAGCAAGCTTCAGAATAATTCCAACTGAGGAATTATTCATTATATCATTGTACACGTCTTCACCAACCGCTTCCCCCATTTTCTCAAAGTCGTTCAACATGCAATTGTGATGCATGCTTCTTTGGCCCGATGGTGCCAATCCAGCCGGAAACCTTCTCGGTGGATATATCTTTCGAACAATCGAGGAAGTCATATCTGCACAAATCAGTAATTATAAGTCTCCATCACAACAAAATAAATCTACCATCAAATGAAAAGTAAATTAATTATTCAACATAAAATAAAATAAATCTACCATTACATAAAATAAATCTACCATGTCATAAAATAAGTCTACCATCAAATGGAAATAAGTCTACCATCAAACGAAAATAAGTCTACCATCAAACAAAAATAAGTCTACCATCAAATGAAAATAAGTCTACCAAATAAATCTACCATCGAACAACAATAAGTCTACCATCAAACAGAAAATAAGTCTACCATCAAACAAACATAAGTCTACCATCAAACGAAAAGAAGTCTACCATCAAACGAAAATAAGTCTACCATCAAACAAACATAAGTCTACCATCAAATGAAAATAAGTCTACCATCAAACAGAAAATAAGTCCCATTAAACAAAACATAAGTCTTCCATCACATAAAATATAAGTCTACCATCACATACAATAAATCTACCGCTACTTAAAATAAATCTACCACCACAGAGATTAACAAATCTACGATACCAATCTTTTCTCTTACTTTTATCTGCGAATATCGACGCCGGAATCTGGGTTTTCACAACCGAAACTGAAATAAATATACAGATTTCAGATTAGGGTTTTCGTCATTCATACAAGACTTCCACAAACCAAACCAAAAACGGTTAAATAAACTGAATACCTCTTTTCAATGCACAAAATCGATAACCCACCGCTTGACGGAACTTTGCTTCGCCGGAATTTCGAAAACCTAAAACCGACGGACGCAAAATTTACTTCAATTTCCGTAAAAACTCCTTACCGAATGCTCCTCATGGATAGAGAAGGCGAAAACTCATTAAAGAAATCGAAACTTACCGTCAAATCAACGTCGCTTGAACAATCGCCAAAATCGTTGCCGGTTACGCAGAAGTTGAAGAAGAAGAACGTTTTTTGGGTTTACGTTTTTTTTTCCTTTTTTTTAATATGTTCATTTTTTTTTTTTAAGTGGCAAAACCGTTAATAAACGGTTTTGCCATTTTTTAAAGGTCTTTGTAACCTTTTTTAGCAAAAAAAATTAGAGCTCAAACAAATAAAGGTCTTTTGAGTAAACCATATATCTAAAAAGGTCTTTTGAGTAATTATCTTTTTATATTTGGTACATAGCAAAAAAACTTTTAGCCATTGACTTAATTAACCTTTAACAACAAATAAACCTCTTTTAGCAAAAAAAGTTAAACAACAAACAAACCTTCTAAAACTTCACAAAATCAAAAAGAGAGAAAGACAAGAAGCCAACAACGGAAAATGGCTCAGGGAGAGTTATGCAACATAGATGGGTGGATCTTGAGGGCGATGGTGTTAACGGAGTTTACTAATGTCGGAGTAAACACTCTGGTCAAATCAGTGACTTCTAAAGGAGTTAGTCCATTTGTGGTTCTTGTCTACTCTTACACCATTGGATCTCTTCTTCTTCTTCCTTTTACCGTCTTCTCATTCAGGTCTTGTTCATTCTTACACGACTCAGTTTTCAAAAATTCTGATAAGAACTTTGGTCTTAATTATATAGCTTCCTCATCTTCTCTACAGATCAAGATCTCTCCCTCCATTGACTTTTTCAGTTCTTTGCAACATGGGACTTCTTGGTTTATTTGCGTAAGTATTTAGTTGACTTTACTTGCTAAACCATACATTTCATTAGTAGCATTTGGATCTATATCTCTTCATAGGTTTCAAAAACATATATTTTATATGGGTTTTTGAATTTCATCTTTAGTTATTTCTATTACATTTGAGTTTTTCAATGAAAGTTTTTGAACTTTGCATATAAAAGAGCATAAATATATAAACCATACATTTTAGTAGTATCAATTATCAAGTAGATATATGATTTACCATTTTTCTTTCAAATTTTCCACTCCCTCTATTATATCTTTTAGGGTATATTAGAGAATATTTCTTACTTTTATTTTGAAAAAAAAAACAGAGGTATATCCCAAATCGCAGGATACAATGGGATAAAATACAGTTCGCCGACTTTATCTTCGGCCATGAGCAATGTCAATCCTGCATTTACCTTCATCCTCGCTGTTATTTTCCGGTAATTTATTTCCCAAATATCAGTTAGTTGAAATAATTTAGTTTTTTAACTTGAGAGTTTGTTTTACTTTATGATTGCTTTTGCGTTAAGGGATCCAACCGTAAACGTGAAGTTCTCAATGTGGTAGTTGAAAATAGGAAAAAGATATCTATGTTGATGTGAAAAAAAAAGTAAATCCTATTTGTAGGTCCAATTTGAAAGAAACAAAAAGGTCTAATAAATGTCCAAATAATATGGACAATGATCATTCCATTAGAGGAATCCACGGGATATGTTTTAGATTTTATACTAGTTTATAATAAACCACAATAAACCACTGAAAATGTGTACTATTTTACTATCAGTGAAAACGTGTTAAATCTATTATGTGGTTTATTAATAGTTATTAATTTGTAGTTGTATTAATTTTCTTAAAATTTATTAAATCTACTTTTTACAAATCATGTTTCTCATTATCATATACTTTTATTATACAAATATCTAAACCATCGCGTAAAAAAAAAACTAAACCGTCTCAAATATAAACCTGATTAAGCGTTTTTAAGGTGTTGCAACTGAACACACATTTTATACTGAATAGATCAATTTTTCATTTTTTTTCTAAACAAATTATCATGATGGATGGAGAGAATCCTTTTTTAGTCTTAACCAAACCTATTATTTGGTGAAGGATGGAGAAAATATTTCTAAAGAAAGAGAGTAGTTTAGCCAAAGTGTTGGGGACAATAATGTCAATAATTGGTGCACTTGTGGTAACTCTCTACCACGGTCCAATGCTAATGTCTTCACGCTCCGGTTGGGTCTTTGGTGGTTCCCTTCTTGCTCTCCAGTTCATCATTGTCTCTGTCTCTAACATTCTTATGGTACGTAACATTACATCTATATATGCTGTAGTTTCATTTGCTTAAGATAAATTATTTAATTTTTTTGATATGATAACTCGAAACTCGAATAATTATAGGCTCACACAATGAGTCGGTATCCATCTACAGTCATTGTGACGCTCGTGCACAATATTTGTGTTACCTTAGTGTGTGCATTGGTTAGTCTTTTAGCGGAGAAGGATAACCCAAAGGCATGGAGCATAGGATTTGACATAAGTTTGATCATCATTGTAGCAGTGGTAAATATATATATCAAAATATGAAAACAAAATTTGGTTTAAATGGTTCTCTTTTGAAATATTTATTTGTTTTCTTGATCTTCTTTCATAGGGGATTTTGAATTCGGGATACTATGTTGTACATACGTGGGCTGTGAGTCACAAGGGACCTGTGTATCTGTCAATGTTTAAGCCGTTATCGATATTGATCGCAGCTGCATCAACTGCCATTTTCCTCGGCGAGTCGATCTACCTTGGAAGGTATATAACACAAACATTTTTTGCTTTGTATTTGGCTTTGCTTATGTTTTCAGTTGCATTATGTAAATCTCATCTTCACAATTCTCCTGTTATATGATTGAATCCACAGTTTTATAGGAGGAATTCTGATATCGATTGGATTTTACATGGTATTGTGGGGTAAAACCAAGGAAGAGAAAGTGTACACATCAACCATAGAGTCTTCTCCTTCACAAAAAGCTCCTCTCTTGGGTAATTAGTTAAAACCTTAATATTCACTTAGTTTTTTTTAGTAAGTGATATTTCAGAAAGATAGATGATACGTCTCATCCATTTTACAATTTTTTTGTTACACCAATATATGAACATTGCTGTTCTACCAATTGCATGAACTCATAAAGATATATTTTAGTTTTCAGTTTTACATGTTTTATTATAGTTGTACTGAAGAACCAAAACACACACAACAAAAAACTGAAAGAGTAATATGCATTTCAAAAGAAGTAAAGTTATAAAACAGAAATCACAAACACATAATGCTTCTTTTAAGCCTTCTTCTTTTCTATGATTCATGTTTCGTTCTGCATATTTTTCCAAGTAGAGAAGTGTAACAACAAAAGAATCAAGGAAAGATAAAAGATATGGTTTTGAGCTTTCAAAGCTCTTTGTCTTCTTCCATGACTCTGTATTTGCTTCTGTGTCCTTCCATGGACCAAAATCTCTCTCTTCTTTCATGTCCGTTTATAGCTGCGAATGTTTTGTGTTTCTTTTCAAGTCTTGAGATCATCAGACATAGCAGAAGGTATGCAGTGAGTGGTCAGAATATCTAAAGTCGTCTCCTTCGCTGTCTTAGTGTGCAGAACAACAAGCTGTACAAACACCCAAAGAGTTTTAGCTAAGAGATGCTCATAAGTTATGTTATACAGTTAGTGAGATCATCAGAGAATCTCATACCTGTTCATAATCTAGATTAAACTCCATGTATTCATCATCACACTTCTCCACCATCTCAGCCAAACCTTTCAAGTTCTTCACAGGTTTGCCATTGAAAGCCAGAACCTACACAGCGATTAAAAACCCGTTAAGAGTGATGGATGCATTAACAAAGTAACAATATGATAATGAATTGTTTTACAAACCTGAGTATTGACAATCTCCTCATAACCAATGTTGATGTCAGAAACAAGAACCTGCAAGAGATATGGATGTTGAGCTTCTAAACAACGAACGGAAATACTAGTAATTGGGTAAGGAGTTGAGAAAAGAAACCAACCTGTGACACTACAACAAGCTGCTCGTCCATCGATTGAGCCATTGCATGAAGATGTTTCTCCAATAGCTTGACAGGTGCATCAAACTCGTATTCTTTTCCATACTGCCAAAACGTATTATTGAGAATCGGTTCTATAAACCATGGATGGATACATGTGAGAGAACAAGAAAGCAAGTAGAGAGCGAGAAAGTACCTCAGATCGAAGATATGGAACAGAGACAGTTGTAAATACAAATCCAGCAACGATGAAGTAAGAAGGAGGTTTGCCACTTATGTGTGCAGGGATTAGCCTCTTGTGGATTGCAAGTTTGATGTTGAACTCAAGAATCTCTTTGTTACGTAGAACCTTAACAAGAGCAGAATCTCCAGTGTACTTTTGAGATATAAGATAACTAAAGCCAATTCGTTCTCCATGCCTAAACGGAACTGAAAAACGAAAAACAAGAACAGAAAATGTTAAAGCTAGACATAACCAGAAAGAAGCTCACTCATTAGTTCCTATGAATGCAAACAAGTAAATAGCAGTAAGAATTATTACCAGTTCCGTCATTCGCAATATTGACTCCGTCAAAGCTAAGGATGATATCTGAGGGCTTCAAAACCTGTGACTCCGGGGCAGTTGGCTCGATTCTTCTTATACGCACTCCCTTTTGATGAGATGCCATTCCCATTTTCTTACGCAAGTCTGGATTTTCCATCTTCTGCCACTCAATCCCAATAACAGGAAAACCTAAAACAGTACAAGTATGAGAAAAACAGCACATTTAGAGCTAACAACACAACAGAAACATTGTGAGAGACCTAACCTGTGTATTTATCATGCTTCTCATAATCTTGAATGAAATGTACAATCACCGGTGTAGGTATAACATAACCAATATTCTCCGCATCTTCGTGTTTCAAAGACTGAAAAGCAATGCCGACACATTTCCCTTTGTCGTTAAATGCAGGACCACCAGAATTCCCTGAATTTATAGCTGCATCAATCTGAATAAAGAAACTATTGTAAGTCCCCAAAACTCTCTAGTCAGAACAATCAAAAACAACCGTGAAATGTGTGGTTCCGAACCTGCAAGCCCAAAAGCTCGGTCGAGCCATGTACATAAGACAATATCTCCATCCGCGAAACAACACCACTTGTAACCGATATAGTATCACCACCAATTGGATAACCAACAACAGTCACAGCATCTTGCAAAGCTGGTAAATCTCCAAACTCCACAGGTGATACTCCTTCCCAAAACTCATCATCATTAACTGTCAACAAAGCTACAATAAACCAAAAACACCAAATTCCATTACTTCACATTCTACATTGAACACAGAGTCTAAAACTAACTACAAAGAAACAGATACAGAATCCATACCAATGTCACATTCGGTTCCAATAGCCAAAACAGTAGCTAAATACTTAGTATCAGAGCCACGTTTCTTGAGCTTAACTTGAGTATGATGCTCAACAGAATGTGCATTAGTCAAAACTCTTCTTCCACCAATAATAAAACCACTACTACCAGAACTATACTGTCTCTTCCTTTGCCATGGCAATGAAAAATTAGGTTCAGTATGAACACAAAACACTTTCACAACAGCATCCATAGAAGGAACAACTTTCACAACAGTTTCCCAACTAGGAGCAACAGGAATCGAATCCGTAACAATCAACCCATTGTTACAATCACCGTTTTGATCACCGTGATGATGACGTAACCTCTGACCAATTCCACCACCACCAACGGTGATACGTTCAGGGGTTTCTGATTGGTTGTTTTCTAATCGGCGTTTCTTGCCTCTACCACGGTTACGTCGTGAAGGAGATGGGTTTGTTTCGGAAGGTGAAACTGGCTCTGGTGATTCGTTTACTGGAACTTCTTTAACGTTGTCGATGGTTTCTGATGATGAAGCGTCTTGTCTTTTGTGTTTTCGACCTCGTTTTTGTGATGTTTTCATCTTTTCTTGCAAACCCAGAAGGAAAAGGTGAGATTTTTCCTCAGGATTTTTTGAAATTTTCTCGGGAAAATTTTTCTTTGACGCGGCTAGGGTTTATGATCGGAGAAACGGCGATGAGTTTGTCCCGTCGTGTCTGAGTATTATAAAGTGGGCTTGAAATTAGGCCCATTAAGTAAATATAACGAATTTGGGCTTTTTAAATACTGAATTTGTTATGTATCATAGGCCTCTTCAGAAGGTGTCTTACCAAAGGGTATGAACATGCACCACAATTTTGGCTAGGCTGGGCATTCGTATATCCGATCGGGTTCGGATCGGGTATTTCGGTTTTTCGGATAATTCGGTAATGGGGTTGAGTACCCTATCGGATATTTTATAAATTCGAGTCGAGTTCGGATAGAATGACTTCGGGTTCGGTTATATCTGATGTGCAATCTATTTAAAAATACACTTCAAATATGAATTTGATCAGAATTCAAATTGATCAAAATTTTCAAAAGAAAAATTCAAATGAACATAGATATCAAAAAAGAAAGAGGTAACGAGGTAATAAAGCATATAAGATACGGTAATGAAGAGAATAGCTTCGAGAAATGAAAAACAGTGTTTACCTGACAAATGGCTGGGGTCAAAAGACGAGACGCTCCCTGTCCTTGGAGAATGAGAAAAATATCTTCAAGCGATATATATTGGAGTAGACAACACTGTCCACTAGGTCGTAGGGAAGGTGTAGGCAAATTATAACCACAAGTTATTGTGTCAGGCGGCGCATTGATGACGAAGATTTATAAAGATTTCTGATAAATACATACGTTGATATATATATCTTGTATGTATATGCGGTATATTATAGTGGTGACCGTGTATAAAGAGAAGTAGCCGGTGACTTATCATTACTCAGAAAACTCAAACATCTCACTTTCATCTTCATAAATTGTCCAGGCTATCTGAAATTTATCAAGCATCTAAGAAAATCCCTCACCTACCTCTGTAAGGTCGGTCCCCACGTACAAATCTGGATATTTAATCTTTTTTTTCTTCTTTCAACTTTATTATATCTGTTTTGTTGTCTTCTATACGTTCTTTTTGTCGATATATCTTTTCTCGTTTGGATACTGGTGATGATGGCCGCTAACAAAACTTTTTTCTTTTCCAGATGGGTCGCTATGTATGGAAGATGGGAGTTTAGAAGTGATCCATCAGAGATTGGTTATGGAGGAAACCTCAATGACACCGAGAAGTTTGACTCTCTGTTGGGCCATGTGAGAAGGAGATACTTGTTGGAGACCACAACTTCGGTGGCCCTAACTTATCGCTTGCCGCGTAGGTTATCCCAGGTAGACGTGAACAGTAATCAGCCGGAGGACATAGGTTCTGATGCCGACGTCACCATTTTGCGGGATACTCCGTGGCCTTTCTACAGCAAATGGTTTACCTTCTCTCACTTGGAGACGACCAACTTGTTTAAGTAGGTAAGGTACCATCTACGCAATTGGAGTCAACTCTTTTGTAATACCATTGTCTGTGCGCAATGCCATGTCGCAATCAAGGATCGTAATCGTAGACGCCACGCAATCAACACAAATGCCCACCCAATGGGTCTTATCGAAATTGAATGGGAAATACCAGCGCTCTAGCTCAATGTTCTTAGCATTTTCCTCACTGAAATACTGTAGCGTCTGCTTGCTGAACTGGTGGGCTTCTTTGTTTGGGTTCTTCACAAATTTAGAGTAGTTCTTGACAAAGTAGGACACAAATTTGGTGTCAAAAAACTCAATTTTCTTTACAGGCATCATACATGCTTTGCTAAACATTGTGCGTGTGTGTTGCACTAACATGTTTAACACCTGAAGATAGGAAAAAAAACAAATTTGAATCATTTTTCATACATTTTGAGAATGATAGCTTATGACCAAGACAAGAAACACTAGTACCTTTGGCTGCAACACTTTAGTCCTGCAAGTAATTTCTACAAAGTCCTTCACTGACACAGGTACACCGCCAATTGTGAGGTTCCTACGAGAACGACCCATTAAATATATTATGTGTTGCAAACATTCAAGTTAACCATCACATGCGAAATTATCCAAACTCATGGATGTTTAACATCTTAAAGATAAACTTAGCCATCCAAACTTATTTATGTTCAGCCTTCTAAAATTGTTCTTGCTTTCGTTTATCTTAGCCAACTAATAAACGTTAAAACACTTACGAGATTTAGAGTCAACTCTTTTGTAATACCATTTTCTGTGCGCAATGCCATGTCGCAATCAAGGATCGTAATCGTAGACGCCACGCAATCAACAGAAATGCCCACCCAATGGGCCTTATCGAAATTGAATGGGAAATACCAGCGCTCTAGCTCAATGTTCTTAGCATTTTCCTCATTGAAATACTGTAGCGTCTGCTTGCTGAACTGGTGGGCTTCTTTGTTTGGGTTCTTCACAAATTTAGAGTAGTTCTTGACAAAGTAGGACACAAATTTGGTGTCAAAAAACTCAATTTTCTTTACAGGCATCATACATGCTTTGCTAAACATTGTGCGTGTGTGTTGCACTAACATGTTTAACACCTGAAGATAGGAAAAAAACAAATCTGAATCATTTTTCATACATTTTGAGAATGATAGCTTATGACCAAGACAAGAAACACTAGTACCTTTGGCTGCAACACTTTAGTCCTGCAAGCAATTTCTACAAAGTCCTTCGCTGACACAGATACACCGCCAATTGTGAGGTTCCTACGAGAACGACCCATTAAATATATTATGTGTTGCAAACATTCAAGTTAACCATCACATGCGAAATTATCCAAACTCATGGATGTTTAACATCTTAAAGATAAACTTAGCCATCCAACTTATTTATGTTCAGCCTTCTAAAATTGTTCTTGCTTTCGTTTATCTTAGCCAGCTAATAAACGTTAAAACACTTACGAGATTTGTCTCATCTTGCCCATCAGATTTGCAAATTTAGCTTCCAAGTCAACCTTCAGATCGTAACCTCCCACCAGGTGCGCTTCCCTAAGACGCTGTAACATTCGCTTGTCACATTGGTAGTTTTGAACAAGACTTGCAGGTACTGTCTTCAACATCTTTACAAATCTCCTACTACGCTATATCGAGTTGCAAGTTGCGTTGTAGGGGTAAAAGGGTATTGATAAATTTTGCACAGTACCGTGACTATTCCACCAAATTGGCTATAATCGCTTGCTATCAGCTGCAAATTCTCAAAAAGAAATTCGATTTTATTAGTTTTTACATGAATTGTCTAAAAACACCCGAGAAAATATCAAAAACAAAATTTTAAAAATTCAAATAGCGTTGATAAATTAGTTATTTTTATCCGAATATAATCCATACTATTCATATTAACCAAAAGTTACGGAACTTATCTAAAATATGTGAACATATCTAACCTTACATCCAAATATCTTTGGTTTAATTTATATTCGTGTTATTTCGGATACCCGTTCGGTTATCGGTTCGGTCCGGGTTCGGATTCGGGATTTCGGGTTTAGGAACATAGAACCCGATCGGGTATTTTATGAATTCGGGTCGGGTTCAGATCAGGTAATTTGGGTCGGGTTCGGTTCGGTAATTCGGTTTCGGATTTTTTGCCCACCCCTAATTTTGGCTATAACTCGGAAGAATAGTGTCAGTGTGGTTAAGAAGATGAAAAGACTACCAACTAATATCATGTTGTAATGTTATATACTAGGTGATCTCTAAACTGTTTGCGAATAGAATGAGTAAAATCGTACACGAGTTGATAATTTTAAACCAGTCGGCGTTTGTCAAAGATCGAGAATTTGCTTATAACGACGTAGTTGTTTAAAGATTATCGTAATGTTTTGGAATCTCTCGTTGCGCTATGAAGATAAACATATCCTAAACGTTTGATTTAGTTCAATAAGCTTTCTTGTTGAATCTTTGAGAGGCAATAAACGTTACAAAGAAACAAATACACTGGATATCTTTTTGCATTACGATAAACAATTTTCTCCATGCAGTAAGTAAATTAGCGGAGTAAAAACATTTATGCCGATTCTTTTGCAAAAGGAGCACAAATCTATAGTTAATTTTTTATGTAAATCAAACCAAACGATATGGTTTATGTTTCGGAACACTCGTCATTTCATTTACACTTGATTCAATACTAAAGTTTGTTGATAAAAAAAATGCAATTCCGCATATTATGAACGAAGACTAGCTTAATAGCCTAGTTGGTGAAATTTCATCTCAAAATTCTTAACCGTACACAAATTCATTACTAATACACTCTTAAGCAAACACAACATTCCCACTAAACTCCAACTAAACAAAAATAAAAACTCATTAATTCCACTAAACACCTCTAAACACCAAATCTGAAACATTTGATTACAACATTTCTCTTTCCCTTTTTAACTAATCGCTTCTCCACCATTCTCAATCTCTCTCTCCGATCCTTAACCCATCTTCATTTTCATTCTCAACAATCGGAACTTTCTCTAACGACAACAACATAATTACACCGAACTTTTTTTGGTTATACAATAGAGCTCTTGTCTTAAGATGAGACGATCCTAAACCGGTTAAGGTTCTAGAACCTTCATAGTGTAATTAAATGGAAAGTCTTAAATTAGTTAGATAGAGTTTTAAATGGAAATTATCTATTTCTAATAGGAATAGGAAAGAGATGATCTAGTGTAGTTAAATGGAAAGTCTTGAGTTAGTTAGATTGAGTTTTAAATGGAAATTATCTATTTCTAATAGGAATAGGAAAGAGGAGTTTCATTTTACCAATAGGAATCCTTAACTACTAAATCACAAGTCACTTGAGCAATCAAAAGTTGACATGTGGCAAATGCTTCATATTTTTGTTTAAAAATAAAAAAAAACAACAAACAAATGCAACCAAATAAAAAGGAGAAACTATTTCTTCTTATTAACTCATTTCTATTTATTTATTCTCTATCTAAATTTCAAAATTAAAATGTTAGATATCCCTAAATTTACTCACTAACCTCAAATTATTTATACATGTAATTCTTAGTGATGCATATATCACAGAAATTTAGTTTGATTTGTTGGCGAAGGTATATCCGTGCTTAGCACGGGAGAAATACTAGTATATATAGAATTAGCAAAGTAATATTTATACGTTGAGTTGAGAAAACTGTTTTAGTTTTGAGTTATTCTTTGATTTTCTATTAAAAAAAAACCTAAAAACTTTCTTTTACTCGTTTGACAACAATGGAATTCTGGGAAGCTAAAGTTAAAGCAGGGAAGCCTCTTGTGGTGAGGCCTGAAGAAGACAGCCTGATCCACATCTCTCAGGCATCGCTTAACTTCAAAAGGAACAAGGGAGAGTCTGGTCTCTTGTATGTTACGGTTGATGGTAAGAAACTTGTGATTGGAACACTTTCTCAACCAAACTTTCCTCAGGTTAGCTTTGATCTTGTCTTTGAGAAAGAGTTTGAGCTTTCCCACACTTTGGAGAAAGGAAGTGTCCAATTCGTTGGTTACAGATCTCCCAACATTGACGAGGAGGAAGGTGATTACTATTATGGTTCAGAATCAGAAGAGGAGGATGTTCTTGTAGCTGCTTCGAATGTTTTCAAGGCTGAGTCAAAGCCGCCTACTGAATTGAAGCCTGAGTCTGATGATGAAGAGGATTCTGACGGTGAAGACGAGTCTGATGAAGAAGAAGAAGATGGATCTGACTCTGAGAAAGGAATTGAAGTTGACTCTGAAGAGGAGGATGTTACTGAAGTTGTTCATACAGCAGCTGCTTCGAATGTTGTCAAGGCTAAGTCAAAGCCTGCTCAAGTGAAGCATGAGTCTGATGATGAAGAAGAAGGATCTGACTCTGAGAAAGGAATGGAAGTTGAGGATGTTCCTGAAGTTGCTCCTACCGCAGCTGCTTTGAATGTTGTCAAGGCTGAGGCAAAGCGGCCTACTAAAGTGAAGCCTGAGTCTGATGATGAAGAGGAGCCTGAGTCTGATGATGAAGAGGATTCTGACGGTGAATACGAGTCTGATGAAGAAGAAGAGACAAGCAACAAGAAGAGAGCCTATGAATCTGCATCCGAAACACCTGTCTCAAACAAGAAGGCGAAACCAGGCTTTTTTAACGTGTTGAAAAAAGCTTTGTTGTTTTTAGCATGATAATTTGTTGTTTTAATTTCTACTTTTGGATTTGTCTTTTAGAATTTTTAAAAACACAGCATTCACAAAACTCAATAGAGTCGATTCTGTTTTTACTTTATTATTATATATTTTGGTTAGCAACTTTCTCACTATAAATAATAGTCGTTATAACTTATAATAGAGTCGAACACAAATCATCTTGCACTTACAAATCTCTAATGATATGAATCCTTCAAAGAATAATCTCAAAGTAGGTATGATTCTGCTTTAGAAGTTCTAATCCTCAAGATAACTTGAGTTGTCTAAGTAGAACCATTAGAAACTCGCTCCATGTATCGATTGGTCCAGGCAAACACTAGTGAGTACAATCATTGAAACCTTTCATCCATTTATTTCCCCAGTAAGAATTCGGGTGCCCGTCTGGTCTCATTAACATAACCCTAGTCACATCCAAAACCGCAAACTTCTTCGTCTTCTTTAAGCTGTAACGTTTTATCTCTTCAAGTTGTTCTATCTGCGATGTCCTGATTTGCATAGCGTTACTATGAATGTCGATTTCATTTACACTAAAAGGGTTCGTCCTCCCGCAAGTTCCTCCAGTGTTCCAAGTCCCACTCTCGAAATGGGAAGGCGAAAAACGTCCTGAGAACCGTCACTAGCTAAGTTGTCTTTACAGTTACGACATGCATTGATGTGCTTAAATGTAGCTGAGAAAACCAGCTTTAACCCTTCTTTTAGGCTAATCGGAGTCGTGTTTGTTAAGTAACAGAAGATGCAACCAGGTGTCTCATCTCCTCCATGTATGTATATTGGTCTGAATAATTAGTGACCAGCCGAGATGATTGCAATGTCTGTATTTGGCAGATCTTTCTCCCATTGCTCGTCGATCTTATCAATATCGAGATCGAAAATTCCTGATCCGGTCTTGTTCGCTTATATTCTCTCTGATCCTGCTACTAGAAACTTAGTCCATGAGGTAGATAGAGTGAAGTCATGTTTTGGAAAATACCATATCATGTTTCTGTCTTCTGCATCCTTGTATATATCTTTAGGAGTTTCTTCCTACACAAGCCAAAAGAAAACAAGATTACATAGGTCACAAGCTTAAGGATTCTTCTACAAACAGATTTTTACCATTGACAAGAGGCAGATGAGAGACTCCATGTGGTTTCTGGCTAAAGAATCACCAATATAATTCATCTTTTTGCCTTGAACAAGATCGAGAAAAGATTTGGGATTGAATCTCGGAAGATCACAGTTTTCGGGTTTCCATCTCCAGAGCAAGAAATCGTTGTTAGGTCTGCCATGTTTTAAGCAGTTCTTCGAGTGAGGTATTGTAGGACAGGTCGAGTTCGTGTACAGAGACCCTTTTTGGTCTGGAAACCAGTGTCCCTTAGACAAGTCAGTCCTTAAATTCTAAACCAACAACAAGAATTAGGCCGTTAAATTAAATTTGTGACATTTTCTATACATATTTATATGGTTTTGAATGGCATTTCGATTTATAAAGCTCAAAAACATTGTCTCACACCCAATAATCTTTTTAATATTTTTGCATTCCTAAAATCTAAGAAAATGTCCTACCTTCGCAATTTTCGTAGAAAGCCTAAAACCGTACCTATCTAATGTTGATATTTCTTCAAGATCAATAACTAAATTAAAACTAAAAACCTGAACAAGATATGTAGTCTAATGGTTTGTCGTGTTATTTGATATATAGTTTTGATATGCTATTGTTGCCGCTGTGTTACAACCATGGTTTAAACTTTAAAGTAACTCACATAATGCATTTTGTTGGTAAAGAAAGAAAAAAACCTTATGGCGGTAAAAACTGATATGAGTAAGGCTTATGATAGGGTTGAATGGCCGTTCATTGAGCATCTTCTACGGAAAATGGGGTTTGCAGAGAAATGGATTACATGGATGATGTGGTGTATAAGATCGGTTGAGTATCAAGTCCTTATTAACGGACAACCAAAAGGTCATATAATACCGCATCGTGGATTACGACAAGGGGACCCTCTTTCCCCATATTTATTTATCTTATGTACGGAAGCATTAATAGCGAACGTACGTAAGGCGGAACAGGACAAAAGACTTACGGGTTTGAAAGTAGCGCGGGCAAGTCCACCTATTTCGCATCTACTTTTTGCCGATGACAGTCTTTTTTTCTGCAGGGTTACTACGGAAGAGTGGCAGGTTTTACAAAGTATTTTGCATAAGTATGAGAAGGTGTCTAGACAACAAATCAATTTCGACAAATCATCAATACAATTTGGACACTCGGTGGATACGGCAGTTCGGGAGGAAATACACCAAGCCTCAGGCATTACAACAATCGGGGGGATGGGAACATATTTAGGTATTCCCGAGAGTATGGGAGGTGCAAAGACACAGGTCTTTTCATTTGTACGAGATAGACTCGAGACTCGTATAAATGGATGGACATCCAAATTTCTATCCAAGGCTGGAAAAGAGGTGCTTATAAAGTCGGTGGCGGCAGCTCTACCGACATATGTTATGTCTAGCTTCAGGATGCCTAAGACCATTACAACAAAATTAACTAGTGCAATAGCACAATATTGGTGGAGTTCTAGTGGGGGTCAGAGAGGAATGCACTGGCTTGCTTGGCAAAAATTGTGCAAAGATAAAAAGGAAGGAGGCCTAGGTTTTCGATCAATAGAAGCTTTCAATACGGCTTTATTAGCAAAGCAACTTTGGCGGTTAATGGACAGACCGGAATCCCTGTTTGCCAAAGTCTTTAAGGGACGTTACTATCGGAAGTCCAATCCGATGGATTCGGGTACATCATACTCTCCATCATACGGTTGGAGAAGTATAGTCTCGGCTAGATCCTTGGTTAGAAAAGGTCTAATTAATAGAGTTAGGTCAGGAACTTCTATCTCTGTATGGAAAGATCCTTGGATCCCAGCTCAACAACCAAGGGCAGCAACTTGCAAAACTGTAAACTATTATACATCACTTACGGTAAATCATTTGGTGGATCCTGCCACAAGGACTTGGAATATGGGGTTGATTAATGCAATCATAATTCCAGAAGATGTGGATATTATCAGTAGGATACCTATAGGACATTTGCTTAGTCCAGATATAGTAGGTTGGCACCATACTAAATCAGAAAAATACACGGTCAGGTCGGGTTACCAAATTGAGACTAGTACTCACCTTGTTGATTCTCATGTAGGCCCAACTATAAGATCTTTGCAAGCACATTCGTGGAAGATCCAATGCCCGCCAAAGTTAAGGCATTTCATGTGGCAGGTTCTGTCGGGATGTCTCTCGGTAACTGCCAATTTGAATAATAGGGGACTCAGATGTGATACACAATGCTCTCGCTGTGAAATGGAAGAAACAATAAACCATGCTCTGTCTGAATGTCCACCAGCTTTCCAGACATGGGCCTTGTCGGCTATTCCTACAGCAACTGGTATTTTTCCGGCTTCTTCGGTTTTCACCAACAAGGATTTTTTGTTCTGGCGCATACCACCTGGGTATCAAGATAACAGGTTTCCTTGGATAATGTGGGATATTTGGAAGGCCCGAAATGATAAAAAATTTAGAGGGATCGATATGTCCCCAAACTTAGTCATTAAAAATGCGGAAGCCGAAGCTATGGCATGGGAGAAAGCAAAGTCTGAGGAAAGCCCCCAACACCGGAATTTGGGTATTCTCAGTGGTGCTCCATCTTTTCCAGGTTTGAAATGTTACATGGATGGTTCTTGGAAGGAAACTGGTCCTTTTTCTGGGATCGGATGGTATGCCTTTGAAACAGACGACATATCGTTCATGATGGGTGCCTGTAACGCAAGACGGAGTATATCCCCACTACACTCGGAGGTAGAAGCACTTATATGGGCCATGCAATGCATGCTCTATATGCAGAAGACGGAGGTCGCATTCGCAACAGACTGTTCTGATTTGGTGAAGATGGTGTCTACACCGATGGAGTGGCCGGCGTTTGGCGTACAACTCGAAGACTTGATGAATCTAAAAGAGAAGTTTTTCTACTTTTCGCTCTCGCTCATTCCGCGCACACAAAATTCCAGAGCCGACAGGCTAGCGAAGGGTGTACGCAGTTTTAATTATGATATTTCTTTTGTAAACTCGTCACCACCAGTTTGGGTATCCAACTGGTCATAATTTAGTTTATAAAGCTGTCGACAAAAAAAAAAAAAAAAAAAAACCAAATAGTCTACACGACTACACCTCCATCCATTCAAGGTCATGCTTTATGATTTATAAAGAAAAATAATCAATATTTTCAATAGTTTACGGTTTTTATTTCATTAATAAGAACATTAAAAGAATCAAACGAGCCAAAGATTATGAAGATTATAATTTTCTCTATAAATTTTGTTTGTTTATATAGACTTACCGATCTGAGGTTCGACGTAGAGAACATTGTGATCGTTGATGGAGTCGTCATGATTCCGAGGAAAGAAGAGGAGAGTGATGGAGAATATTAATAGTGTTACACTAAATGAGAGATATAGTGCCAATGTTCTTAGGGTTGTCACTTTCTTCATTTTTTCCTGGAAAATCGACGAAGAGCTCATTGTTGCATGTCGATAGTTATCCAGAAAGATATCACCATATAGATGAACATCTATTTACTATATACAGAAAATATGAAGTAGAAAAAAATCTAGAGAAGGAAGAGAAAAGGGATTTCCATTAGCTGTTCTTCTTCACTAGTATATAGAAAAAAGGGATTCTTCACTAGTATATTCGTCTAACAAGAGAACAAATTTTTTGAATGAAAAATAATTATGAATAAAATGTTTATGTATGTTTTGAGAAAGGCACATGCTTTCATATTTGGTTACGAAATATTTCTTCTTTTATGAGGATAAATCCTTCCTTGATAATATATTCCTTATTTCTTTTGCATATTAGTGAAAACCAAAATACTTAATTTGCTTCACTTTTAGAACAAATCAAAGTGTTTCGTCAAAATATTTCTTTTGCATATTAGTCATAACTTTTATTAACTGTTTTAATTTTTAAAGATTTTGAAGTAAATCAAAGTGTTTTAATGTTTGAAGTTTTTGTACTAATTTCAAAGTGATTTCCTAAAATAAATGCATGTGTCATGTATCGTAGTCACATATTGTCAAAGCCGGCTCTGGCCATAATATGGTTTGAGTTTGGCTATTAATTATGGAAAGGTTCTAGAACCTTCTAATACATACTCCCTCCGTTACAAAATAGTTGTTGTTTTAGACTTTATTTTTTGTTTCAAATTAGTTTTCGTTTTACATTTTCAATGTATATTTTGACTTTAAATACCAAATTTAACTTCAAGTCTTATGAAAATAGCAAGAGTCAGATTTATTTTTAAGGGTAAAACAAAATTTCTAATATGTTTTCTTAATACACGTGAAATCACCTAGAATGACAACTATTTTGCAACGGGATGGAGTATTATACATTAATTAAGTTTATTGATAACGCTCAAAGTGTAATTAGATTAATAAAATTAAAGTCTTGAGTTAGTTAGATAGTTAGATCAAGTGTAATTAAGCTTATGATAATGAATAAGTGTAATTAGATAAAGTCTTGAGTTAGTTAGATAGTTAGATCAAGTGTAATTAAGTTTATGATAATGATAAAGTGTAATTAGATAAAGTAAGAGACTTTGCTGTTATTGATATATATATATAAGGCTCTTTCAAGCCCCTACGTTGAATAAAAAAACCCTAAAAACTCTCTCTTCCTTCGTTTGTCAACAATGGAATTTTGGGGAGCTGAAGTTGAAGCAGGGAAGCCTCTTGTCGTGAGGCCTGACGAAGACTGCCTTATTCACATCTCTCAGGCAACGCTTGCCCTCAAAGCGAAGAAGGGAGAGTCTGGTCTCTTGTATGTTACGGTTGATGGGGAGAAACTTGTGATGGGAACACTTTCTCAACAAACTTTTCCTCAGATTAACATTGATCTTGTCTTTGACAAAGAGTTTGAGCTTTCCCATAGTTTGGAGAAAGCAAGTGTCCACTTCGTTGGTTACAAATCTCCCAACATTGACGAGGAGGAAGGTGATTACTGTTCTGGTTCAGAATCAGAAGAGGAAGATGTTCCTGAAGTTGTTCCTACAGCAGCTGCTTCGGATGTTGTCAAGGCTGGGTCAAAGCCTGCTGAAGTGAAGCCTGAGTCTGCTGAAGAAGAAGATGGATCTGACTCTGAGAAAGGAAAGGAAGTTGACTCTGAAGAGGAGATCCCTAAGCCTCTAGAGTCGAGCAACAAGAAGAGAGCCAATGAATCTGCATCAGAAACACCTGTCTCAACCAAGAAGGCGAAACCAGCCTCAGCCGCAGTCACTCCTCAGCAGCCGCAGTCGTTTTTTTCTAACCTTTGGTCCAGATTTAGGGGGTTGTGAGTAACTTCTTCTGATTTCTGCACATACTGTTCAAGTTTCAAAACCAAAGACCAAATATCCATACATATGTTAACCTATGTGTTAACACACTAGGTCATTTTAATTTTTTTTTGTTATTTCATTGAATTATTTGGTTTGAACTTGGTTTACTTTAGCTTTTGAATTTGGTTTAATTTACTTTTTGTGGTCTAGTTTATGTTTTGAACCATAAACAAACAAATGTTTTATAAAACCAAATGTGATCTAAAGGGATTAAGCCCAATTTTATTTCTTACTTTTTTTAAACAAAACATGAGAGCATGATTATTGGTGATATTATGGGAGTATCAGTGGGCTAATTGGATTAAATAATAATTGTTGGGTTTCATTTCAAGCTCATATGTATCAGTCTATTGATACTCGTGGTTTTTACGATTTGTAATTTTGTTTTATAATAATTTTATATTTTATCCATAGTAATTTGATTATTCTTTTATTTTTATTTTTTTTATTTTATTATTTTATTTGTAAACATAAATTAATTTTTTTTCTTATGAACTTTAAGTATCACCAATATACATTAAAAAACAGAAGTATCATATGAGTCTCAACTAACACAATTAATACTAAATAATGTTAGTGATACCCAAAACAGTATCACCAATAATCATGCTCTGAGCCCACTAACTCTTTTTCTTGTAACTAATCTTACCCTATTATATGTCCCAATGATTTTTAGAATTGGAGTATGTAATTGAGGGCTGTCATGTAGTTCCTAATTAAAATTGAATTGTTTTACACTTAAGTTTTCATAATCATGAGTTTTAGTGCTATACCTTATGAACGATTTCATACCAATTAGGCAATTCCCATTTAAGGAGAAGAAGACGTGATTATAATAAAATCGATCTTTGTTTATAATTTAGAATACTAGAATATTGGTATTCCTTGTTTTTTTATTTGTTTCTTAGGTTTTAGAAAACGTGGTTTTGCCTATTGCTACCGCAAAGGTTTGAGAGATATATTTCAGCAAAGAAGGTCGTGTGCCGCAACCGAATTGAAGATCAATTTTTGAATGATTTTCTAGTTTGTTTTATCGAGAAAGGCGTGCTTAAGAATATTACAAATGAGACATTAGTTAAAATACATCATGGGTTCTATTCAAGCAAAATAAAAAACAAAAAAATGAAAAGAACGACGTGAAATATTCAATCAAAACAATAAAAGGATAGAAGATATTTAGAATAACTAATACCCTAAACACACAAGATCGAGAACGTCTATTAAATTCATCATAAATTTGAACAAAATAGCTTCATTTTTGGAAATGTCCCCAAGACCTTTATCTGTCCATTTTTGTTTCCATCTTCGGTGGGCTCGTCAGTACGTTGACGGTATAGATGGCCAAGTGATTAAAACAACCAAACGTCGAGGGAGAATTTGGCTGGTGGTGTTGTCACCAAGCTGAGGTATGTTGTTCTGCTTCCACGTGAGGGATGCATGAGACGGGTGCGGGGTGCTTGAGGCAATGAGAAAATGTTCGGATCTCTAGAAGCCGGAACACTTCAACTTCGACACAATGGGAGTGTTCTTTTTCTGATGTAGCATTTTCTTTGCTGTTTTTGTTGTGTTTCGTATGTGAATAGCTAGTTTACTAGTCTTAAGTCCATACAAACTTTGTAGGGTCCGAAAAAGGTTAAATTCCGATGATATAATTGTATATTTCCTTGAGATGAAGATATTTTTAAACTAAACTGATTGACACCATTGTCCTAATTAATGTTTATGTTTTTGATACCATTTGTTAATCTCTGTGATCAACGGTTGGATTTTAGTTAATGTTTAGTAATCCCACTCACTTTCCTCAGATATGTACGTATAATGAGAAGTGGATATGTAGAATATTTGGTGAATAAACAATAATTCTCAAAACTGGAACGGTGAATCAATTCCTCCATCACTCGAAGAATTCATTTTTTCAATGGAGAATTAATTCCTTCATCACTCAAAGAGTGAAATTCGTTTCTTGAGAAAATTTTTAAAATTACCACTATCATACCACTTTGCTTTTATGATAACGGTATTTTTCTAAAATGATATTTCTTGATGATTTGCTTATAGTTTATGTCTCTGTGATACACGTTTTGTGATGCAAAATTGTATATAATCGATATCAACTTTAATTTTTTTTTTCAATGAAAAATCAATTCCTCTATCACCGAAAGAGTTAAATTCCCTCTTTTATTATTTTCAATGCAACATATATATCAGACGTAAAACGTGTGAGAATTTACAAAACTCAGTAGAGTCTATTCTGTCTTTACGTTATTATATTTTGGTTAGCAACTTTCTCATTAGTATATATTAGAGTCGTTATAAGAGAGTCCAACACAAACTTACACATCTTTGGTGATATGAATCCTTCAAAGAATAATCTCTCTGCTCGTCCGATGATGGTGAATTGCTCTGGTTGCCGGACGCCTCTCCAGCTCCCGTCCGGCGGCAGAGCTATTAGATGTGCTCTTTGCAAGGCCGTTACTCATATCGCCGCCTCTCCTGGCATCCAAGCTCCTCTTTCCAGTCAGCGACCTCACCCACATGGCAAGAAGAGGGCCGTGATCATTGGTGTTTCTTACTTTAACTCTCCCTCTCCGCTCAAAAGCTGCCTCAAAGACGCCAAATGCATGCAACACCTTCTCATTAACAAGCTCAAATTCCCCTCTGATTCCATTATCATGCTCACCGGTATTTTTATCTCTCTTTTTCTTTTTAAATTTTTTAAAAAAAAAAATTCAAAAAATTATCAGGAAGTTATGTGCCGAAGTCGGTAATCCCCATGCCAGAATCCTCAACATATAATATTAGTTTCGTCTCAAGTGCTAAACTAACAACATCTAAGATTTGCCAGAGATATTTACCAATTGAACTATTGGTTTTTGGTATTTTTCAAGTTTCTTGGTCTTACATCACTCATACATAATTTGTTTATTGATGCAGAGGAAGAAACTCATCCATCTCATATCCCGACCAAGCAAAACATAAGGATGGCGTTGTATTGGCTTGTAAAAGAGGGATGTACTTCTGGCGACTCGCTTTTGTTTTACTTCGCGGGCCATGGTTCGCGACAAAACAACTACAATGGTGATGAAGTTGATGGCTATGATGAAAGATTGTGTCCTCTGGATTTTAAAACTGAAGGTGAGATTCTAGATGATGAGATCAACGCTACTATTGTTCGCCCTCTTCCACATGGTGCCAAGCTCCATTCGATCATCGATGCTTGCAGAAGTGGTACGGTGATGGATTTACCATACCTATGCAGAATGAACAAAGACGGGCAGTATGTGTGGGAGAATCATCAGCCAAAGTCAGGTGTGTGGAAAGGAACAGCTGGAGGAGAAGTTATAGCAATCAGTGGATGTGATGATGATCAACTTTCGGACGACACACAAGCACTCTCAATGGTTACTGCTACAGGTGCTATGACTTTCTGCTTTATTCAAGCAATAGAACGCAGTGGCGCACAAGGCATAACCTACGGAAGCATTATGAATTCGATGCGTACTACAATAAGGAACACGAGAATTAAGCTTGGTGGTGGTTTTGTTACTACAATGGTGAACATGATTACTGGTAATAGGAAATTGAAACAGGAACCTCAACTTACTGCTAGTGAACCATTCGATATCTATGCAAAGCTTTTCAGTCTCTAGTGAAGACAACACACTCTTATGTATAGAGAGTGTGATGATAATCTGTATCCATTTTTTTTTTTTTTTTTTTTTAATCTGTATCCATTGATCAACCTTTGTTTTTGTTTTTGTTTCAAAAGAATAAGAGAAGACTTTGATTCGTTGCTTCAATACCAATATATTCCATCTATTCTTTAGTCTCGTTACAAACAACAAGCCAATGTTTTGCCTTTAAGGATTAACGCTTAACACAGGAATAGATGAAAAAGGAAGACAATGCATTTGATAAGCTAGAAGAGGAATTGTGTGCAGTAAAGGATGCTTATACTAGACTTCAATCAGAAATAGATGAGATGACCAATAATTATCAGAAATTTGTAGGACATAACAAACGAAAATATATAAATTTTAAATAATAAAATGTATAACTATTTGTAAGTGATATTAAATATGTTAAAAGACTACATCTAAAAATATTTGTATGGTATATTAATTTAAATAGATATCTACACAACACTAAGTAATTTTATAGCTATAATATACTTATTAATGTATGAAAAAGAATAAAATAGATGATAAGGTAAATCGAAAATATTACATTTAGTTGAGTATAAATTTGTAAAATATGTATTAATAAGCTTATGTTATAAAATTAAAGAGAATATATAAAAAATTCACCATGGCATATGTATAGTTTTAAGTGAATTCTTGTGATTTGCTAAATTAAAATGACGAATAAACCATTTTTGAATGACACCTATGATTTTACACTTAAGTGGTGGTGTGAGTTTTGTTTTTGTTTGAAAATGATTGAAGTTCTTTATTATAACTCCTTTTCTGACATTTACAGTTTTTTGTAGTTGTTGGACATCCAGATTGCCGTTTTTGTTGAGTTTCGGAGGTGAACTAGTCGGAGGTGCAAACTTTTTCGGGTCCGAAAAAAGGTCATATTCTAATTGTATAATTGATTGAGATGATGATTACAAACTAAACCAAAAATTGATTGACACCATTGTCCCAATGTTTTGCCCTAGTAATCCCACCCACTTTCCTATAATACTAGATTAGGACCCGCATAATATGCGGGTATTAAATATTAAAATTGATAATCTATATAGTTATGATCCGTATAATTATATTCTAAATTTAAACCCGTAAAATTATATTCTAAATTGAAATCCTTATAATTATCAGATAACTTTTTTTCAATTGCATAAATAATTTTTTCTAATTGCATAATTAATTTGACTATTTGGAGTTTATCTTTTTACAAATGTGTTAGATACTTAACAATTATTTTGAAGGTTTTCCATTTTTAACTTTTTAGAAATTTTCTTTTTTACAATTTGGTTAGTTACTTAACAATTATTTTGTTAGTTTTCTATTTTTAATATTATTTTGAAATTTAACATGTGTCATCATCTCGATCGATATTAGACACATGTCATGATATTGTGAGTTAACATTTTTCACTTTTAAGAAATTATTTTTTATAATTTAGCTAGTTACTTAACAATTATTTTGTTAGTTTTCCATTTTTAATTTTTTATTTTGAAATTTCACACGTGTTATCATCTCAATCGATATTAGACACATGTCATTAAATATATATTTTCTAATTAGTTTACACTACTAAAATCTTTATTATTTTCTAATTAATTTGACTATTTGGAGTTTATCTTTTTACAAATGTGTTAGATACTTAACAATTATTTTGAAGGTTTTCCATTTTTAACTTTTTAGAAATTTTCTTTTTTACAATTTGGTTCGTTACTTAACAATTATTTTGTTAGTTTTCTATTTTTAATTTTATTTTAAAATTTAACATGTGTCACCATCTCGATCGATAATAGACACATGTCATGATCTTGTGAGTTAACATTTTTCACTTTTTAGAAATTATTTTTTATAATTTAGTTAGTTACTTAACAATTATTTTGTTAGTTTTCCATTTTTTATTTTTTATTTTGAAATTTAACATGTGTCATCATCTCAATCGATATTAGACACATGTCATGATCTTGTGAGTTACAATTTTGATAAACACTCTTTTATATAATAAGATTCTTTTAGTTTTTTACATTGTAGATTTTATATACATTTGATATTTTCTATTTTAAAAAATTTCAGTTTCTGTTTTTCTCACTCTTTTTAGTTAATAGTTTCCATTTTTAAAACATGAAAATTAGACATTTCAAAACAATAAATAAACTAACATTTTTTAATGATTGACACATATCAAGATCTAATCAATTAGTTGACACATGTCATAATCTCGTAAGTTACAATTTTGACGAACTCTCATTTATATAATAAGATGCACGTATAGTGAGAAGTGGGTATGAAAGAATATTTGGTGAAAAACAATTCTTCTAAAAAATGGACGATGAATCAATTCCTCCATCACTCAATGAATTCATTTTCTCAATGGAGAACTAATTCCTCCATCACTCAAAGAGTTAAATTCCTTTCTTGATAAAATTATTAAATACCACTATCATACCACTTTTTAAAAATACCATTATTTGCAATTTATGGTATTTTTACAAGAGTTTATGATAATGGTATTTTTCAAAAATGATATTTTCTTGATGATTTGCTTAGTTGATGTCTCTATGACTAGTATACTTTTTTGTTTTTTTGCTCGAAATTATAGATTCTCATTAAAACCCGCTTAAAAGAGAGTTACAATAGCTTCGGTATTAACCGGCCTTGAATACAACGCTTGTTTTGCAATATCATCTGCTCTCTGATTTTGATCGCGAGGCACAAAGAAAAAGGTGACTAAACTTAGGCTTCCAGCAAGGTTTTAGATGTCTTGGAGGATGGTGAAGATTTCCAGCTTGAACGATTTGGTCTTGAAGAGGTTGATTAGAGTTTTGCAATCCGATGCGATCTGTAGATGGAGGATTCCTCGAGTCGTCGCTTGAATCAGGAGTTCTGTGATGTAAAATTGTAAATAATCGATATCAACTTCTTTTTTTTTCAATGAACAATGAATTCCTCTGTGACCGAAAGAGTTAAATTCCCTCTTTATGTTTTCAATTGGCAAAACATATAAATCAGAATTCAGAAGTAAAACGTGTGAGAATTTACAATATTCAATAGGGTCGATTCAGTTTTTACTTTATTAGATTTTGGTTTGCAACTTTCTCATCATATATATAAGAGTCGTTATAATAGAGTCGAACACAAATCATCTTGCATTTGCACTTACACATCTTTGGTGATATGAATCTTTCAAAGAATAATCTCTCCGCTCGTCCAATGATGGTGAATTGCTCTGGTTGCCGGACGCCTCTCCAGCTCCCGTCCGGCAGCAGAGCTATTAGATGTGCTCTCTGCAAGGCCGTTACTCATATCGCCGCGTCTCCCCGCATCCAAGCTCCTCCTTCCGGTCAGCTGCCTCACCCACATGGCAAGAAGAGGGCCGTGATCATTGGTGTTTCGTACTTTAACTCTCCCTCTCCGCTCAAAAGCTGCCTCAAAAACGCCAAATGCATGCAACACCTTCTCATTAACAAGCTCAAATTCCCCCCTAATTCCATTATCATGCTCACCGGTACATATTTCGTTAAATTTCATGGGCTTCCCACTCAAAAACCAACCAGCAATTACTGGAGAGACTCATATTCTTTATCATCTTTCCGATGTTGAATCTTTTCTCCACATATTTCTATCTCTCTTTTTCTTCTTTTAAGTTTCTTTGTCTTGCAGCTCACTCATGCGTACCTGTTTATTAATGCAGAGGAAGAAAACCATCCATCTCATATCCCAACAAAGCAGAACATCAGGATGGCCTTGTATTGGCTTGTAAAGGAGGGATGTACTGCAAGCGACTCACTTTTCTTTTACTTCTCAGGTCATGGTTCGGAACAAGAAAACTACAACGATGATGAAGTTGATAACTATGATGAAAAATTGTGTCCTCTGGATTTTGAAACTGAAGGGGAGATTCTAGATGATGAGATAAATGCTACTATTGTTCGCCCTCTTCCACATGGTGTCTGAAGATGTATTAGCTCCTGCTACAGAGAGTATTGCGACCTGTAACAGAGAGCAGGTGCGACAAATGCTAAGCTACAGCTACAGGCAGACGAGTACACCACTGTGCTACAACCAGACGAACATAATATGCTACAGATTCGAGCACAGACCTGCAACAGATACAGAACACAAAATTGCAAAGGGGTTCTTCTCTCAAACGTTTATACTAGATCAAACGACAAGTGCTTTTACAAGTTCACTCACCAACTTCAATCCTAGCCTCATGTGTTCACAAATCACACATGATATTGTGAACCACTCACTACCCCTTAGCCCCTTTGATATAAGATCTCCTTTTTGCTAGAACAACCTTAAATCCACTTGCTAAGACATATGATCTCTTGTGTTAACGTGCAGCCACGTTTTCACCTCCTATTTATACCCAATAGGATTTGACGGCTAACCCTAGCCTTGTTCTCCAAGTTTTGAAAGATATCAAATCTTCTACAATATCCATCTTACCATAATCTTTGCTAATGATAAATGGAAATCTTTTTCTTCCTAAATCCTCTCCAAGCTAAGTATATTTTTTGTCACTTAGCTTGTAGATTCGTCGGCCCAAGCCCATATCTTCAAGTCCAATCCATTTCTGCTCTGTAGCACTTCGTAACTGCTTCAGGAACCATTTCAGAAAACTGCTTCACTTGTATCAGTTCATAATGAATTCTAAAACTCATTCAACATACACTAACAATCTCCCCCTTGATGACTGAGTTTTAGAATTCAAGCACCTCTTTGATGAACTTTAAACTCCCCCTTGATTGTATACTCATCTAGTTGTTCATCAATCTTCATTCTCCCCCTGCTTGAATGCTACAACTTGGTCATGACTTGTCCTTCAAGAGCTTCCACAAGGCTTGTTGCTAATCGAATCATTTCCTTGAAATTCAGCTTCACTCCTCTTGTTGTTTGTACCACTGCTCGTTCTGAACCAGATTGCTCAGCTGAACCAGACTGCTCCATTGGACTAGATTGATCATTTAAACCATATTTCTCCTTTGAACAAGCAACCTTCTTTGTACCATTGAGTACTGACTTTGATTCAATGCCATGTACCTTCTTTTGTTGATCCTTGACATGCTTTTCCTTGTAGTTTGATCCACACCTAACCTTGTCTCCTCCTTTGTACTGAAGCACTCCATGATCTCTGTCTCTGAAAGTCACCTCTACTCCTTTGACATTGTTTAGGTTCTGCAGTTTACTCATGTCTCTAGTCATATGCCTTGAGCTGCTACTTTCAAAGTGCCACATACCAGTGTTCTGTCTTTCTTCTGAAACACACGCCAAGTTGCACTGCAGATTCAGCTCTGTTTTCGTGACAGGTGCACGTTTTGACACAGTCGACAGTAGATCTTCTTTCTTGACCCATATCTGACTCCTCCATCCATTCCAGAAGAATTTCCCTTGCTGCCTCAGCTTCTTTATCTTGTTCCAGAACTTGTAACAGAAGGCTTTGATATGTCCATGCTTACCACAAAAGTAACATCCTGTTCTTCTCACTGTAGTACATTGGTTTCTCTGTTCTGTAGGATGAGAGAAGCCAGCTGACACAAATTGGGTGTTCTCGGTTTCTGATGCACTTCGCCCGGTGTACCCCAACCCACTGTATGACTTCTCAGTACGGCCATAGGACAAGATCTTGTCCAATTGCTTTGTTCCAGCAAACATATGAATCTTCTTGTACTGCAGATCAAGTTGTGCCTGAAGTTGTGCAATTACTTCTTTCTCAGCGTACAACTCTTTTTCCCACATATCAGCCTTGGTGGCTAGTATCAGCTTCTCCTTCATTAGTGATACACTCTCGTGACTAAGCTTCTTTTCAGCTTGTAGCTCAACTTGTATTGACTCAACCAGTGCTTCAAGACGTTGTTTCTCCTGTATCAGTAACGTGTTCTCTCGTCCAAGCCTGATTAATGTCTCACGTACCTCCTTGTAGCTCTTAATAAGGTCGTCCTCATGTTCTCCATCAGATTCTGATTCTGAGAGTTCTTCACCTTCATCAAACTCAGTGATGCCCAAGAATGCAACAAAGTTACTCAACTCTTCTTCATCCTCACTATCCTCTTCTGAATCAGTATGCATAGAGCTTCGTTTGCTTTGCTTCTGATTGTTCACACACTCCAGCTGGGTATGGCCAACACCTTTGCATCTCACACACCTTATTTCACGTATCTTGACACTGGGGCACTCTGTTTTGAAGTGACCAAAACCCTTGCCTTCATAGCATTGTACTTCATACATCCTAGCTATGTCTGCTTCAGGAGGCTTCTTGATCAATCTGAACCTTCTCTTGCTTTGCCCTTGCTCTACTTTCCTCAAGGCTCGATCAAACCTTCTGGCCAGCAAACTCACGGGATCTTCATCATCAAATTCAAGCAATATTCCTTCCCCTGGTATTATGTCTCCTGTTGCACTTTCCAACTCCATCTCATGAGCATGTAGCATGCCAACTACCTCACCAAAACTGAGTTCCTCCGTGTTATGAGACACATTCAGTGCTGACTTGTACGCCATAAACTTCGCAGGAAGACAACGCAGAAATTTCTTCACCAGTTTTGTATCATTGTACCTCTTTCCAAGTGTTACAGCCTCTTGTGACAGAGATTTCAACTTGGAGCTGAAATCAGAGATAGATTCATGTTCTTCCATCTTTAGATTTTCGAATCTTGTAGCCAGCATGTCCTTTCTCGAGTTCTGGACCTTCTGAGTTCCTTCAAAGTGAAGCTGTAGCAGATCCCATGCTTCTTTAGCTGTCTCACAACCTTGAATCAGTTCGAAAGTCTTCTTTGTCACACTGCTGTGAATGGCTGAGAGAGCTTTGGAGTTGTACTTAGCCTTCTTCAACTCGTCCACAGTCCATGTCTCCTCCGGTTTGGGTAGCCTAACTCCTGCTGCATCAAGAACTGTAGGAGCTGTCCATTGAACCAGAACTGCTCTCCAAGCCAAGACATCAATCCCTCCAATTATGACCTTCATCCTTGACTTCCAAAAACCATAGTTGTCTGAATCTAAAATCACTTTCGAACTACTAACGAGGTCTTGATAGCTTTTCATCTTCCCCACAGGATCTCACCTGTACTAGTACAGACAAGTGTCCGCTCTGATACCAATTGAAGATGTATTAGCTCCTGCTACAGAGAGTATTGCGACCTGTAACAGAGAGCAGGTGCGACAGATGCTAAGCTACAGCTACAGGCAGACGAGTACACCACTGTGCTACAACCAGACGAACATAATATGCTACAGATTCGAGCACAGACCTGCAACAGATACAGAACACAATACTGCAACAGATACATAACACAAAATTGCAAAGGGGTTCTTCTCTCAAACGTTTATACTAGATCAAACGACAAGTGCTTTTACAAGTTCACTCACCAACTTCAATCCTAGCCTCACGTGTTCACAAATCACACATGATATTGTGAACCACTCACTACCCCTTAGCCCATTTGATATAAGATCTCCTTTTTGCTAGAACAACCTTAAATCCACTTGCTAAGACATATGATCTCTTGTGTTAACGTGCAGCCACGTTTTCACCTCCTATTTATACCCAATAGGATTTGACGGCTAACCCTAGCCTTGTTCTCCAAGTTTTGAAAGATATCAAATCTTCTACAATATCCATCTTACCATAATCTTTGCTAATGATAAATGGAAATCTTTTTCTTCTTAAATCCTCTCCAAGCTAAGTATATTTTTTGTCACTTAGCTTGTAGATTCGTCGGCCCAAGCCCATATCTTCAAGTCCAATCCATTTCTGCTCTGTAGCACTTCGTAACTGCTTCAGGAACCATTTCAGAAAACTGCTTCACTTGTATCAGTTCATAATGAATTCTAAAACTCATTCAACATACACTAACAGTGTCAAGCTCCATTCAATCATCGATGCTTGCAAAAGTGGTACGATGATGGATTTACCGTACCTATGTAGAATGAACAGAGCTGGGAACTATGTGTGGGAGGATCATCGGCCAAAGTCAGGTAAGTGGAAAGGAACAGCTGGAGGAGAAGTCATTGCAATCAGTGGATGTGATGATGGCCAGAATTCGCAAGGCACGGCATTGTTGACAAAGATCACCTCTCTAGGTGCTATGACTTTCTGCTTTATTCAAGCAATAGAACGCTGCGGCGCACAAGGCATAACCTATGGAAGCCTTATGAATTCGATCTATACCACATTAAAGAACCCCCCTGTTAATGGTTTGGGTCCAGCTCTGACAAGGATAAGCAAGCGTATGGGTCCTGGGGGATTTAAACAGGATCCTCAACTGACTGCTTCCGAACCATTTGATATCTATACAAAGACTTTCAGTCTCTAGTGAAGAGAACCCACTCTTATGTATAGAGAGTGTGATGATAATATGTCTAGTCAACCTTTTGTTTTTGATGTTGTTTCAAAATAATATGAGAAGACTTTGATTCATTGCTTCAATACCAATATATTACAAACAACAAGCCAATGGTTTGCCTTTGATAAGCTAGAAGAGTAATTGTGTGCAGAAATTGAAGTTTATACTAGACTTCAATCAGAAATAGATGAGATGACCAATGACTATAAGAAACTTGTTACATTGACTATGAGACTACAAACACAACTCACGGAAATCACAAAAACCAACTCCAAGGTATGTACTTCGCATGCATAAAGTTTCTTACCCTAAGTTTTATATATATGCATATTAATTTATTACATTCATATATATATATTTCTAGATAAAAAAGACCTATAGGTTTTTTTATAATATAACTAGATTAGGACCCGCATAATATGCGGGTATTATATATTAAATTTAATAATCTTTGTAGTTATGACCCGTATAATTATATTATAAATTAAAACCCGTAAAATCATATTCTAAATTGAAATCCGTATAACTATCAAATAACTTTTTTCCAATTTCATAAATAATTTTTTCATATTGTATCATTTTACTTCGAACTTATAATTCGCTTGATTAAAAGAATAAAATAAATTGATGTCATATTAAAATTGGGAACGGTTTTCATATATTATATAAAATAATAGATTTTCGTTTGCTAATTGAAAATATGATATTATACTTTTTTATTTGAGTAACAACATTTTGTTATTTGAACATAATGACAATTATACCATTTTTTAAGCTTGATTTCTTAGTATAAAACCTATTTTCCTTAGTTTATTTGACCATGATGACAACTATACTTTTTTTTTTGTGACACTTAAATTTTGTTGTGACTATTTGCCTTATTTTTGTTATGACTACTTTTTCATTAATTTTATTTCTTTCGAGTTTTTTTTTTTTTTCTTTCTTATTGATAATTTCTTTTGATTTGTTATTAGTTTTAGAATTAGACTACAGTTTGATTTAAAAAAGAAATAATATAGATTATAAATTTTTGTATTGACACATGTCACAATCTAAACTAACAATGACACATGTCGTAATCTCGAGAGTTATGTCTTAGTGCGCATACAACTTTATATTATAAGATTTCATACAATTTTATTTTTAAAAACATTGAAAGTACCTATTTTGAAATATTTTATCATTATGTTGAAAAGTATGTGTAAAAGTTTTTGTATTCTTTAAAAAACCTTTCAAAAAAATAGTTTATATAAATCTTTGAATTTTTTTTGTAAAGCTTTATACAATAGTTTTTTTTACGAATCAGAAATAAGGTAAAAGTAAGGTAATGTTTCTTTTTGTTGAAGTATTAAAATTTTTTTTAGATTTAACACTTTTTCTATTTTAATAATTTATATTTTGGCATATATAGTTTTTGGTTTGGCTTTAAGGAATATGTTAATTAAACACTAAAATATATGTTAATGTGCCTTTTTTGTTGTTTAACTTAATGGTTTCTGGGTTTTTTTTAAACAATTTACATTAGACTTTGATTTGCCTTTTAGAAATATTTTAATGTGTCTTTGTTTTATTGATTTAACATAATTGTAGTATTTTGACATATGTCATCATCTCGATCGATATTAGACACATGTTACCATCTAATGAGTTACAATTTTGAAGAACTCTCCTTTATATAATAACATATTTTATAAATTTGTGAAAAAATGAAATATTTAATTGTAGGAGAAAAAATAAGATCATGCATATCTTTTGATTTCTTATGGTGATGAGATGTTTGGTCTCTTATTATTTTAATTGAAAAACTGATACATCATAGTACTAGATTATAAGATAATTGAAAAAACAATCAACCGATCTGGGGAATGTTGAAAACATTACCATTAGAATCTAAATAGAGGTAAACTCTATTGCAACAAAAATCTTGAAACCCAACTCTTCCTTGTGGTACATTCACTACTGTCACATTGGGATTCTCTTGTTCGATCGTTCTTTTCGCAATTTCTCCATTTGTTCCTCTCAATTCTCTCCACAAAAATTTTGCTCCTGAGTAAATAACATTAGTAATGATATATTAATTACTATGAAAAAGAAAGCAACAATTAATAAAATTGTTTTTGAAGCATACCTTGAGCGCAACATGGTGGATCGGCGCAAGAGGAAGTCACACACGGAGGATAATGAGGCCATTGAGACATCTCTTCTTATTTTATCTCTTAACTACTTCGATTGTTTTTGTTTTATTTGACCAAAGTATTCTCTTTAAATAGTATAAACAGCTATTAAGGATTTTGACACTAAGGAAACAAGATCTACTTTGATTTTTAAAAATAGAAAATATTAAATGTATGTAAAATTTATAAAAAAACTAAGAGAATATTAACATAAACACACGATTTTCACTTTTTGTGATTATTTGGCAACAAAATTAAAAATGGAAACTATTGACTAAAAAAATGAGAAAAATAGAAACTGCAGTTTTTAAAAATAGAAAATATCAAATGTATAAAAGACCCTATAAAATTTCTAATGTAAAAAAAAACTAAAAAAATATTAACATAAACACATGTTTTTCACTTTTTGTGATTATTTAGTAACAAAAATTATGTAATTGGATTTTTGAATTAAAAATAACATGTGTTTACATAAATCATCTCTAGCATAAATAAATCAACATGTATGAAAAATTATAACTCACAAGATTGTGATATGTGAGCTACAATTTTACAAACTCTCTTTTATATAATAAGATACATAGTATCATATTTATACAAAGCTACTAGAGTAGTTACAGAGAGATATTGAGAGAGTAATTACAGAAATTTAGAGAAATCTAATTAATTAGATTGACTTTGTTTTCTTAGAGCACTTTTAATGGTAAACTTATTAAAGGTTCATAACTCATAAATTTTAATATTAAAAAATTGTTAATGTAATGTGTGTAAGCTTTGGGTCCACACATATGTTTTGGTCCAATCAGATATTGTCATGTGTCAATGAACTAAATATTTAAGTTCATTGTGTAGAACTTTTTCATTAAATCTTTTTAGTTAAATAATCACTTTTAATTAAAGACACCCCAAATAATTCACCATTAAAAATGCTCTTAGTGTCAAGTTCCTTAATAACATCTATGTGCTTTTCTAGAAACAAAATAAATTGTATTTCAAATATGAAAAGATATTTATCTCTTACTTGACTAAATTATATAGTACCTCTTAACTATTTAATTTGTTGACAAAATTATACCTCTTAATTATTCATCTCCTTTATATAAAAGGGGAAGAAATAGAGGCTTCTAAGGCATGCCACATAGGCAAAATGCTGAATTTTCTCAGCCAATGAAACTGACACGTCACAAAGCCATGTCATATTTTCGTTTTTGGTGGGCTAATTCTAACAACATAAGCCCAATATTAAGTTTAAAGTTCTGAAAGTAAATTTGAGCCCATCTTGAAGACCAAAAGTCTTTCTTCTTCAATCTTCTTCTACGACGGTAAACTGAAACTAATCTCCATTGAATTCCTTCCACTGCCGTTACACAAAACCCTCCTGACTTACCGATTACACGATCCACCTTCCTCATAACACAACGCCCATCTTAAAATCCAGTCTTAAATTAGATCAAATCTCTTCCACTTCTCTCACTCTTAAATCTTAGTTGAAGATTAAATGGCTCCAGGACTGCCAAGCACATTCAACCCTATATATGTAGAACCCGATTAGGCCACAACACACCACTCATACCATCTTACTCTACCTTATCTCTTAAGAAAAAGATGGCCTCGCCCAACTCCGATGAACCCGAGACCTCTTGCGTTGTTCAGGTCCTAAAGGAAGCTCTCAAATGGGCTACGAAAAGGGCAGGTTGACATTTCAGTATAGTATTCCCCTTGATGCTCTGTTAATCGCATATAATATTCAATTAATATTTTTGTTATGTTTTTGCAGGCTCTGAACAATCTTGGTAGAATTTATATCGATTGCGGGATGTTAGATCAACCTGAAAACGCGTATAAGAATGCTCTAGACATCAAGGGCGTTCATCAATCAGGTAAATCATTCATGTGGAACATGGACAATGATAACTGTCTATTGAAATTTTCAGTTTGCATGATTTTTTTTCATTATCTTATTCAGTTTTACATGTTTACAGTCCTCTCAATTTAAGTCAGCTATAAGCCTGCTTTCTGGCTATGATAGTTGTTATGGTTTGGGGAGAGGAGAACAATGGGTCGATACACCTGCGGTTACTTAAATCTGCGGTTTCCGGTTATTGCAGGCGGATAAAGTGTCGATCTTGGACGATGTAATAGAACACTTGAAACAGCTACAAGCACAAGTTTAGTTTATGAGTTTAAGAGCCAACTTACCACAACAAATGATGATGCCATAATTACCTCCACCAAAATCAGTTCTCAGCATCCAACACTAACAACAGTAGTAGCAACAACAACAGTTTCAGATGTCGTTTCTCGCAGCAATGGCACGAATGGGAATGGGAAGTAATGGAAATGCTTATGGAGGTTTAGTTCCTCCTCCTCCTCCTCCACCATTGATGGTCCCTTCTATGGCTAACAGAGATTGCACCAATAGTTCTTCAGCTCCTTTAAATGATCCATACAGTGTTTTTCTCGCTCAGGTAAAAACCGCTTTTAAACTGTTTTCGAGAAAAGTGTTTCCGTTTTATACAAATCTTGAGAGCTCACTATTTTCGGTGTAGACAATGAATATGGATCTTTACAACAAAATGGCTGGCTTGCCTTCAAGTTCTTGGAATCACGAGAAAAGAGATTAGTCTATTGATCCATATATAGATCTTTAAAAGACCATTGTGTAGTGATTGTAACAAATAAACTGTTTTTGAGTATGGAAAAAACTCACAACTCCAGTAATTGTTAAAGTAAATATATAAACCCTTTTGTTATCTTGAGGACAGTAACAAGAAAATTATATTTCTCTTTCGCTCTCTTCCTCTTAAAGTATGTTAACTTCTCAAAGTTTAAAAATCTTGAATGTTATTATATTAGATCATATGCACAAGTTTTGTGTCTTGTTTTCACTGTTCAGGACTAACCAGAGACGTGGATGTTGTGGCCTTGCTCTGAGCTTTATGAGATGTCTTAGTGTCCTGAAGAGAGATCACAGTTTCAAAATCACCAACAAGAGCTTTCACTTTGCTCTTCCTTACTTTTGTCAACTTATTCATTGCCTCCTCAATTACATTGTTCAACAATGTAATCATTTTCTGTTCCTGCACAACTCTCTTTCTGAACTTGGTCCATCTCGGAGAAGAATCTTCTGGTTTTGGTTCAAGAACCTTCCCTCTTTTGAAACTCAGCTGCTTTGCTAGAATCACCTTAACATGGTACGATCACGAAATCTATTTTTGCTTTTGATTTAGATATTTTGACATTTATGATTGGTCATTTGATTTTGACTTTTTTTGTTGGAAAATGGCTCGACATTAGTTAAGGTAGAGATTTGACGACTTCACGTTGATGGTTATGGCTTTGAGATGTTTGATTTGGTCTTAAACTTTCAGTTCCGATCAAATTTATAAATTCGTCATACATTTATAAATTCATCACTCATCGTGTAGGGTAATGAATATGGGAGTGAAGTCAAGAACCAAACCCTTTAAGCTGACTTATGTTCGTTTATAATAAGAAGAAAACATGCTTTCTGAAGTCGAGAGGAAAACTGCTGTGTGTAAAGGTTACAAGAACAATGGGAAGTAAATTGAATTACTATATTCTGAAGATCCTCTTCGATATTGTAATTTGAATATTTGAAGCTAATTTGTGAGGTTTATTAGTGTGTATTTCAGGTTTGCGAGAGATAACCAGAGGGGTTTAGAAAACCTTCTTGGAAAAAGTATGCATACGAACAATTGTTATGATTTCTTTCTTCAGGCCTACACCGCGTTCACAACCCTTTCAAATGTGGGAGAGTATTAGAAGGATGAAATGTTGTTTTTATTTGCTTTTAGTGTTGGTCGTTGGAGTAATGAGGTGAATTCCTATCTAGATTAACTCTGCCGTCATGTCTTATCTTATTGGTTCAATGGTTTGATTGCTTTGACGATTCTATGTGATTTTGTTCACCTGCCTTCTTACACATATGCACACACTGGTTATTTTTTTTAATTGTTTAAGAGGATAATTCGTCCAAGGTTTTCCATATACCATTTTTGATGGGATTTCTTCATTGTTGTGTTCAAATAGTTTTATGGGAGCACACATGTCATCTTCGTTGGTGGAAGCCAATGCTATGAAAGTTACTAAATCACTTGAAATAACCACTTTCAACAAAGAACCTCATAAAGAATTGTTATATTCTTCTACAACCACCAAAAGAACCAATTGATGCAAAAAGTCATGTTTAAAACAAATAACCACCATAAGATCTAACCTTCCTCTCATCTCTCAATGTTTTTTGCATACATTTGGATTTACCACCAGTTTCATTCTTTTGTAACAATAAGATTTACCCTAATATGCAAGTCTCCACGAGTACTTGTAATTATTAACATCTTCATTATCATAACAATCTATACCATCCGCATTACATTATAGTACTGCATAACATTACATAACCGAAAAAATGAGAATATGTTCTTAAAAGGGAAATTTGGTTGTATAACCATAAAAAAAATTATATCTAATATTCTAACCAAAACCCCCATATGTGGCAATATCCTAACCATTAGATCTATAGGATTTGGCTATATTATTATATATAATTTTTTTCATGGCTAGACATCAAATTGACCCTTCATAAAAATTGGTAAATATAATATTGAGAATAAACCAAACCCGCGCAGAATACAATTTATAAATAACAAGGAGTAAAAAAACAAGTCAACCCTAAGTGAATAGAATATAACTAACTACAATTAATTTATTTAGAAAATAAGCTGCGTTTACAATTTTTATTAGATTTAAAAGGTTTTTTGCAATTTTGGCACTATGTTCCTTAATAGTTTGGATCGGGCCTCACTACCATAATACAATTTAATTCAAACCAAAATATATACCTAATTTATAAATAATAGATCCGGGCGTAGCCCGGAGAAACCCCTAGTTAATCATTAATAGCTTGACTAGTATATAAAGAGTAGTCATCCAAAGATTTTGGATGATCTTTGGTGATAGATTACGCGATTTTAAATAAATTCAACACCATCATAGATTCTTAGAAAAATATTTGCTCGATTGAGAACAAGCCTCTCCTTGATAAAGAAATTATCTACTATTATCAATTTTATGATATCTCATTTTTGTTCTTGGGATTATTGTATAATTTAGCTTATGGGTTCCTTTTAACTGTGTTTCTTTCATTCAGTTTGGAGTACAGTCATGGACTCTAAATTGGCTTTAGTAGATACAAATTGTTCTCTTAATAAACTGTCTATTATTTTTTTTCAGGATAGGAAATTAGCTTTGGACAAAGACATGTCAAGTCATATCACGTGGCAAGCTGTTGAATATCATGTCCACTATGGGTCATTGGGCCTCACATCTAGAATAATCAAGTTGATATTACTTACCAGGTTTGCCATTACATCGTTTGATTGTTAATATTCCGTAAATGTTTATACTCCATGCGGAACTAATCGTCTATTTGAACTATGAAGATCCATAAGTTTTTGGTTTCTTTCATTTACCGATTTAGTTTCCTAGGAACCTCATTATGATAAGATAGATTTATTCAGCATAGATGGAGCCGCTTATTGTTTAGTTTACAATATGCTTTCGCAGGTGATCCTTCAAGGTTTGTTTAGATCTTTTGATGAAGTTTGTTCGGAGCAAACTCAAGTTTTAGATGGTGTTTACTAGTTTTCACTGACATTTAGAGGCCATTAGTTTGTAATTATTGAGGTTGGAATTCCCTCCCTCGAAAATAACACCGCGAAAACAGTTATAAAATCATATCGTATCCTGATACGGAACAGATTTGCGGACAGATAATCTGCCAAAACCCAGTTCGCCGACAGGTACGATTTTGCTGAAAGACTAGACACTTTGTCGAGAGTTGTCAAGCTCACCGACATATTCGCTGAGAGCAGCTCCAATTCGCCAACAAGTCCAATTTGCTAAGAGTTGGGGCAATTTGCCGAGAGTCTCCCAATTTGTCGAGAGCTAGCAGACCTAGTTTGCCGAGGGTTTCCATAACAATTCGCAGAGAGCTAAAATATCTAGTCTCGATTCCCACAGTAATCCTTGATTGTGTTTAATTTTAGTAAATTATTATTTCTTTTTTACATGATTCAGACTAGGGGTGGGCATGGTCGGTTTTGGTTCGGTTCAGTTCGGTTTTTTTGGTTTTTTGGTTTTAGGGAGAAGGAGTCCATATAGGTATCATACTAGTTTCGGTCCAGTATATTTCGGTTTTGGTTCGGTTTCGATCGATTCGGTTTGATAATAATGAAGTCCATATAAGAACCGAAATATATTTGGTTCGGTCTGGTTATGGGTATTACTCCAAACCAAAACCGAAACCAAAATATTACGAACACATTCAACACATTTAAGGTTTCATCGAAGACGTCAACATATTTAAGTAAAACTAAAACATCTTTATCTATGAAATTGAAATATAGTATGATAGTATTAAACAAAAGTAAAACTGAAACCTGTCAAATGTATCAAACTAAAGTGAAACCAAAGTCGATTTGACATTTTGGTGATGTCGTTTCTAAATATGGTCGGTCTAATGTTTATGATGTTGATATTAAATGTGGCTAATATATATAATGTATATAATGTTTCGGTTTTATTCGGTTTTGATTTCGGTTATGAGTTATAAACGAAACCGAACCGATACCTATGGACTAATAGGTAGTGTATGTAGGTTATGGACTTAACCGATACCCATAACATCAGTTCGGTTTGGTTCAGTTATTCGGTTATGGGTTTTTATGTCCACCCCTAATTCAGAATATGGATGTTTCGTTACTTCTATATGGCAGGATTGTGGATCTCCTATGACGAGATTGTGGTTCATCCTATGTATTCCAAATTCATGGAAACAAAAAAAGTGAGCTATGAAATGCGTAGTTTATGTGTCTACTACTAGTACATATTTTTATCTTACATTGATTTAATCTTTAAATTTATATATTATTGTTCTATGGTGATGCAAATAATTAAAATCTACTTTAATTCTTTCAATGGAGAATCAATTCCTCCATCTCAAGTCCTTCCCTTTACAACTTTTTCTTTAAATTGGTACTTTTCCTAAATTTGGAAAAATAAAAAAAATCAAAAGATAATACAAAAAAAAGGATGGGATTCAACAAAATAAAAAACCTCCTCAAATTGCCAGAAAATACAAGAATCCACCAGAAGAAAAAGAAAAGAAAAAATCTCATTTCCAACTAATTACAACCCCTAATCCCCTATTAAACCATTATTTAAAAACTAAATAAAAAAACCGAAAAAAAATCCAACACCAAGTCAAATCAAAACTCAGACGAGTTAACACACCTACTCCGACTCACACTCTCACCGGAATTTAACAACTCTTCCCAATCAATCTCATTCTCTGGCGAAGAAGCATCATCTTCCATCTGAGCTCTCAACACTTCCAAAACCCTCTTAGCTTTCAGCTTCGCTCTCTCTCTTCCACATCTCTCAACTTTCACCAACTCCTCCACAACATTAGCTGCCATAGCTAAACCTTTAAACCTCAATCCACCATCATAACTCAAACCATACAAAACCGCAACACAACTCTCCTTAGTCGACTCACTAACCTCTCTCCTCAAAACCCAAACCATACATTCAACACCACCAGAGTCAAGCAAAGCTGGTCTACTCAAAGAACAAGAAGCCATATTACAAAGAATCAACAAAACACGATTTGTCATTTCTCCTAATCTCACCATGTTTAGTAAAATCTGCACACCTCCAAGTTTCACTAACTTCCTTCTATTACTCTGTATTAAAGAGAGATGATATAAAGCTAAACATGAGTCATGACGAATTAACTCACTACCAACTTTAATTAAATGTAGTAACGGTTCTAAACCACCAAGAACACCAATAGCTGTTTTGTTTTCGTCTTCTAAAGATAAACTGAAAATCAATCCCGCGCAATGTTCTTGCGCTTCTAAAACCCCACTCTTAAGTACATCAACTAAACTCGGAACAATACCTGACCGTACTATCTTCACTTTGTTAGTTTTCTCCAAGGAAAGATTCACTAAAACCGCGGTCGCGTTCACTTGGACCGTCGTGTAACGCGAAACTATCAACGACTTGAGAACAGAGATTATCCTTGTAGTACAAAGATTAATTCTTGAAGCTTCGTCAACTTTGGTAACACCGCGAATCGAAACTAATGCTTCTTCTGTTTCTGAGATGCTATTGCTGTTTAGTTTTATGAGAACTGCATCTTCTTCTGGACTACTAGAGTTTGGTTCGATTTCGGTTGATGATGGTGAAGAAAAGCAACTTGGCCGAGTCGTTAACTGTAATACACGGCTTGATGAAGCTACTGACTCATCAGAGCTTGAATTGAAGTAGTTAGGTCTCCGATCAAGCTCCGTTGCGGCGTGGTCAAGTCTCACTAAAGGTTTATCTTTTATAGCTTGTATAAGCTCTTTTTCAGAAACAGAAACTTTTCGAGTTTTCGCCATTAATGAGAAGATAAGCTTCTCCGCGGCGGCGATATCTAGCGGTTGCGGTGGTGGAAAACTCCAGCGGTGGCACCAGTTTAGAATGGCGGATTTTAAAGCGAGATTTGGTATTATGGTGGAGAAATCTGGTGGTGGAGTTGGAGTGAAGCCTAAGGTTTTTGAAGCGATGACACAAGCTCGTTCGTAGGAGTGACCTGAAGAGACTATGATTGGGTCAGCCATTAAAGAACCGGAGATTGGACAGAGAAATTCAGATGGGATTTCTGGTTTAGTCACTGGAGTCTCTGTTTTGGTCGGAGAAGAAGAAGATCGGGAGAAAGAGATTCTCCATTTGGATTTGGTATTGGAGAGAGGAGAGTTGTTGTTGTTGTGTTGTGAGTGAAGAACCATGAGTTTGATTACTGGTCGTTGAATCTCCATTTGATTTAAAGATTTGATTTTTTGGAGTTAGAGTAGAATTGTTGTTGAAGGAGAAGAGGAAGAGCCATGAATGGTGATTAAAGATGAGATTTTTGTGGGATATGACTTGTGAGAGAGAGATTTGACAAAACAGGAAAGAGAGATTTTGGGAGGGAGATTTTTTGTTGGTTGTTGTTGTTAAACTGTGGACTTGGTCATGGTCCATGAGTATCATTCATGGATATTATTCTGGTGATGGTTTATTTTATTTTTGTATGATGTTTAAAATGAAAGATTTTTAATTTTTAGCAGGTAAAAGTGAATATACGTCCTTTGTGAGATTTGTTTGATTGGAGAATTTTTCTTTGATTTTGGATTTTGTGATTCACATGTGTGTTTTTTTCCAACTGTTTTGTATATAGAGCATTGATGATTTTTTTCTTTCTTTCAACATTTCTGATTTTTTTTATGAATTTTACAATATTTAGATAATTAATTTTATTATGACTCTAATCAATAAAAATGTTTTTTTGGAGAATGATAGAGCGATATATACAAACGGTGAACAGATAACTCGGTATCCCTTTTGGTGGGCTTAGGACTCTCTCATTCATTCAGAAGCTTTGCTTTTGTACTGTTGTGAGCTTTCGGATAAGAATTGTGTGGTGGGTATTGATTTAGTTCAAACTGTTTACGCCGGAAACTGTTCCAGACTGGTGGTTTCTTGTCGGAGATAAGGGTATTTCAGCTGTGAGAGTGCGTTTCTCTGGTGTTATAAGCATTTCAGGTGTTGTTCTAAGTTTATAGTCGTTCGGGGACGAGTTAAAGCTGAGTTTCAATGTCGTCTGGAATAGATAAAGTTTTGATGAAGTTGACGCTACATGATGTGGACGAGCCGTTCGACTTGCCGGATGAACCGGAGTATTGTTCTATTGAGGAAAATCGAAGAAGCTTGATTGGAAGAGTTCTAAACCCAGATTATCAAAATGTGGCAGATCTGGTTCTAGATATGCCAAGAAAATGGTCTATGGTGGGGAAGGTTAGAGGTGTGGCTCTGTCCAAAGAAAGATTCCAGTTCATTTTTCAATCTTTGAGAGATTTGGAAGAGATTCTTCATAAAGGAGCTCAAACTTTCAACCAATGGAGCTTGGTTATTGATAGATGGTTAGAGAATCCACCGAGGGATTACCTTCAGTTTATACCAGTATGGGTGAGGATGAGAAACATACCGGTGAATCATAAAACGGAGCTCTCGCTTCTCCGACTTGGGGGGTTTGCCGGAAAGGTGGTTGAGCTAGCTTTTGACCCAATGAAACCACAAAGGAATGACTATATTAGGGTCAAGGTGGAATTCAATGCTGCGATGCCTGTTAGGCAGTTTAAAGTGGTGAATCTTCCAAAAGGAGGTCAGACCAAGGTATGGTATGATTTTGAGAAAATTCAAAAAAGATGTTACACGTGCTTCAGGCTGACTCATGACCAAGCAAAATGTCCTCTTTTCTCGGAGTTGAAAGGAAGTTTGAAAGCAAAGGAAAAACAGGTTGCTGGTCAGAGCAGTAGTGGGAAGGAGCCTTACCTGAAAGACGATGATCCTCTTTTTGGGGTCTTATCAGAGGAGCAAGTGGGTATTGATCCGTCAACAGGTAATGCGAGAATAGCGGAAGAAGTTCTTGAAGGAATGAGATTATACTTGTTGGTCCCTTCTGGTGATGCTTTGGTGGTTAAGAAAGCTAGAATTAAGAGCTCGGTAGAAGAGTTGATGAAAGATCCAATTAGAAAGAAGATGAGCCTAAGTTTGGAGCCAGTTCCTACTGTAACTAGTGATGTGAACAAAGGGAAGGGCCTAGTGTTTGAGTATCAGGGGAAGAAGGAAAGATCAGTGGAGGTGACTGCAAAACAGAGAAGTGATAAGCTGCTATCGGATGCTATTGGCAGTGGGAGAGCTAACTCCTTTGTGCCTCTGTGTGACGGCGTTCTATCTGAAGGTGCCTTAAACCTTTTCACCTCTGTGAACCCTTCTTATTATGATCATCCAACGACTTACAGAGCTGGCTTCTCTGAAGCTAGCTCATACGGGAGATCAAAAAGAAAAGGAAAACAGAGGAAGAGGCCTCATGTCAGCAAAAGAAGGCTCCAGGGTTTTGATCCTACGAATCAAGGAATTATTGATGTTAAAAAGAAAGGTGTTATTGTTGGCAAGGTGGTCAAGAGAAAGGCAGAGGGAGAGTTGGTTGTTTTTGATCATGAGGCTCAGCGTCTCAAAACATTGGTAGTCCCAATTGAGGGACTGTCCAATATCTAATGAGCATTTTAAGCTGGAATTGTCAAGGATTAGGCCGGGTCGACGACTTGACAATTCTAAGACTTCAAGAAATACGTAAAAAATATTTTCCTGAAGTTTTGTTCTTGATGGAGACGATGAATAAAAGAGATGTGGTGGTGGACTTACAAGAGTATTTGGGGTATAACAGGATTTTCACGGTTAATCCAAGAGGTACTAGAGGAGGCTTGGCCTTGTTCTGGAAAAGTTGTGTAGATATTGAAGCTCTTTTTTATGATCATAATTTGGTGGATGTTCATATTTAGTTTGGGGAGTTTAGTTTCTTTGTGTCTTGTGTGTATGGTAATCCTAATCCTGAGTTCAGGCAACCGGTGTGGGAGGGGTTGGTAAGAATAGGGATTCAAAGGAAAGAGAGTTGGTGTATGCTAGGAGATTTCAATGAAATTAGACACAATGGAGAGAAGATTGGGGGTCCTATAAGAGGTGATAAATATTTTGCTCCTTTCAATGAGATGCTCAGAGATTGTGAGATGGTTGAATTAGGCTCTACAGGTAATGACTTTACTTGGGGAGGTTGGAGGCACAAAAAATTCATCCAGTGTAAACTTGATAGGTGTTTTGGTAATAGGAATTGGTTCAGAGTCTTTCCTGCTTCCAATCAATCTTTCTTGGAAAAAAGAGGCTCGGATCATAGGCCTGTTTTAGTGAAGCTCCTTTCGTCTGCGAAGGTTTACAAAGGTTGTTTTCGCTTTGACAAGAGGTTTCTTAATAAGCCTATGGTAAAAGAAGCCATTGAACAAGCTTGGGCACCAGGTTATTTTGGGAGGGAAACCATGGTGTCTGATAAGCTCAGAGCGTGTAGAAAAGCATTGAGCAGATGGAAGAAACAGAATGACATGAACTCTAAAGATAAGATGATCCAGATCCAGAAAGAGTTGGAGATTCAACAGTCTGCTATCTCACCTGATTTCCAACATACTATGTTTCTAAAGAGTAAATTAAAAGAAGCATACAAGGAAGAAGAGATGTACTGGAGCCAGAAGAGTGATGAAAGATGGATGGCTGAAGGGGATAAAAACTCAAAATTCTTTCATGCCTCTGTCAAAGCAAGTAGAAAAAGGAAAAGGCTTGAATTTTTGTTGGACTCTAATGGGATTTTGCAAAAATCTGAAGCAGCTAAAGGAGATGTGGCGTCAAAATTCTTTCAAGATTTGTTTACTTCTTCTGGTGCAGCTAGTTTTTCAGACATCTTCTGTGATTTCCAGCCTAAAGTTACTAAGGAAATGAATGAAAGTTTGATAAGAGTGGTAACTAGTGAGGAGGTTAAGGAGGCAGTTTTCTCCATTAAACCAGCCAGTGCTCCTGGGGCTGATGGAATGACGGGTCTTTTTTTCCAGAAGTACTGGAGTATAGTGGGAGAGCAGGTTGTCAAAGAGGTAAAGGCTTTTTTCTCCTCTGGCACTTTCCCTAAAGAATGGAATTATACTCACCTGTGCCTTTTACCTAAAGTGATCTTACCAAAAGAAATGTCTGATTTGAGACCTATAAGTCTTTGTTCTGTCCTCTACAAGATAATCTCCAAGGTTTTGGTCTTTAGGCTTCAACCTCTCCTGCAGTTGATAGTATCTCCTACGCAATCAGCCTTTGTGGCTGAGAGATTAATTTCTGATAATATTTTGGTGGCTCACGAGATGGTGCATGCGTTGAGAACTCATGAGCCTATAGCTTCAGAATTTATGGCCATCAAGTCAGACATGTCAAAGGCTTATGACAGAGTTGAATGGCGTTATGTTCATGACTTGTTGAGAGCTTTGGGGTTTCATCATCAGTGGATTGAGTGGGTAATGACCTGCATCACCTCTGTTACTTACTCAGTGTTGATCAATGATAAACCATTTGGTCTAATATCTCCAGAGAGAGGATTAAGGCAAGGGGATCCTTTATCCCCTGTCCTTTTTGTGATGTGCACTGAAGGTCTTACTCACATGCTTGAACAGGCGGCTTTGAAAGGGTCTATTGAAGGTATTTCCTTCTCTCCTACTGGACCCATGATCCATCATTTGCTTTTTGCAGATGACAGTTTGTTCATCTGTAAAGCTAACAGAGAACAAACTGAATTGCTACAAAAGATCTTAAGAGATTATGGTAATGCAACGGGTCAAAGAATCAATATCAACAAATCATCGATTACCTTTGGAGCTAAGGTGAAAGAAGAAAGGAAAGAGGAAATCAGGCTCATTACTGGCATCTCAAATGAAGGGGGTGCAAGTAAGTATCTTGGTCTGCCAGAATGCTTCAGTGGATCCAAGGTTCAAATGCTGGAATACATTGTTGAAAGGCTTAAATCGAAGTTGAATGGATGGTTTGCTAGAACCCTGTCTTTGGGAGGTAAGGAGATTTTGTTAAAGGCTGTAGCGATGGCACTTCCAGTGTATGCTATGAGTTGCTTTAAACTCCCTAAGACTACCTGTGACAAATTAACAGGAGCTATGGCTGATTTCTGGTGGCAATCTTTTGAACATAAGAAGACGATCCATTGGTTAAGCTGGGACAGACTAAGCTTATCCAAAGATCAAGGAGGGTTGGGGTTCCTTGATATTCAAGGGTTTAATCAAGCTCTTTTAGCTAAACAAGCATGGAGGATTCTGCAGTTTCCTGATTGTTTGTTCTCGATGGTGATGAAAAGCAAATACTGTCAATCTAGTGGTTTTTTGCAGGCTGGTTTGGGGATAAGACCTTCCTATGCGTGGAGAAGCATTATTTTTGGAAGAGAACTTCTCCAACGAGGTTTAAAAAAAGTTGTTGGTAATGGTAAATCTTCTAGAGTTTGGATTGACCCATGGATTTTTGATGGTATTATGAAGGTTCCTCTGGTGAGAAATGACACCATTGATCTTAATCTCAGAGTGTGTGATTTGATTAATGTTGAATCAAGGGACTGGAGGCTGGATAAGGTGGCAAGTCTATTCTATCCATGGGAGAAAGATTTGATTCTGTTAACAAAACCAGTGGTGGATAGAGATGACTTTTGGTGCTGGCAACATAACCGGAGTGGAGAGTATACAGTGAGGTCTGGTTATTGGTTCTTCAATCAGATTAATAAGGCTGAAGCTATTAGACAGGCGGAGAGCTTACCTTCCACAAATGATATCAAGGCTAAGGTATGGCTACTCAAAACTGCGCCAAAAATTAAATCCTTCTTATGGAGAGCAATGTCAAGAGCTATTTCAGTTCCTGATAGATTAGCTTCAAGAGGAATGAAAGTGGACTTAAGGTGTCAATTTAGTGGTCTTGAGACAGAGAACATCAATCACGTTTTGTTCTCTTGTTCTCTAGCAAGGCAACTATGGGCGCTTATGGGATTCCCACATCCAGAAGGGGGTTTTGATGGTTCTTCTTTGTTCTCCAATATGTTCTTCCTGCTAAATCTGGACAAGAATTTCTCTATTCCTTTTAAGATTAGAAGGAGTTTTCCTTGGATTTTGTGGAGGCTGTGGAAAAACAGGAATTCTTTTGTGTTTGAAGGTAAAAGGTTTTGTCCTACGGCTACTGTCAAGAAGATGAAAGAAGACTCTGAGCTGTGGTTCTTAGCTCAGGAAAATAAAGGAAATCAAGATAAGGAGGTGGGTTTTGAGACCGGAAAGAGGAAAAAGAAGTGGAAAAAACCACCTGACCTTTGGCTCAAATGTAATATTGGTTTTGCTTGGTCTTCAAAGGACAAGTTGGGGGGGTGTGCGTGGGTTCTGAGAGATACAACTGGCAAAGTTTTATTACATAGTCGAAGAGGTTTTGCTAACTTACGGTCAGCTCAAGAAGGAAAATTGTTATGTTTTGTTTGGGCAGTGGAGGCTTTGAGAGCTCACAACTTAAGCAAAGTTATTATAGGGGTGGATGCTTTAGAGCTAACAGGGGCTCTGCTTAGGCCAAAAGCGTGGCCTAACTTCCAAGCTCAAGCTAATGAAATGAGGATTGTTTTAAAGAATATAGAGGAGTGGAGGATTGAGGTGGAGACGTCCGAGACTAATAGAGGGGCCTTTCTCATTGCTCAAAGTGTCTCAAGACATGATCGCATTCACTCTTACGTAGCTCAAGGTCATCCTTACTGGTTATAAGAGGTCTTTGATGATGAGAAAGGCGCTCCCTCTCTATGAGGTTTTGTCTCGTGGTTTGATGTTATTCAATCATTTTTTGGGATGGCTTCTTATGCATCAAAGTGGATTTTTAGTCTTCAGGCCTTAGTTAGGTCGCTGTCCATTCTTGATAGAAAGGATCTTTTTGTTTACAACTCTAGGTGGGTCTTGTTTGTTGGAGATCGCTTATGAGGTTGTCTTTTGGTGTAAATATGAACAACTTTGACCTCTTTGGTCACTTAAGGAAAATCTAACCAGTTGACAAAAAAAAAAGATAGAGCGATATATACTAGAATAGTTGAAAATGTAAAAATATCGATACCGGTTTCAGTACCGGTAGTTTTATAAAATTTTGTGATTAGTACTAATCAAACCAATATACTATTACAATCGTTATCAATCCTACTCAATAGTTTAGAAACGCAAGATTTTTGTCTCTTCTCCTCCATCTTTTCATTTTGCAAATGATATGTTTAGCTAAAAATGAAACGACCCGACCCGTTTTTTTTTTTTTTTTAAACAATAAACCCTTGGTCTCGGACTAGCATTCCCATAAATGTTATCCTCTACAACCAAGCAAGCATGCACAGACAACCAGCGGATAACAAACAATTAAACCAGAAATCAACTCCAATAAAATAACCGGTTCTACCACAATTTCCAAATCAAGATTCCACAAAAACCAACAACCTAACAGCCGTTCTAAACAGAAAAGGAAACAATAGAAATCACACAGCACGAAACCGAGACCCTAGATCATCTTCCTCTTCGTTGCCATGATTCCACGATCACAATTTGCCTTTACCTGCATCACATGGAAAAAAGAGATGCGTGAGTATTATCATAAATACCCAGTGAGACGGTCCTCCCATCTACGACTGCGCACTCAGACGCGATGGATCCGCTCAGGCAAACACGCATCAAACAAACACACAAAACACAACAACGGCTCAACCACAGCCCAAACAGGCGGCCTGTCGATCGACACTACCACTAGGTGTCGATCGACACCCCTGTTCACACCTGTCGATCGACACACCCACGGTGCCTGTCGATCGACAGCTCCACAGGACCCTGTCGATCGACACAACCTCTAGGTGTCGATCGACAGCTCCTCGATCACCTGTCGATCGACACAACCTCTAGGTGTCGATCGACAGCTCTCGCGTGACCCTGTCGATCGACACACCCAAGTGCTGTCGATCGACAGGTCGTCGCAGATTCATGGGAAATCGATCATTATCCTCTCGGATCGATTCCTCCTCTGCGTTAACACGAAACCTGCACGAAAAACACATTCCACACAATCCAAACACAATTCACAGACACAATCAATCCACAACACAATTCAATCAATCAATTTAACCTACCACCAATCAACCCTAACGAATCCACCGGCCCAGAAGCCATGGTCACACACTCACCTTAGATTTTCGGATAGACTCTGATAGAATTGGGGCTAGACACGAATCCACGACAATCTCTACAGGAAAACTCCTCCAAAACTCTCAAGAAATGAAACCCTAATTCCAAAAACTCACAGGAAACAGAGAACTCCTCTCAAACTCTGTCAACTGCGTTTTTGGGACTTTGTTTCGCTCAAATGCGGCCAAAACCCCTTAAATACGAAGCCCTAAGGTTTCCCCAAACCGGCCCGGTCCAATTGGACGACTTAAATCGAACCAGAAAAACAGCCAATTCGAGCCCCTATCGATCGACATACACTAGGTGTGTCAATCGACAGCCCTTAAGAGCCCTGTCAATCGACAGACACCACGTGTGTCGATCGACAACCCCTCCATTTTACCAAAAAATGGTTCAAGGGCGTCACAATTCTCCCCCACTAAAACTGGATTCGTCCTCGAATCCTCTAACGCTATCCACCAAGCTACCCTGGCCTAACTCGCCAGCAATACCGGAGACTACATCTCCCAGACCCTCTCGAGGTTCACATCCGTCCTATGCACATAGACCCGTCTCAGACATTGATTGCCCATAGCTCATAACCACCATCTAGCTTTCGGGATCGTCACCCCTCAGCTCTAGGTGTCTAGTATCAACCCACCTCAGTCCGTGCAGTCCTGACGGTGTTTGATACTCAATCATCTCCACACACCTCAATCCATCAAGACACACAGTCTATCAAGCTCTCGGTATGCAAAGATCTGCCAGAGGTCGCAACCTCCCAAACTATCCCCATACCCTCACGATCTCAGTCCGCGCAGTCCTGACGATCGATCGGTATGCGGGGAACCCACTGTCCCCCGGAGAGACGCATCTCTCAAGATCTGCCGGAGACTCATCTCCAAGAAAGAACAATGTCTATCTCTGAGCTATGCAATCAATTCCTAACGTCTATAATGCACCTCTGACCGGAACTACCTCCTAAGGTCTCACATGATATTCCCCTCCCGGAATACCATCACAAGCGTGATCATCACAGATCACCCGGACCATCCCTCACCTCGGATGTCCCTGCAGAGTCTCCCTGGAACTAGACAGTTCTAACCACCGTAAAACTTCTATTCCGAGACTCTCTCTCACACACACACACAAACCGTTAGAGTCCCCACCGAAACTGGCAAGTTCTATCCGCAATAAAACTTCTATTTCGGGGTTCTCTAACCACAAACACATGACTCTCAAAGTCAAAACATAAGAAAAACAATTTCTTATTCACTGGAAAAATGTCATAATCATTACAACTTTAATGAAAATACAAAAATCCACAACCAAAAAAAACCTCACCACACACGGTGATCACAACACAAAAACTGGAAACCATAAAGAAAAACGAATTCACTCTTCTGCTTGCTTCTCGAACCACTTCTTGAACTTCGTTTTCATCTTTGCCTCTGGTTCCCAAGTCTCCTCCTGAATACCGCAACAATCCCACAAGACTCTCAACAACGGCACTCTCTTCCGGCGTAGAACCTTGATACTTCTCTCAAGAATCCTAACCGGCCTCATCCCAACAGTCAGATTTGGCTGAAGATCTGCAGGAATCGTCACTGCTACCTCCTCAGAAGCATGCAAGCATCTCCTGAGTTTCGAAACGTGAAACACATCATGGAATTTCTCCATAATCGGAGGCAGCTCCAACCGATAAGCAACTTGTCCCACACGTTCCACAACCCGGAACGGACCCATGTACCTCGTAATCAGCTTATCCTCGGACATGGACCTGTTCAGACCCCGCATCATCGCCATCTTGAGATACACTCGATCTCCGACTGCAAACTCCAACTCTTTCCTTCTCCTATCGGCGTAGCTCTTCTGCCGATCCAGAGCTTCTTTCATGTTCAGCTTCACAACACGGATCTTCTCCTCAACAAAATCAGCCCCAAAGATGCTCCTCTCCCCCACTTGGGTAAAACATAGTGGAGTACGACATGGCCTCCCATACAACGCCTCAAAAAGAGCCATCCCGATACTCGCCTGAAAACTGTTGTTATATGCGAACTCCACCAAACTCAAGTGATCCGCCCAATGACCACCACAATCTAGCACGCACATCCTCAACCGATCTTCTAGTGTCTGAATCGTCCTTTCGGACTGCCCATCCGTCTGCGGATGATTAGTTGTACTCATGTGCACATTAGTGCCCATCTCAGCCTGAAAAGCTCTCCAGAACACCGAAGCAAACCTCGGATCTCGATCCGACACAATACTCGTTGGCACTCCATGCAACCTCATAATTTCCTTCACATACTTCTTAGCCAAGACCTCCGCTCCGTCTGTCTTCTTAATGGCCAGAAAATGTGCTGACTTAGTCTGACAATCCACAATCACCCAAATCGAGTCATAGGTCCGAGAAACCGGCAACCCTACCACGAAATCCATGGTAATCATGTCCCACTTCCACTCTGGAATGGGTAAACTCTGTAATAAGCCAATAGGAACCTGATGCTCAGCCTTCACTAATTGACACACATTGCAAGCTGCAACCCAATCTGCCACATCTCTCTTCATCCCGACCCAATGATAATACCGTTTCAAATCCCGATACATCTTAGTCGCTACCGGATGAATCGAAAACTTACTCGCATGAGCTTCTCTCAGAATTTCCTGCCTCAAGTCCTCATCCTTAGGAACACAGACTCGTCCATGCACTAGGATAGTCCCGTTAGCAGAAACCTGATATTCGGAACCAGTAGCCTTGGAGAGATCTAACAACACTGGATCCTTCTCCCGAGCTACTCGGATCCTGCTCAATAGATCCGCCTGATCCCTGCCGCTAACCCCAACGGTTCCTCTGAAGTAACACACAACCTTAAAGTACTCAACTCACTCACAAGAGCCTCCACATCCCGCTCCTGAGATGAATCATACCTCCTTCGACTAAGAGCATCAGCTACAGTGTTAGCCTTACCCGGATGGTAGACAATGTCCAGGTCGTAATCAGCCAACAACTCTGACCATCGCCTCGGTCGTACATTTAAATTCTGCTGAGTAAAAATGTACTTCAGATTATGATGATCAGTGAACACCTGAACTCTGCCACCATACAAGTAAGACCTCCAGATTTTCAACGCGAAGATCACTGCAGCCAAATCTAAGTCATGAACAGGATAATTGCCTTCATGCTTCCTCAACTGCCTTGAAGCATAAGCAATCACCTTACCCTGCTGCATCAGCACACAACCCAAGCCAACTCCCGAAGCATCTGTGTACACCACATAAGGCTCACCCTGTTCAGGCAACGACAATACTGGTGTACTAGTCAACATCGTCTTCAGCTTCGCGAAACTCAACTCACAATCAGCCGACCACACGAAAGGAACATCTTTCCCCGTCAGCTTCGTCATGGACTAAGCCATACTCGCCAAACCCTTGACGAATCTCCGATAATAGCCTGCCAACCCAAGAAAACTCCTGATCTCAGTTGCATTCCTCGGTCTAGGCCAATCTCGGATAGCCTGAAACTTCGCCGGATCCACAGAAACTCCTTCTGCAGAAACGATGTGACCCAGAAATCCCATCTCTCTCTGCCAGAAACTGCACTTACTCAAATTCGCAAACAGCTTCTGTTCCCGCAACTTCTCTAGAACTCTCCTCAAATGAACCTCATGTTCCTCCAGACTCTTCGAATATACAAGGATGTCATTGATGAAGATGATTACGAACTCATCCAGATACTCCTGAAAAACTCCGTTCATCAACCTCATAAATGCCGCCGGTGCATTCGTCAACCCGAATGGCATTACTACAAACTCAAAATGCCCATACCGAGTCCTGAAAGCCGTCTTCCGAACATCTGCTTCGTCTATCGGAATTTAGTGGTAACCGGATGCCAAGTCAATCGTAGAGAACCAAGTAGCCCCTCTCAATTGATCTAACAACTCATCAATTCTCGGAAGAGGATACTTGTTATTCACAGTGACTCGGTTAAGACCTCGATAATCGATGCACAACCGGAAACTACCATCTTTCTTCTTCACGAACAACACCGGTGCTCCCCACGGTGAAGTACTTGGTCGAATAAAACCCTTCTCCAACAACCCCACCAACAGCCTCCGGCATTATAATCGTGGCCAAGTAAGCCTCGCAACCCATCTCAATCATTGTCTCAGCTTGAACCAGGGAGATCACAAGACTACCTGAAGTCGGTCTCACTCCTTGATAAACCAACCTACCACCTTCACGTTCAAATACCACCCGACCCCGATGACAATCCAGATGGACTCTGTACCGATTCAACCAATCCATACCAAGGATAACATCGTACAGCTCTACCGGACTAATCACCAAGTCAGCTGGCATCAACTCTCCCGCTACCAGAATATCCACCTCCTTCGCCCGGCCATGCGTAGCTAGAAATTCTCCTCCAGCAACCATAACCGGTCCAGTCTGCTCACCAGCGTCACTCCGGATACCACTTCTCTCGGCATGGTCCGGAGTAATGAAGCAATTCGATGCTCCAGAATCAAACAACACATGGGATTCACACCCACCTACAAACAAGGTCCCTACACAATTCCCAAGTGCTAAGCAACCTAACTTTCATTAACAGGCAAAACTCTAAAACCAGCACCAAGAAATTCTACACTACTGAATTTACAAAGTCTGAATTAGAAAGTTACCTGTGATCGGCCTCGAGCTCGGCTCTCCCGGCGCTGCAATAGCCGGCGGACGCTCCATCACCGCGATCTGGTCCAAAGGCTGCACCGCCCCATACTGAGCTACTGGCTGGACCACTGCCACCGCCAACGGCTGCAACTTCGGACAGTTCGGCCTGATGTGCCCCGACTCTCCACACTGATAGCACGTTCGAGCCGCTCGAACCTCACCCTGCTTCGGGCAACTCGCCCTCTTGTGGTTTAGACTCCCACAAATGTAACAGCCTCGGCCACCCTGGCCCGATCCCGAAGCGCCTTCCCACTTCCTCTTCTGTCCTTGCGCAGGCTTGCCGCCTTTGCCAGGACCTGCCTGCTGCACCTGCTGCTGCTGAGGCCTCCGAGGCTGAACAGCTGGAACTACAATCGCAGCCTGCTCCCTCAGATCCTCCTCGATCTGCGCAGCCACCTCTACCAGCTCCACTCTACTCCCGAACCTGATGCCTCTGCACCGAGTCCGCAAATCTGGTCGAAGTCCTCGCAAGAACCTCCGAACCTGAGCCTGCTCATCTTCCAAGCTCCTACCAGCATAACCCAGGAGTCTGTTAAACTCCACGTCATACTCCCGCACCGACCTCGTGCCCTGAGTCAAGTCCAAGAACCTCGCCTCTAAACGATCCAACGCCTCCTGAGGAAAGAACTTGGAGTTGAACTCCGTCACAAAATCTGACCACGCCATCGCAGTCCCGGCCCATCTAGCCGCCACACTCCTCCACCAGAGGTATGCATCACCGTCCAAATAATTGACCGCCAAGTCAACCTTGTATCCCTCGGGACACCTAATCGAGCAAAAGTTCCGCTCCACCCTCATCCGCCACTCATCAGCCTCCTCAGGCTTCACACTTCCCGCAAAAGAACCCGTACCGATCCTCTGCATCTGCTCCATCATACGGATATACGACGGAACCTCATCAGCAACTGCAGCACTCGGCTGCACCTCTGCCACTCGTGGCAACTCCGGAGCCTGCACTGGCACCGCACCCGGTAACTGCTACAACAACTGACTCAGCATATCAGCCAGACGGTCATCTCTAGCTTGGGCTACACCCGCGGCCGCAACCGTACCCACAGCTGGACCAACACCACCAGCACCACCAGCCTCAACGGGACCCAAACCAGCCCCTACAGGACCCACACCGGCCCCAACAGGACCCAAACCGGCCCCCACACTGGCAGTCACACTGGCAGCCTGACCATCATGCACCGACTGCTGACCTGCCGCAGGCCCATGCGCGGAACTCTGAGCCTCACTAACGACTGGCTCCTCAACGATTCCACGACCCCGGCCTCAGCCCCCACGACCACGTCCTCTAGTAGCTCTAGCCATCTCACTGCACTCACAAGCAGCCCAACTAAGCACTAGAAAGACCAACCACAAAACAATCAACATTTACCGTGGAATCTCTTTGAAGGCTCGAAGGAAGATGATCTAGAACCCCCAAACTCACAGAATTGCAAATTTACCAATTTTAATCCTAACAGTTCTAGCCCGTCCTAAAACCGTATCGCTCTGATACCAAACTGAAACGACCCGACCCGTTTTTTTTTTTTTTTAAACAATAAACCCTTGGTCTCGGACTAGCATTCCCATAAATGCTATCCTCTACAACCAAGCAAGCATGCACAGACAACCAGCGGATAACAAACAATTAAACCAGAAATCAACTCCAATAAAATAACCGGTTCTAGCACAATTTCTAAATCAAGATTCCACAAAAACCAACAACCTAACAGCCGTTCTAAACAGAAAATGAAACAATAGAAATCACACAGCACGAAACCGAGACCCTAGATCATCTCCCTCTTCATTGCCATGATTCCACAATCACAATTTGCCTTTACCTGCATCACATGGAAAAAAGAGATGCGTGAGTATTATCATAAATACCCAGTGAGACGGTCCTCCCATCTACGACTGCGCACTCAGACGCGATGGATCCGCTCAGGCAAACACGCATCAAACAAACACACAAAACACAACAACGGCTCAACCACAGCCCAAACAGGCGGCCTGTCGATCGACACTACCACTAGGTGTCGATCGACACCCCTGTTCACACCTGTCGATCGACACACCCACGGTGCCTGTCGATCGACAGCTCCACAGGACCCTGTCGATCGACACAACCTCTAGGTGTCGATCGACAGCTCTCGCGTGACCCTGTCGATCGACACACCCAAGTGCTGTCGATCGACAGGTCGTCGCAGATTCATGGGAAATCGATCATTATCCTCTCGGATCGATTCCTCCTCTGCGTTAACACGAAACCTGCACGAAAAACACATTCCACACAATCCAAACACAATTCACATACACAATCCAATCAATCAATTTAACCTACCACCAATCAACCCTAACGAATCCACCGGCCCAGAAGCCATGGTCACGCACTCACCTTAGATTTTCGAATAGACTATGATAGAATTGGGGCTAGACACGAATCCACGACAATCTCTACAGGAAAACTCCTCCAAAACTCTCAAGAAACAAAACCCTAATTCCAAAAACTCACAGGAAACAGAGAACTCCTCTCAAACTCTGTCAGCTGCGTTTTTGGGACTTTGTTTCGCTCAAATGCGGCCAAAACCCCTTAAATACGAAGCCCTAAGGTTTCCCCAAACCGGCCCGGTCCAATTGGACGACTTAAATCGAACCAGAAAAACAGCCAATTCGAGCCCCTGTCGATCGACATACACTAGGTGTGTCAATCGACAGCCCCTAAGAGCCCTGTCGATCGACAGACACCACGTGTGTCGATCGACAGCCCCTCCATTTTACCAAAAAAGGGTTCACGGGCGTCACAAAAAATATAAACTATTTTTCAATATATATATATATATATATGTAAATATACATTGTAACATACAAACAAAAACTTTAATGTTAGAAGATATTATAAAGGGAATATTTTTGAATCTACCACTTTCTCAAAAATCTCTTATAAAATCTACCACAATTGAAAAACTCTTTTAAAATCTACCACATTTTTGGACTGTAGTGGTTGACAATTTACTCAATTACCCCTGAGTTACATCCACTCTTATTTCCGTTTTTGTCCACAACACATTTGTCCCCGTCTCTGTTCATACAAATGTCGTCGTTTTTGTCTATAACACATTTGTCCCCCGTCTCTGTTCAGATAACTGTCGTCATTTTTGTCCACGACCACTGTATTTATCTACCACCGTCACCAACCACCGTCATATTTTTGTCCACGGATATCGTCTCCGTCATCAACCACCGTCATATTTGGTCCACCACTATTGTCTCCGTCATCAACCACCGTTATATTTGGTCCACGGATTTCGTTTCTGTCATATTTGGTCCACGACTCTCGTCTCTGTCACCATCATCTTTATCTTGTCCATCACCGCCTCGATCTGGTCCACCACCGCCATCAACCATTGTCAGATTTGTGTTCATAATGCTTTTGTTTTTGTCCACCGTCTGTCACCATTGTCTCTTCTCTGTTTCTGTCCACCACCACCGTCTCGGTCTCCGACCACAGTCAACCATCTTTTCCGTTCATCATCATCCTCATCTTCTTTGAAGAGAGAGAGGAAGAAAGAAAGAAAGAAATGGAGAAGAAAAAGAAAATATATAATAGAAGATAAAATAGTCTTTTTACATAGAAGTTGTGGTAGATTTTATAAAGAGTTTTAGAATGTGGTAGATTGAATAAGAGATTTTGAATAAAGTGGTAGATTTTGTAATATTTTCTATTAGAAACCCCTAATCTCAGTTAGAGAGAGGTGAATCATACTCATATGGTGACACGATATTAGTAACAAGTTATTAAATTACTGATGTTAATGATATGTCATTCTTTGTAAGATGAGCATGCTTAAAAGAAAGGTTTAATTAATTTATCATGTTGAAGCAATTATGTATGTTTGCTTTATGACCAAAAACACTGTTTTTTACCAAGAACAATCCTGTCGTTTTCAGCTTTATGAATGTTCAAAAAGTTTCTACTTTTTGCTTTATTTAATTTCTGCTTTTTGCCCTTTGTTTCTGGGAATTGATTTTGTTTCCTTCTTCCATGACTTTGACAGACATTTTCTCCAATTTAGTATTTTTGTTAGATGCGCTTGAATGATATATTGATTGGGATAAGAAAAAAACACATGAATGTCTTGTGAAAAATATATATTATTGGCTATGTGGCTGTCATAAGAATGACGTTACACAAGAGTACACTCATCAATATAATGATAGTAAAAATACATTTTGTAAATTAATATATTTACAAATAAAGGCATGTTTCTTAAATGAAAATAGTAAATGGTTTGGGAAAGAGCTAGAGGACTTGTGGTTCTACCTCTATTGTTTCTCCACCAAAAACCAGGTTCGATCCTGGGTTGTCTCAAATATGAAACTCAAATAGACCACTACTAGTCCTAGATCAATGATTAAAAAAATCTACATTTTATAATCAAAATTTCGTGATTTATGTAATTTCAATTGGTCATATTGGTCGGCCATTCATTTTAGTAAGCTAAATTAGTATATTTTACAAGTGTATAATCATCATTTAATCGTCCGTTTCAAACATCTTCTCTATAAGACTTATAACCCTCAAAACTTTATCATCTTCCTAAAATGATGGTTATTATCAGAATATTAAGTTGAAATATTTTAAACTGTAAAATTTTAAGTAATAAGTCAACATTTTCACAGGGTTAGGAAAGGGTCTAGTTTTGTAGTAGTCAATAGTTAGTAGTGTATCTGTATGACCAAATGGTCTTTTTTGATTATAAGAGACATTTAACCCAGCAATATCAGATTTCAGATTGCTCTTTGACATTCTAAATCGAATCCAATATCTGATTATAAGTATAAATTGATTAAACACATATATTGATATAAGTACACTCAAAGCTTTTACCACTTTTACAATTGGAAATTTCTCTTTTGTTTTTATTTGCATGAGAATAAATAATGTAACGATGACATAAAAGGCCAGATAGGGAGTGTAATAAATAACATTAAAAATTGTATTCTTGGTTGCTAAGTATTCAGATAGGTCTATGTATATAGGTACTGTATGTATTTTGTATGTGCTGTGAATGATGAGAAAACAATCTTTAAGACTTTGAGGAGTGGTTTTAGGCTGTTTTCTCTATTTTTGCTTACCTTTTTTTTGCCTTTTGCCAAAGTCATTGAGATTCTTTGTGTTATTTCTTCAATAAAAGCAAGTAGTGTTCACACTTCAAAGCTTATAAAGAAAGGGAGTCAACAAAAGAAAATGTGAAGCTACAATTTTGAGGTATATACATCATATTCACATTTTAGAATAATAGTTTAGAGCAAAAGTAGAGATCAAATGTTATAACCGAGTTTTAAGGGTTGCCTAAGATTATGATTCAGAGGTACTTCATCGTCTGTTGTAATTTCCCTCTCTTTCTTTTACTATTTATCTCATGGTAAATGACCAAAGATTCTTAGCTTAATGCTTTTTTTTTTGTCTTTTTCATTAATAATCAACCTCTTAATTGAAATACGAGATAATTAGGACGTGCTTATCAAAGTCTACATGATTTACGTTTGAAGGACGTGATAATTACATCGGATTGTCAAGCGACGCATTCGGCTATTCTTAAACCACCTGAGTGGCATAGATACAGAGTTTTTGTGGAACATATTCGTCATTTAATGGCAGGCTTTCATAGTTGTTCTTTTGAACTTGAAACGCCTAAGACGAATTTGATTGCCCGTGAGATAGCTAAAAATGTCACACGAGATGGTCGGTTTAATTCTTACCTCGCCACCGGAGGGCCGTCATGGCTTCTTGATTTAATTAGTAGAGAAGCTCGTTGAGTAGTATCTTATCTTCCTTACCATTGGAAGTTGATACTCTTTTTGTTGCTTTCATTTTTGTTGTTGGTTTTATGTTCCAACACAGTTTTTCTTGTTTCAAACATGGTTCTTTGATTAATACAACTCAGCCGTTCAAAAAAAAAAAATTTGAAATACGAGATCACATGTAATAATGCATGGAAGGAAATTTTCTAAATAGTTCATGATTTGTTCATTTGATTTAGTCTACACTCAGAATTTTATTTCCAAGTTTTTTTTCCCCAAAAGAAAGCAATATACGGATATGTATTTGAATATTGATACACTGTGATCATCGACGCAACCACTAAACATTATAATGTTTACTTGAGATTTCCTCTTAACTCGTAGATCAACGAATGAAAATAAGTTACCCACTTGGAGAATAATCATTACAAAAATGAGTAAAACTTTTTGGGGAATAATCATTACAAAATTGAGTAAATTAAAATTAGATAAAAGTAAACAAACTTACACGAAACTAAAAAAAATCTATTGCATTTATTTAGAAGAAATATAAATTTTGTTTAGACAAATTCAATCTCTAATTTGATTGTTCATACACTTTTCTTAAATCTTGATTCAACGTTCATAAAAAAGCCCTAAAAAAGAGAGAAAATATGTACTAAATAGCTAAATTCTACCGTTTTTAATGAAACGATGGACATCAAAATCATTGTTTTTTAAGTAACATAAATTTTGCGCTAAGTCTTTTTCAATAAATAATTTAAAACACAAACTTTTGATTTGATTTTCAAAGTTTTGAAAAACACAATGTTACCTCTCTAAATGGCCGACGCTAGAGAAAAATGCTATGATGATCTCATCTTGTTCTTTAGAGCGTTTAAAAGCCAATATTCAAGCTCCAGAAAGCTTAGATGATCTTGGGAGAATGCACTCTATGTAACAATGAAGATGCTCAAGGTCTAATGGAAGTGTAGGATTTTCTTGTAAATATGTTAGTGTAACATCTAACGTTCTTTTCTTGTAAAACAGAAAACCCGCACGTACATATAGAATATTCAAAAAGGTGCGTTTATTTCATTTATAATATACATTAGTGACAGAGGGTAGTAGGATTACATGATAATTAAAGGTGACAATCTCTGGTTTTATTTATGAATACAAAAGAGATTGTGAATTTGTATAGTATTAATAGTGTTGAGCAATGCCACCTCACGCTCAAGGGTTGGTTGTTTCGCCATAGGCATTGGTGCTGGCCTCGCCAACGCCTTTGGTAGTAGTTTTGGGAACAGAGATGCTAAATTTGGTTTCTATGGACACTCTACTCACTCCATTCTCAACGCCACCATTCATGAAAATTGCTCTCCTCCTTTAGCGGAAAAGGCTGCTTCGCCTTCAGGGACGGGTGCCCCAACTCTAGGTGTTGGTAATGTTGTAATTGTGTAGGTGATGGTGTTGGTGGAAATGGTAACGATAATTGCACCTGTATCAGTGATGGTGTTGGGGAAAATGGTAGCGGTAACTGAATTGATGGACCTGATGGTGGAAATGGTAGTAGTAGCACAAGGGGTTTTTGATCCATCAATTCTTTGGACACTTCATAGAGCAGCCTTGCGCCTACAAGAAACTCAGTGGCGATATTCATTTTTTTTGTTAATAATTTTGTTTCTAAGATGTGTTTTGTGTGTTTCTGGTTTCTTTGGACACCATAGCCTATATATAGTCACACCCCTTAACAAATTTTTACATATACGTGTGTATTTTTTTCAATTGTTAGTGGAAAAAAACAAATAGATTCGAAAACGTATTGGTTTAAATTACATATCTGAATGACTTGAAAATATTTAACCTCACGTATTGGTAAATTCAGTTCAACGTCTTAATTATAGTGACGTATAATAGTAGTATTTTGTGTTTTCTTACGTAATGTTCTCAAATCGGATAAATCAGTACTCAGTCTCGCCATCAAAACTAGATATACGGCAATTATAGATGAAGAAAATTTGTTAAATCGGCAAAACTATTTGCTTAGAATTTAAAAATATTTAACTTTTAACTTGAAAATATTTAATTCTACAACTATTCAAATGTGTTAAGGAACATAGGAAATATATCTTTATAGTTTAAATATACTAATCAGTATGAGTTTAAAATGTTATGGAATTGAGTCTTCGATTTCAAGCGCCAAAATGAAATGATGCTAATATATAGTTTTTTTTTTGTCACAACCGCACTTTATTTACTGATACAAATTGTCAATACATTGTATCTCCAATAAGGGGGAAAAGTGCCAATGATATTGTTTCATAGTTGTTTAAATAGATTTGGGTATGAAAAATATGACTAAAAATTTGGCTTATGGTTCATCTAAAGTTTGCAATGCGCAACCTCGTCTTATTGCAGATATTGATACGTATTCTACATGCCTTTTATCTTTAATATGAACTTTGCTGCCATCATACCGCCTTCCATCAACATACAAAACTATGAAACCAAGCTGCACATATAACAAGCTGTTCTTGTTCCATGGTTTAACTTCTAAGAACCTGATGGATCATATTGGGAACTTCGAGGATATCTACATCATTACCTCAAGCAAACATGAAACAAACTCAGCTCAAAAAATTTCTCATCTTCTTCCATTATGACTTTCACAACCATGTCCATACTTTACTCTAACAATTTTTCTTTCAAGTAATTCCAGATTTTTCTTCATCGAAAACACAAATACCATTTTAATTATACGGTGCAAAATAAATATAAATGTAACTATTTAACTAAATTAAACAATATTGTATCACACTACTGCATACATATAAAAGAACATACTATTCAATTGTTAAATCATTAACAAATTTTGCTCAATGGTTTTGCAGTGATACCAATCATAACCTATATTACTTATAGAACCAGATTAATTCATAGATTATACCACAAAGACGTAAAAAAACAGTGATTCCACTTCAAACGAACAAAAGTAGCTTAGTAACTAAGCAAAAGATCTCAGTGTTATGTAAAAACAAAACAAGAGGCCTGCGACAATAGGGACTTAATCAGTCTTCTTGTCTAGTTCATCAATGACTTGAAGCCTTTCAACAAGAGGAGGTTGTGAGTAGTGATAAGCTGAGTAAAATGGATCAGTTGAGTAAAATGGATCAGTACTGTCAATGCTGATAAGCTCTCTTCCTGCAAACAAAATCCAAACAAAAGCAACCATTAAAGCATACATGAAGACACAATATTGAGGAAACAATGTCTTCATTTTGTTGTCGTTCTATGACCTGTAGCTTCACTAGAGCAGTACGAAGATCTTTTGCATAACCAAGCTTTACAGCAAAAGCATCAGCCTGCATAATTAACTCAGATTTAGTGATACTGCATGCAATGAAAGAAGGACGAAATCTTGAGGGGTTGTTTAATTTTTACCTGAAACTCAAATGCTCGACTAACGAGGTTGAGGCCAAAGCTTACTAGGTATTGAAGTGGTATTGCAATGTGCTGTGAGAATCAGAAAGGAGATATGAGATTTGGTTTGAGCTTCTTGATTCATGATGAGTTTAGTGTCCAAAACCAAAAAAATTACGAACCAGAAATATCATCAATCCAATGAGAACTGGTTGTGTATCAAATCCAAAACTCCTGAAGACATCAGTGGAGTTACTGACAAGAGTATATCATCCATAATGCAAGAAGGCAAGGATATGTGATGATAAGAACGAGTATGTAGTGTGATTGAGCTTCCAGAGTCCAAGCTCGTGTGCAATAACCGCCACAATTTCATCCTCATTCTTGCACTGCGCAAAAACAAAAAACAGTGTTCTGTTTTGAGAACCAGAATCTAAATGTGGGTATTACTTGAAGCATCAAGAGTCAAGGTACCTGCTGAATCAATGTATCATAAAGAACAAACGTTTTGTTCTTGAAGAAACCATACATGTAAGCTTGTAAGATATAACGAAAAACATGAGCTTCGATCGTATGGTAATCTAGAAATGTAGGCATGAAGCAATTAAATCCAAACATTGCTATGGCTTGATTTTCTAGTTGATCCATCACCAAACAACTTCTTCAGAGGAAACTTTAGAGAAGAAGCAAGTTTCTCAATTTTCTCCTTGAGGTCTCCATCTGGAAGCTATACGGAAAACATATAATGGAAGTCTTAATTGTCTAATGATAAAAAGAATCCAAAACACTTGTAAATAAACACTCACAGGAGTGAACTCGTTGAAAAGTGGTGCAATCACCGGGTATATAGTCATCTTCATAAGAGACATGATAAACTTGAATGCCCACAGATAGATGGCAATGTAAGGACCTCCTTTCTGTAAAAAGGATTAAAATTTCATGCTCAAAGAGAGTAAAATATAAAGAGAAATTTCCTACTATACCACATTTTCGAAGTTTTGCTTCCACTAAAGTTGATTTTAGTTTTCTAGTATTTGTGAAACATTTGAAAAATAGTGGTATTTGTGAAACAAAACTTCATTTAGTGATATTTGTGAGAATTGACCAATTATAACTGTTTAATACAAAATCCAAAGACTTTGAAGCTCGTATTCATTATCGAATAGTATATGTGAAAAAACAAATATTTTAATGATTTAATCCTAAACGTGTAAGACTATATGAAGGGGTTAGTTTGTAAAACCTCTGACCATGTCATAGCACAAGCCAAGAATGAAAGGGTGTGTAGTATTTCATTCTCTGGATCAAGTCCCAGCATCGGTAGAACCCCTCCAGATATCTACGGTAATAATGATTCATGAATATTTACGTTTTTATCATACTATCTATATATTCAAAATATTGAAATCAGAAAATGATATGTATGTACCTTCCAAAACCAAGGATATATCCCGGAGAACAAATTCATAGAGTCCATAAGTAAAGTCACAAACCGTTGAACACAGTAAAAATAGCTGTAAAAATGAAAACAACCTTAGTGATAATAGCCTTAGCTAGCAATCATAAGAAACTAACAAGATATACAAATGCAAAGAAACTATGAAACCATTTGTCAAGACTGTATGCTCGAGATTTCTCAATCTTTTCTTGGCTAATCACACCAACCAAGGCTTTTGGGAGAGTTGGAATCTTGAGAGCAGTGAGTTGCCTCAGATCCAAATATGTCTTAAAGATGCATATCACTATCATAAAACCTGAAAGAAAAATAAACAAAACATGTGAAATCCAATAGATTTTCTCAAATATGGATTTCACAACGAAAAGCAGAGATGATGTCGTAAGAAACAAGTCACCGAATCAACACACACAAACACAAAACAGCAAAACAAGAGAGAAGGTTTTGAAGCTTACACACGAGGGTTTCCATGTAAGGGATCGTCATGACTGTGAAAACAGACCCGAGTCGTGAAGAAACAAGAAAGAAGACGAAGGCACAGAGAGGTTTTTGGGTCTCTGGTCGGTCTAGTGAGAGACTAATGTAAAAAGGTAAACGCACAATAATACGTGTACTTGGAGAACAAGTAGGATTTGGGGAACAAGTAAATTTAAAACATTATTGAACACCAAATCTCAACTCACACACAAAACAGAAAAATGATTCTTATATGTAGAACTTGGAGAACAAGTTCTTGTTCTAGTTAATAAGGAAGCAGAGTGATTTCTTCGAGGTCCTCGGACACAAGCTCTTCACGTGATACGAAGTAGTGTATAATGTATGGATGTTTTCTTCTAAACTATGGTTCTTCTCTAGTCTTAATTTCAAACGCAATGTGTGGATGTTTTCTTCTAAACTGTGTGGTTCTTCTCTATTCTTAATTAATTTCGAATGCAGAGTATATATGGATGTTATTTGGTGTTTAACAGTTGTGTTTCTTCTAAAATCAATTGTAAATAGTGTTCTTTTAACTCTTACAAACAAAATATAAACATCATAAAGAAACTATATTCAAAGAAAAAAACAGTTCTAGAAATTCGTAATCAGAGTGATGTTTAAATAGCAATAGAAACAACAAATAACTAAAGAAACTAAACAACGAGCAAAAGTGGTTATAAAGTACATGAAGTATAGGGTAAAATGTAGAAATTTACTGGAAGTATAAAAATATGCTTTAAACTACACCAAGTTATATGTAGGAGTAGGATGTACATACACGAAATATGTAGAATCATGTTGGGAACACCAAATTAGGGTTTCAAAGTTTTTGAAGTTCAAAAACGTGATTTTAGAATTAAATTGTAATTATTTATAAAAAAATCTAACTTAATAAAAAAATTAGTCTCATATATTGGCTAAAATTTTTTAGGGAGTTTTTGAAAAATACACCAGTGTATTTAGCTTTTGAATTAAACAGTGGCGGATCCAAATAGGTTTTTAGCATGTGGCACAAACATAAATTTTACTATATCTTATATTACATTACATGTAGTTAAATAGAATTTTACTTAATTACTTATAAAAAAATTAGTGTGGAGCATGTGCCACACCCTCCAACACTCTGCGTCCGCCACTGAAGGTAAACAAACAAAATAGTTGACTTTGTTGCCAACAACTCTTTTCAAAAATAGAACGTTTAGTTTTAGGGAAAATTTCTTAAAAATTCCCCAACTTCATTTAATTTGCTACAAAAATATCCCAACTTTTTTGGCTACCCGATTAATACACAATGTATTTAACATTGTCATTTATATACTCGAACTTTTAAAATGTGTTGGTTTTCATACATCGTCGTTAACGATGTTAACTCGACTAACAGAAGTCAATTAACTCCGTTTATTTTTAATTAACACGTGTTTTCTACAGTAATAAACTCGGTTTTGTCCTTCTTATTTTTTCCCAAATTGATATGAGAATTAAGAACCCTAAATTCCCAAATTGATTTTAGATCTTCTTTCTCTCTCTCTCTCACTCAAACAACGAAGCTTTCTCTCTGAAGATGGATCGAAGTCAAAGTTCATGCTCAGATGCGAATTCAATCAGCAGGAGCTTCAAACAGAACACTATGGGTCCTCCTTGTCATTGCAAACGATCCACAAGCATGTCAAAGTCATGGACAGATGAAAACCCAGGTAACGAAACAAGTGCAAACAAGTGCAACAAAACAATTCACTTCACTGTTAAAACCTCAAACATACATACAAACGAAAAGGTAAACACATTCAATTGAAACCAAACAATTCACGGTCAAAACGTGATGCCTTTCTTGTTCGATTGAGAAATTAATGGAGAAATTAATTTCAATATATCAAATACATTCGATTGAAACAAACACAGACACGGGAAATTTCAACAAAATCTCAAAGATATTAATCTCAAAGTTAGATAAACACTAAGAAGAATCAAAGCAAAACCCCACACTAAAAGATAAAAGCTTTAGTGTTTTCAAATCAAAACCCCACACGAAAAGATAAAAGCTTTACTGTTTTGAAACACAAGATCCATAGTCTCAATCAAAGCAACAACCCACGAAATTACCTCATCTTCTTCGTCTGTTCTTACACGAATTCAGCCTCGAATTGATTTTGTTGGTTCTCCTTCTTTCAAGCCGTTAAATCCATGTTCCCTAAATTGCTTTCGTTTGCTCTTGTTTGGTGAAGAAGAAGAAAAACAATTTTAGGGTTCATAGAGTCAATTCTGAAATCGATTTGGGGCAAATAAGCTCTGGGCAAAACCGTCTTTTCGTACAACAAAAATCATGTGTTAATTAAAAATAAGCGGAGTTAATTGACTTTTGTTAGTCGAGTTAACATCGTTAACGACGATGTATGAAAACCAACACATTTTAAAAGTTCGAGTATATAAATGACAATGTTAAATACATTGTGTATTAATCGGGTAGCCAAAAAAGTTGGGGCATTTTTAAGGAATTTTCCCTTTAGTTTTACAACAATTTTGTAGTCGATTTCGGGTAAGAAAAAAATGAAAAAAGTATAATTATTTGTAAAGTGGTAGCACAAACATAAAATATTCGTAATTACACCCACGTGAACTCTAATTGAAAAGATGTATACACGAATAGAGAGAGAGAGAATATAGCACGTGACATAATTGCCACATGTGGCATTATATAAAGAATGCTTGTAAGAGGTTTTAGAACACAATATAGAAGTATTCAAACTCTAGAAACCAAATCAAAGTATCCCTATAGTATCCTCATAGTGTGGACATGGCTTGCCAAGAGAAACACTTTCTGAAACAAATCACTGAGTTGTACCACCAAATCTTGAAACTCGAGAGCTTGAAACCTTCCAAAAAACTCGATACCTTATTCGGACAGATCGTGAGCATGTGCTTGGACACGGACGCAAACATAGACGTCACAAAACTGAGCCAAGAAGACCAAGACATGAGATTTAATCTCATCAACCTATGTGGTGAAGCCGTTGGGTGTTTAGAAGAACACTTTTCTACCGTATGTGGATCACTCGAAGACAACCCAATTAACCACCTAGATCTCTTCCCTCACTACACCAAGTACCTCAACCTAGGCAAGACCGAGTTCGATCCCTTAAAGCAACATACGACCCATGTCCCGACCAGGATTGCCTTCGTGGGTTCTGGTCCGATGCCCATGTCGTCCATCATCTTGGCTAAGTACCACCTTCCAAACACTACGTTCCACAACATCGACATACGTCCTCAAGCCAACGCTCTCGCCTCCCGTCTTGTCTCACGTGACCTGGACCTCTCCCGTCGTATGACCTTTCACACCACAGACTTGTTCGACATGACCACGGAGATTCTAAGTGGCTACGAAGTCATCTTCTTGGCCGCTCTTGTTGGATTGGACAAAGAAGCAAAGGTGAAAGCCATTGAACACTTGGAGAAGCACATGGCTCCTGGAGCGCTTCTCATGCTTAGAAGTGCTCATGGCCTTAGAGCTTTCTTATGTCACACTATTGATCCTTGTGATCTTAAAGGCTTCGAGATCTTGAAGATTTATCGTACAGTGACCAACGAGTTTGTTAACATGGTGGTGATGATCGCACGCAAGCTTGGCGGTCATATCAAGACTGTGGTGAATAATGAGGCTTCCTAGAGGCCATATTATGTGTAATTGCTCCAGTGTCTAAGCTGAAATTGTATTACTTTGTTGTTTCAATTTATGTTTATGTTTCAATAAGTGCCTAAGAACTGAAATCATTTAGTTCTTTGTTTAACTCCGAACTGAAATCCAGTTATTTAAAGTTTATTGGATTACTGGATTTAGTTGTAAAAGAGAAATAAACTTTAAACGTTAAACTTGAAGATAGTCACTTGGTGTAAATGAGAGATAAACTTTAAACTTTAAAATTGCATTTTTTATTAGCCAGAACAAGAACTTGCTTGTTGTCAGGAGTGATGGGATGTGTATGAAGTTAGATCTCTAAGATATGATGAAGCTCTTCAACTCTTCTCTCATTTTGCTTTCAAGCAGCCATATCCACCTTGTGATTTCGAACAGCTTGCAGTTCGTGCTGTCCATCTCGCAGGCTTTCTTCCTTTGGCCCTTAAGCTGTTAGGGTTGGTTTTAACCGGTAAAGGCCGAGAGGAGTGGATAGCTGCACTGCTCAAACTCAAGGCAATGCTAAAGGTCAAGAGGAGACGACAAGAGAGATTCTGACATTGATGAACAAAGTAACTTCCAAGAACTGTAAATTCAAAGTATGCTTAAACCACAGATTTAAGGATGATCATGCCTATAACAAAAAGACTAAATCTGCAAATGCTGACCAACGATTTAAATGATAAGTTTATGGAAGTTTTGACTATGAGAGATAGTAAAAGATGTGGAAGAAGAGCTCCAGTTTCTATTTCCCAGTCAGCTAAAGTCTTTTAGTAACAGTTTGCAAAAAAACGCATATCGCATGAAAACTTATTGAAGATTTCCTGTAGAGTCAGATCCTTTTATATCATTTGCACAAACAAGATTCATACTAAAGTATTTATCTGAGAGGGAAATAGTTGTACAAAAGAACGAAGAAGATGCTCGGGTATCAATGTACAAGGCTGCATTGGTGAAACATTTCTCTCTGAATCAGTTCTCACATACTAGCTGTGGTTTCTTTGATTTCGTCTAATGTGATACTCTGCAAGAAACAAAGAAGAGAAAGCATCACATCTCAATACTAATTAGATGCTTCAACATTAATGGTATGCTTAAAATGGAGACAGAATCTCTAGCTTGTAACTAGGAAAATTATATTGATTTTTGAGGTTTACCTGATCCTTCCCGGCGAAATCATTGTCAGGCGTTAAGAAAAGCATACAATGGCACTCCTTCCTGGTGAACAGATGATAAACTTCAATATTATCAAAATAAGTCGACCGGAAACAAGCTAACAGATTGTTGTGTATCAGAGCCACATGAGCTATCAGTTTTACGAGATAGCTTAAGGTTTTTGTTTGGAATTTGTTGCTAATTATGGAGTAAATCAACTTCTACTTACCTAGCAATCTAGTAAACACATCCTCTGCATCAATCTTAATACAAGTAACGAGTATCGGTAACCTCTACGGAAAGTGTACTGCTAAATACTATCCCACTAATAACCATAAACAAGTTGGAGACAATCCAGCTTATAAAACACATAACCAGTGTTTCCCAAAGGACTTGTATGCTCATAAAGCTATATGGAGCTACTTTGTTACCTCTCTCTCATTGGAACACATGGACAATTCCAAAAGCCTTGTTTAACCTCAGCAGCTTTATCATCATAATGTCTACACCAAACAAACAAGGATCAGTCTTGATACAATAATTTCAAACATTCTTAAACAATTGCGTAGAAGCAAAAAGATCACCTGCAAGGACAAAGTGGTGCACCATATGAATCTTTATGCTCAGCTAAACCCTGTTCACAAAAACACTCACACAGTTACTTATACACTAGATCTCAAGATCATAACTCATTGTCTACAACTAGAAGACTCAATATCTTCAAAGATCAAAACTTTCATTACCTTAATGACAACTGAAGTAACTCCTTTATCAACACAGAAGTAAGTCTCTGAACGACGAGCATATTGCTCTGAGAATTTCCTCATAAGCTCAACAGATTTCTCCGATGGTTCCGCTACAAAACAACAAGAGAAATGAATCCAAACACTTCAAGAACTCAACACGAAGAAGAATCAATCGAAATTTTTACATTTTGCTTGGATTACAAATCGGCGAAATGGAGTTCTTGGAGAGACAAGAGGAACCGAAACGGAACCGAAGCTACAAGAAACAGCTTGAAGATTCATTGAGTTGTTAAAGATCGAGAAAACAGAAACAAAAGCGTGGGTTTTTGTGGGTTTTCAATCTACGATGAGAAATTTCCTGTCTTTTTTCAGAATCTATATCCTTTAAGATCGAATTTTAAGATGTTTTTCTAGTGTTGGTTTTGGAGATATTTGCCAGAAACCAATGCTCGCCACTCACTTCATCTTTGGTTTTTTTGACCAATTAACTCTCTAAGTGGAAGAGAGACTCTCAACCATTGATTAATCTCATCCTTTAACCGGAAAGAACCAGAGTTGGAGTTAATCCGGTTAACATTTGTATTTATTTTGACTTTTTCCGTCTGAATGAATAATGATATTTGAAAATGAATTAGGGAAAATTTCTGAAATTGGTGAAATTTCTTTCCAAATGTGTCATTAATGAATTGCTCTTTCAAAATCTGTCACAATCTTAATTTCAATTTTGATTTGATCTGAGTGAAAGACGATTTTGTCCTTCTCATATTTTTTTCTTTTGTTAATATTGTCCATTTTCGTCTTAATATTGTCCTCCGACCACTATTTCCGTCACCATCTTGTCCTCCGGTCACTGTTTCCATCACCATATAATCCTCCGGCCACCGTTTCCGTTATCAATTTGTTCTTCAGCCACTGTCTCCGTCACTCTCTTGTCCCCCAAGTCGCCATATTGTCCACTGCCGTCTTTATCTTGTCCTCCGATCACCGTCTCCGTCGCCATCTTGTCCTCCGACCACCGTTTCCATCGCCATATTGTCCTCCGACCACCATCTCTATCGTCATCTTGTCCACCAAGTCGCTATCTTGTTCACCACCAATGCTTCTGTTTTATCCACCACCAATGCCTCCGTTATCACCACCGGCCACCACCATTTACCATTTTTTCAGTGAGAGAGAAGGAGAGGAAAAGAAAAAAAGAGATATGAATTTTTTGTAGTTGAAGAAGAAGATAAGGAGAGAGAAATATGATAAGTGTGGAAGAGAAGTCAAATATGTCATTTATCCTTCACTAAAAAACAAAAAAAAATGTCAAATGACAGATTTTATAAGAAAATTAGAGGAATGACACATTTTGAAAGAAATTGAAATAAAATGGCACATTTCATAATTTTCCCAATGAATTACAAACAATTATAACAACGGAGCGATTAGATCAAATAAAATACAAAAATAAAAAAGTCAAAGGAGACAAAAACCTTTAGACAAGCTAAATAAACATTCTAAACCGAACATTAAACCAACAAAACCACATCAAACTATTCAAACTTTATATAGAACCAGTTGATGTCTGCTCTGCGCCAAATATCAAGAACCGAGGAAATTATCAACCAAAACTCCGCCGACAATGAGAGAACGAAAGAGAAAGAGGAACAAAGAAAGCTACGGTTTGAATACCCTTTTCAAGTTGCTAAACCAAATAACTCAAACTCGCCATTAAGCTTAAGGCAAAGTTTCGACTATTGCTGAAAAATCGGATGTAAAAGAAAACCAACTCCAACACACGGCACACGCAAGTTAGTTTAAGCTACCTACAAACAAAAACAAACCACCTTTTCGCAAGAGGAGAGCTGAAGGTTGACATTACTGCTTTGACTTGATACCTAATCCATTACCTAGGCAGATGTACATTTGTATTTATTTAGAATTGAGTTTTTGTGTCATATACAATGAAAGATATTCCTAGTTTTGATCATTTTATTGTAGTAAGAGTTGGGATCATTGTTTTCTACAAATTGCAACAATTTGTGACAATTGAAAATAACAATTTGTGGCATGGACCTTAAAACAGTAATCAATAAAATGAATCTTTAATGTAATTATTTTATGGACCTTCCTGCCAACGTATGCATCTTCAGAAGCGACTTTTGGGGTAAATATGAATCCATTATGCAAACCACAAGATGTGTCATATACTTTTATGCCCAACTTTGCCTACTTTGAGTCCCTAGCAGCTGATGAAGGAAACGAAGGTGAAATTGTTGATCTGGTAAACGTCAAGTTAGGGTGCTACTATGAACCCTTGGTCACAAATTATTATGGTGAGTTATAATATATATGGTATCTATATAGAAATATTTTCTCCCTCTCAGAGAATAAGTTATTGATTCTTTTTCATTAATGCTGTTAATAGGGTTACACAGATATAGAATGGGAGATATTCTACAAGTGTCTGGATTCTACAACAGTGCACCTCAATTTAGGTTCGTACGCAGAGAAAATATGGTTCTAGGCATCAGTATTGAAACGACAACCGAAGAAGAAGTTTAAAAGGCGTTGAGTCATGCGACCCTCGTTCTTAGATCTTCACATCTAATATTGATTGGATTCACAAGTTATGCTGATATCTCCACTCTTCCAGGTCACTACGTTTTTTATTGGAAACTCAAAGGGAAAAACATTAATGACATTGTTACACTTGATGACAAAGTATTGATGGAATGTTGTTGTGTGATGGAGGAATCATTTAGGGTTTTGTATCGAGAGATTTTGAGAAAAGATGGATCTATTAGAGCTCTAGAGATAAGGGTGGTGCAACAAGGAACGTTTGATTCTGTCATGGAATATTTCATCGCCAAAGGTGCTTCTCCATCTCAATACAAGACACCTTTATGCATAAACTCTCCAGAAGTCTTAGCAATTCTCGAGGAAAAAGTTATTGCTCGATTCTTCAGCGACACATCTCTTCCTCTCTGATTAGATAGGTCTATGTGGAATCTCGATGATCCACATAACTGAAGAATAAAAGTTACACGGTGCGATTGTGTTCGTGTGTGTTTATTTAAGTGATTTATTTACTATCTTGAGTTTTATGATGACTTGTTGAAACAATACGATATGGTTGCATTTACAAGAGATTTGGCTCAATTGTAACTTTGGCATGTAAACTCGGTTTTGGTTATCTAAAAAACCTTTAATCTTGTAAGTCTAATTAATTACCAAATAATAATATCTACACTCTACACCATCTTAAAAATTCAAATATGGTAGATTGCATGTTTAAGTTTTGAAAACAACTGTGATATTTTATCATCTAAATTCAATTGTAACGTTCAACTCTCTCATGGAATATTTCATCTCCCAAGGTTCTTCTTGTTGAAGTTGCACACAACCTCTATTATACACGGCTCTGATTTTCTTTTCATTGTATTCACATTTTTATAGAGTTATCCCACTACATTATTGAACATGTTAAAACTATAATTTGAAAAGATAAGCGTCACTAATCTACAAAATTAGTTTTGACTTTTAATGATTTTTATGTGGGAATTCTATCGATTACTATGCTATTTTGTTATTCATCAAACGTATCACTTGCTACAAATTCAAGTAGCAATTATCGATGAATTTGTACATAAGTAGGCAATGTGATTGTTCAATATCTATTTACATGATCCGTTAAAACTTGTTTAAATTGTTAAACCATTTAAAGATTAAATAGCGAATCATACAATGCACATTTGTAAATTTTATTTATAGATAGTATTGGTATAAACAACAGTCATTTACACTTAAGAGTTGAACACACTTTACTGTTTAGCCAGTCAATATACAAGTTTCATGCTTCAACGTTTGCTCAACTCCTTTGAAGATTTTCATTAAAAGGAAGAGACTTTTAACCTGAAAATATTAAAAACTATGAGATCAAATGCTAAAACAAAACCGCATCCTAGATCTTATAGTTTGGTTTCTCAGAGATTACCGATGTTTTCAAAAGAGTTCACGCATTGGTGTACTTACGGCTTGTAACGAAGGTATTCATCAACAGTAATGGATTTAGCTCCACCATACCAATTGATCAGAAATATATTGATGATTTCGAGTTTGAATACGCGGAAATCATGTCCCTTAGGCCAATCTGCAACAAAATAAAACCCGATAAATATATAACCGATACACAATAATACTAATTATCATGAATCTGTAGCTAGCATGTTAGAGAAATATTTACCCATCATCTCTGGATGCTTTGTGAACAGAGCTTTTTTGGCTACTTTTTCTTCCTCAGATCTTTCTTCCAGTTGCAACAACTGAGACATTACGAGAAATAGACCGAATCATATGTAACAAAACCAGACATTTGCTTCATAGGTTGATAAAATAATCTCGGTTTCTAGCGGACATTTACCTTTCCGGTGAGGGTTAGTTTAGAGCAAGTAGGATCCATTGGATCCATCTTACAAGTTCCAATGGGAGATTCACTAATTGTAAATGAAGCTCTCGAGTCTTTTAATGCGTTTCTTGTTGTTGGATCAAGTGTAGTCAGGTAAAAGTACGGTATACCCTTGCCTTCCCCGGGTAAACCGTCACTAAATGATACAACATTCCTGCAAAAAACCAAGATCTAAATCATCTCTAGCTATACAGAGGAATTTAACAGTTTGTGATATGATTCATAGAAACAAGATTACCCGAAAGGTGCGCCTTGATGCTCAATGGACAATGTGCTGCAAGAAGAAGAAAAATCACCAAAACAAATTAGTAATCTATCATTGTTACACTCACAATAGCTTAAAGATAACAATATTGCAACATTTTTATCAACACAGAATCTTGCAACAATCTTTTTCACTCAAGAAAGACAAAGCAAAAAGATAAAATCTCTCCTAAATGTTGTCTGATCAAATCCCAAATCATTTCAATCTCAAAAGGATCAAGCTTGATGAAGTTAATAATAAAAAATCACAGGAACATAACTAAAGCAATCAAATCTTGTGTCAAAACCCAAATCAATTTCAATTTCACAAGGATCAAAGCAAATCTCATCAACTACATCAACATATGTCTACTATCAATGATTGGAGGATCAATCTGCTAAAAATCAAGAATCAAGAATCAAGATAAGCAATCTTGTAGCTAATGGACTTTCTTGCTCTGTGTAAGAGAAGCTAAAAAGTCAAATAACCTGAGAACACCCCAAATGTTCTGAGAGACAAGCCAACGAGCACTTGCAGCAACATCATGCCAATCGGGCTTATCTATTCTCAGAATCCGAGCAGAGGAAGAATATTGTAGAATCGTCAAAAAGAAGAAGAATTGACAAAGACGGACTTGAAGTTCCATGCTTTTGATTTTGCAATGACCGAAAATGAATTGTGCAAGACTACTAAAGAAATAAAAGTCAGCTTCACACTAGTCCCAAGATGGGTTTCTATAACTTTATAAAGTCATGCTTATCTCTTATCTTGTTTGGAGTAAGAGTGTAAGACAAGTTTTGTTTGTTACTTTTTGGTCGTATGTAAAACAGAAAGCAAAAACTAATCCAGAAAGCAATACTTTTTGACGTTTCAATCTTTATTCGCCATTGCAAGATCTTCTCAAGCAAGAAAGGCCTTTTTTTTTTTTAATTCTGATCACGTTATAGACCGATATGGAACAGTACACTTCAAGAAACTAAAACTAAAAGGGTAGTTATGCACCTCCTGATTTGAGATGCTTTAGAGTTAGTGCAAAGTGCAAGCCCAAACTTACATATTACAAACTAGGCCAGGGCTAATGGATATTCGGGTCAGATTCGGGTCGGATTTAATCGAATACATGTTTTGTCGGGTCTATAAATTTTTTACCTATACATACACCTATAAAGTTTCGGGTCGGATACAAGTACGGATCGTATAGGTTCAGGTATAGGTTCAGATTGTTCTTGTTATAGTTCTTTTATATTCAATTGTGCTTTAAACTCTTGTTTTTCCTAAATCTACAAAAAATAACATGTAAAATGAAAAATATATGAACGAAAAACAACACAAAACATTTGAAATATAAAATCTAAATATCAAACTACTTAAAACTATAACAAAATATACTAAATCTAAAATTCAAACTACTTTAAAATGTGACAAAGATATATAAACATGAGTTACGCATATAGGTTCGGGTTCGGATCGAGTTCGGATCGGGTTCAGATCGGGTTCTGTTGGGTACAGGTTCTATCGGGTCTATAAATTTTAAACCCATACAAAATACTTATAAAGTTTTAGATCGGTTACAGATTCGAGTTTTTTAGACCGGGTACAGGTTCGGATATTTGGGTTCAGTTATTTTGCCCACACTTATTACAAACCCAAACAATCCTAGTATTAAGATGGACATTCAGTTATTCGGTTCGGTTCAGTGCTATTCGGAATTAAATTATGCTTATGTTCGAATTTTTTTTATTGAAATTTAAAAACCCCTAATCGTAACAGCAGATCTCCCGATGGTTGTTCGAAAAAATGATTTCTTCCAAAATAATCAATAATTTATTAAATTTTAAAATATTATTTAAACAAAGATCTTATATATTTGATATTTAAGAGCATCATTATAGGTGATACTCTTTTGAATATCACTTACATTATTTAGTATTAATTCTGTTAGTTGAGACTCAATCTGATACTTCTGTTTTTTTAGTGTTTATTGGTGATACTGAAAGTTTATATAAAAAAAAAACTAATTTATGTTTATAAAAAAAAAAAAATTAAATTCAAATCAAAGAATAATCAAATTACTATAGATAAATATAAAAGATTTTATAAAAACACAAATTTATTATGGTTTATAACTTCGGAAATGTGAATTACAAATCGTAAAAACACAGTATAACATAAAATCGCTAAATTTTAAACACAGTAAAACACAAATTTATTAAAGATGGTTTTTTAATCTTTAAGATTTGATAAGATTTTGCTAAATTTTGAATGTTTATCAATGATCTTTTGGCATGAAGTTTTCTCATGCTTCAACATAAATCATTTTGTCGCAATCAATTTTGGAGTAACATAAAAACTAAAAACCAAAGTTAAGAAGATGAAACAATATAAAAAGTACAAGAAGTGATTTGGCTCATCCAATATATTTCGTTGCAAGTGAAACAAAATGAAGAAAACATCCACGTGATTCGATCAACAATATAACAAAGTACATGGCATGAGTTATGAATTCTAACAAAAGGTATCCGTTTTAGTAAAAGAGGTCAAGTAATAGACAAAGCTTCAAATCACACATATATGCCTAGAAACACACTATACTCAAATCACCTTGTTTCTAACATGAGTAGCTTGTGTGGATAAGAGATACTCAGCAGCAAGACGATTCAAAACCCTTGGACAGAGCACAACCAAGTCGCTCTGAGTGTGACTAGCCAGATTGACTATTTGATTCAAAACCCTTGGACAGAGCACAACCAAGTCGGTTTCTCCTTCTTTCCTTGTTTCTTTTCTAGCATGCAAATGATCCTGTTCATACTTCTTTTCAATTTCTTCCCAAGATTTGAAGTGGTCTCAAGTAACGAAATCCTATCGAACTACTATGCAAAGATAAAGTGACATTGCAAAGAGTAAAAAGATCAAAAGATGAGTCAAATCGTGATGTGAACAAGTGAAGATTGCAAAAATATTCCAGCAAAACAGAACAGTTCTATTGCATTATAATGGAGACACCAAGTTCCCATCTTTCATGTATAGGAAGATACAACTAATTGCTCACAATCATGCGTATAAGATTTACCATATTTGTTCATAAGCTCACAACAATCAGTGCAAAATCAGATGTTTTTACCTTCACTTTTACGAATCAATATATAAGCAAAATCAAAAGCAGTCACATCTTTAACCTAAAAGCTTCCATTACTAGAGCAAGTTTTCAAAACCAGATCAAAACGCCCAAAATGAAAGCACTAAAACGAAGTGGCAAAAACTGAAGCGAAACCAAATCTATAAGCGATTCGAGCTTACCATGGAGCAGGAAGATCCAACGAACAGAGCTTAAACCAAAGGAAGTGGGCATTGAGCTTTGTGATGAGTAAGACTCCCACAAGCTTGACAAAACATCTTCAAATTTTCATACACAAACCTAATTTCAATAGCTTCACCATTAATCCCAAAAATCACCATCCTCACAAAATCCAAATCATTATTCGAATCAACGCTCTCTCACACACCAGGTCCTTCGTTAACAGCATCCAACACTTCCCCTAAAAGAGCACCAATCTCTTCGATCACTTCTTCATGTCTATAATTACTAGGGATTTCAGAGATCTTAACCCATAAATTGATGAATCACAAGTAATTAGGGTTCTCATCTTCGCTAAACATATCGATTTCCAACATCTAATCCTTGAACGTCCATGGTTATTGATTAAGCACAGTGAGAAGATCGGCGATTCGTCGTCGATTTCTCAGAAGATAGATGGCGACAGAGAGAAAATGGTTTCTCTCTCAAATCGCAAAAATGAGAAACAATTTCGAGTTACCCCACACCTAATTTTTTCTGCCAATGAAAAAAGGACACGTGGCAATATTTACTGTACATATTGTATCAGTAATCTGATACAATATGGGCTGTAGAGATACTCAGAAAATATATTAAATTCACAAATGGGCTCAAAAGAAACCCAAGTTTCAGCTATAATGATGCTCTAACTCTATTGATAAATTGAATATGGTTATAGATGATAGTTTCTTTTGTCTGTTATCACGGTTGCCTATATCTTTAACTTTTATGAGATTTTCATACATTTACTAAGTTTTTGTTATATATCATTTTTTTAATTGATATTTCAAAAATGTATGTATTTTTGTTTCTTCTAAGGCTTTTGTTCTCTTTATATTACATATTTTTTGTTTGTTAATTAGTTTAAACTATTAGAAAATCTTTTGTTTTATTATACACTAGTTAAAGGACCCGCATATATACGGGTTTATGGAAAAATATTTTATAACCCGTAAAAAATCAAATACAAAAAAAAATCATTCATGAAAGTAAAAAAAATCGAAAACTTTGATATTAAATAAATTTAACACTTACTTTTTCATCTTGATTTTTTTGTCTAATTTGATCATGTCTTTTCATAATGATTAGGTTCTTTTTATTCATGTTTGAAGTCACTTAATTTTCACTATTTCGCTATTTTTTTTAAAAAAAATCTTGTTGAATTATTTTCTCATAATCTTATTTGAATTTTTTAAATTTATAACATGTGAAAAACACAAAAACGAAATGTGAAAACCACTGATAAAGCCTCACCATTATTAAATTATATTGACTCTTATTATAGTATTTTATTTTGAATTAATATTTTCACATATTTCCAAATAATTAGTTTTTTGTTATGTTCCTTATTGAACTATGTTTTTTTTATTATATAGTTACTCACTCATATATTTAGTTTTCCAAAACTTTAATGAATGGAATTGTATCTTGTTAGTTGCAAACTCAAATTACAAATTTCAATTAAAAAAATTCATATAATTGATTCCTAAATTTTGCAAGAATACAATGATGGACAAATCTTTGAATAGTATTTTATGTGTTAAAATAAAATCAAATTGTAGTTATATATATTATTCAAATAGTTAGTAATATATTAAACCTCTTATTGATAGAAAATAAAAACACGTTAAACCTTTTCATCAACTAATATAAAATTCTTTCCTATAAGCTCATTATTCTTCTTAAGATTTTTAGTTTCTTACTTTCTTAAAAGACGCACTAACAATTTTTTGTTTCAACTAAATTTTTTGTATTCTAAATAGAAGCTTATAAGGCAAAAAGAATCCAGTAATGTTTTTCAGTGGATATTCTAATATACATGTAAAATCTTTTTAGTTTAAATAGACTTAAATTTTGCATACGACGATATTATAATATACATATAAAATCTTTTTAGTTTATATAGACTTAGGTTAGAACAATTTCGAAATTTATAATTAAATAAAAGAACTCATGTCAAAACCTAATTTAAATAGGATTTGAGAAATTTTGAAATATGAAATTTAATTTAGTTAAAAGAAAATAATACGTGTCAAAATCTTATCAACCGATTGACACGTGTCATGATCATGTTAATTATTATGTTTGACGTATCAAACTTTATATAATAAGATTATTAAATATATTTCACGATCAAATGAGTTGTTATAATTTTATTTGAGTATCATGCTTTCCGCGAACACATCCTCTTATATTATGGGTCGGTTCAAAACTTCAAATTAGTGAATTTTGATTTGGTTCGGTTTTGTATATACATTTTTCCTATCCCTAGGTAAAACACATATTTCTATATAAAATAATCGTAGATTCAAATATACATAAACTCATTTCACTCTAACAACTATTCTAGTTTGTGAATAAAAGATGATCCAAGTTTTTTAGGATTAGTATTTTTAGGACAATATATGATCTTGTCGCGTTAGGTTTTTGTTAAAGTATTTTGCAATTATATCCAATGAGGGAATTGTATTTGAAGAAAAAGGAAATGTAATGGGAAAAAAAGGAATGTTGATCCTCCTTAAAAACCATAATCCTCTTTAATATTGCATCCCCTAGAATCACTAGGATCTTATACCGAATAAGTAAATTAAACTCCCCAAAACAAAAAAGGAAATGAAACAAATCACAATAATCTTTTGGCAAAAAAAAGGAAAGGAAACATTAAATGAATCATATCATCGTCCTCTTCACCCACCAACAAGTTCCGTGGCTCCAACGGCAAGAGCAATAAGCTTCTCCATCTTCAATGTCATCGTCATGATATTCTTCGATGCCTTATCTCTGTTTTTCCCGAGCAAAAACTTCACTATCTTGGTGTTGTCAGTACAGACCTGAGCATCATAGTTTGCAGTCTCTGCATCTTCCTTGAGTTCAGAGTAAGCGCTCTTGAGATCGGCTACAATGACCCAAAAGGCATGTTCACACTCCTCGAACTGCTTCTTCATGTTCGGTTCCTCGTTAGCCGCCGCTTTCGCGACGAGTCTTGCCGACTTCTGAGCGTAGGATATTCCAAGGCGAAGCACGGCCTTAGCCACTGGGATCTACAAGTACATTATTTATTTATTTTGTTTGTCAATAAACTGTTGGAAAGTAACAAGTGATGCAACTGTATCTAATGGTTTTGAGAAATAGATTCGTACCTTGCCAGAGGCAGAAGCAACTGGTGGATAGGCCTTCAAAGTTTGGACGCAGAATGTTTTGTTTTCGACGTGCTCGCATAGTGCGTTGATGTATTTAGTGGACGAAGCAGATATTAAGAGGAGTTGTAGAAGAACTACCATAGACATAACGGCAAAAGAATACGAGGAAGAAGCCATTCTCTCTCGTTTGTATTTAAATTTTTGTTATCTTTTTTATTCTGAATCTTGGATAAGCTTGGTTATATATATACAAGGGTACGTCTTTAGACGGTAACCTGACCTAAAAAATGATAAGTCAATCTTTTACAAAATTGGTAATAAATAATATAAATATATCTCTTTTCCTTATACTTCTTGTGGTATTAGTAAACTTAATATGCTATTGAAGTCGGAAGAATTATCTCTTTCCATGCATGGAGGACAAAAAAAATGCTCCACATCAACTGATGTTGAAGCTGCTGCGAATAAGGCACGAAGCCTTTGCATGAAGCTGAGAGAGAGAAAAATCCTATTAGAAAAGTATTTCCCTTCCTATGTAAGCTTTTGCTTTCTAGACTTTGTCTCATATACTATTTATGATTGTTCCCAACTTTTGATGTTGCATGGATATCATTTCCGACTATCCACAATTAGCATTCTAAGTTTCTAACCACGTTTGAGTGTTTTTTTAGTGGCCTTCCTACTCCAAAGTATATATATCGAGCCAAGTGAAGTACCGAGAGCTTGAATCGCCATTTGGACAAAGTAAGCATATCATAACATCTACTATATGAAAGCCCTTGACACTCTCGAGTTAAGTGCCACATTAGCTCACAAAGAGAGGCCACGTTTGCACAATTATTTATAATCAAAAAACGCTTCACACAATTTTCAGCTTCTCTGGTACTGCACAATTATCCTGACGTTCACGCTTCTGTCAAATGATTAAATTATCAGTTCCTAACTTAATTTGTCAGATTCAAGCTTGATCGATTACATCTAACATTCGTTTCAATCCTCTGAGCTCCCAATAAACCTCTCTTACTACGCACTCGAGATTGATTTCAGATCTATAATCACACATAATGAACGTTCATTGATTTGGGTTATGTTGATTTGTGTGTCGTTGGCTCTCCTTTTTGGATTTCGCCAGTTTCTGATCTGCAAATTTTGAATTAAGGTTAGGATTTGTTATGTGTTAGATGATGTTGCTTCTTTGAATCGATTTGATTATGGTCGATCTTTATTTCCAAGTATTGCGTTTCATTTCATTTTGAGCGATAGTTTTAAGTGAATTTAAGTATCCTCTTTTCCTTGGTTGAAAGACTGGTATTGTTGAATTTTGTGAGATTGATCAGCTTGCGTTTTAGTATTTCGTTTCTATTGGTTTTTGTGTTTAATGTGTATAATGTTGTTCTTGAGCTTGCTCAAGTGTTAAATGCAACAGAGGAGGTGGTTGTTGGTAAGCTCTACCATTATCGAAGCTGGTGAGAAGAAGATTCAAGACTCTTTCATCAAACTGCCCCGAACCTGGTCTGCATATTCTTTCAAACCTCCAGAGATTCATACTTTGCTTCGCATATAAAAAGCTTCATAAATCCAATCTGTGTTGGGTATTATTTCATTCGTTGAGTTGAGTATACTAAATTTATTGTCATGCTTTCTACAGATTTCTTTCATATCGACATATCTTCACAAAGGCATCACATATGCTTCCTTTACCTAAGGTAACATACTTTCTTTTCTAATCTTGAGTCTTGAACTCAAAACTCAGGTTTCTACCGGCTCTACCTCAGCTATTCTATGTGTATATACAATTTTATGTATTTCAATTCCTCACGTGCTTAATTCAGAGGGTTGTTCAAAAGAGTTACGGGGAAGCTGCTGGAGAGTCTTTGTTAGAGAAAAGTTTTACATAACTTTTATGGTGATCAGGTATGTTAATATCTTTATTATTTTTGTGTTGGCCTTGGACGTTACAAGTTTCAAGAAATAAAATTCATACAAGGCTTATCAACCATAACTTTTCTTTTTCCAGAACGCCTAAATATACATTTCAGTGTCTGCGGCCAAATTCCCGAGCTTGAAAATGATTGTTTATTGTTTCTGCTTCCCATTTAATCAGGTACGGTAAACCCTTTAAGAGAAAGAAAAAAAATCTTGTAATGGTTAGTCTCAGGCGTCTTTGAACTTAGGAGACTTTTCTGTTCTATGAATACCATTCTTCCAAATTCAGGGGATTTCATCTTTGTTTTGGTCTCATGTTTTTTCTATACAATCTTGTAGACTGTAATGGTTTGTTTTCCTTGCAAGTGCGTCACAAGTAGCGGAAGAGAAGGTAACCATTAGTTCTAAAGTATTTGATATAGCAGTGGCCGAGAGAAAGGGAGAAATACTGCTCTACCTCTGAGATCATTGAAGAAGACCCATGACTTCATCGATCGAACATATTATATGATCCATGCTGTGGAGAAGCTATGGCCAATTTGTATGGAACATTTTATAGACCTTGGACCACGAGAGGTAATCTATCGATATTTATTCCTCTCTTTTTATTCCATATACATGTTCAGCTCTTCTCCAGTCTGCCCGACTTCTTTTCTTCATAACTTAGCCAATTGGGAAACGACTTTGGTTTTAAGGAAATTACTACGCTACTAACTGTATCAAATTTTACACTAAAATAACCAACTTAATATTGTTAATGGTATAGTATAATTTGTGCGTGAAAAAGTTTTGATATAACACCTCTATTTGGGAAGAAACCCGCCTTTGTTGACATGTATAAGGGTACTTCGGCAGTCTGATAGTGTTAGTCACTAGGTATACTAGTAAAACTTTAGTTTTGATATAACTCTCTGTAGATTATTATGGTGAAATATGGGGTTTAATATTCTATAGAAGAAGTATAACTTGTATTGTACTGTGTATAGGTGGTGTGTCTAGGTGCTGGAATTTTGAGCTGGTACATTCCCCCACAGTAGACGATATGAGCGCCATATTTGCAGTGAAGGCTGGGTTTGGGATGTTGACAAAGTTATATATTTGACAGGCATGCATATCGTAGGAAAGGTAATGACTTTTCTGTAGCTAATTCACATAAGCATATTCTTACAAGGTCTCTAAAATGAAGTACCTGGCTTCATCTGGATACCTTTTATCAAATACTCATGTGATTTTCATGATTCTGGTTGATAGTTGAGCTGATTTAGTAAACAAGTTTTTGTTAATACTTTGCAGGAAGAGTGCTTGTGTCATTACTTGTTTATAGTATGGTTTGTGACTCGGTTTTTAAGATTAGCTTCACCGGTCATGAGAACATAGTCTTAGCATATTTTGCTTTCTAGGATCTTATTCAAGTTAAGGGTTTGTTCTTTAAACTGCTTTTTATCACACATGCTATCATTATAATAGTTTTTACTATCTTCTTGATTGGAGAAAAATAAGTTTCTCCAAAACCAAGCCGAGGGCCCTGAAAAATATTTTGGTTTTGAAGTGGATCTTAAATCTCTCTTACTATTTGTAAGCTTGTGTTGACTAAATCATTCGATTTAGTTGTTTTTCTATGTTCATTTTAATTCATCAGACCACAAGGTCGTTGGATAGATTTACGTGTTTACGTTCAGACTTGGATGATGTTTTCATGTTTCAGACAAGAAAACTAAAAAAAATATATTGAAGGTAGTTCGTAAATATTCTTGATTTTTGAGTTTCGTAAGAAGTTAAAATAAATATGTTGAGTTTTGAATTGTAAATTTTGTTCATGCTTACGTATAATAACATCTCTTATGAGATTAGAAACTTAATCGGCTCAGAAAACATAGGTGGCCTTAAAACTTAAAGTCGAGATAAAGCCAAGTGGGAAATAAAACAGATAAATAGAAGTAGTACCTGAAGAGCAAGGGCACAAGATAAGTGTTCCCAAACAGAATATTACCCTTAACCAGTTACATGGACTTCCCCCCGGCCCCTGGCTTAATTTGCAGCAATGTTCAAACCATCCAGCTTATCTCCATCTCTGCGTCAATAGTAACAATTCATCATGAGCTTGACTCACATCTGTCTACATGGTTTCACTTGTGAAATATATCACTGTCTTTATAATGCCAAACTTATTTAGTCAAATTGAGAAGAGGAAGATCAAACCAATTTGGTGTTTTTTATGTTCATCAGCAACATTTTGTAGCCTATCAACAAGACTGGAGCTATAAGCACAAAAAGATCTTCGAAATGTAAACCATCAAATTTCCTGAAATAAATATCACAACAAAGAAACTATGAGGTTTTAAAATACCATATACTTGAGAAGCTTCAGAAAAAATAACATTCAACAAATAGAACCACATAGCGCTAAATGCAAAACAACCATACATAAATAATTTAAAGCTTGAAAAAGACAATCAATTCAAAGAACACAACTTCTTTTTAGTCGTCCATCAAAGAACAGAGCTTTAATGATTTAAATAGTTAACAAGTATCAAGTTCTTCTCGTTATATACTCAGGCCCGGTCCAAACTAATAAGGAACATTGTGCCAAAATTACAAAAAATCTCTTAAATCTTATAAAAATCGTAAAAATAATTTATTTTTAAAAAATAGCTCTAAAACCCAATAAAAAATTGCAAAAATCACATTGACATGGTGCAAATGCACCTCTTGCACCATGCCAACACCGGTCTTGTATATACTTGTCGCACATGTATCTTATTTTCATTTTAATTTGATCAACTTAAAATGTTGTTTTAATGATCATGTATTTTCAATGAGAGAATGTCTTGCTCACAGTGCATGACAAGCCCAAACATTAAGTCTTCAACTTCAGATTTTACATTAAATTTGTACAAACGACGAGCTGAAAACTAACATAAAGCTTAAAATAGTCAGTAAATTTTATCTTCACCATTGTTATTTAAAACGTGATTCATGTGTACATTCAGATTTCGTGTATGCGATATATTTCCCCAAACAATGTTATATCTTTGAGTGGATTTCGAGCACAAGTATGCATCGCCTACCTTACCTTTCGATTTTTTGAATTTTCTGTGCTAGCTTATTGAATTGGTATTTTCTGTGTAGCTGGTGAATTCACAATATGTTTACCATATTTTTGCCTATCTTCTTCCTTATAATAGATTGCTCGACATCAAATTTGTATGAAGGTTGCTAAATTGTGAATAAGGAAGTTAAATGTTTCTTACCTTTGACAATTTGATACTTCGACTTTGGTCAGTGAAAGGTTAATGACATAAACAATCAAAGCTTCACAGTTCACTCGAGAAATGCCATTTTTATGCCTATACTTCTTTTACATATGTCTACGTTGTGTTAACTAAATATGTGTTTATTTTCCAACATACAAATAACTGAATCTAAACAACAACACAAATACGACGATGAAACTACAAATAAATATTATGAGGTAAAACCCACGCGTAGCGTGGGTACTCACCTAGTGTTTGATAAAAGACGACTATATATCAGAACGTGTCTTGTGGCTTTGTAATCTCCTTCTCTCTTGTGTTGTATCTTGATATTTTAAAAAAATGATATAAAACTACCTTGTTTTCTTATTGTAAATCATTTCGCCAACGTCTTTAAACAAGTTAATTTTACTCTATTATTTGACAAAATACTATAAACATACAATTTCACAATTGTATAGTGTAAAGTGAAGAGTCTTAATTATAAATTAATCTTAGATTGAAACTAAAAAATATTTGAAATGGTACAAACCCAAATTTCGCATACCACTCTTTTTTTCTCCTACATTCATGAGGGTACGACTATTTAGATTGCTGCTTTTTAACTAAGCGAAACATATCCGGAGAAATGTTAAGATTATTCTATATCTTCTATTTTTTTAGTAGTGTAGCGGGAGAAAATCTTCTGATAAATATTATTAACTAAACCATTTACTCTTCCTCTGTCCAGCAGCAAGATTGATCTGGGCTTTGTCTGACATCCCAAGTCCTCCAGATGGTTTTGAGAGAGGTTCTATTTACTCCAACATTGATTACCTTCTGAATGTGCAGAAAACAGGCTCAATCCCTTTAGCCACAAGAAGATGCATTCCCTGGATAGTTTGGTATATTTGGAAGAACAGGAATTCCCTTTTCTTTGAGGGGAAACGATATTGGCCACAAGATACTAGGAAAAAAATACGTTGAAGAATCAGAGAAGTGGTTTATAGCTCAACAAGTGGAACAAACTGAGACAAGTATAGAAGAAGCTCAACAAAAGAGAAGTAAAAGGTGGAACTCTCCTCCTGAAAATTGGTTCAAGTGCAATGTAGCTTGCTCATGGTCTAAAGACAAGCGGTGTGCTGGTGCTTCTTGGGTTTTGAGAGATTACAAAGGCGAGGTAAAGCTACATAGTAGAAGACTTTTTGACAATTTGGAATCCAAGCTTGAAGCTCAAAAAGCGATTTGGTTGTGGGCTTTAATCAGTATACAGGAGCATAAGGTTGACAGAGTTATTTTTGCAGGTCAGTCACCGGATCTACTGGGTGTAATCCTGAGGCCAAGAGCCTGGCCATCTTTTATTCCGCATATCTCGTCGATGGTTGAAGCTTTGAAGGCTTTTAGAGATTGGAGACTTCTAGTTGAAGAGGCACACATGAATAGAGGTGCACATCTCATTGCTCATAGTGCACTTAGGGATAATCGTAGCCACTCTTATGTAGCTATTGGTCCTCCTTGTTGGTTAAAAGTGCTCTTTGATGATGAGAGTGTTTTCTAACCTCTGATCAGAGGTTTCCCTCTGCTTTTGGTTTAGGTTTTTTGGGCTATAGCTATAGGGGTCTCTGTTTTATAAACCCCTAGCTTAGCAATTCTTTTTGGTGTAAAGGGGTTTAGTCGAGGAAACCGTTCTAGAATTGAGGTGCTTTTTTGGGCCTCTTTTGGTTGTAAGGCCTTGGGCTTTTTAGATCTAATTAAATTCATAAGTTGAAAAAAAAAAATATTATTAACTAAACGAAATAATTACACAACAACTTGTCGAGACCAAGTATGCCTCAACACATCGTCTCTAAAAACTGAATCAACCTCAGAAAGAACAGAATAAAAAGCATGAAAGCTCATAGTTAGCTACTCCATCGGCTAGACGATTAGTTTTCCTATACACATGAGACATTCGGACTGTCCAGTCATTTGATAAAAAGTCATGGCACAAACGTACCAGAAAAGACAACGGATGTGGGTCACCAATCCCCGTTGTCAGAAACTCAACCACCATCTCTGAATCCACTTCCAATTCCAAGTACGCAATCCGTTTTTCCCAAACCATGTAGAGTCCATAATAAACTTCCCACGGCTCTGCTAACGGTGCCAAACACATATTAACCACAAAACCTACACACCAATCCCCAACCGGGTCACGCAAAACACCATTGGGTGTAGCCGACTCAGGATTACCACGCGAGGCTCCCTCCGTGTTCAATTTGTGCCATCCTACCTGCGGTGATACCCACGATATCAACATGTCCACTCTCTCCCTCCGGCCAATCGGTGAGCGCCAATTCCTCTCCGCCGTAGCCACTTCCTTTCCTAGTTCAATCAGGAATCGTATTCGATCTCAAACCAACTTATTTCCACCAAACACATCCTGACATTTCCACTTCTATCCCCACCATATACCCAAAGCAAACGTCGTGCACCATTTGACTCCATTCTTGTTCATTGCTCTTGAATAACCATTGTAATTTTTTTTTTAATAATTATTGTAGAACTTCTACAAATTAAAACTCTATAAATTAGTAATTACTATAAATTAATAAATTTTCTTCTTCCGAATCAAGATAATGTAAAAATTAACAAATTTAAATCCATTAATTATTTTTTAAAATTTTATGTAAAATATAGTCCAAACAATAATTCAAATTAATAATTTTTGCATATATTTCAAGATAATTCAGTAAAATATGATTTTTTTTTGGTTTATTTCTTGTTATACCAAAAGCTGTAAGATCCAAAAATTCTCGAACTAGGATCCTATATTTCATTTAGAGATGCATTAAAACCTTCGTAAAGGCTTTATAAGCCCTTTATTCCGCCCAAAGCCAACATCTCTCACCATAGAGCACTCAAAGACAATGTAACTGATATTACGATATTGGGAACTGCTTACTTCCCAAATTGGTTCGTTCACAGTTTCGGAGCTACTCAATACCACTTTTAACCGATCACATGCTAATGCGCGGGATTAAGAAAGCAACTTTATATTCAGTTCATGGTTGCGACATTAGCAATTCAATCTCGACATGGATTTCCACTTAAACAATATGGTAGACCACTGCGCCATTGAAGTAATGCAAAACAATTTCAGTCTTGCATATGAAATCATATCAAATATAAAATACAGTTCGTCCAAAATTTTCTTTATTGCCATTACGTTTTGCCAATGCATATTAACTACAGTATAGTCCAATTCTTTTCTAATGTCACTCGTTTATGCATTAGAGTTCCTAAGGTCATGATCATATACATTAGAATGCTAACAGGAGTTCTACACTTTACAAAACATTTTTGTTCCAAATTCCAAAAGAAATACTATATTAGTTAAACTTTATTGGAAAATGTAAATCATAGAAATCAATTCGTTTATTAATAAGTGTGCATATCTTCTCAATAGCTATTGCTTACAAAAACCATTAAAAATAAATCAATAAAACAGGAACAAAACTAAAACTAGTTTCTCCAAGAAAAAAGTTTCAAACAGCGACAAGATAAGAATAAAAAACAATTAAAGGCCTCATTGAGAAGATTAGGCTTATCAACATGGATTAATTTAGACATATGCTTGTCTATAATCATTTTAATCATCGGCCACTAACCAACAAAAAACATAAAAATTAGGACTCAGTTTATGGGTGGTGATATAACAGTATGGTCGTCAAATAAACTTGTCACAGCTTATATTACGACGAACGAGACATCATTAAAAATCATCACTGTCCACACACAAAAAAAACTAATTAAAAGAAGAAGCATTACTCAGTAATTGCAGCGTTTTTCACATCAATGTATAAATCTCAGACGGTAATTCCATAATTTTAGCAATAATCATCATAGTAATTACTCCTCCCAACATAAATTAAAAACTGTAATCACCAAATTGGCTCTGTAAGATCACAAAATTCAAGATCTACAGGTTCCTATCAGAAAAGCGAAACACAAACATTTGTTTATGTCCAATGTAGCATCAAAGATCATAGCTAGGCTATCTTCGACGTGGCATCGAACAATTAATCAAAAAACCTAAATAAATTAAATTACATAAATACCCTCAGCGAACCCTTTTCAAATCAAACACAACACAAAAGCGGACACATAAACGGTTAGAAGTACAGTAAAAAAACCCGACCGAGACAACTCAAACCTGATCTGAGAACAGTAACAGTGAAAGAGTGTTCGGTTGATGGGAGATTTCACCGGATGCATCGTCGTTAAGTCACGCTTTTGTGTTTGAGTGTCATACGGCACTTCCTATCTTTGGGAATTCTTCTTCATAGGGAATAAATCAAATCTATAAACACTAAACAATCGTTAATTCGAAACCTAAACAGATCTAAGCAATCGTAGAATCTAAACACTAGACAGATCTTAGAGAGATGTGTTCTACTTGAAGAAGATGATTGTGAAAGTAGAGAAGCTAGGTTTATATAGTGGGGATATGAGGCGGCTTAGGTCAAAACCCTAATTATATTAAAAGCCCATGGTTAAGTCGGAGAGGCCCAATAACCAAAATCTATAATAACCTTAATTCCTTCCTATACCACTTTTAAAGTTTTTGTTTCCAAAAAAATACTACATTTTTTTCTTCCAAAAATACCCCATTTTTTCTAAAAGTTTTAAAAATACAATTTTTTAAAAAGTTGATTTTTAAGGTTTAGAATTAAAAAATTTTGTGTTTGGGTTAACTATTCCAAAATTATGGTATAGTTTTAGGGGGTAGAATTTGGGGTTTATGATTAGTTTTGAATGTTAAAAATAAATATTTTAAAAAGTGGTATTTTCGAAATTTTGAAAAAAAATATAGTATTTTTAGAAAAAAAACGTCAGATGATATTTTTAGAAAAAAACTTAAAAAGTGGTATTTTTGGAATTGCCGCTAAATTTATAAGGCCCATAATTATACATTGCAAGTCAAGTCACGTGCTTCTCACATGTCTGTTATTGTTGTTCAAGACAAGTCTTGTTTTTGTTCTTCAAGTTGTCTTCATTTCCGATCAGAAGTGTATAACTTCTCTTTCTTTCTTGCACTCTACACCTTATAAGGTAGTAGTGATTACTTAATCTTTCTCTGATAAAATTACTTATTTGATTGGTGTTTAGAATTTTGATTGGTAGATTTCTCAGTTACAGTTCTTGAATTTGAATCTTGTTTTTCAAGAATTGCTTAGTCTTAAGTTTTACTTGCAAATATTGCATCTTCTTAACTCCTAATCTTAGTTACTGTTTGTTGACTATGCTTAGATATCAAAATTATATTATGGATACAAAGTAGTTCAGTTTACAGATGTTTTGTCACTGAATCTTGTGTGTTTAGAGAGAGATTATTCTATATGTATTTCCTTAATACTGGTATTGGAATATTCTGTATAAAACAGAGAGAATAAACAAGTCAATGAGGTTTGTGCTTGTCCATGGTGTCTGCCATGGCGCATGGTGTTGGTACAAGATCAAACCGCATCTCGAGGCTGCTGGTCATAGCGTAACCGCAGTGGATCTAGCTGCATCGGGTATAAATATGAGCAGAGTGGAAGAGATTCAGAGTTTAAAAGATTACTCTAAACCATTGCTTGAGTTGATAAGCTCGGATGACGAAAAAGTGATTATTGTTGCTCATAGCATGGGAGGCATACCAGCTGCTCTCGCTGCTGATATCTTCCCTCGTAAGATCGCTGCTATTGTCTTCTTGACAGCTACGATGCCCGACACCAAAAACCCGCCTGGTTACCCTTTTGAAAAGGTACTTCTTCTCATTGATCCGATCAGTATGATCACTTCAACTTAATTCTGTTATTCTGATAAGAAGTTCTGCAGTTTGTCCTGAGCCTTTCAGTAGAAGAGTCGTTGGACAACGTGGTTTGCAACTACGGTACACCTGATCGTCCTCTACTTAATGTCCTTTTCGGACCAAAGTTCATGGCCAAGAAATTATATCAATTGTCTCCAGTCGAAGTAAGACTCCAAGCCTCTAATCAAACCTTATTTTTTAAGTGCTAGTAACCTCAATTGTTGTTGTTGGTTAGGATCTTGAATTGGCGAAAATGTTGGTGAGAGTAAACCCGGCGTTAAGTACGGAAAATCTTTCAGGGACAGTAAGCTTTACTGAGGAAGGGTATGGGTCAGTTATACGTATTTCTATCATATGCGGAGAAGATAAGTTAGTACCTGAGGAATACCAGCGTTTGATAATCAATAACTTTCCGCCCAAAGAAGTAATGAAGATCAAAGATGCAGACCATATGGCAATGCTGTCCAAGCCTCAAGAACTTTGCACTCTTCTTGTGGAAATCGCAGATAAATATGCATGAATTAACCGATTCACCGCAACTTCGCTTCCACCGCAATAAGGAAAGCCATATGAGAGAATCCATCTTTTATGTATGAGAGAACTAAGCAAATGATAACATTCGTATGTGAGCATAAGATATGTTTTTGTGATTCTCTGGCTTGGTGCACCAGTTTCAGATTTTGATGTTAGAGACTTCATTAAAAACAGAGAGGATCTTGATACAAAAGACAAACCTAGTTCCTGAAATACATGTTGAAGTTCTACTTCTTTAGCAAATACATACCCTCTCTAAACTCTAGTTTTTCTTCAGAGACCAAACCAGAAAGAAAGCTCTGAAGCTGTTGTAGAGTCTTGTCATACGAAGGATCAGCTACACAAAACATCTACAAAAAAAAAACAGACCAACAATGATCATAATAAACAGGAAACAACATTGTAAAACCGGTGAGGTTTATGCCTTTGATTGTACCTTGAGAGTGTTATGGATTCGTTCTAGTGCCATGCTGCCAAAATTTGTGAGCATTCCCATGATGAATTTCTGAAAACATTGTTGAGAATTGTTTAGATTTTGTATTTTAGAGGCAAATGAATCGTAGAATGAAACTTTCCCTTATGCAGCATCACGTACCTCGTATATTGTCATTTCTTTGCGAAGTTGGTCTTCCACAGAGGCAATCGCTCTTTCACTCTCGTCATCACCTGCTAAAAGCTCTTCGCTTTCGTTCTTTCCAGACTCAGCTATGGATTCAACAAGTGTTAACACATTGGCATTCGAGTCTGTTCCTCTAGATTCCCTCAAAACTCCCTAACGTTCAGAATACTTAACAAGTTAGCTCTTCCTTAAAATGAATAGTTTAAAGCAGAAGACTACGATTACAGTACGTACCTTGCTTATCCAGAAGTTTACTTTCCGGTTTAATGCGTCAATAGGTATCCCAGTGGCTGCAGCAAGATCTGTAGAGGTCCAACTGAAAATTTACATGATATCAGTAACATTGGAAAAGAGAAAAGCATCCACACTGATTGATTCCTGTAGTTACCTTTTCTTTTCTTGAAATTGCATGATAATGGCTGCATGTGTAGGGGAGACTGTGAACTGCATAGATCTGTCTTCAAATTCCAACTCTAACTGAATTCATCAGAGACATTTCAAAGAGATACATCTGTCAGTATATGCTTTCTCCAATCATTAACTACTAAAGTATTTACACGAGATCTACCTTGACAGTGCCGAGATTTTTCTTCCAAAGTAGTTTACGAGGAGTCTTGATTTCATGATATCGATTGGCATAATCTGATAGCAGCTTGTCAATAGGTCCAGGCAACTCTAGAGCCTCATCCTGAAATCCTCCTCCAAATAAGTGAATAGAAACAATCACAATATTCTGTACCTAAGAACATATATGAATACCTGAATCGGTGGCCAAAAGTTTGTTGAGAGTATCGTCGAGGTAAGAGTATCAACGGATAGCTCACTCTCTCCTAACTCAGCGCCTATAAACAAGGGATGTACACATATGAGATTCAGACAAGACTCTACGTAGCAGGGGTAAAACTGAGCACAATTCAGAAATATCACCTGTTTGACATGCCTTTTTAATGTTAGTGTTCACTCTCTTAGAATCAATCAAGTCGTTCAGCATTATCTCACATCTTTGCATACTAGCTTCTCCAAAATGTATCTGTTGGCATTATAAGAGAATGTAAAGTTATATTCAGCACTGTAGAAACGATCCAATGGTTTGACAAGATAAAGTTTAGACAGAGAAAAATGGAGATTGCCTTGAGAAGTTCGACTGTGCGTATCTCAGTGTCGATGTCATAATCAGTCTTGTTAAGAAGCTTTTCAGCGAGCATAACACGATATTCATTTACTAGTTGCTCTTTAGATCCAATTATATCTACAAGCATTCCAAGTATGTCTACCTTCCTCTGACTGAGGCTACCTTTTAAAGGATCAGCCTCAACAGGGTCTGGTTCCCAACTGAGAACAAAGCAGATTAAGATGTGTCAGAAAATCCAATGCCATGCTTGATAAACCAAGAAAATATACAACAGAAAGCATACCGAGAAACATTAATCCACGCTTGCTTATCATCAGTGTGAAAATCATCATCGAAACCAACATTCTCTTGACTTTCTTCATCCCGCATTAACTCTTCAAGAAGACTATCCCCGACGTTTCCGGAACCGTTTGCATTCCCTCCACTTCCATCTGTAAGCATAGTGACTATACATTTAATGGTGTCTTTCCTCCCCCGTAGATAGTCTCTGATTGGCTCGCCTACTGCTTCCAGAAATACACCAGCTGGGTCTATTGCTCGAAGGGCTTTAATGGTTGACACATACTGATGCAATATATCATTGGTTGAGGCACCAGCAGTGAGCAAACGATATTTCAGCGAAGAAATAAAAGATTCAACTAGCTTGGAATGTTGCCCCGTGTATTCAAGACACTGTTTCAAGTCTTCAATAGCAGGAGAACTGTTGGATCAACAAAATTGCTATCAGAGATGCAAGAAATTTTCAACTTGTGCCAATATATTTGAATAAGTACTGTCAAAGAAAGAAATTACCTCTCAGGATAATCAACAATGATCTCAAATAATTTAGCTATCCTAAAATCTTGCAGTGTCTCATACGCAAAATATTCTAGCCGCAATTTCCACCTAACAATTCCTTCAGAAGGAGTCACCACTCTGGAAAAGCTTGGAGATGGACAACAAGCCAGAGGGGAAGTGAGGCCAGCTGATGTGGTACCGTAACTTACGGAATCACCAAGATATGAAAGAAGCGCATTAAGAAACTGAAGAGGGACTGTCTGGAAAAAAGAATTTATATGTCAGGAAACTCCAAATTTGGTGCAGTAGTAAGAATCTAAGCAGAGAGAAAACTACCTGAATCCATTCTTTGATTGACCCCAAAACAGACGCCCTGTAATCATCACCAGCCAGATCGTGCACTTTTGCCTAGAGTATTATACCACAGGATACAAGTTATATGAATCCCAAGTTAATGACTGCATATACTGTGTTATAAGTTTCAGTGAAGCAAATGAAATCACTGATGCATAAAAATACCCTGAGAAGTAAAAAGATTGCAGAGGCATAAGCATTTTCAGCCATAGATGTGAATCCAATGCTTCTAAGATCACGAACCACCTTCCCAATGTTCTTCACCAACTTATCATGTCTTGAATATTTGCCTTGTGGGTAGCCTTCATCAACATCCATTTCACCATTTTTATATCTAAGCTTCTCATCTAAATCCATGTTATCAAGTTCCTCTATATCATCTTCATCCATGATTGCGCTTAGCTCCTCAAGCTTTTCCTTAAAATACCAGTGGAGTATTTCTAAAAACATAACAAAAAGAGGAAACATATGAGATATAAAACAATCATGAGCGTTACGAATGAACAGACTACTCCCCTCATTGGTTGGTTGAATCAACTTAATCGAAAACCAATGAAGAACAAGCTATCAAAAGAAGGGTATATACCAGGAAAATGCTGAGGAAGAGTAGTCATCAGAGTCGAAGACAACATAGACCGGAATCTCGTAAAAAGAAGAACGTTTTCTGCATCTGATGACGACTGTTCTTTAAACGACTGCAAAGCATTAACCACTATGGACAAACACTTCTCATGATACTTCTTTTCAGTAGATATTTCTTCTAAAGCTTTACATAACACTTCATGAATCTCCTCTCCATAACTCTGTCCAACAACATCCATTTTCATCAAAACTTATGAACCAAAACATGAATCTGACAACAACCAAGCATTGTATCTACTTACATGATGGTTCTTCTCACTGTAAGCATCAAAATGTTGCCAAAAACTCGATGCACCACTCTTCTCAAAAGCTTGCTGAAACAAATACATTCTTCCATTGTTACTCTACACCACTCAGTTAAGAACTTGGGAAGCTAAAGGACTCAATTTGAATTACCTCTAGTGATTTAAGAAAGTGGTCACGAACAAGAGAATCAAGCCCGTACTTACAAAGACAATAAACATGAGACACAAACTCTTGCTCAACCGAAGAATCTCCTGTACCGGAAATGAGTGACTCAACAGTAGTGAAAAACCCATCATAGCTTTCTGTGATTTCTTGAATCTCATCTTCAGATAAAGTTTCTAAAATCCCTAAATTACACTCAGAGGAACCTAAAGTTTCCATCTTTTTCACTCACTCGGAAGCACACAACTTCCTAAAACCTGAAACGAAAGATTTTAGAAACAGTGTGTGAAAGAGGAATTAGAAACAAAATCGAATCAGAATTGAAGGATTAACAACGCAAGTAAACCCTTACCGGTGTCGGAATCGTGATTGTTGCCGGAATCGTGACTTGTGTATGAATATCGATGAGGCAAGATTGGAAGAGCAGAGCAAAACGACGTCGTTAAATCTCAAAAGGAAAACCGCTCGGATATGAATATTGAATTTTTATAAATTGGTTTGAAACGGGTTTTTTTTTTTTTACATTAAACCCGGTTTAGGCCAGTGAATTAAGAACCCATTTTTTGGTCTTAAAATCATAAACAGAATTGCAGTGTACATTTTGAAATTTAAGCACCCTTAAATTTCTACATTTTGTAAATATTTAGATCCTCTGAATATTGGTCTATGGTAATTTAATGATTTTGGAAGTTTATTGATTTTTTTTAACATCTATTTTATTAATTAAATGGTGAAAAGATGATACAACTTGTTCATAAGCCAGATTAGAAGAATAGAAAATATTGTAGAAAATGTATTATCATCATAAACTTTCTTTGACAGAATATCCGCAGCTTGGTTTCTTTCGACGGAAGTTTATTTATTTATGTGTTATTTAAAAATTTGGAAATTCAATCAAATTGTGTGTTATAAAATATCGACGCATGGGTGAGTAAATAATCCGGTCCCAAAAATCCGAACGTGCAATCGACCTGAAAATTTTGGTTTGGATTGGATTCGGTACCAGCTATTTTACTTTACTAAGTTTCATTCCCTTACAGTTATCCACATGTTTAGGTTCGATTCCGGTTTTTTTTCGAGAACCGAATAGATTTCTAAAATATCGTAAACATAATTTATTCCATAGATATTTTGGTTTTAAAATGGGTATGTACCTGTAGTTTGGATAGTTCGACTCAATTTTATAACTTTTTATTTGTTATCATTTCGGTTTTCATATATTTTGTAGATTTGTTATTCCTACTTCCGGATATTTCGAATATATTTTAGGTAAAAAAAATGATAAAACCGGACCACCTGAATAAAAACCGATTTTTTGGATAATTATCGATTCTTTTTAGTTAAAATCCGAACCAACTCGAAACCGAATAAAACTCATTCCTAAATCCTAATTGAACCAAAAAATTTAGAGGTACTTATATGATGGGTCCAAAAATTATCTACCCAAAAAAATCCGCACCCGGTCAGTCCCAAAACTGAACCGAAGACCTGAATTCCCAAGGAGTCCAGACTACCGCTCCGTGTGCCAAGGCTCAGTATCACGATTGTGTTTGTTTGACTAGGTTTCACTTTGGAAGTAATAAAGATGACAAAAACAAAACAAGACCTGTCGTGAGCTATTTAAACCGGAGGTTTCACTTTCAACATTAAGTTCCAAAACTAAGGAATATCCGACTTTAAAGATACCAACTTTTAACAACAATCGACATGTCGGAAGAGAAAGTCGTCGCCGTGATCATGGTCGGAGGTCCGACTAAAGGTAAACAACACCCATCTATTCGATTCTTAGATCTAGACTCCATTATAGCTCAAAGTCAAACTGATTTTGTTAAATGTGGATCGATTTAGGAACTCGATTTCGTCCATTATCATTCAATACACCAAAACCTCTAATTCCTTTAGCTGGACAACCTATGATTCATCATCCTATCTCTGCTTGTAAAAAGGTTTGTTTTTTACTTTCTTATACTTTGATCTTGTAATCTATAAAGTTGTCAACTTTGAATGTTTCGATTGCTCATAGATAGTTTATATTTGATTTGGATTGTGTTTGTGTGTTTGGAGAGTAGATATATTTGATTGGGAAAGGTTTGTTATTTTATGATTTGTAATTTGTAAAGTTGTGAATTTGCATGAGAATGTTTGGAAAGTTGTCAACTTTGAATGTTTTGATTATTCATAGGGAGTTTGTATTTGATGTATGGATTGTGTTTGTGTGTTTGGAGAGCAGATATCAAATTTGGCTCAGATTTTTCTGATTGGATTTTACGAGGAAAGAGAGTTTGCTTTGTATGTTTCTTCGATATCTAACGAGCTCAAGATTCCAGTGCGGTAAGTTTAGAGCATTTGTGTGTTTTTGTTGTTTTTGGTGTCCAGTGTAAACCTTTCTTATGTGTGTGTTCTTGTGTTGTGTAGATACTTGAAAGAAGATAAACCTCATGGTTCAGCTGGTGCGCTTTATTACTTTCGGGATAGGATCATGGAAGAAAAACCGGTTTGATCTCTAACGAATTCTCTGAACTTTGTTCTTGCTTCGTATAGTCGTTAGTTTTGTTGATTCGTTTTGTTTTTGTCATTTTGAACAGTCACATGTTTTCCTCCTGAATTGTGATGTTTGCTGTTCTTTCCCTCTTCAAGACATACTCGGTAATTGTCATAGCGTAAACGCTTTAAAATCTTGAGTCTGTTTCATTGTTTTCCTCTTCTTACTTTAGTGTAACTTCACAATTTTTTGGCAGACGCACATCGAAGATATGGTGGGGTTGGAACTATGCTAGTAATCAAGGTTCGATGTCCTGATCGTTTTTTCTAACTTGGTTAACAAATATAAAGATCAAGACTTCATGAATTTCTTTTTCTTGCTTTCAGGTTTCTGCAGAAGCAGCCAGCCAATTTGGAGAGTTGATAGCTGATCCTGATACTAAAGAACTCTTGCATTATACTGAGAAACCCGAGACTTTCGTAATTTCCTGTTTAGTTGTTTCCGATTTCCTTTCTCTGGTTCTTGACTTTGTTGAACTTATAAGGTTTCATTTTTATCCACTTGATGCAGGTTAGTGACTTGATAAACTGTGGTGTCTATGTGTTTACCTCAGATATCTTCAAAGCCATTGAAGGAGTATATAGCCAAATGAGAGACACATGTGAGTTTTTATTATCACTGTATCTCAGAGACTTACATTTTTTTTTCTTGATTAGAGATTTGCTCATTTTATAATCACTTGACTTGGCAGCTAGCAATTACCAGCTTTCAAGCTTTGGTCAATTCCAATCCGCTACAAGGTCTGTTCCTGCGGATTTCGTGAGATTAGATCAAGATATATTGTCACCACTTGCTGGAAAGAAGCAACTATACACATATGAGAATAAGGATTTTTGGGAACAGATTAAGACTCCAGGGTAATCTTGTGTATGATCCTAATAATTGCTTTGGATTAAACTCTCTTTTAACTCCTCGTGTTAACAAAATGTTTGAAAACAGGAAGTCTTTGAAATGCTCGGCTTTGTATCTTGCCCAATTCCGCGAAACATCGCCTCATCTTTTGGCTTCAGGAGATGGTACTAATAAGAAACCGATGATAGTTGGTGATGTATATATTCACCCATCCGTAAAACTACATCCAACCGCAAAGATCGGTCCAAATGTGTCAATCTCAGCAAACGTTCGTGTTGGACCTGGTGTAAGACTTATAAACTGCATAATCTTAGACGATGTTGAAATCAAGGTAAACTTGAAACTGAGTTTACATTCGTCGTCTTATTACAAATCCGAAAAAGATGTGTTTTCGATGTTCTAATCTTTGTTTAAATGTAGGAAAATGCGGTTGTTATAAACTCAATCATCGGTTGGAAATCTTCGATAGGTAAATGGTCAAGAGTTCAAGCTAGTGGAGAAGACAATGAAAGGCTTGGGATTACAATTCTTGGTAATTTTCATTGTTTCTTATAAAGCTTTTTTCGTTAAACAAATGAGTCGGTTTTTTCTGATACATTTTTGTTTATGTAGGTGAGGCTGTAACAGTGGAAGATGAAGTTGCAGTGATAGGAAGCATTGTTCTTCAGAATAAGACTCTTAATGTCAGTGTTCAAGAAGATATAATCTTGTGAGTTATATCGCGATGATAATAGTTCAGGTTTTTGTTTATTTTTTCCGATAATCCGAAGACAAGAAATTTTACAGAGCTGAGAGAGAGAGTTGTATTGAGTTCACTGGATTATGTTCAATGGAACTGTGGAAGATTTTTAATTATACACACAATGAAATGAAGCAAGAGTTTTTGATTTTTAAAGATTTGATACAAGGAATGAAAAAAAGGTTCGAATTTAAAAATATCAGTTTACTATTAACCTTAGTCCAACAACACCTAGAGTCACCAAAAATAACTTAAATTTGTTAATTGTTAATGAACTATAAAGTTAAGATTAAAAACTAACTAAAAATAGAAAATTTATAAAATTTGAATGTTGAATTTACAATATGGACAAATTAATGTCAGGATACCATGATCTATTTGTTTTTCAACATTAAATCAAATGTCATATTAACCATTCAATAAAGAGAAATTTTCTAAATTGTCATATTTTGAAGTTTTGTTTTTAAAAATATCACCAATTTTCAAATGTTTCAAAAATGACATTAATTTTCAAAAGTTTTAAAAATATCACAAACACAAGACTTCAACATCAATAACAGTTTTGGAAACAAAATTTCAAAAATAAATGGAAGGAAATCAAAAGCAGCAACACTTGATCCATAAAAGAAAAAAACTCTTTAAGGTACTTCCTGAAGTCCTTGAATTTTATTAAGCTGTTTTACGATTTCAAAATGTTTTCCCTTTGCTTCATCAAACGGTACTCGGCTCTATTCGTCATATAAGTATTGATCTTCCATCATTAAACTGTTTTCACGAACATTATCCTTAAAATCCAAAGACATTGGACACTAATACCTTTGTATTCTCCTAACCGGTGATCCAAAACCTCAAAGATTTGGAATTTTAATTTTTTTGAAAATTAATGTTAGTTTTAGAAACAAAAATTCAAAATGTAATATATTTGAAACCTATCCATATATAAATGCTACTCGAAACTTAAAACGATAAATTCCTACAAATACAACAATTTGAAGTTTTGTTTTCAAATGTATCACTATTTGTTTTAAATTCCAAAGATACTATCATTTTCTGAATGTACAAAAATATCACAAAACTAAAATCAACTTTCAACAATCAAAACTAAAACTCAAACTCAACCCTCTAAAAACTATATCATAATTCTACAATAGTTAACTTAAATCCAAAAAATTAAACTATAAAATCAATTTTGAAAAATGGTAGTATATAGATGTGACGCCCGTGAACCATTTTTAGTAAAATGGAGGGGCTGTCGATCGACACACATGGTGTCTGTCGATCGACAGGGCTCTTAAGGGCTGTCGATCGACACACCTAGTGTCTGTCGATCGACAGGTGCTCGAATTGGTTGGTTTTCTGGTTCGATTTAAGTCGTTCAATTGGACCGGGCCGGTTTGGGTAAACCCTAGGGCTTCGTATTTAAGAGTTTTTGGCCGCATTTGAGCGAACCAAAGTCCCAAAAATCAGAAACAGAGAGTTTGAGAGGAGTTTCTCTTGTTCCTGATAGTTTGTGATTAGGGTTTCGTTCTTGATCGATTTGAGGTGGAATTTCGTGGTGGTTGTTGCTGAATTCGTGTCTAGCCTCAATTCTACCAGAATCTAACCGAAAATCTAAGGTGAGTGCGTGACCATGGCTTCTGGGCCGGTGGATTCGTTAGGGTTGTATGGTGGTAGGTTAAAAACTGATTGATTGTGATGATTGATGTTGTTTCTGTGTGTTTTGTGGTGTTTGGATTGTTGGATTGTGTTTGTTGTGCAGGTTTCGTGTTATCGCAGGGGAGGAATCGATCCGAGAGGATAATTGATCGATTTCCCATGAATCTGCGACGACCTGTCGATCGACAGCCCTAGGGTGTGTCGATCGACAGGGTCACACGAGAGCTGTCGATCGACACCTAGAGGTTGTGTCGATCGACAGGTGATCGAGGAGCTGTCGATCGACACCTAGAGGTTGTGTCGATCGACAGGGTCCAGTTGAGCTGTCGATCGACAGGCACCGTGGGTGTGTCGATCGACAGGTGTGAACAGGGCTGTCGATCGACACCTAGTGGTAGTGTCGATCGACAGGCTGCCTGTTGGGCTGTGGTTGAGCCGTGTTGTTGTGTTTGTTTGTGTGTTGTTTGATGCGTGTTTGCCTGAGCGGATCCATCGCGTCTGTGTGCGCAGTCGTAGATGGGAGGACCGTCTCACTGGGTATTTGTGATAATACTCACGCATCTCTTTTAACCATGTGGTGCAGGTAAAGGCAAATTGTGATCGTGGAATCATGGCAACGAAGAGGGAGATGATCTAGGGTCTCGGTTTTCATGCTGTGTGGTTTATTGTTTTAGAACCTGGTTAGGTTGCTGGATTGATTGGAATTTGTTGTGAACTGGTTAGTAATTTAATGGAATTTGCATGTTTGGTTTTAGTGTGTTATCCGCTGGTTGCTTGTTTGTGTGGCTTGGTTGTGGAGGACAAGCATTTATGGGAATGCTAGTCTGAGACTAAGAGCTTATTGTTAAAAAAAAAAAAAACGGGTCGGGTCGTTTCAATAGATGGAACATTTAATATTCTAATCAGACGAAGAGACCTATTTTTCTCTCTGCCGCCGCCACAGTTCTCGATCTCAGATTTGCTTGGTTTGGTCCGGTGACCGGTGGCTTCTACAGCGCCGGTGCCGGATGCACTGGTCTCGACTCCACTTCCTCTTTATTTTTCTTGTTTGTAGTTTAAAGTTTGGTTGGGGTGTTGGTTCGTGATCCAATTGTTGTTTGAAGGATGAGATTCGATTGGGCTTTACTCTGATTCGTTGAGATTGAAGCGGTGGTCTTCTTCTCGGCGTTGATTTGGTCTCTCTTCAACAGTTCTGGTTTTAGATCCGGCTCCGTGCTCAGATTTGATCTCGGTTTGCAGATGAAGATCGAAGGTTGCCTCCATCTTCTTTGCTTACTGGTTTTATGATTTGTAGACCTTCCGTAGTAGCTTGTGTTTTGTCTTTTGATTTGTTGCTAACCTTTGCAATCTCTTTAGGTTGTCTTTTAGACCATTGATATTTGTTTGGTTTATGGGATTGCCTCCCTCCTTTAACTCTTTCAATTGGTGTAGGCATTGCGGTGTTGCTGTGTATCAGTTTGATCTCTCTTTGGCATTGATGAAGATTCTCTTAGGGTAGTGGTACCCCGTTCAACATCCTAGTCTCCTTACTCTCCGAATCTCCTGAATAAATCTTCTTTGCACTTTAACAGCTTTCCCTCAATGATATTGGGTTGAGTAGTAAAGAAGTTTCGGAATCGTTTGGTTTCTGGTTCACATTGTTGGTAGTCTTCTATGTCATGGTCTTTATTGCTTAAGTCATCCGTGTTTGGCTCTCCCTTAGCCACTGTCCGTGGAGGAAGTGCTTTGTTAAGGTTTTACAGCTCCCGCGTCTCCGTCTCCTTATGGTGTGAAGTATTGGTTGTGAGTATGCCTCCCGTTTATACCTTGTGCTTTAACTGTTTGCTTGCAGATTTGGCGATGGTTTATTTGGATTCTCCGTAGCTCGGGTTTGTTTTTTAGTCAACAAGTCTAGTTGTTTTTCCTTTGTAGTTTTGTTTCTGATGTCGATCTTGGTTGTTTTGCTTTTGATATCGTTTATGTTGACATCGGCTCTGTATTCCAAAACCGTATTCCACCTCTGTATTCCAAAAACGAATTTTACTAGGCTTAATATAAACATTCAGATGACAAAAGAACATTTGAAAAGCTGATAGTACTTTTGAATTTAAATTGGACCCGAATTGAAATTATTGGGCCCTAAGTGGGCTTACCAAGCCCATACAACTAAACCGCAAAACAATAATAGAATTTATACAATAGTCTCAACATCTTAGACTTTCATACATTCTCATCGTTCTGCTGAATTTTAGGGTTTAGAGAAAAAGCTCGAATCGATTCTCATGGCGGACGAAGATTACAACGAAGTCGATGACTTAGGGTATACTCTCTCTCTCTACCCCTCTCTTAATCCCATCTCTCTGTATTCGTTTTCGCTTCGTTTCATTGATTCTACTTTGTTCTTAACGAATTGAGAGAAAGTTGATCGATTAGTGAATTTTTTGCTTCAATTGATGATTCTAATCGATTTTTAGGTTAGAGAACCCTTATTTTGTGGTTGGTTGATTTTAGGAAAGATCTGTTTTTGTGATACATGAGATTTTCTAGGGTTCTTGAAGAGAGAAAGTTTTGATTTTTTGATGTTTGGTTGATTTGATTTTGATGCAGTTATGAGGATGAGCCAGTGGAGCCTGAGATTGAAGTGAGTTTAGTTACTTTGTAGAGAAGACATTTGATATTGCTAGTTTCTGATTTAGGTTTTGTTATGAGTAGGAAGGAGTAGAGGAAGATGCTGAGCTGAAGGAGAACGAGGATGTTGATGGTGAACCTATTGATACAGATGATAAGGTTGAGGAAGAAGCTATTCAACGTGCGCGTAAAACGTCTAAGTTTATGACTAAGTATGAACGTGCTCGTATACTTGGAACTCGTGCTCTGCAAATCAGGTCTGGTTGTACCCTTTTGCTTCATGTCTCTCAAGTATATATCCTTATCTTATATCTTAAGTTTGTTTAGAATTATCATCATCATTATAAAACTTGATGAGAGTACTTAATTCTACTGAGAACAATCGTTAAGTAGATACTGTTAGTGGCACTCACGTTTATATTATATCTTAAGTGTGTCAAAACTTGATGAGGGTAGTCAATTCAAATGAGAGCACTCTCTGTTTTTATTTCATTCTTTATACTGTTTTTGGCTGATACAGCATGAATGCTCCTGTGATGGTCGAGCTAGAGGGTGAGACAGACCCACTTGAGGTGCAACTACTTTACTTGCGTTTCCCTATCATTTCTTCTTGGTCTTTATAAACATTTGAGCTAACTTATGATATTTGGCTTAAAGATTGCGATGAAGGAGCTTAGGCAAAGGAAGATACCTTTCACTATCAGACGCTATCTACCTGATGGGAGGTGAGTTTCCATTAGTCATATCGAATTTCTCAGAATATTTTCGAGTTTCTCTTCACTCACTTAACATGTTTCTTTTGTCGTGTCTTATGATTCTGAATCAGTTTTGAGGAATGGGGAGTTGATGAACTGATCGTTGAAGACTCGTGGAAACGTCAAGTCGGTGGTGATTGATATAATACGTCTCTCGGTGCATTTTGGTATCTCGTATGGATGATGAAGTTTTCTAAATGTCAGACAATTGAATGGAACTTATGTATAAAAGCCGGTTTAGTATTTTGGTTTTGCATCTAGAACAATGTCATCAAGTAAGACCAAACACAAGCTTTTTGTCACTAACATTTCCATAATGATATGAAACTCCTTTCTAAATCGTTTATGCATAATATAGATTTACCATTTTCATCCATCCTTACAATATCTGATATATTGTGTTCTTGTTTGGGTCATAAACAAACACATTACAATAGTTAGTACAATAATTTGATATGTTAGCCTGTGAATACAAATACAAATTCATAATGGAAAGTGTAAAGTACTTGCATCTAGTGATTTTGATTCGGTAGGTAAAAACATCATGAATAGATTAAGATGAGAGGAACTAAACCAATAGAAGAACATCAATCTTCTTGATGGAGTAATTTAATTAAATCAAAGGCTACAAGTTGCAATTCCATACCTTAATTCGTATTCCAACCACACAATAGTGAACAAAAATGATCATGGCTCGTCAGTTTTCTTGCTTTGAGAAAATAACAAGATGAAAAGTCAATTAATAACGCAAATTTGGAACTCACATGAGTTATTTAGGGTAATATGAAAAACAAGATTCGATAACTTTTTAAGCATGAGACCAAATTTATGAAAAACATTAATACAATACATGATAAATTTTGCAAGTAGAATCAAACTACCATTATGAGTATAGCGCCACATAGTACACTGTGTCCATACACAAGTTTGAGTAACACTTTTACTTTCTGTCGAAACAATATTCCGATGATTTTGCAAGTAGAATAGAACAAATTATGCATTAGGAGTAAAACAAGAGAAAAAAACACAGAGATATTTAAAACTTGATTACTTAATATTATTAATGCAATGATCAACTAGTATCTAGAAAAGAGTAAAAGCATAACAAGAAAACCAAAAAAGTAGAAATCATTGCTTAAGAGTCAGGCTAGCTCTATGCATAAAACTGATATTCTCGACATGGTCTAGGTAGATGGGAACCGTATGCTCCACAAAGGCTTTAATTCCTTGAATTTTAACCTTTTTAAGAGTGTTTCTCACCGGGTTGAAGTAGTAAACATAGAATGGGTTAGATGTATGAATATTATACGGGGCCAACACAATCTCACCGGTACCAATCATTCCAACCACACGACCAAAAAAATCACAAGGAAGCTTGAAACGGTAGACATGTTTTTTTGACCATTCTGGTTTCTTGTCATCCTCTAGAAACCACACACACAACTCAAGTTTTGTACTCTTCCTTGGATGACCTGAATAACTTACATCATCTCCTAAATCATGACACCTAATTGAAACTAATTTACCATTGAAGTTTGTCAGACAAATAGACCGTCTGCCTCGCTTGCTCCCAAGCGCTTGGGCCTCAGGTTCATTGATAAACTTAAATTCTTCAGACCTAACATCGAAGCAAACTAACACATAAGACGATGCACCTTCTTTGAGACCAACATAATACAAAATCCCATTGATGCATATCCCATAGCATTTCTGAGAAGAAAGGGGTTTATGGCGTGTGGGACATTGGATAGATCTCCAAGACTCATTCTTTTCAAAAGGGAATGTAAGAAGATGATACCGTGCGACTAGTCCTTCTTGACCTTTACTCATGCACAATATTTTGTATTGTTTTCCGATTGGATCATACCCAAAAAACTCGGACGGATTGTTTAGTTTTCTCAGAATGGGTAAGTCTACGTACTGCCCCGTAGTAGGGTTGCCTATCCTTGACTTTAATACTTTGTTTAACGAATCAGAACGACGGCAGAAGATCAAGCCAGAGACAGGGGCAGCTCCTAAACCTAAAGGGATGCGAAAATCTAGTGCGATAGACGAATGCTCATCGAGATTCTGAGGCTGAGGTGACGATAGACAACACCAATTACCGGAGAGGAAGAGGGAGAATAAGAGATGTGGCCGAGCTGAAGACCTAGTCAGAAACAAATCGGTGAAATATGATTGGCCAAGTGTCGAGTTCCATAGCTTGGACACGCTACGAAACTTACCGACGGACTTGGCCGGCAAATAAGAGAGTATATTGGCGATGAGATCAATTGGGAGGCTCTCTGTTGCATTCATCGAGCTCGATTGTGAATACGTAATGGTTGGCCTTGTTATTATTATTATTATATATATATAGCACTGATGATAGGGCAAGAGCTAGGGCACAGCCGCACTTGTAACTATAGGTGTCGGCTTAGCCTAATTTATTTAGTATTTTGACCCATATAATCTCTAAAATTTAAGTCCATAATAAAAATGTCTAGATGGGTTAATGTCCAAATGGGTTAAAACTATATGGTCAGTGGGCAGCCCAAGTGAAAAAAATTTAGTTTTTTTTTCAGAAATAAATATTTTGTTAAAACGAAAAAGTTTTATTTCTCTATTTCGCAAAAACCGATTCTCTAAATCTTCATCTTCATTATATTAGCGAATTGCTAATTCAGGGTTAGAGTTTATACATTTCACGGATTTTATGTTTTAATAAGAAAACATAATTTTATGTTTTGGTGGGAAAATTAGATTTTACCTTTTTAGCTGAAATACTAGACTTTACGTTTTTGGTGGAAAAATTTATGTTTTGGCGGAAAATGAGATTTTACTTGTTTAGCTAAAATACTAGATTATACTTTTTTGGCGGGAAAAAATTACGCTTTTTGCGGAAAATGAGATTTTACGTTTATTGTTGAGATACTAGATTATACATTTTTGGCGGTAAAAAATTATGTTTTTGGCGGGAAAATTTATGTTTTTGGCGGAAAATGGTATTTTACGTTTTTAGCTGAGATACTAAATTGTACCTTTTTGGCGGAAAAAATTTACGTTTTTGGCAGGAAAATGTATGTTTTTGGCGAGAAAACGAGATTTGACGTTTTTAGTTGAGATGCTAGATTATATGTTTTTGGTGTAAAACAGGATTTTACGTTTATAGGTGAAATACCAGATTTTACGTTTTTGGCGGAAAAAAATTACGTTTTTGGTGGAATATGTGATAAGTTTTGTCAAAAAAACTCTCTACTCTAAAATACACAAATATTATATATTGACTACATGGACGGCCTATATCCGTATGGTTTTGTCTTTTGTCCAGATGGGTCAAGACCATATGAGTTTTAAGACCATATGGGATAAAACCATACATAACCCATAATAAAATTTGTCCACTTGGTTAGACCCAATTGAGTTTGGTCAGGCCCAACTGACAGTTCTACTTGTAACTTATGAAACAATCAAAAAGGAATTTTATCTAAAATTTTATTATATAAAGCATATATATGTGAGTTTGAGAATTTTGTTAATTTCTCAGACTAGGAAGTCTCACATCCCTTTGTGTTCTCCTATATATGGCATTAGTCTATGTTAGGTTTCCATTTAGTACTCCCACCGTGCACCGGTGTAATATCACCACCATGTATTTCACTCGTTGTTCAAAGAATATCTAACGTAATGGTATCTTGTTATATCTTCACTTTAGTTTTCAACAATTTTCAATATACAATAGATTTGATCATAGTTTACAACGAAGTCGATGACTTGGAGTATTCTCTCTTTCTATCTCTCTCTTGATCTCCTCTCTCTGTATTAGTTTCACGGATTCTACTTTGCTCTCGACGAGCAAGTAGATCGATTGTTTTCACGGATTGTTTCTTTTGTTATGTCTTATGATTCTGAATCAGTTTTGAGGAATGGGGAGTTGATGAACTGATCGTTGAAGACTCGTGGAAACGTCAAGTCGGTGGTGATTGATATAATCCGTCTCCTGCTCCTTTTTGCTATCTCGTATGGATGATCAAGTTCCCTAAATGTCAGACAATTGAATGGAACTTATGGATAAAAGCCGGTTTAGTCTTTGGGGTTTACATCCATAACAATGTCATCAAGTAAGACCGAAGACAAGCTTTTCGTTTACTAACATTCCATTTGATATGAAACATTGAAACTTCTTTCTAAATCGTTTATGCATAAACTAGATTTACCATTTTGAATATAAATCCCAATAATTTTACCATTTTGAATATAAATCCCAATAATTTGCAAATTACATTGCAGAGCAGTGCACCTTTACATCCATCCATAAACAAACACACATTACAATAGTTAGTATAACAATTTGATATTTTAACATGTGAGTCCAAATACAAAAACATCATGAAAAATGTAAATTATGATTATTTTTGGATGTAGTTAATTTTGATTCGGTTGGTAAAAAACATGATGAAAAACTGAAGATGATTTTGGATCAAAACAAATTTACATTTTTTTGTCAATTTAGAAGATCAGATAATAAATAGATAAAATATGTTACCGGACCAATAGAAGAACATCAATCTTCTTGATGGAGTAATTTTTTTTTTGGAATTATCGGGAAGTTCGAGACCGAAGGCCGTAATCTTCTAAGGTCGAAACCAAATTATGTTATATTAGTTTCGTCCCAAGCGCCACTTGAACCAGCGACTTATAAACTTTGCCTGAGATCTTTACCAGTTGAGCTCTTGGTTTGATGGAGTAATTTTTTTTTTTTGAATTACAAGGAAGTTCGAGACCGAATGCCGTAATCCCCCATGCCCGAAACCACAACATGTAATATTAGTTTCGTCCTAAGCGTCACTTGAATCAGCGACCTCTAGGCTTTGCCTGAAATCTTTACCAGTTGAACTATCAACTCTTGGTATGATGGAGTGATTTTTTTTTTTTTGAATTACCAGGAAGTTCGAGACAGAAGGTCGTAATCTCCCATGTCCAAAACCACAACTTGTAATATTAGTTTCGTCCCAAGCGCCATTTGAACCAGCAACCTCTAGGCTTTCCCTGAGATCTTTACCAGTTGAGCTATCGGCTCTTGGTAATTTTTATTATATCTAAGGCTACAAGTTGCAATTACATACCTTAATTTGTATTCCAACCACACAGTGAACAAAAATGATCATGGCTCGTCAATTTTCTTGCTTTGAGAAAATAAGAAGATGAAAAGTCTAACTAATAACGCAAAGTTGGGACTCACATGAGTTATTTAGGATAATATGAAAAACAGGATTCGATAACTTTTTAAGCATGAGACCAAATTAATGAAAAACATTAATACAATACATGATAAATTTTGCAAGTAGAATCAAACAACCATGATGAGTATAGCGCCACATTGTACACTGTGTCCATACCCCAGACACTTGGTAACAGGTTTACTTTCTGTCGAATCAACATTCCAATGACTTTGCAAGTAGTATAGAACAACCCATGCATGCAATATGAGTAAAACAAGAAAAAAACAAAAAAACAGAGGTATTTAAAACTTGATTAGTTAATATTAATGCAATGATCAACTAGTATCTAGAAAAGAGTAAAAGCATAACAAGAAAACCAAAAAAAGTAGAAATCATTGCTTAAGAGTCAGGCTAGCTCTATGCTATAAAACTGACATTCTCAACATGGTCTAGGTAGATGGTAACCGTATGCCAATCAAACGCTTCAATTTTTTGGATTATAACCGTATGGTCCTTATACGCTTCAATTCCTTGGATTTGAACCTTTGTAAGAGTGTTTCTCACCGGGTTGAAGTAGAAAACATAGAATGGGTGAAATATATTATACGGGGACAACACAATCTCACCGGTACCAATCATTCCAACCACACGACCAAAAAAATCACAAGGAAGCGTCAAACGGTAAACATGTTTTTTTTTACCATTCTAGTTTCTTGTCATCCTCTAGAATCCACACACTCAGTTCAAGATTAGTACTTATCCTTCCACCTTTTGGATTAGGTCCTATCTCATGACATTTAATTGAAACTAATTTACCATTGAAGTTTGTGAGACAAACATACCGTCCGCGTCGCTTGCTCCAAAGGGCTTGGGCCTCGGGTTCATCAATAAACTTGAATTCTTCAGACCTAACATCGAAGCAAACTATCATATAAGACGATGCACCTTCTTTGCGACCAACATAATACAAAATTCCATTGATGCATATCCCAGGACTAAAAGGTCTATGGCGTGTGGGACATTGGATAGACCTCCAAGACTCATTCTTTTCACATGGGAATGTAAGAATATGATACCGTGCGACTAGTCCTCCTTTATCCAGGCTCATGCACAATATTTTATATTGTTTTCCGATTGGATCATACCCAAAAAACTTCAACGGATTGTTTAGTTGTGTCAGAATGGGTAAGTCTACGTACTGATCCGTAGTAGGGTTGCCTATCCTTGACTTTAGTATTTTGTTTGACGAATCATAACGAGGGCAGAAGATCAAGCCAGCGACGGGGGCAGCTACAAAACCTAAACCAATACTAGAATCGAGTGCGGTAGACGAATTCTCATCTGGATTCTGAGGCTGAGATGACGATAAACAACACTTATCGGAGAGGGAGAAGCGGAATAAGAGACGTGGCCGAGCTGAAGACTTAGTCAGAAACAAATCGGTGAAATCTGATTTGCTAAGTGTTGAGTTCCATTGCTTCGACACGCAACGAAACTGACCGATGGGCTTGGCTGGAAAATTCAAGAATATCTTGTAGATGAGATCAATTGGGAGGCTCTCTATTCCATTCATCGAGCTCGATTGTGAATTCTTCATGGTTGGTCTTGTTATTATATATATAGCACTGATGATAGGGCAAGAGCTAGGGCACGTCCACACTTACAACATGTGAAACAAAAAGGAGATTTATCTAAAATTTTATTATATAAAGCATATATGTGAGTCTGAGAATTTTGTTAATCTCTGAGACTAGGAAGTCTCACATCCCTTTGTGTTCTCCTATGGCATTAGTCCATGTTAGGTTTCCATTTAGTACTCCCACCGTGCACCGGTGTAATATCACCACCATGTAGTTCACTCGTTGTTCAAAGAATATCTATACGTAATGGTATCTTGTTATATACTTTGTTTGTCGTCACCTCAGCCTCAGAATCTCGATCAGAATTCGTCTATCTCACTTGATTTTCGTATTGGTTTAGGTTTAGGAGCAGCCCCTGTCTCTGGCTTGATCTTCTGCCCTTCTGTTCATATGTCAAACAACTGTACGAAATACATGGTCAAAACATAATTGTGTGTGTGGGTTCTAGAGGATGACAAGAAACCAGAATGGTCAAAACATGTCTACCGTGTGACGCTTCCTTTTGGTTTTAATGCTCATGTTGATGTGGTTGGAATGATTGGTACAGGTGAGATTGTGTTGTCCCCGTCTGATACTACTAGATATGGCCAGTTCCATTTTTTCTACTTCAACCCGGTGAGAAACACTCTTAAGAACGTTAAAATCCAAGAAGATACAAGGAGGACTACTGGACTAGCAGTGCACAGCTAAATCCCATATATATCTTTAATGAAAACTCGGAAAACATAAATGAACAGATTATCTAAAAACATTGAGAACAGTTTCATATGTATTCAGTAACTATTTTAATTGCTATGAGTTAACAGATTCCACCTGCAAAGTCAAATCCTTTACTCCTGCATCTTCTAACAAACGTGAGACTTGCAACTTAGTATCCGCTTTGTCTGAATCCGCTGATACAAGGAGATGGAGAGTAGCCACTACCTCTGAGTTCGTGAAGCTCCATACATGTAGCCTCTGGATACTACGAACACCTTTCTTCTTAAGTATGTTCCTCATCGCTTCTCTCAGGTCATGCTCGTGAGCCTTAGGGCCTCGCTGCAGTAGAATCTCTGCAGAGTTTCTGAGTAATGGAATGACTGAAGCGATGATGAGGATGGAAATGAAGATTGAGCTGGCTGGATCTGCAACTAACCACCCCTTGTATTTGATCAAGAGTGTCGATATCACAACTCCAACGCTCCCCATTGTGTCTGCTAAAACATGAAGGAAGATTCCTTCCATGTTATGGTCAATGTGGCGATGTTCCTTCTTTTCGCCTTTTCCAGGTTTGTGATCAGAATGATGATGATGGTCATGGACGTGCTTGTGGCTGTGGTTGCCTTCATTATGCTCCTCGTGTTTATGGTTATGGGAATGATGTTGATGGTCATGGTCATGGTTGCATTCATGATGCTCCTCATGATTATGGCTATTTGAATGATGATGATCATGATGCTCCTCATGTTTATGGCTATGGGACTGGTGTGAGTGAGAATGAGTGCAACCAGATCCACCATGAGCATGATGATGCTCTTCATGGAAAAAAATCAACCCAACAACATTCACAAGAAGCCCTCCAACCGAAACAACCAAAAGACTGTTTGTAGAAATCTCCTGAGGATCCAAGATTCTCTCAATTGACTCAAGCACAATCAAAGCTCCAACAAGAACGAGGAACACCGCGTTAACATAACCCGAAAGCACCTCAAATCTACCACGGCCATAGTTGAACTGATGGTTAGCAGGAAGACGAGAGATATAAGACGCATACAACCCAATTGCCAAAGCAGCACAATCAAACAACATATGACAAGCATCTGATATAAGTCCAAGACTATTACTCATAAATCCAGCCACAAACTCTACAACCATATACGCCGTGTTAATCAAAAGAAACAACGCAATCTTCCTCGATTTCTTCTCACTCAAAATCTGACGAATAGGCTTCATAAACACGGTGAAAAACGACTCAGGCGATTCCATCCCAATCTCTTCATAACCCGAATACACAGAACCCAATTCTCTAACAGCAATATAAAGCAACAAACCACACAACAACAATCCCCAAAGAGAAAGCTCAGGGAAGTAGAAAAGCTCAAGTACAATAGTACAAACAAACGTAACAAGAAACTCCTTCTCCGAATCCTTTTTCGACCTCGAAAACTTATCTTCACTATAATTCTCACTCAACAACACTCCAAATACAACAGTATTAGCTAAAGGCCAACCTAAACTCCCAATAGACACACCAACTTCATCACTTCCAGTAAACAAAAAACTCCATACAGCAAGTGGAAACAACAACACAGTAGTGAGAATCAATGATAGTAACCGAACTCGTTTCTGATCAAGCTGTTTAATCTCAACCCAATTCATTGAAACTTTCTCATAACAACCTAAAAACCCAGATAGAAACGGAAGCAACATAGGCCAAACTCTTAAACAATTCCAAAAACTCCAACTTTCAGAAGAGAATGGAAAACAATCAACACGATCCCAGCTGATTGATAATAACAACAACCCAGTAAACAAAATGCAAAACCCACGAGTTTTCGATGATCTAATTCCAATTCCATCACTACCCTTCTCTGATACAACAACTCTTGCGGAGATTGTACCAGAGAGTTCAGCTAAGATCATAGCAGCAGCACTACAGTAACGAAGAGATTGGAATCTGAGAAGGAAAACAATTGCTAGAAAGAGTGATTTCGTGAGTAAAAGCTTGATTTGAGAAGAGGTTAGAGATGTAATCGAAGCTTTCTTGGAAGGAGAGAAGAGAGTGAAAGTGAGAGAGAAGAAGAAAGAGAGAAGAGAGACGAGGAAGGAGAAAGGGAATAAAGAGAAGGAAGGTGAAGAACGAAGGAAAGGTAAGAGAGAGTAGAGAGATCGTAAAGAGAAGAGGATAAGGAAGAGGAAGGAGATTGAGGATTTTGTAGTTGATGATCCATGGATTGATCTGAGACGGGTTTTGGAAGGAGTTGGAGTTGGAGTGTATGGGAAAGATGGGTAAGATCTTGTGGTGGTGGTGGTTCGTGGTGGAACTGAAAGACGATTTGGTCGATGTTGTTGGTGGTGGTGGTGGTGGTGATGATGATCCGCCATTGTTGAAGCGGAAGCTTGACTCTTCTCTCTAACGAGTCGTGAAGGTTTTGTGATTTTAATCCAAAATTAAACCGAAGGAAATAAAATATATTTGGTTCAACCGGATTAAACCGGACCAACAAATTTAAGAGAAAAATGATTCAATATGCACTAGGTGAGTTGTCACAAGACTATACTAGTTGCTATAAGTTAACATATTCCACCTCCATAGGCATGACCACGGTTAGAATTATTACGGTTACGGTTTATTAACCACCGATTACGGTTATGAATTTTTGTTAACTTTAATCTTAACCATTTAATATATGGTTAAAACGGTTACTGTTATATACGGTACGGTTACGGTTAAATACATTTAATATTTAGGAGTAAAATTCTAAAACAAACGGCAACTAATTTATCTTAATCAAGTCAATTAGTCAAAATCATTTATATTGTGTAACGTAAACGACCATATTTTATTTCAAACTTAAGTAAATTTTTGAGTTTAACTAAAATATAGCATAATTTACAATTTTCTCATCAAACTAGTTAGAGTCCATGTTTATAGGCATAACTTTATTACCACGATCTTCTTTTTTTTTTAGTACAATTTTAAATACCATCATTTAAATTTTTTAAAATATGTTCAACGAAATTAGTAAAAAAATTATCATACAAATAGCATTTCTTCTATCTTACGCTTAGTGTTGGAAAATAGAACGCAAATTAGTTTTTCAACTATTTTATTATAGTACTCTCCTATACCATCACCAAATTCTGGTCCATATCTCTGGTCCATACCTGAGATATGTAATTATTACATGTGTTAAGAGTTAAGACTATATACCTATGATTAACTGGGATTCAAGATTCATTGGAAAATGTATACTTTTTCTTAAAGAAAAAAGAAGAAGAAAAGAACGCATTTATGAGATGTGAAGTTCCGACACTCTCGGGGATTTTTTTTATGATCCCACTGCAAAGGACAAGAAGGAATCTTTTATTTATGTATTTTCAATAGAATATTTTTCTCAAAAAAAAAAAAGGATTAATTTTTATAATTTTCAGTTTGGTTTCTGTAAATACATCTATTATAATATAGATGCATAAGTAATATTAAATGCTCACCATATAGCGTAAATATATTTGGATGTGTTAATATTTCACCCTATTCCACAAGAAAAGTCAAATAACCCAAATCGATACATTTATGTACATATATATTGGAAAAAAACGAAGATGCATGAATTATATAAGTTGGAAAAAATAATGCAGATGCATAAAATGTATAAATTGGAAAAAAAATGCAGATGCATAAAATGTATAAATTGGTAAAAAGAATGCAGATGCATAAGTTATACACAATGTCGTCAACGTAAACCTAAAATGGAATGGAAAATATGTCATAAACAGTACAAAATTGCAAAAATATGTATTATCGATAATATTTCTTTACCTCACTTTTAACAATATATTCATTTGAAAACAGGATTGCGATACCTTCGCTTCTTATTCCAAAGCTACCTGTTACCTTTTTCCCTTGTTTACACTGTATGTCAGCTTTTGTTTGTTTAAAAAACAATATATTAATTGTTCTTCATTAATTGCCAAAAAAACAAAATCAATTAAATAACCAAAAAAAAAATTATAATTCAAAATTTAACCAAAAAACCTAAATTTAATTGCCAAGATTTTGCTACATGAGGGTGTTTTGCTTAGATTTTTGAAATATAATTTTTTTTTGAGTTACAGTGCCAATTATCCATATATTAATTATATTAGAAAAAGACACCACTAAGAAAAAGAAGAAAACACACTTTGTGTCCGTTTTGTTGAGCGTTTTGTTTTGGTGTGTGAGGTTTTACTGTATAGTTTGTTGACCTCTTGTCATTCAATGGAAAATCATACTAGTTGCCAAAAAAAAAACACTTGTTATAATGTCCTTTTATTATAAAGGCATTATGGAAGAACCAAGCCTTGCACCTCATTTCATTACATCTTTGAGTTTCTTGTCACTTCATCCCTATTTTCTTTGTTTTTCAAAAAATGATTCTTCTCTTCCTCTGTTTGATTCTCTCCGCTGGTCAATCAACACTACCAACTCACGACCCAACTGGTTCGTCTTCTCTGAACCCGGCGTTGCTATCAACACCACCGGCTCACCATGAAACTGGTTCGTCTTCACTAATCCGTTTACAAACCATGTCATTTTAATACATATTTGTGTTTCTTTTCTGATAATCATTTCACTTTATCCATGTTTTTCGGATAATCACTTTAATTTCTTCTCTTCCTCTGTTTGGTTCTTCTTAGCTGGTCAATCAACACAACCGGCTCACGACGCTACTGGTTCGTCTTCACTGAACCCGACGCTGCAATCAGCTCCACCGGCTCACGACGCAACTGGTTCCTCTTCACTGAACCCGACGTTACAATCAACACCACCGGCTCACCATGAAACTGGTTTGTCTTCACTGAATCCTTTTACAAAACCATGTCCATTTCTTGATTATTCTCTTCCTCTGTTTGATTCTCTTAGCTTGTCAATCAGCACAACCAGCTCACGATGCAACTGGTTTATCTGCACTGAACCCAACGTTGCAATCAACACCACCGGCTCACCATGAAACTGATTCGTCTTCACAAAATATCCTAAATTTGCCACCACCGAGTCACCACGCAATTGGTTCGTCTTCACTAATCCGTTTACAAAACCATGTCGTTTTAATACATATTTGTGTTTCTTTTCTGATAATTAGGTGTGGGCATTTTACCCGGATCCGAAATCCGACCCCGAACCCGACCCGAAAAACGGGTTCGGTACGGGTACGGGTTATGCTCAATAACCGATCGGTTATGGTTTTCCTAGTACTCGGATATCCGATCGGGTTCGGATATTATCCGAAACCCGATAGCAATCCGAAACTTTCCGACCTGTAGGCAGTCGCAACCCTAGAGACCTAACCAACTTATCGTCTACACCGGAATTGGTTCTCTTTGTGTAACTAGACTCGTCGGAACTGCTCAGATCTGGTTGTCTTGGTGAGGGTTTCAAAAACAAGATCGGTTTCAAAAACAAGATCGCCTCCAATCACAACTCCTCCCGTGTATTCGCATATCTCGATTTCGAAATTATGGAATTGCATATCTCAATTCGGATTTTACTGTGTTGCATGCTAGTTTCAATGTTTCAGTTGCATGATTTGTGTAGAATCAAACTTTAATATTTGAAAATCACAACAAAAACTATTGGGAGGCTTAAAAAAATAGAATTGAGAGTGAGATGAGAAGAAAAATAGAGGATTATAAGAGAAAGTCGATAGAATTAGGATGAAAAAGAAGAAGAGATCAAGAGAAGATGAGGAACAAAAAAGATGAGGAACGAAGAAGATGAACATGGTTTGATATTTTCTTTAATACTATTAGACTTTACCATAAATAATATTAGTTATAAGTGAAACGTCCAACAAAGGCCCATTTTTCCAACCAGTTCGGATTGGTTCGGGTATATCCGTACCCGAAGGCACCCGACTCGAACCCGATCCGTTTAGATATTATACCCAGTCGGGTCTGAAAGTACATTACCGATTTACCGGAAAAAATTTGTTTACCGACCCGAACCCGATCGGATACCCAAATGCCCAGCCCTACTGATAGTCATTTCACTTTATCCATGTTTTCTTTGTTTTTCTAAGAATCACTTAAATTTCTTCTAGGAAAGAGATTCTTCTTTGGGAGGGTTTGGAAAAGTACCCTGAATTTGTTTGAAAATTTGAAAACTATACGAAATTTGTTAACATTTGAAAACTACCCTATTTTTAATTTGAAATGATATTTTTACCACTAGTTAATCATTAATCATTCTATTTTTTTAAAACAAAATAATTTGATTTTCAGTTTTAAATAAAAATTAATATAATTTTTAAAATTGGTAATATTTAATCCAACCATTTGTTTTTTAGCTTAATCTTTTTTATTTTTTATTATAAAATAATTACGAATGTTACTTTTTTTATATAACATAATTAAGAATTTAAATATTTTAATTTAAAACTAATTTATAATTTACAGCTTAATTAATTTAGATATTAATTTTTTAAATCCATGAACATATTAATTAAGTCAGTGGTTTAAAAAGTCGACAAAGTAAAAAGTTAATGAACCATAATATAAATTGATAGTGTAAAATAAATCGATGAATACAAGAAATTAAGGCGACAAACATAAAAACAAAAAGTAAATGGTTATATTAAGTCGACAAAGAAAAAAGTCAACCAATACAAATATAAATCAATAGTTGAAAACAAGTCGACAAATCTGAAAATTAAGTTGACGAACACAAAAACAATCAATCAATGGTTATATAAGTCGAGAAAGGCAAAAGTCAACCAATACAAATATAAATCCATTGTTGAAAATAAATCGACGAATCTAATGATTAAATTGACGAACATAAAAAATCAGTTAAAGGTTATATAAGTCGACAAAGGAAAAAATCAACCAATACAAATATAAATCCATAGTTGAAAATATGTCGATCAAATTAAGTCGATGAACATAAAAGAAATAAATCAATAGTTTAAATAAATCAATAGAGTAAAAAATCAACGAAGAAAAATATAAATCAACTGTGTAAAATAAATCGACTTACTTAATTATAATTTTAGTTGAAAAAATTATGATTAATTAACCATATAGTTTTTTTTTGTTTTAAAAAATAAATATGAGTTGTTACTAAATTGAACTTAATTTTATAATTTGCAGTAATCAATTTTTAATTATCTACATATTTATATAATAATTTGTTCAATATTAAGGGTAGTTTTCCAATGTAAAATTTAGTATACTTTTCCAATATTCAACAAGTTTTATGGTATACAATCCAATTTTCTCTAGTTCTTTTGTCTTGTTTAATCCACTTATACTCTGTTTGATTCTCCCAGCTGGTCAATCACCTCCACAGGCTCAGGACGCAACTCGTTCTTATTCACTGAACCTAACGTTGCAATCAACACCACCAACTCATCAAGGAACTGGTTCGTCTTCACTGAATCCACTTACCACGTCATTTTATTACATCTTTGTGTTTTTTGTCTGATAATCATTTCACTTTGTCCTTGTTTTCGTTACTTTTCTGATAATTACTTTCATTTCTTCTCGATTAATGATTCTTCTCTTCCCCTGTTTGATTCTCTCAGCTGGTCAATCAACACCACGGACTCACCACGCAACTGGTTCGTCTTCAGTGAACCCGACGCTGCAATCAATACCACGGGCTGAGATCGGACAATCATCTTCTTCTCCGACACCCCTTCGTGCTATCCCAACTCCATGGTACATAAACAACCCATTCATGGCGGTTGAACCGGTGAGCTATTTGCATCGTCCACATGCTCCATTCCACAACATGGACATACTAAGTTCTTCGGTGTTGGCGTACTTCTTCTCAGGCAGCTTAGGCTTCACGGCAGGATGGCTTCAACGGCCTACACTCAGTACAAGCATCTACATTCAGAGTTTCTTGAATCAGGTCGCCTTCTCTTTGTTCCTTTTAGCGCACACCGTCTTCGCGCGCAGGAATCCAGCTTGGGCGTTCGTGTTGGACAGAATTGCCTTCTTTCTCATGGTGGTTTCGGCATACTTGGCGACCATGCCGATGTTCTCTCCATATATTGCCATCATTATGCTTCTTATCGTAGCTATTGTCAATATATATGCTCATCGTAGGGCTTGATTTATTGTTTAATCAAAACCAATGTTCTAAAATACGCTATACCCTAGACATACAGTCGACCACCATATAGGTGCGTTTAGACGTATATACGGTGAATATTTTTTGAAAATAAATATATGTATAATATTATAAATATAATAAATATACAGCTTATATTATAATATATAACTCATTAGTAATATATTAAACAAAATTCACGTTTATAATTAATATAATTTATTTTTAAAAGTTATAATCATAATAATATATTAGATATATAATTAAAAAATTATCTATAAGAAAATAATAACCTCAAGTAGTTGAAAATAAACAAAAAGAAAGAAATTTAAAATATCAGTTTTGTCAAAATATTTATTAAAAAGAATACATAATGTTTATACGGCCGTATAGCCATAGAAACGGCCGTATTATCACTGTATAAACGGTTATATAGTTTAATCCGTATTTTTAACCGTATAGCAAAAAAACGGTACAGTCTTTCACTGTATAGCATATATACGGCGTATATACGGTCGAATACATCGTATTTTAGAACACTGTTCAAAACTAATAGATGCTTATTACTATAGAAATGAAACCCTATCTTAATTTCCTTTTACTTTGTGACCACATACAAAATCTTCTGCCTTATATACATTTCAAAAATGGGAAGCTAAAAATCTTTCTCCTATGCAAAGGGTTCCTGAAAACAGAGAGAAAAACATCGAATCTTAGTATCCATATAATTCATATCGTTTTTTGAGAGGTTAAAAGATTAACGTGGAGGACTCATCATAGTAAAAGAGATCTTTGGTGTTGAGAGCTTGAACAAACAATACAAACTTACATTATGGAACTAAGAACATGCAATTCAATAATTTAAGTCTTTCTCTGTTTTCCATTTTTCCAAATCGGTTTGGACTCAAGCAGCATGTTTGTGAAATCATTGTTTGTAAAATGCCCTTTTTGTTAAGATTTTTCAATATCATCAAATCCTCCTTACCTTGCATCTTTCGAGTCAAATCCCATTTGAGTTTGGTTGAGGTTTAAGACCAGCCCTACCTTGCGTCATAAGAAAAATAGTTAGGCCCAAGTACATTAGATTGATTTCTTCCTCATGATACCATTAAACATTTCCCAAGAATGAAATCTCCCACCCAAAATAATTCACTTTTCTTGAATTCCATCTTCTTTTTTTGATAAAAACTTGAATTCCATCTTCTTAATTGGTAAATCGTGAGACATAAGTAACTAACACTTACAAAAATCATTTGAAGAAATAAGAATACTTAATATGGGGGAAATGCGAGCTAAATATAATGGAATTTTTCCTACACGTTAATAATCATCAAACATTAGAGATTGGACCTTAGAAGAAATCCATTAATGTTTTGAGAAAATGTATGTGTTCGTCTGTATCCCTCCGTTTACAAATATATGATGGTTAAGGCTTTTTCACTCCTGTTAAAAATCAATAAATTTTACTTTTTTTCGAAATTAAACATCAGTTTTTATTTACTCAAAATATTTCAACTAATAAAAAAATCAATATACAGAATTCAAACAGTCAAAAACAACTAAAATACAACTAATTTTGCATGAAAACTTGAAAACACCATTTAAAAACAAACAAACAAATTTATCTAAAACATCACTTAAAAACCTAAATCATGTATATTGAGTGACTAAAAGAATCACAAAGGGATAAGCGTTGTCTATAATTATGGATTGACCAAGTGGATTCACAACAAGAGAGTCGATTACAAGTTTCAACAAAAGCAAAAACACCATTTCGTAGAAAGTTTTGATTCAAACGTTCCATATCAAAGGCAAAGAAGTAGTGAGACAGAATTTGCAAACTCCAAGAGTTTTTGTTCTTACTCTGTGGTTACCATCTGCTTAAGAACTCCCATTTCTTAACTTCAGGCGTAGTATCTCTTTTCTCGATTCAAGCTGCAAGAACATCAAAACAAAAGCACAAGAGAGATCAAAACTTGGATCTCAACAAACAGAAAAGTAAATTTTTCCGAGTTTTGCAAAAGTATGTTTTTTACCTGATCCAAAGAAATCATATCCACACGGCAATTTATCGTCATCCTCCCAATGATTGGGCACCATAGAAGAAGAAGCAAATCCTGTGTTGAAGACAAAAGACAAAAATAAGTCATCATTCTTTTGATAAAACCACCAACTAAGAAAGAAAGAGAAAAAAAACATCAGAGAGAATTCACTGGACAAGCAAACAAACCTTTCAGGGTTGAAAGCTCCACAAGAATCACTTCATAAGCATCTGAACCAATTTTATCCAGTCAGTTCAGCAATCAAATGGTCCAAGACACATGATAGATCAATGTGCAGAGGAGAAGTGGCAATGACAGCAAATGCCTTTACTGCTGTGAGGCGAGTAGCTAAAATAAAACACCAAATAGTTTAAGGACAACAATGTTACTAGTTCATAACAATCTCAAACTGACAGTAGTAGATAACTTAATAGTCTTAGAACCGAAAATAGAAGACAAGATTAGAAGTTCAAAACCAAAAGACAAGAGCAACTTCTCAAGAGCCAAAATCTTCCATTCGACCATTCCTACTTAATCCTATCAGAAAGAAAGAAATTGATTTTAATACATTAACAAACTGTCAAAACTATGTATGACATAAAGACAACGAAATGATTATCTTCTCATACTTTTTAACAGCCATATGAGTCTCTTTTCAAAGCTTCTTTTACGTTCATAAGTCATAACCCAAACTCTGTAGTAGATAGAAAAAAGAAAAAGTTAGAAGGTAAAACTAAAAGTCTAAGAATGATAAATCTAAAGATTAATGAACATCTATTACCTCTTTGTAGCCTGTCTTGTAACTCAATGTCTTCCATCCAGTCATTAATGGTGACTGGTTCTTCATCAGTGAGAATAGATGAAAATCAAACAAAGTGTAGTTACAACCAAAACCCAGTCCGCAAAATTTCAAATAAACATAGAAAACAGCTTAGATTCAATACCCAGAAATCTAATAGCAGGTTTATGATCAAAGAGAATTGAAGAGGTTTTTGATTAAAGAGATTTAGGAATCTATTAGCAAATGAGAAACAGAGGGAAAAGATGAAGACATTACCTTTCTTCTTCAGACGACGGCACCAACTGTGGCGATGGAGATCGAAGTCGGCGCAGAAAGGAGAAGATGCCAAACGGCTAGGGTTTTCTTTTTTTTTATATCCAGCCACGTTCTGAGAGTATTTATAGGTAGGGTAAATATAATTGGTTTAGTTCGGTTTACGGGTCCCAGAAATAGAATGGTTTAGTTTTGGTTAAGTGTTTCTGGGTTAAGTAGGTTAGATTTTGGAATTGGTAAACTTCATATGTAGTCTACAATTTAAATCAGAAATATTGATTTAAAGGTAATAATTTGAATTTCAGTATTTCACACGAACATATTTCAAAATATTTGATTCTAAAATTTTATAAATTTAAATTAGTAGACTTCATATGAAATCTACTAATTTAAAGCTGAAATTTGGTTAGGTTTAATTTTCCGGTTTAGAAGATTTCATTTGCAGTCTACTAAACCCTACACTCTCAACCAAACCCTAAACTCTAAACGAAACCCTAAAACTATATGTAGATTACCTTAGAAGTCTACTGAATAGTAGACGTCAGTAGAAGTCTATTATACAAAATCCTAAATCGAATTTTATCAAAGATTATTCAAAATCCTAAATAAGAAGTTATACAAAATATTCAAAATGTTTTACATATTCAAAAGGAAAAAAAATTACGCTAATTTGACATTTTAAATATAAATTTCAAAACCCTAAATATAACTTTAAGTGTAAGAACATGTTTGCAACGGATAAATTTCAAACGATTACCCATATTCCGGACCCGTAACTCAGATACATATGCAAAACTACGGACATAACTCTAACTTTAACATCACTTTTGAGTAAATTCAACTTTTAAACTAAAACCCTATACTACATTTACCTAAATCATCCAACCACTAAACACTAAACCATAAATAATAATCCAATCCCTAAAATGAAACCATTATAACCAAATATAAACTCATGAAACTTAAAAATACTAAACAATAATAACTATCAACATGTGATCACATCTATAGCTAAAGAAATGATTATGAAATACCTTGTTTGGTACTCTTTGTTTAGTATAAGTATGTATTTCATATATAACATAATTTGTCGTTGTTAATTTAATTTGAGAAATTTTGTCCAATTTAATTTTTTATAGATCATAAATGTTTATAGTAAGGTCATCAATAGAAAATTTTAATCAAACAAAATTTTGATAATTTCTAAATTTAAATTTTATATTTAATTAAATAGAAGACTACATATGCAGTCTACGAGTTCTAGGGATAAAACGGTCATTTATGTCTCTGTTTTTTGTTTGTTCATAAAGGTTATAACTGTAATTTCACTACCCTTTTAGGTTACTTTTGTCAAACATGAACTATTATGTTATTTTTGAAAACAAACTGAAATTTTAAATCATTCTTAGCAAATTTCCCTAAAAAGTAAAAACAAACATAAAGATTAGTAGTTTATGGTATGCTGGACTCTAATTTGAGAAATTGAAAACCTATAATAAATTGGAAAAAAAAATCTAAAACCCATTAAATTCGGTTGGTGTGAGTTTATTTCTTAAAATCAAAAACCATATAATCTTTCAGAATTGATTAGTTTCCGGCTAATATTTATTAATAATAAACGATCGTTCTCATTGAAATTATTAAAGAAAAATTAAGAAATGATCATACACATACACATACACATACACATAATGTTTTTTCTAATATAAGTGGACAATCATTTATTCAATATAAAAATCACAAAAATCATTATTTTTTGTTTGACCACAATATTCTGAATCATTTTTATTTCGAAACTTCTCCATTTTCTCCTTTCTCTTCTTTCTTTTTCTTCTTCTCCTCTCTCTTTTTCCTCTTAATCTCTTCCTCTTCTTCCTTCTTCTTCTCCTCTTCCTCAATCCTTCTCTTCGCTTCCTCTTTCTCCTCTTTCAACGCCTCGATCAATCGCTTCAAACAAATCTCTTTAGCTTCATCTTCTGATTTCCTCAACAGATTCTCTCCTACATCAGCTGGAGTCATTTTGATTTCTTCTACCTCAAGTAACCTCTTAATCTCTTTAAACAACTCATCATTTTCTTCTTCCTCAGCATCCATATAATTCTTTGCCAACACTTTAAACGCTTCGAACCGGCAATACGACATCTCTATATGCTTATCCATTCTTCCTTTTCTAATCAAAGCTGGATCTAATTTATCTATAAAATTAGTTGTAAACACTATGATCCTCTCACCACCACAAGCTGACCATAATCCATCAATGAAATTCAATAACCCTGATAATGTTACTTTACTTCCTTTATTCTCACCTTGATCTTTCTTCATTTGCTTCTCCATTGGGCTAGTCTCATCTTCGTCTTCGTCTTCCTCCTCCTTCTTCTTTCTCTGACCAGTTAAATCAAGAGAACAATCGATATCTTCAAAAACTCCAACTTTCAGAAGAGAATGGAAAACAATCAACACGATCCCAGCTGATTGATAATAACAACAACTCAGTAAACAAAACGCAAAACCCACGAATTTTCGATGATCTCATTCCAATTCCATCACTAACGCTCTCTGATACAACTACTCTTGCGGAGATTGTACCAGAGAGTTCAGCTAAGATCATAGCAGCTGCACTACCGTAACGAAGAGATTGGAATCTGAGAAGGAAAACAATTGCTAGAAAGAGTGATTTCGTGAGTAAAAGCTTGATTTGAGAAGATGTAATCGAAGCTTTCTTGGAAGGAGAGAAGAGAGTGAAAGTGAGAGAGAAGAAGAAAGAGAGAAGAGAGACGAGGAAGGAGAAAGGGAATAAAGAGAAGGAAGGTGAAGAACGAAGGAAAGGTAAGAGAGAGTAGAGAGATCGTAATGAGAAGAGGATAAGGAAGAGGAAGGAGATTGAGGATTTTGTAGTTGATGATCCATGGATTGATCTGAGACGGGTTTTGGAAGGAGTTGGAGTTGGAGTGTATGGGAAAGATGGGTAAGATCTTGTGGTGGTGGTGGTTCGTGGTGGAACTGAAAGACGATTTGGTCGATGTTGTTGGTGGTGGTGGTGGTGGTGATGATGATCCGCCATTGTTGAAGCGGAAGCTTGACTCTTCTCTCTAACGAGTCGTGAAGGTTTTGTGATTTTAATCCAAAATTAAGCAACAAACCACACAACAACAATCCCCAAAGAGAAAGCTCAGGGAAGTAGAAAAGCTCAAGTACAATAGTACAAACAAACGTAACAAGAAACTCCTTCTCCGAATCCTTTTTCGACCTCGAAAACTTATCTTCACTATAATTCTCACTCAACAATACACCAAATACAACAGTATTAGCTAAAGGCCAACCTAAATTCCCAATAGACACACTAACTTCATCACTTCCGTTAAACAAAAAACTCCATACAGCAAGTGGAAACAACAACACAGTAGTGAGAAACAATGATAGTAACCGAACTCGTTTCTGATCAAGCTGTTTAATTTCAATCCAATTCATTGAAACTTTCTCATAACTACCTAAAAACCCAGATAGAAACGGAAGCAACATAGGCCAAACTCTTAAACAATTCCAAAAACTCCAACTTTCAGAAGAGAATGGGAAACAATCAACACGATCCCAGCTGATTGATAATAACAACAACCCAGTAAACAAAACGCAAAACCCACGAGTTTTCGATGATCTATTTCCATCTGATACAACAACTCTTGCGGAGATTGTACCAGAGAGTTCAGCTAAGATCATAGCAGCTGCACTACAGTAACGAAGAGATTGGAATCTGAGAAGGAAAACAATTGCTAGAAAGAGTGATTTCGTGAGTAAAAGCTTGATTTGAGAAGAGGTTAGAGATGTAATCGAAGCTTTCTTGGAAGGAGAGAAGAGAGTGAAAGTGAGAGAGAAGAAGAAAGAGAGAAGAGAGACGAGGAAGGAGAAAGGGAATAAAGAGAAGGAAGGTGAAGAACGAAGGAAAGGTAAGAGAGAGTAGAGAGATCGTAATGAGATTGAGGATTTAGTAGTTGTTGTTGATGATCCATGGATTGATCTGAGACGGGTTTTGGAAGGAGTTGGAGTTGGAGTGTATGGGAAACATGGGTAAGATCTTGTGGTGGTGGTTCGTGGTGGAACTGAAAGACGATTTGGTCGGTGTTGGTGGTGGTGGTGGTGGTGGTGATGATCCGCCATTGTTGAAGCGGAAGCTTGACTCTTCTTCTGATGAGTCGTTGAGGTTTTGTGATTTTAATCCAAACTTGAACCGAAGGAAATAAAATCGATTTGGTGTAACCGGATTAAACCGGACTAACAAATTTAAGAAAAAAATTATTGATAACAAATCACACAATATGCATTAGGTGTAGGGATGTTGTCACGGCTAAGAAAACTCTATCTAGCCCGAACTCAAAACAAATTCGCTCAAAAAGAACTTTAAAATAAAAAAAACCCAAAATAAACTCATGTATTATTAGGGTACTAAAAAAACCCTAATAATCAATACACTATTTGACTAAAAACATATTATGATCGTAAAATTACGGGTTTTCAAACCTTTCTGGGTAAACTGTAATCCGATCAACTAAACATCAATGATAGTATAATAACAGAAGTAAAACTTATAATTTTCTTTTACATTATTAAATTATATATATGTAGAGATTCCAACCAATCTCTAAACATCTTATTATATAAAAGAGAGTTCTTCAAAATTGTAACTCATTAGATGGTGACATGTATCTAATATCGATCGAGATAATGACATGTGTCGAAATACTACAATTATGTTAAACAAATAAAATAAATACACATTAACATATTTTCTTATTGTTTCATTAACATAATTCTAAAAGGCAAATCAAACTCTAATGTAAATTGTATTAAAAAAAAATATATATATATATATACCATTAAGTTAAACAACAAAAAATGCATGTTAAACATATTTTTTAGTGTTTAATTAACATATTTCTTAAAGTCAAACTAAATACTATATATGCCAAAATGTAAATCATTAAAATATGAAAAGTGTTAAATCTAAAAAAAAGTTAATACTTCAATAAAAAGATACATTACCTTATTTTTACCTTATTTTCGATTCGCAAGTAAAAAAATATTATAGAAAGTTTTTCAAAGGTTTACATAAACTATTCTTTGAAAGGTTTTCCAAAGAATACAAAACTCTTAATCAAAACTAATAGGAAATAATACATGAAAACCGTTCCCAATTTTAATATGACATCAATTTATTTTATTCTCTTAATAGAACATGAAACGATTATTTATGCAATTGGAAAAAAATTATCTGATAATTATACGGATTTTCAATTTAGAATATAATTTTATGGGTTTTAATTTATAATATAATTATACGGGTCATAACTATATAGATTATCAATTTCAAAATCTAATACATGCATATTATGCGGGTCCTAATCTAGTATTTGTATAAAAGGTTGTAGTGGTCATCAAGTGATAGATGAAAATGGAAATTGATACATAGAAAAATTCAATCTCTAGCCTAAACTCATAGATTGAATCTTCACCACTCATATACACTACCGTAATCAAGCCTTTATCTGCATTACGCTCTTCTAAGTTGACGCGCCCATAATTATACTGGCCATCATAACATAGCCAAAGAAGGGAATGGAAGGATTGGATTTGGACTGTGGCTTTGATGTCACATTTTGCAGCAATAACTCAACTAGTGGTTTTGAATCTGGATTGGACAGTTCGGGTGTTTCTGAAACAAGAAATGAAGTATTCATTCTTCAAACTATACTCTAAAATTAATGTTTCAAGTATCACAATTAACGACTTTATAATACACAAGAATTACTAGTAGTATAAAAGAAATCACACCTTAGTAACTTGTGCCCACGCTTCATCAGTCATTATGGGAACTAGAGTTGGACTCGCGTGTTGCGCGAGTTTGGCTTCTTTTGATATTTTTGTGTTATTTTCCTATGTTTTCTATCAATATCATATATAACATGAATTAGTAAGTATTTTATGTTAGTATATATATTTAACATTTTTTACACATTATAATATCATATTTTCAATTATTAATTTGTCATTATAATAGCTGTTTAGTTTTTGAAAACTTATTATTTTATCTATTATTGCATAATAGATTCATCCAATCTTCAAACAAATTCTAAATATAACCAATATATTTACTTTTGTCATTTTTTCACAAAACACTAATACAATTATAGATAGTTAATTTATACATAATTTTTTTTTACGTTTTCTTAAACATTTCGAAAATAGTTTTTGTTTCTCTACATTTTAAAATCATTGATTCAAATATTGAATTACATAAGTTCGCCGGGGAATGACTTTTTGTAGAACTACGTACATTTTTACATAAAGATCACAAATTATTTTCTTATTTTAGTGAAATCGTTCAATATCCTTTAGTGAAATCATACATTCTTTTTTTTTTAACAATCGGCTAAAACTCAATTACGATACTTCAATAATTAACATCATTGAATCTATTTTTTTCTTTGATTATTTTTTATTAACATTTCTATTCAGCGCTCTTATATATAAATTCGTAATATTTTGATTATTTTCTAATGACCATATAAAGAAAAGTAATTCATTATTCTATTTTTTAATTCGAACATAAATACTCAAATAATCCTAAAATATGGTTCGTATGATGAATTTATTAAACTTAACGACAAAAATTTGATTTAACTATTTACAATTTTATGTTACTTTGTTTACTTATTTTTAGTAGAACATAACTCAAGCAATGCGTGATTTTTTTGTCTTCCACCAATTTATACCTTGTATCTTTAAAATAATAGTATTATAACACTTTCATATTTTTCTTTCATACTTCCATAAAATCATATAACATTATAAATAAAATCGTATATCCTAAATTTTCATCTTATTATCTCATCTTTAATTAGATGGTTCAGTATCCTTTTAGTGAAATAATATATATTCTTTATCTTTAGATCAACAACTTTTTATATTAACACGTTCATCCCTCATTGGTTCAAATATGTTCATGTATTTCTTTAACGAATAGGTGTAAGTGCGTCCATGACAAAAAAAAACCCAATAGCCTCTTAACAATTTTCTGACACTCAAGATTCTTTTTCTTTGATGTCGCTAATATCTTTATTCACTTTTTCTTATACGTATATTCATTTTACATATTTCCAATTTTTGAAATTGAATATATAAACATTTATCGTTATCATAAATTCATAGTAAATACTCAAATATTAATTTGTACTTTTAGTAATTTATTGACTTATTTTTCGTTTTTTAATTTAATAAAAAAATTAGTAGCTATAAGTAACAATAAATATACATAAACATGAACTAAATGAACTTAAAACTAAAATTAATTGCTTAAATTTTTTTGCCTATGTGGACACCTTAGATGGAGAGAGGACTCCATAATTATATATATGATTCCAGTCGTTGGATCGAATGTACATAACTTGTATAAGCTATGGTATAAACTATACAGGACCGGTCCAACCGAATATGTGACCAAGGCAAAAAAAAATTTAAAAAGTTATTATTTATTTATATTTTAAAATATTAATATATAAAAGTATAATAGTTCATAAATTTATATATATTTTATTTTAATGGTCCAAAACACTTTTATTTATGATCCAAAATATTTTTTGAATGTAACCTAGATAACTTTTTTTACAAAAATATGGCCCATAAATTAGCTTAGATATAAAAAATGTGGCTAAAAAATTAGCATAAAAATTGGTGGCCCTAAGCCATTGCCTAGTCTGTCTCCCCTCTGGGCCGGGCCTCAAACTATATAGATAAGGGAGTCTCATTTTAAAACTTTTCCAGCTGAGCTCGTGACCGGTCTGCTTAGCAAAAGGTTGAATAATTTGGGTTTTGTTGACTGGATTATTAGTTTTGCACTCTGTAATGTACAATTTGAGAAATATTACGTCTAGATCAGCTGTCCAAATTATACTCTCCTATGATCAAGACAATCAAAGATTATAGAGAAATTCTCTCATATACCATTTTTTGAAGTTTTTTTTCTAAAAACACCACATTCCAAAAAATTTCCCAAAAATACCATTTTTTTCTAAAATTCCAAAAATACCACTTTTTAAAAAGTTGTTTTTTAAGGTTTAGAATTTAAAATTTTTGGGTTTGGGTTTGGGTTAACTATTCCAAAATTAGGGTATAGTTTTAGTGGTAGGGTTTGAGTTTGGGGTTTAGGGTTTAGTTTTGAATGTTAAAAATGAATTTTAAAAAAGTAGTAGTTTTGGAACTTTGGAAAAAAGTGGTATTTTTTAGAAAAAAAACTTCAAAGTGGTATTTTTGAAAAAAAACTTTAAAAAGTAGTATTTTTAGAAATTGCCCAAGATTGTGTATATTATAGTAGATCATTATTCACATATTAATTGGTTGTAGAAATTAGAGTACTTACTGTAGAATTGTTGCCGATACAGCACATGCGACGCATTCTCGACGAGAAAGTTTTTGTGATCTGCGTATGTATTTAGAAAAAAAGATAATAATTAGCTATACCAGTTTCATACAAGATGCATTCTAAAAACAAATATTTTTTCACCTTTTTCGCTTTTTATATATTAAAATACAACGAATTTTGATGACAATAAAAATTACAATAAACAAACTTTTAAAAACTTCAAAAATATCAAAAATCTTATGTTTTAGAAAATATAATGGTATTCAGAATTAGGATTTATAATACATGTGTTTCAAATATTGGGATTTAAAAAAAAAAACAAATTATTATAAATATTCTAATTTAGAGAATCTCGTAAAACAAATTGACTCGAAGATGACCTGAATATATAGGAAAGGCTTGTTCTCTGTTTTTGGAAGACTCGGAGTTGTTAACGTTGGAATGTATGAAACATTTGATAATGAATTATGTAGTTAGAGATATTCATGCGTGTGTCACAATCATTAATTTTGATTCAGTATAATATTGTATCCACTATCCACTAATCGCTCTTCTTGCATGCTGCAAGAATTAATGATTTGAAGTCAGAAATTATAATTGGCAATTATTTTTCTTTTGTTTACACTTTGTATAATCAATAGGTCAATTAATTAACTCCGTTACGACGAAAAGGTAAGAAATTTCCAAATAAAAATGGAAATACAGATAGTCTAAGATTGACATTAATGGTTTAAATTTCTCACCCACTTCACAGTTCACACTCATAATCTCCAACATACTATAGTTTTTTTCTTGTGAGAAGATGGTTTCGAGATTGTCACTAGTTGGATTGCGCAAATGAGCTTCGTCTATAAAGCCGAAAATCAGAATATTTACAATACATAGTAACAAATATTTATTTTCTATAACTTTGTGAATATTTTCACTACACCTCATACCTTTTTTGTTTTTCAACAACTTCTTCATTCATACTTAAACTTTAATTTTACAAATCTGCAAAGATTTCAAGCAATTACAACAGATAGCAGAATAACAACATAAGTAAATGACAGCGAATCAAAACCCGGATGCGTCAAGATAAATTTGAAGAGATAGGTTAAGCGGTTTGAATCAAGGATAAAAACTGGAAGCTTTCTAAAAAGGGTTTCAAACCCGAATGCAAGCAATTTGATCTTCAATTCTTCTACCATTAACGGCAAATGAATGTAATTAGTTGCCATAAAGGCTAAGCTTTTGAAAACACATTCTTTAGAAGTGGTTGGGAGGCGGAACAAGATTTAAAGCCATAACCGAGAGAGTTAAACTACTTGTTATGGGAAAGTTAGGGGTTAAACCCAAAACATTACAACTTCGGGCTAAGATAAAATTGAAGTTGACAGGAACATATTGTCCAGTCGTCCCTTCGCCGGCGAAGAACAAGACTGATAGTTGGACATGTTTCTCTCCACAAAGAGATAGTGGTAAAGATCTCACCCATAGGGAGTAATTTAACTTGCCAAATGCAAGAGAAGAGTGTGAAAGTGTGATTGCTACAGGTTTTAGACCCAAGACTAAGATACTGAAGAGCTGAAGCAGGTGAAACCGAGCTGAAACAGAGGCTGAAGCAGTGCGGATGTTGAAGCAGTTTTTGATAAGATTGGTTGTGGGCCTTGTCGTTCATGGGCTTGAAGCCCACGTGAATTGGAGAGTCCTTAGGGTTTAGGACGTGAGTATTTATACTTAGAGGCGTAGACAAAAACACTTACGCGCCTAGGGTTTCATTGAGAGAGGCACACATGTGTGTGTGGCGTCGTCCACCAAAGAAGATCAGAAAAACAAGATCTGTCTGTTGGAGTTACTAAGAGATCATGATGATTCTCAGGTTAGGATCCATGTTATAGAAAATAGCGATAGTCAAAACGGTTGTGTTTAATTATGCGTATGCAATTGTGTATTGCTTTCTTGTTCTATAATGGATTTGTTCTGAAGTGTTCCCAGAGATGTAGGAAACGAACCTCGTTAAAAAATTCCTTGTGTCAATTTACTTTATGCTCATACTTGCTCGTTATCATTCTATCTAGCCCAAACATGCACTTACAATTGGTATCAAGAGCCTAACTCGTTAGAAGTCAAACTTATTTTCGGGTATAAGATATGGGTTTTTGTGGCTAGATTCAAGTTAGTGAAGAGAAGAGGAGTTTTTGTATCTCTGAATTTATGAAGGTATGTGTTTCTGAGATTAGGGTTCAATCATGTTTAGTGTTAACGAAGAAGAAGCTTGAGTTAATGGTTGCCTCGAGAAAAGACAAGAGAAGAATCAGAAGAAGAGAAGAAAAGAAAAAACGGAACCACTGCGACAAGCCATATTGTGGGCTGTTTTCCCGGCGGACCCGAACAAACCAAACGATGATATTGGTATGGTTGCAAAGATAACGAAGTCATCTTGTCACAGGAGAAAACGGAACTCAATTCGGAGGTAAATTGTGAAAGTTATGAGTGTTTGCTTCTACCCAAATATGTAGAAAAACGTGTAATCTGAAACATGCAGTGAACGGGAAGCTAACTTCAAAGATGTATATCCGCCGACTCATGTAGACCCAGGTCACGAACAAGGTGTCCCTGGAAAGATCTCATTGCAAGGAAAAGATTTAAAGTGGCGGTTTATCAATCAAGATTAAACCTCATCCGAAATTCTCTGTGAAAGTTGTCAACTTATCATCCATGTCTGAAAATTTTCAGAAAACATGGGTGCTGGAGCATGTTCATGAGACCATTTGGAAGGTCAAATGAAGTCCGATCCTTCTGAAGTGTTGGAATTTTAATGGTGGCATATTAAACTCCATAATCAACGGTGGGATTCAGAAGTGAATGGCTAGTTTGTAATTTATCTTGATGGTTTGATGACTGGTTTATGACTGTGTTTTTTGTTTCTTGGCTATTGCACTATTTGGTGGCGGAAATGTGTGTGAAGAGTTTGTCCTACAGACCATTTGGTTTTATCTTAGTTGTGCACTCATGAAAGGAGTGTTTATGTGGAAGTTGATGGCTACCTAGCGCATATGATAAGATGGTTATTTCTTGGTTCTTTTATTGTGACTTGGTTGATGCACAACATGTTGCTTGAGGTGCACAATTTAAGCTAAAAAGGGAAAAATAAATTAAAGACGTGTGAGCTGTGTGAGTTAAACAGTGTTGAGCTTCAGTAAATTGGTTAGGATTCTCATGAACCTCAGAGGATGATGTTGTTTGATTAAGGGAGAGCATTAAGATCTGTGAGCCACAACTTAGTCATCAAGGGAGAGATTGTTGGTATTTGTTGTGATGTTACCGAGTTGTGTTGCTGGAGCTGTTTATGTTTACTAAACCAGAATCACTAGTTCAGAATCGTAGCCTCTGCAGTGGCAACTTAGACGGAGATTCCAAGATTATTCTGAAGCTTAAAGATCATCAAAGTGTATATGACTAAGTAAGCATATGTTCTAAAACTCTGTAACAAAGGGAGAGATTGAAAGTGTGATTGCTACAAGTTTTAGACCCAAGACTAAGATACTGAAGAGCTGAAGCAGGTGAAACCGAGCTGAAGCAGAGGCTGAAGCAGTGTAGATGCTGAAGCAGTTTTTGATAAGATTGGTTGTGGGCCTTGTCGTTCATGGGCTTGAAGCCCGCGTGAATTGGAGAGTCCTTATGGTTTAAGAAGTGAGTATTTATACCTAGAGGCGTAGACGAAAACACTTACGCGCCTAGGGTTTCATTGAGAGAGGCACACATGTGTGTGTGGCGTCGTCCACCAAAGAAGTTGGTGTTATTGAGAGATCATGATGTTTCTCAGGTTAGGATCCATGTTATAGAAAAGAGCGATAGTCAAAACGGTTATGTTTGATTATGCGTATGCAATTGTGTATTGTTTTCTTGTTCTATAGTGGATTTGTTCTGAACGTGGTCCCGGGGATGTAGGAAATGAACCTCGTTAAAAAACTTTTTGTGTCAATTTACTTTATGTTCATATTTACTCGTTATCATTCTATCTATCCCAAATATGCACTTACAGAGTGGTCATGATCGACCATGATAATCGCACAAAAGACTCATGTTTTGCTGAGCATGTAGAACAAACCGGCTATAACAAAAGAATGCCCATAAATCACACGTCGTGTAAAAGACAAAACCCATATATGAATATTGCCGCTACAGAGATGCGATATAGGGCCACTGGGAATATGGAGGAGAATCGATGGTAATTGATCCAACAATTGCCAAAACCCTTCAAGGCCCATCGATTGGCAAAGCCTTACAAGGCCCATGAGGCAAACAAGGCTGGATCGGACGGTTTGCGCACAGACCTCATACCTATTTTGCTTTTTTTGTTAACAACTTCATCACTTTATATATTTGACAAAAGAATTATAAATTGAACGAATCAAACCAAATCATTCATACATGAGCATTGCCATAAAATTATAAAAGATTTTATTATTGATTCTATAACTATTAGTTTATTTAATAGGGTGTCATTTGACTCCATTTAAATATTAAAATCCTTTTATTTCTATGTAAATTTTGGAAAAATAGTAATATAATTAGTCTATTTTAGCCTATTGAACCCATTATACCCAATGTGAACTTTAGAGCATGATTATCCATAAACACTTAGGAGTGTTATTTGAATTAAATTAATATTATTTATATTAGTAATTTCATATTTAACACTTCATAAGATCTTTGCAAGTTTTGTATGTTTATTGGTGACACTCTCTCATATACAAGTTATATGCATTCATCAAAATTCAAACCATTTCAAAAACTACAAATCTTGAGAAACAATACATAAAGAAGTAAATATGATTCTATGAATGGTCATAACTTTTTCTTGTCAATGTTTGAGATTTCACTTTTCTCAGCCTTTTCCACAATCACCTAGAACAAAATGTACAAACACAATGTAAGATAGTGATCATTATCTTGAAGAAGAACACAAAACAGTATTTGATTCTTAAACAAACAATTTCAGACAATGAAACATTTGACCACTAAACCAAGAAATCAGTTTCAATCTAAAAACCAATTTCAAATAAGAGGTCTTCCTACAAGCAAACCCTTGAGCCTACCAGTTATGCTTCTATCATCACAAAAACATTTGACCACTAAACCATAAAAACCTGACTAGCTTCAACAAAATAGCTATGAAGTATGTCTTATTACCTGCAACAACAAAGACATTGAGCACATCTCCGATCTTTTTCAATTTGTGCACACCTTTCTAATGAGACTTGAATCTCTTCAAAGCACCATCTTCAACCAATAGCTACACATGATTGTACATGAAAATGAAATGAAACAGTATCAGCAAGTTAGCAACAACAACTCAAACTCTGAGAATACTCTTCTTTCAATTGAATTCAGACTAAGAAACATCACTGAAAATTTTGAGTTAAGAACATAGATTGAAGACGGAACTAGACAAAACAGAGTCGACACTGCCATTATCTAACTCGAAACACAAATCTAAAGGAGATTATCCACTGAACAAACCATAAATCACAAGATTTCACGTGAATGAAATCGAAGAAAACTATATGGCAAACACAAAAATCAGTAGAAACTCATGTATCTGAAGCAAATCAAGAGAGCTTGAATCTCTATGCTCCAAGATATCAAGATATCAGGTGGCAGAAGCTACAAACAACCTACCACAATCCATTAACACTAAACACTATCAGCTTCCTAAAGAAAATATCCACATGATCAAATGCAGAAAACACACAAAATCTAACAATACTAAAGCTTTAACCAATCAAAGCAAGTCTCCTGCTAATGAAACAAAACCACAAAAATAGTTCAAAATTCAGATCATGATTACTACAATTGCAGAGTTAAGGATCGAGCTTACATTGCCTAACACCACCACTCGATTTCTTCCGCTTTCTACGGTACGAGCACGAGTCCGATTTCTCTAATCGGATAGTATCACACTATGTCAGATTCAATTCACCGGAGAAAAAACCACCGTCACGAACAGAAACACCAAAACTAGTCGTCTTTCGGAGCACCAAGCTTCTCAACGTTTTAAAATTCGTTCAAAGTATAATAAAATCCTCAATCGAAGTTTCTCAGAGCCAAATCTCCACCATAGCAACATCGCTTGTGAAGAAGATGACGACAATCCTCGTACTCCGATGACAAATCTTCCGATCGAAGAACCCGAGCATGAAAACTTTGGAATCGTCACAATTGGAAGAGGAGGAGAAAAGAGAGAGAAGAGGAAGTTTTGGGTGAAAAAAAAACAAAAAAACAAAATAAAAAACACGTGGCCCAAATGAACTAGTTCATTTGAATCAATACTCTGATCCGATTCTTTATAAATCTAGCCTAAAATACTAATATTAAACTATACACCTCTATTAACACTCCTAATAACACCACCGTTATTCATGCTCTTATATATTTATGTTTAGTTCGGGTATTGAACCCATTATCCCTCTTCACGTTAACAAAATCATTACTACTGTCAAGTCAACAAAGGACCCACCTTTCTTTTAATTTACATTACTTTTAGTGTTTGTTCCACACTCTTAGTTTTGTTCGTTAGTGATGGTGAAACGGCACGTCAAAAAAAAAAAAAAAAAAAAAGTGATAGTGACAAATGAGGGAGTGACAATGGCTTTGGTACATAGGTAACAACGTACGTGACTAGCTTTCGAAGGAATAAAAAAATAAGCTAAAAATGTTTTATCATTTTTAAATTTTCATACAAACCATAATATCCAAGAACATACTTTTCAGTTTTCACATTCTAATTTACGTAACTTGGTTATCTCTAAAACAAACAAACTAAATTTGTATATAATAACTCTATAATACAACTGTTTATCGTATAATATAAATATCCAGATATGTATAGTATCATTTTCCATCTTTTCCACATCTAGAAAAAAACATATTTACGTTTACCCAAAAGTTCTCAAAATACTTTAATACCAAGATATTATAGTACAATTTTAAATACCATCATTTAAATTTAGTTTTCAACTATTTTATTATAGTAAACTACGTACTCTCCTATACCATCACCAAATTCTGGTCCATACCTGAGATATGTAGTTATTACATGTGTTAAGAGTTAAGACTATATTCCTATGATTAACTGGGATTCAAGATTAATTGGAAAATGTATACTTTTTCTTAAGGAAAAAAAGAAAAGAACGCATTATGAGATATGAAGTTGCTACATTCTCGGGGATTTTTTTATGATCCCACTGCAAAGGGGAAGATGGAATCTGACGTAGAAAAAAGAGACGTCGCGGTCAAGGCGGCTATGGCCCTCCATCTTAGATGAATGAAGAGGACTCAATATCTTCTTTATTCCTATTTTTTCTATTACTTGATAATCTCTATTTTGTAGTACAATATCACGTAAAATTATATGACTTATGGTCATAGCCTGTATCTTTTATTTATGCATTTTTAATAGAATACTTATTCTCAAAAAAAAAAGATTAATTTTTATAATTTTCAGTTTGGTTTCTGTAAATACATCTTATTATGATATATATGCATAAGTAATATTAAATGCTCACCATATAGCGTAAATATATTTGGATGTGTTAATATTTCACCCGATTCCACAAGATAAGTCAAATAACCCAAATCGATACATTTATGTACATATATATTGGAAAAAAACGAAGATGCATGAATTATATAAGTTGGAAAAAATAATGCAGACGCATAAAATGTATAAATTGGAAAAAAAAATGCAGATGCATAAAATGTATAAATTGGGAAAAAAAAATGTAGATGCATAAGTTATACACAATGTCGTCAACGATAAACCTGTTACTTTTTTAACAATATATTAATTTGAAAACAGGATTGCGATTTGCGAACTGTTCCTTAGCTTCTTATTCCAAAGCTACCTGTTACTTTTTTCATTTGTTTACACTGTATGTCAGCATATTAATTGTTCTTCATAAATTGCCAAAAAACAAAATTTGTTAAATAACCAAAAAAAGTTATAATTCAAAATCTAACCAAAAAACCTAAATTTAATGTCCAAGATTTTGCTACATGAGGGTGTTTTGCTTAGATTTTTGAAATATTTTTTTTTTTTGAGTTACAGTGTCAATTATTCCCTATATTAATTATATTAAAAAAAGACACGACTAAGAAAAAGAAAAAAACACGTGTCACAATGTCCTTTTATTATAAAGGCATTATGGAAGAACCAAGATTTGCACCTCATTTCACTTCATCCCTGTTTTCTTTGTTTTTCAAAAAATGATTCTTCTCTTCCTCTGTTTGATTCTCTCCGTTGGTCAATCAACACTACCAACTCACGACCCAACTGGTTCGTCATCTCTGAACCCGGCGTTGCTATCAACACCACCGGCTCACCATGAAACTGGTTCGTCTTCACGGAATCCTTTTACAAAACCATGTCCATTTCTTGATTATTCTCTTCCTCTGTTTGATTCTCTTAGCTTGTCAATCAGCACAACCAGCTCACGACGCAACTGGTTTATCTGCACTGAATCCAACATTGCAGTTAACACCACTGGCTTACCATGAAACTGATTCGTCTTCACAAAATATCCTAGATTTGCCACCACCGAGTCACCACGCAACTGGTTCGTCTTCACTAATCCGTTTACAAAACGACGTCGTTTTAATACATATTTGTGTTTCTTTTCTGTTAATCATTTCACTTTATCCATGTTTTCTTTGTTTTTCTAGGAATCACTTAAATTTCTTCTTTTCCTCTGTTTAATCACTTATACTATGTTTGATTCTCCCAGCTGGTCAATCACCTCCACATGCTCACGACGCAACTCGTTCTTATTCACTGAACCTAACGTTGCAATCAACACCACCAACTCATCAAGGAACTGGTTCGTCTTACCACGTCATTTTATTACATCTTTGTGTTTCTTGTCTGATAATCATTTCACTTTGTCCTTGTTTTTGTAACTTTTCTGATAATTACTTCTTTTTTTTTTTTTATTATGATAATTACTTTCATTTCTTTTCAAAAAATGATTCTTCTCTTCCCCTGTTTGATTCTCTCAGCTGGTCAATCAACACCACCGACTCACCACGCAACTGGTTCGTCTTCAGTGAACCCGACCTTACAATCAACACCACCGGCTCATCATGGAACAGGTTCGTCTTCAATGAACTCGACGTTGCAATCAATACCACGGGCTGAGATCGGACAATCATCTTCTTCTTCGACACCCCTTCGTGCTATCCCGACTCCATGGTACATAAACAACCCATTCATGGCGGTTGAACCGGTGAGCTATTTGCATCGTCCACAGGCTCCATTCCACAACATGGACATACTAAGTTCTTCGGTGTTGGCGTACTTCTTCACAGGCAGCTTAGGCTTCACGGCAGGATGGGTTCAACGGCCTACACTCAGCACAAGCATCTACGTTCAGAGTTTCTTGAATCAGGTCGCCTTCTCTTTGTTCCTTTTAGCGCACACCGTCTTCGCGCGCAGGAATCCAGCTTGGGCGTTCGTGTTGGACAGAATCGCCTTCTTTCTCATGGTGGTTTCGGCATACTTGGCGACCATGCCGATGTTCTCTCCATATATTGCCATCATTATGCTTCTTATCGTAGCTATTGTCAATATATATGCTCATCGTAGGGCTTGATTTATTGTTTAATCAAAACCAATGTTCTAAAATACGCTATACGCTAGACATACAGTCGACCACCGTATAGGTGCGTTTAGACGTATATATGGTGAATATTTTTTGAAAATAAATATATGTATAATATTATAAATATAATAAATATACAGCTTATATTATAATATATAACTCATTAGTAATATATTAAACAAAATTCACGTTTATAATTAATATAATTTATTTTTAAAAGTTATAATCATAATAATATATTAGATATATAATTAAAAAATTATCTTTAAGAAAATAATAACCATAGATCATCTCAAGTAGTTGAAAATAAACAAAAAAAAAAAGAAATTTAAAATATCAGTTTTGTCAAAATATTTATTAAAAAGAATACATAATGTTTATACGGCCGTATAGCCGTATAAACGGCCGTATTATCACTGTATAAACGGTTATATAGTTTAATCCATATTTTTAACCGTATAGCAAAAAAACGGTACAGTCTTTCACTGTATAGCATATATACGGCGTATATACGGTCCAATACATCGTATTTTAGAACACTGTTCAAAACTAATAGATGCTTATTACTATAGAAATGAAACCCTATCTTAATTTCCTTTTACTTTGTGACCACATACAAAATCATCTGCCTTATATACATTTCAAAAATGGGAAGCTAAACTGAAATCTTTCTCCTATGCAAGGGGTTCCTGAAAACAGAGAGAAAAACATCGAATCTTAGTATCCATATAATTCATATCGTTTTTTGAGAGGTTAAAAGATTAACGTGGAGGACTCATCATAGTAAAAGAGATCTTTGGCGTTGGGAGCTTGAACAAACAATACAAACTTACATTATGGAACTAAGAACATGCAATTCAATAATTTAAGTCTTTCTCTGTTTTCCATTTTTCCAAATCGGTTTGGACTCAAGCAGCATGTTTGTGAAATCATTGTTTGTAAAATGCCCTTTTTGTTAAGATTTTTCAATATGATCAAATCCTCCTTACCTTGCATCTTTCGAGTCAAATCCCATTTGAGTTTGGTTGAGGTTTAAGACCAGCCCTACCTTGCGTCATAAGAAAAATAGTTAGGCCCAAGTACATTATATAAAACCCATAAGCATTGAATTGATTTCTTCCTCATGATACCATTAAACATTTCCCAAGAATAAAATCTCCCACCCAAAATAATTCACTTTTCTTGAATTCCATCTTCTTCTTTTTTTGATAAAAACTTGAATTCCATCTTCTTAATTGATAAATCGTGAGACATAAGTAACTAACACTTACAAAAATCATTTGAAGAATTAAGAATACTTAATATGTGGGAAAGGCGAGCTAAAGATAATGGAATTTTTCCTACACGTTCATAATCATCAAGCATTAGAGATTGGACCTTAGAAGAAATCCATTAATGTTTTGAGAAAATGTATGTGTTCGTCTGTACTCTTCTTACTCCCTCCGTTTACAAATATATGATGGTTAAGGTTTTTTTACTCCTGTTAAAAATCAATAAATTTTACTTTTTTCGAAATTAAAATCAGTTTTTATTTACTAAAAAATATTTCAACTAATAAAAAAATCAATATATATATAATTCAAACAATCAAAAACAAGTAAAATACAATTAATTTTGCATGAAAACTTGAAAACACTACTTAGAAACAAACAAACAAATTTATCTAAAACATCACTTAAAACCAAACATAAAGATGAGTAGTTTTTGGTATGGTGGACTCTAATTTGACAAATTGAAAACCTATAATAAACTGGAAAAAAAATCTAAAACCCATTAAATTCGGTTGGTGTGGGTTTATTTCTTAAAATCAGAAACCATATAATCTTTCAAAATTGATTAGTTTTCCGGCTAAAACCCGTAAATGTTAGCATTTAATAATAAACGATTGTTCTCATTGAAATTATTAAAGAAAATTAAGAAATGATCATACACATACACATGATGTTTTTTCTAATATAAGTGGATAATCATTTATTCAATATAAAAATCATTATTTTTTGTTTGACCACAATATTCTGAATCATTTTTATTTCGAAACTTCTCCATTTTCTCCTTTCTCTTCTTTCTTTTTCTTCTTCTCCTCTCTCTTTTTCCTCTTAATCTCTTCCTCTTCTTCCTTCTTCTTCTCCTCTTCCTCAATCCTTCTCTTCGCTTCCTCTTTCTCCTCTTTCAACGCCTCGATCAATCGCTTCAAACAAATCTCTTTAGCTTCATCTTCTGATTTCCTCAACAGATTCTCTCCTACATCAGCTGGAGTCATTTTGATTTCTTCTACCTCAAGTAACCTCTTAATCTCTTTAAACAACTCATCATTTTCTTCTTCCTCAGCATCCATATAATTCTTTGCCAACACTTTAAACGCTTCGAAACCGCAATACGACATCTCTATATGCTTATCCATTCTTCCTTTTCTAATCAAAGCTGGATCTAATTTATCTATAAAATTAGTAGTAAACACTATGATCCTCTCACCACCACAAGCTGACCATAATCCATCAATGAAATTCAATAACCCTGATAATGTTACTTTACTTCCTTTATTCTCACCTTGATCTTTCTTCATTTGCTTCTCCATTGGGCTAGTCTCATCTTCGTATTCGTCTTCCTCCTCCTTCTTCTTTCTCTGACCAGTTAAATCAAGAGAACAGTCGATATCTTCAATAACAATTATCGATTTACCTGAAGTCTCAATCAATAACCTCCTGAGCTCTGTGTTATCTTTAACCGTTGTCAATTCAAGATCATAGATATCATAATCCAAGAAATTAGCTATCGCGGCCACCATTGTTGATTTGCCAGTTCCTGGTGGACCATACAAGAGATACCCTCTTTTCCATGCTTTTCCAATCTTCTTGTAGTAATCCTGGCTATTACTAAACTTGGTCAGATCGTTCTTGATGTCTTCTTTTTTATTGTTGTCCATTGCAAGAGTGTCGAATGTGGCAGGATGCTCGAAAGTGACGTGGCTCCACTTTTTTTGCATATAACCAGACCAGTTTTGGCTTGGATTGTTCGAATAAAGCTTCCTTTCTCTGTTCTTCACCTCTGTTTTCTTCCCTTCAATCATAACATGATCAAGATACTTATCTGTGATTGCTTGTCTATCACGCCTATGAAACTTAAGCATGTAGAATCTTGATTCGTCAGCTTTAGGGTAAAAGGAGAAAGTCCGGCTTTCGGTTTGGCTCTTCTTAGATTGCCACCAAACCTTAATCCCTTCAAACTCATCAGTGATCTCTTCATGATCGTCCATGCTAAGTACAATAGATTTGCTTCCTTTCATTGTGTTGGCAGTTAGTTTCTTGGCTCGAGAAGAAGAGTCTTTGCTTAGATAGCTCTGGATCGCATCATAGACATCACTTCGTTTGAACCGCTCGCCGCTGTATTCATGGAACTTTATTTGAATATAAGGATAGACTAAACCGATGAGCTTTTGAGCTAATGGCTCGAAGTGTTCACGGAGACGGTAAGGGAAAAATCTTTCGAAAATTGTGTATACAAACACTAAGCTTGCGAGAGCAGAGCCTGTGTTAGTCCATACCTCACCCATTCGCGCCATCTTTTGGGATAAAGGTTTCAAAGTTGGATATGAGGTGAGATTTTTAAGCAGAGAGGAAATGGTAAGCTTAATGAGGAAGAAAGTGATTTTGATTCAATACAATCTTGATATCTGTATATATAGATAAGAATGGTAGATATCTAACAACATGCTACTAAAATATATTTCAGAAACTACAAAGAAATTCAGAAATGTTAATTTCCACATATTTTATGTGTGAACTCATGACCAATTGAGAACTGCTATTAATAAATAAAAGATAGAAACTTCTTACCTAAGACAACAAAAGAAACAATAAATCTTAGAAACTAAGACTACATGACACATTTATAAACTAATAAGACAAATTTGCAGACATCTTGTACTTGGGGCGTAAGTTTCAACGAATATATATTCCCTGTCAAATTATTATTATCGAATATATGTTTAAGTCTATTTTAAAATCGATGACAACAAGAAAAAATTAATTTGGGTATACAAATATACAATAAGGGCTTAGCATAAGCTTTGAACGTTCACATATCCATATTATATATGTCTATTTGGTATTAGACTTTAGTAAAATTTAAAAAACCTATACTCAAAACTTTTACCAAACAAAAAACTGTCCTAAAATTCGGCTACACAGAAACAATGGATTTGTTTATTTTTTTGGAGAAAAGAACAGATTTTTGTATATGGAATTTTTAACTTTAGAAAATCAATCCATTCGAATACATCCTGAAAATTTGTGGAACATATTACCAATTTGAGCTAACGATATGTAGACTAAATGATTCAAACTAAGGACTAAGCTAAAGCTTTATAATCATCAATCGGATGGTTGTATTATTGTAAAGGTAGATATTAAATTTTATATGTATTTCTAACTTGAAGTAAACTGTAATCGAATATACTGATTTATAAATTTTATATCTCGTTTTAAATATAATTTTATTTCAAATAGTTATAACATTCAAAATTATATATTTGTTTTCAACTGAAGTTTGGACAACGATATACATTCACCAAGAGACCGCAAGAGTAGTGTTTGGTCCACTTGACCAAGAAAGATATTTATTCGGTATATGGACCACACTACATGTTTCGTGACTTCGTGTCTCTAATTATTTTATAGATATTTTTTGGATATAAACGTTAATGTTAATTTTGAAAACATGGTTAAAATTTTGAAAAGCCAAAAACTCGATGCCAAAAAGTCTAAAATTTAATTATAATATATATATATATATATAAAATAAAATATAATAAATGGAAATAATAATGGGCTAATTAGCCAACTAACGCAAATTTGAATTATAATTAGGGAAATAGCCATGTAATAATTTTAATGAGGAGAGTAGCACATGGGCTATGTGATTTGACTAATTTCTCCTTAACAAAAGTAACTATGTGTAACATTCTCTGTTATGTTAGGTATATTATATCAGACCAATAAACATAGTATAGACTCATACATATAGTAAGAATCGGGAAGAACAAATGAAACCCAAGGTAACTAAGAGATCAAATTGGTAAGTTTGTTTCCATCTTCCATGTATCCACCCTTGAGATCGTTGACGACATAGTAAGGAATGGGAGTGAGTCTCCAAGGTCATACCTTCGAGCATGAAACCCGGTTTAGAACCTTTGGCTTGTCTCTTGGTGTTGATAGTCTCTCCTCTGTCTTTGGCTGCAGCCTTGAGCTCATCATTCTTCTTCTTCTTGAGCTTAAACTCCTCAGCATACCTTAATTGTTGCACATGCTCCACACGCATATGGAGTCTCTTCCTTATGATTATGTTCCCGATCTATACACATCCCCAAAACACTTAGTTAAGTGAGTCACGCACTTTCCAATAGAAGATTACTTTATCATAAAGACAATGAACTGAAAAACAAATACTAAAAGAAGGCAAAATCAAAGCATCAGTAGATTCATCTTGGATGATAATTATAACTATGAGACAAATAGCAAAACTTAATCGTAGCAAAAGAGAACTTAGTATTCACCAATACACAATCGCAAATTTTAAGACTTTGAACCGATATCTCGACAAAAACCATTTTACCCAAAGCAAAAAAATCTCCACCGGTGATATCAATATCCCTTTGGATCAAACGGTGGAGATACTCAAGAAACTCCCAATAAAATCTATGTTGGGGTTCCAATGCGTCTCGAACCAATGGTCATCAATTATCCAATCATGTAAACACTTCATTCCAACATTGACTAAACCCAACAAAAAACAAAAGTGAGACATGATACAAGTCTTGTTAGATTGAAGCCATAGCTGAAAATCACACATACAACAAGTCTAATGTGGAAGCTTTCCACGCCAATTATTATTGGGAAATTGGAGTGTATGACGCAAAAAAAATATTAAAACGCATCCAATAGCACAATTTACTGTGTCTTTCTATATTATGTATTAATGACAAAACTGACCTCAATGACAAACTGAGCTTTGCCCCTCCCACACTCTCTGCCTTGCTTCAAGCTCTTGTATTTTTGCAGCTTCTATCCTCTTCATCTCCTAAAACGTTTGCCTATAATGATCTAATCTTTATTCCAAATCCCTAAAAAATCCATTAGATCTGAGATCAATCAACAATCACAATCTCTCACCTCCCAAATCTCAAACACTCAGATCCCGATCTCTTAAACCCACCTTCCACACTCCAAAACGCACCGTTTCGATCGTTTCATCTTCCGTTGTAACCAAAGAAGAAAATCTCAAATCCTCCACTTTCGATTTCATGTCTTACATAATCCAAAAAGCAGAATCAGTAAACAAAGCTTTAGATTCCGCAGTACCTCTCCGTGAGCCACTCAAGATCCACGAATCCATGCGTTACTCACTTCTCGCCGGTGAAAAACGTGTCAGACCGGTACTCTGCATCGCCGCCTGCAAATTAGTCGGCGGCAATGAATCAACCGCCATGCCAGCCGCTTGCGCCGTGGAAATTATCCATACAATGTCATTGAGGCGCATCAGATCTTTGATTGTGAAGGGTCGAAGGGTGGATCTATTGCGGCGAAAGGGTGGTTCCGGTTTGTCTAGTTCGGAAGGTGGTGACGAATGAGAAATCTATCATTGGCTATTGGATGCGTTTTAATTTTTTTTTGCGTCATACACTCCAATTTCCCAATAATAATTGGCGTGGAAAGCTTCCACATTAGACTTGTTAAAATGCAATGTTGGTTCTAGGTGGAACAAAATGAAGAATATAAGAAAAATCCTACTCCACAGTAGAAGAGCTTTCTCTAGGATCATGTCAAGGAGGATGCTAATCTAAATATTCTGATAAAGTGATATGCATTGGCTATGGACAGGGTTCATCAACATCAGTATATGATAAAGTGATGTTTGATTCATATTTGTTGGGTTCCCTCATGAGACCAAGAGTCCCTAGGAATTGTTTTCATCAATCTTATGTAGTTTTCGGACATTCTCAATGGCTTCGTCCGCTCTTTATTTTTGAGAGTGTTGATTTTAGGGTTAAGACTTGCTTGTTTAGAAGGATTTGACCTTTTGGTATGAGAAGTGTGCCTCTTTTTGTACCTTCTTTTCATAATTGTAAGTATTTGTCTTACCAAGGAAATGTATAATGAGTTTAGAGGAAACAAAAACTTCACTTTTATAATATTTGAATCAAAGGTACATACCACCACATAGACATTAATATGGGAACTGTAAATTGATAAGCGGGCAATCTAAAAATCACAAATCTTTGAATTATTTTTCTTTGGAAGCTTCTCCATTTGCTCCCCTCTTTTTTTTTCTGAATCAGGAAGAGTTTTTGGCCGAACGCTTAGTCCCCAGTTCCAAAAGTCACTTAAACCAGCCACCTCTAGACTTTACCTTAGATATTACTGGTGGACCTCCCTTTTCTTCTTTCTTCATCTTCTTCTCCTCTCTCTTCTTCCTCTTAATCTCTTCCTCTTCTTTCTTCTTCTTCTCATCTACCTCAATCCTTCTCTTCGGTTCCTCTTTCTCCTCCTTCAACGCATCGATCAATCGCGTCAGACAAATTTCTTTGGCTTCGTTTTCTTTTTTCATCAATAGATTCTCTCCCACATCAGCTGGAGTCATCTTGATCTCTTCTATCTCAAGCAACCTCTTGATCTCTTGAAACAAATCATCATCCTCAACATTCAAATAATTCTTTGCCAACACTTTAAAAGCTTCGAAACCACAATAAGACATCTCTATATGCTTATCCATTCTTCCTTTCCGAATCAAAGCCGGATCTAATTTATCTATGAAATTAGTAGTGAACACTATGATCCTCTCACCACCACAAGCTGACCACAACCCATCAATAAAATTCAATAACCCTGATAATGTTACTTGACTTCCTTTATCCTCACCTTGACCTTTCTTCATTTGTTTCTCAATCATGCTAATCTCATCTTCGTCTTCCTCTTCCTCATTCTTCTGCTTTCTCTGACCAGTTAGATCAAGAGAACAATCAATATCTTCAATAACAATTATCGATTTTCCAGCAGTCTCAATCAATAACCTCTTGAGCTCTGTGTTGTCTTTAACCGTTGTCAATTCAAGATCATAAATATCATAATCCAAGAAATTAGCTATCGCGGCCACCATTGTTGATTTGCCAGTTCCTGGTGGACCATACAAGAGATACCCTCTTTTCCATGCTTTCCCAATCTTCTTGTAGTAATCTTGGCTATTCCTAAACTTGGTGAGATCGTTTTTGATGTCTTCTTTCATCTTATTATCCATTGCAAGAGTCTCAAATGTGGCAGGATGCTCGAAAGTGACGTGGCTCCACTTCGTTTGCTTATAACCAGACCAACTATGGCTTGGATTGTTCGAATAAAGCTTCCTCTCTCTCTTCTTGAGTTCCATCTTCTTCCCTTCCTCCTTAACATGATCAATATACTCATTTGTGATTACTTTCCTGTCACGTATATGGCACTTTAGTATGTAGAATCTCGATTCCTCTGTTTTAGGTTGATAGGGATTAGAACGGCTTTCAATTTGGTGCGTCTTCGATTGCCACCAAACCTTAACTCCTCTAAACTCATCAGTGATTTCTTCGTGATCGTCCAAGCTAAGGACAACAGATTTACTTCCTTTGATTGTGTTGGCCCTTAGGTTCTTGGCTCGAGAAGAAGAGTCTTTGTTGAGATAGCTCTGGATGTTAGCATAATCTTCGCTCCGTTCGAACCGCTCACTGGTATATTCAAAGAACTTTATATGCATGTAAGGGTAGAAAAGATCGATGAACCTTTGAGCTAATGGCTCGAAATGTTGTCGGAGACTGTATGGGAAGAATCTTTCAAAGATTGTGGATATAAACATTAGACATGCTAGAGCAGAGCCTGTGTAAGCCCATGCTTCACCCATTACCGGCATTTTTTTGGTTTCGGAATAGGGTTTTGGTTTTTTGTTTTCTTGGGTAGCAAGAAAGGTTTCAAAATTAGATATGGGGTTAGTTTTTTTAGCAGAGAGGAAATGGTGAGCTTAATGAAGAAGAAAGTGAGTTTGATTCACCACAAATCTTGATATATCTATATATATATATATATATATAGAAGTTTATAGATATGAATGTATCAACACATTAATAAAAAAATTCTTCCACAACCCACAAATCATAATAAAATATATTTGAGAAACTTTTCAAGCCATTGTCAAATATCAATTTCCACATATATTACATGTGTGATGACCAATTGATATCTGCTATTAATAATAAATATATATATATATATATAATTTTCAAAATAGAAACTTATTAACTAAGACAACAGAAGTACCAATAAAATATTAGAAACAATATAGAACACACAACTGTATATATGTAAATCAATAAAAACATTTTACCGACATCGATCTTGTACTTGGACGCACGTTTAAATGAAAATATATTTTCTATAGATTTTAATGTATGATGAAGTTAAATTAAAGGCTAATTAATTCGATGAAATTAAAGAAGAAAATGTTGATTTGGGTACACAATAATGGCTTTAGCCTTTAGCATAAGCCTTGAACCTTTCTATGAGGTACATACATGTACGGGACTGTATTAAAATACACGGCAACTATGAATTTATTTATTTATTGGGGCAACCATAGATTTTTATATTGAAATTTCTTGTTTTGAATGAACAAACTCTTGAATACTTCCTGAAATTCGAGTTAACAATATGTAGACAAGTGGAATTGCAACAACTATCTATGAATAATTGATAAGTTAAGTGGTCGACATAGAGACTTTCTCTCATAATTGGATATTATTTTCCCTCAAAATTGGAATATAGTAATCAACTAGATAATCTTGCAGAGATTATGACTGTCACAACTCACAAGTCTTGTGACAAAGAATAAAAACGCTTGACCAAAAAGAGAAGATTCGTTGTTTTGAAGGTGTAAACATACACATACACGAAAACATTTAAGGACGGTTGAGATGTTTGTTTCAATATAATAGAACCTATGATCACATCTCATCTCACAAAGTGTTATCAAGCACTTGGACCTTCAAAGGCCAAATAAAGAAAAAGTCACCAAACCCCAGTAAACTATACGAATCATACGTTCATGAATACAACATAATCATACTTACAATCAAATACATGTACTATCGTTGGTATAATGCTATTTTGGAATGTTTTTCACGTGGAACTATGACCCCAATTTGACGGACAAAACGTGATCAAATATTCTTTGGCGGAGCAAGTGACCAAAGGAGGAGGTGTGTCGTAGGCATAACTATAATAATTGGGACAAGCTTCTTTAAACAACATAGAGTAAGTATTCCTTTTGCACTTTTCCGGCGTTCCGTACGCATTCCGACAACAAAATCTGTCGTTATCAAACGCTAAGCATGCACTCTTGCATGCTACAACTCGTCCCTCTTCATTCAAAACCTATATATATACATATAAAATTTGAAGAAAAAAAGAACCAAAACTTAAGAGATTATTGATTTATAAGGCTGAGCAAAGTATTTTCTTATATCTGATTCAGTACGTTATCCGTTTTGATTTGTATTCATAAAATCCGGATAATCGTAAATTTACAAAACATATACTCCCTCCGTTCTTTTATGTTAGATGTTCTAGATTTTTTTCTTGTTTTCTAAAGATTGATTTTTTACCTTTTCAATGTGTTTTTAATGAAAGAATCATGGTGAATTGTTAATTCCAAAACAAATTAAATGAAATTATTGAATTTTTATTGACTGAATGTTATTGAAAATTGTTTAGTGCAAAAAACAATACATTTATAATTAAACATTCATTGGTTTTCTTAATTTGTGTAAAAAATCTAAAATATCTAACAATAAAAAACGGAGGGAGTAGCATAATCTAAAATTGAATTTGAAAATGCTATCCTTTTTTCTATTTAAGCATTTTACTCCGGGTTTGAAAATAAATGTACATACAAAATTACCTGTAATTCGTCGGGACATGTGGTTTTGAGATCTTTATGACAACCTAAAATGGTGCATTTGGATGATATGGGCTTGGAGTTCACTGCGACGGGGAGGTTATAACCGTCGACGAGGCTTACATCATAGAAATTAAGTTTTGATTTGTCAGCTTGTACCGCAATTTGTATAAGTGTTGCCGGAGGTTTTCCGATCAACCCGTTACACTCCAAACGTCCATCACAATCACCTAAAATTCATTGTAATCCAACAACAGACTTTTATACAATACCTTATCCTGACCTCATCGTCAAATCATAATATTGGGTTAAAATAATTAAATCGCATCTTTGAAAAAAAGATCATGTCACCAAATAAAATTGTCTGATCAAGCAAAATTTTGAATATGATGACTAAATTACTCTCATCTCTAGAGTTGTTATCATACTAAACCTAAAATCCCTAATGAAAATGGATAAACTCAAGATAGTTTGATAAAACTGTTTTTCCAAGTGGCAATTGATAGAATACTTAACAAAAAGTTTATAATTAATGGTGATCAAGTACCAAAAAAAAAATAATGCTAGTTAGAAATGCACTATAATGTTTTTGTACCATAAGCGGTAACCATTAGAAATCAAAGTTTCGTTTTGATTTATACCTCTATAATGTTATCCTATATTATGAGCATTAAATCTTGTATTTGAAGTTATGATTACCTGTTTCACAAGCTTGATTCCAATTTGAAGTGAAATCACAGCCTGTTCTAGCCCAAATACGACCACTCCAACCCCAAGGAACATCAATGCGTCTGGTATCCCCACATGGCAAATAAAATCCACCGGAGGCTAGCACCGGGAGGCCGGAGTTGGGGGCAACAGCCGGCCAAATGGGAAATGAGCATTTATTTTGGACATAAAATGTAACTCCATGGCAGTTTACCTTACCTATGTATAGCATTGAACATAGTCATAATAAGACCAAAAATATACCAACAATTTGTTTAACTAAGGGAAAAAATATTACCACATACAACTATACAACTCCATATAATGAAAAGTTGTACTAGGGAGCTAGAGTGGAATCTCATTGGAACTTTGGTAGGACTTTGGCCGTTTCACATTAAATGTTATAATTTGAAATATTTATAAGGTACCAGAGATGTGATATTTCCAAAAACAATTCATGTTGTTGTCGATCTTAAATTATGCTTTAAGATTGGATTATAGGTAGAGTTAAGGTTTGATCTTGTAAGACAAGGGAGTTGATGTCGCTTCCGATGGTATTAAAGAACTTTTGACTAGTAGATGTTCCTTTAAAGAAAATCAATGAAACGATGACAATGCAAGAGTGATTTTCGGGTAATTGGATTCTAATATAAAAAAGTAATTAATATTATGAAATCTATGAAATAGATTTATAGAAATTTTTATTCCTTATTTATTGGTTTACTGATGTATACAATGTATGTGTGTAATAAATGTTAAAATGCGTTCGTGAAAAAACAAAAAATATGAGCAGTACTTATGATAGGCATTTGCCTTGAGCCACATTTTACATTTGTAATGTTGTTAAAGTCTTATAGAGTTGGTTGGGTGACAATGGTAGGTTGTGATGCATATCAATTTTCGTTTATTTTTACTCTATCATGATATATGTTTATAAATTAGTCTATTTTTAGATATTTTATAATTATACACCGGTACATAAGTCTTTTACTTCTTTTTTTTATTGAATAATTTGTTATTAGGATAGTTAAGTGTTTTACACATTCATTCGCCTAACTATATATTATCCCATTTTTCATAAAATGACAAACACAACTTCTCCAAAATATTTAATAGTCTGAATTTTGATTTGATCAAGATAATGGGTTCCTTTGAAATACTAAAATGCATCTATGATTCACTAAACCAACGGAATCGAACCATAACTTAAACCATATATATTTTCAAAAAAAACTTTTACCATATATATTTGCATAGGTCGAGAAATAAAATATTTAAAATAATCTCCCAAATGAGATAATCATCAGGTATTCGTGTTTATTTTTGTTTACTTTTCTTGCATAATTTTCTGATAAGAAAAATAGAGAAGTCATAAACATACGTTGAAACTCTACAAATAGAGGTCCAAAATGGTATTGGTAATTGTGTTTAAAATTGGGTTAATGTTATAGGAAATCTAAAACTATTTCTGTTCTCTCCTCGTGAACTTCACCCTCTCTCTCTCTCTCTTCACTTTTTTAAAATTCGTCATGGTCCTCACCAATTAGACTATACAATACTTTGTATCTCATGTTTTAATAAGCTGCTATTTTTTCTCTACTTGAATAAAAGTGAGTTTAATCTGAATTCTAACATAACATATCAAATATTAGGAACTTTTACCACTAGTTTCAAAACTACACCAAACAGAAATATGACCATCCAAATGAAAAATGAATAGATAACAATTATCATACAATAAAAAATTTGATATAATTTTTTTTTAACCGAAGCTATAATCCCCCGTCCCGAAACCACAACATATAATATTAATTTCGTCCTAAGCACCACTCGAACCACCGATTTCTAAACTTTACCTGAAATCTTTGTCAGTTGAACAATTTGGTATAATTTCGAATACAATTTTTCACATAAGTAACAAACACATACAAATGTAATAATACTCCACAACCCTTAAATTTATATAATCTTCACCGTGACACACGATACGAGTATTATCCACTAATGACTTCATTGGGTTTAACAGCTTAATTAATTTGATAAATCACATTAGTTTAACAGTGAACCAAATCTCCTTTTTACCCTTAACACACAGTTTATCAAACCACTGTTTCAAAATTTGAAAAATCTTATTCATAAATAAATAAATTAAACACACATTTCTTCAACAATCTCAATGTTAAAAAAAAAAAAAAATCCTCTCTCTCTCTCTTTGACCACCTCGAGTCACATCACAGAACCTTGACCATCAACAACACAACACAAAACCCATTAGTTAGATTCTTTAAAGGAAACATCTTTCTTCTCCTTCTTCACTTCTCACTTCTTCTCTAGTCATGAACCATACACAAACTCCAAATCTTGAATCTTTCTGTTCCTCTAATTGTAATAATACTAATTCAAGTCCAGTTTCTGGATCCGAGAGCTTCAAAACAAGCAGTAATGGCTCACAAGACATAAGACTCAACAACAGTATAAGCTTAAGTTTCTGTAGCAGTAACAGTGTAACCAGTGAAGCAAATCTCGAAAAGTCTCAATCTTTCGATGCAAACGAGGCTAATTACAAAAGGGTTTTCTCTCCATCGAAGCCACATAAAGGAAACGATCTTCGATGGGACGCGATTCAGAGTGTGAAATGTAGTAAAAACGAGGATTTAGGGTTAGGTCATTTTAGGCTATTGAAGAAATTAGGATGTGGTGATATTGGAAGTGTGTATTTAGCTGAGTTAAGAGAAATGGGATGTTTCTTTGCTATGAAAGTTATGGATAAAGGAATGTTGATTGGTAGGAAGAAATTGGTTAGAGCACAAACTGAGAAAGAGATTCTTGGTTTGCTTGATCATCCTTTCTTGCCTACTCTTTACTCTCATTTCGAGACTGAGAAGTTTTCTTGTCTTCTTATGGAGTTTTGTAGTGGTGGTGATCTTCATATTCTCCGTCAAAAACAGCCCGGTAAACACTTCTCTGAGCTAGCTGCCAGGTTAGAGCTTCTTCTTCCTCTTCTTGAGTTCAATTTCATGTTTTTGGTTTTGTCTGAAAGTGAAACCAACAGTGTCTTTTGATTATTCTGTGTATCTATCAGAATATTAATTTAGAAATGTACTAGTGGATCCTCTGTTTTGTCTTTTCATGGAACTGTTTTTGGTTTTGTCTCAGAGTGAAATCAATTGTTCTATGTAGCTTTAAGAATCTGAAGAGCATTAATCTTGATCCACTGTTCTGTCTTTTGTCATGCCAATGTTTTTGGCTTTGTGTGAGGATGAGATCAAGTTGCTTTGATTGTTGTTTTGTGTAGCTTTAAGATTCTTACAACATTTGAAAAGCTTGAGATTCATTTGGATCCTTTGTTTTGTCTCTTAATGGGTTTTGTCTAAGAGTGAAATCAATTTACTTTGATTGTTCTATGTGGCTTCATGAATCTGAAAAACATTAATATTGATCATGTGTTTTTTTTCTTTTCTTGGTAATGTTTTTTTGGATTTGTTTGAGAATGAGATCAAATTTTTCTTTCATTGTTGTTTTGTGTATCTTTAAGATTCTTTAGAACATTTGAAAAGCTTGAGATACTTATAGATTCTCTGTTTTGTTTGTTTAATTTTGTAGGTTTTATGCTTCTGAAGTACTTCTTGCGTTAGAGTATCTTCATATGATGGGTGTAGTATACAGAGATTTGAAGCCAGAGAATGTAATGGTTAGAGAAGATGGTCATATTATGCTTTCGGATTTCGATCTTTCGTTGCAGAGTTTCGTGAGTCCTACATTGATTCAATCCACTTCACAACCTTCTTGTCAATCGTACTGTATTCAACCGTCTTGCATAGTAGATTCATCCTGCAAATTACCTGTAGCATGTATCCAACCATCTTGCTTCAAGCCTCGTTTCCTCATCAGTAAACCACGAAAGACGAAAACTGAAAAAGCTGGTTCGGATTCATTCCCTATGCTAATAGCTGAGCCAACGGATGCTCGGTCTATGTCATTCGTGGGGACACACGAGTATTTAGCTCCTGAGATTATAAGAGGAGATGGTCATGGAAGTTCTGTTGATTGGTGGACATTTGGTATATTCTTATACGAGTTGTTAACTGGGAAAACACCATTTAAAGGTAACGGAAACCGTGAAACGCTGTTTAATGTCGTTGGACAACCGCTAAAGTTTCCTGAAGGGTCTATAAGCTTTGCAGCTAAGGACTTGATTAGAGGTTTGCTTACTAAAGATCCTAAGAAGAGATTAGGTTTCAAGAAAGGTGCTACAGAGATTAAGCAACATCCTTTCTTTGATAATGTTAATTGGGCACTAATCAGAAGCACAAATCCACCAGAAATACCGAAACCTATCGATCTTTCGATACTAAACGAAACACTCAAGTCATCAGTTCAACAACAAGACAAGCATTCAACAAAACAATCAGATTCTTCATCAGGTCCTTACTTAGACTTTGAGTTCTTCTAAAGAAACTGTTTGGTAAAATGTATTTTTTTTCCAACAATTTCTCTTTTTTTCGCTTGTAGCGTTTTGTTTTGGTTTCTAGTAGCCTTTGTATTATTATTAAGCAACAATTTTGCATTTGCGGTTTAGGTTATGGTTTGATTAATTGAAATGGATCATATCCATTGATGTTCATAAATGTATGTTCAATCCATGAATCCAAACTAAGTTGAAATAATCAAATTCTAAAACGATAACCATATTTTAATATGAGTTTTATTTCAAACATATTATTCATATACCAAAACATCCAAGGCTAAACCAATCTGAAATATGTATGGAATACTGCTATTTCAAGCATTGGAGAAAACACAAAGATGTGGGAAATAGTTTAGGAAAAAGCAATAAGAACCTTTTTAGTCTTTTGTTGCAGCAAAAAAAGAAGAAGAGAGATTTCATTTTCGTGGTGTAATCGAGAAAAGTGAAATTAAAAGATGCAAACTTTTATCTTACAGATGATATTTATATTCGTCCCCACATCAATTTTAAGCTTTCTTACAAAGACAAAACAAAAACCTTTTTTGCATGAAGGATTCTTTTTGCTAAAAAATCAACTTTTTGGAACAGTTATTCTCTGAATATGCTAAAACCCTTTATCCCAGAGAATGTAAAATTTCTGAAAAGAAAATTTGAAATGAGACAACACAGAGAAGTATCATCTTTTATGCAATGGTCGCTCATGGTGAAAGAAAAAAAGAAGCTTTTGCTTTAGATATTTAGTTTAGAGCATATTCTCTTGATTCACTCAGAAATGACAAGGCACAATTCATATACACAAGAATCATATATTTAAACTCAAAATGCAATTATTCAACGAAAATTTCGATCAAAGATACTATATGATTAAGTAATATTAAAGCATGGATTCTCAATGAAATAAATTGGATTGACCAATTGAGAAACATAAGAAACAAAGGAGGCTTATTTGTATAAAATTAATCCCTATAACACTTGCAAAAGCTTCAAAAGAAGTAGATTTGCACAAACGATATTCATGGAAAAATGTCATGATTCAACAAGTTCGATCGCAGATTTATATGTAGATCCATTCACGGATACGATCTCTAGACAAAAGCATGAGTATTCGAAGGAAGAAACTGAACTGAGGAACATTAGAATTCACTCAGAAACAAAAGATGATTAAATCTTTTTCGACCAAATCAACTTTTCATAAAATACGAGAAATTACATATAGTCATGCATGATACAGATATTGAGTTAACCAAGAAAATAGCATGTTTTGCTAAATCATATGCCGGACATTAAATTTTAAAGTCTTGAAATACATATGAAGTGGCAAAAAAATCACTAAATAACTAATCCATGGAAAATGTAATTATTTAAAACAAATTAACACCTCAGATTTGTATAATATGTATGTAATTAAAACTAAAATGCATAAGGATTTCAAGACTTGCAAATAATCTATAGAAAATGTAGTATTCAAGTACAAAACTCGATTGCATAATGCCATAAATGTTCAAAAAAGGATTGAAGAACATGAGAAAGAAAATAAGTTTATTCCCATAAAATGATAGTATTGCATGGACACTGGAAAGATGGCTACATAATTCATGAAAAGATGTCATTACTCAATTCAAATTCCGAATCCCAGAGTTATAGAATATGTCACTCTGACTGCATACGATTCTAGTAAAAAGCATGAATGTTCAAACTTCAAAGGAATAAACTAGAGAGTACAGACTGATCAGAAACCTCATCAGAAACACTGGCAAAATCCCTAAATACTCCATAGTAAATGTCATTCACTGCATACTATTTAATTCCAAGTAAAATTTATGAAATTTGGATTGAAAAACCTTGTAAACAAAAATAATTTTATTCGCATACATAACACTAACAAAAACCCTCAAGAAATCCAAAGAAAAAGTCATTAAACTTCAATAAAAAATTCTATCGCATTATAAAAAAATATGTCATTTAGTTCATATACGATTAGATCCAATACGAATTGGATCGAATATTTGTAAAATATTGCACATTCACTATGTAAAAAGCATGATATGAATCTCCAATAAAACAAACTTGATCGAGGAACACATCAGGAACAAAATTCATTTATTCGCACCAAACTCAAGTCTCCAACACTTCCAAAATCTCTAGAAAATTACCAATAATAATCCATAGAAGAAACCCTAATTAACCAAAAAGACATAATAAAAAAACGAAATCGAAAACATTATTATAACCTCATCATCACAAATTTTCAAGATCAATCAAAGAGACTCATCATTCCACCATCATCTTCTGATTCCTCTTTCTCCTCTTCCTTCTTCTTACTCTCATCAGCCGCCGCAGGCTCAGCCGCAGGAGCACCACCACCACCGCCTCCGGCAGAAACCGCCACCGCAGGACCACCGGAAGATAAAGCTCCCATCTTCTCTCTCCCAACCGCAATAAGCTCAGTCACATCATGATCTTTAATCAGAGAAAAAAACAAATCTATCCTCTCTTGATCAATCTCTGCACCAACAGATTCCAAAATCTTTTTCACGTCAGTGACTGATGGATTCTCATTTCCACCGAGTTTTGCAAGGAGAAAAGCTGCAACAACCTTCATTGTTCTCTCTCTCTCTGATTTGTTTTCACTGAGAGAAAAATGAAAGACTGCGATTAGGGTTTTCAGTGGAATTTAGTTATTTAAGGGGAGATTAGGGTTTCGTCACGTGGGCTACACGAAACGTTTCTAAGTTTGTTAATGGGCTTATGAAATAGTAAAAATACGGCCCATGTAAATTATCAATCTGAATCCCACGAATATCTCCGTCAGTTTTAATTGTTTTTCTGGTCAAACATATAAATATGTTAATTAATTACGGATCAGTTATGTTTTAGAGTCACTTTAGCTAATAGCAAGATCTATATTTTATTTAGGAAAATGTAGTAGGAGTGGCCAAGCTAGGTTTTGAGGTTTTGGGTTGAAGTTAGGTTATTTGAGTAACAAATATTGTATCAAATTCAATCCAAATGAACTTAGATCAAGTTATCGAATTTAAATTGTTTCAATCATAAATAATTTGATCAAATTAAAAATTTAAATCAAGTTTTATTTGGCTTGTTGAGGTTTTGGAGTGGATTTAGTTATTAATTTTTAATAACAAAATAATATAGCTTCCCCATGTCCAGTTGGTGATTCTTTTGACATATTTTTTTATCAATTGATTTTCTCAAGTTTTAAAGGAAACCTCTAAACAATCTAAGAGAGTGCTAAACAAAGCAATAGCCTTACTAATAAAATTATATTCAAAACACATACAAGGTTATATTGTTATATGCCTCTAAAGCTGGCTAAGATATAATTAGTTGAGGGAGTTTGTGAGATCTCCAATGGCTTGGCAAAAAAAAAACAATTCACAAATCAAAACAAAGAAAAAGTTACTTAATGGGTCCTATATGTCACATAAAGCTCTTACTCTCACTCTCACTCCATTTTCTACATGTCCATATTAACACAATACTTTTGCTTTATGTGCATCTTTAATAGAACCAATCACAGATTTGTTCTCCAAGGTATATAAAACATGACTTAAGGGCTTGTTCTTTACCAGAGAACTCTCTCTATCTCTGTACTTCTCTTTCTATTTATATGGCAGACACTTCATGGATCTTCTGCTCTGTTTGTGTTTTTGGTTTAGTTGGTATGTTCAACACTAACTTCTAGGACACACAATCCCAGAAAGAAAAAAACTACTATGGGAATAATGAGAGCTCTTGTGTCTTTGTGTGTTATCGTGTTACTTCTTTTAGTTATCTTACCATACTCTGCATCTAGGATTTTATCAACAGAAAAAGTCAAGACTTTGCGGTTTCATGGAAAAAACACTCATCAAATTCACAAAAATGTGAATCCATTTTACGTGAGCAAGCGAAAAATTCCTAATGGACCTGATCCCATTCATAACAGGTACGTTATCTTTATGTTTTGGTTTCAATCTCTTACACTCATTTTTCAATTAGGGAAAAACTAATCCCTTAGAAAAATTTCTGTTAAAAGGCTTATGTAGTGTGTTTACTCATGCATAATTCTGGTTTCTTTAATTTAATCTTCAGTTTATGCAAAGAATTGGTCTTCTAAAATGGTTGGAGACAGAAAATGTGTTATTTTTAGTTGTGTAAGTAAACATTTCTGTAGAGTTTTATCTTTCAATAATGTCTAGAAGAGTAAAGGCAGTCTTTAAAGAATTTGACCACTTTAGTTAAAGTTTTGCATTGCAAGAAAAAGAAGTTTGCTTTACTGAGAAGCTTTTTGTTTTCGAATGTTTTGTTTACTTCAGGAGAGAAAAGACATCAAGACGATCACCACGATTTCGATGAAACTGCAAAAGTCTATTAACATTTGAGTATAAACCGCCTGAATGGGTTGCGATTTCGCATCTTGAAGCTACTTTTTCAGAGGGAAAGCTATAAAATACTATGAAGTGGGTCCATAGACACAATCTGGAGAGTGCATAGCTGATAAACTGAGCTTAAAATGTTTAAAAGTGAAGTCTCTTGTTTCTGAACAGAGAATATGAAGGTGAAGCAGAGATACTAAGGCATTGTAGGTTTTGTATGTAATTAGGTTACTTTCTTAGTAAGAAACTCTCTAATTTTGTTGTTAATATGATTAGTATTCTTTGCTTTTTCTTTTAATTTGAATTTCTACTTTTTAAATTGTGCGTTGTGTTCTCTTCTGCTAAAGCAACCATATTAACTAAAGGGAGCTCTATTTTCAAAAATCATGTTCCCTTACATTGTTGGTCTTGTTGATAGCTTACAATATTTAGCATGTGTCAGGTTCTGTTCTATATTTTTTCCTTTTGTTTTTTTCGAATAAAAAATTCAGCAAAATGATATAGTTCATCTGTTTTTATTGGGATTTTAATCTGTTTTTGGGTGTTCGTAATAGTAGAAACCAACAAAAAGAAAATACAATCAACTAGTGGTGACATGGTAGTTAAAGATCCGGAGACATGACACCAATTAGAGCATGAATATCCAAAAACCATGCTTTGAGTTTCTTTTACATATAATTTTAATAGGATTAAACTATTATTTATTTTTTAATTAAATTAAAATACATTAAACTAATTAGAAGACAACAAGTGGTACTAAAGTTACTTTTTAGTAAAAGAACCGATTCAAAAGAGTTAGTATAATGAACCATTTCTATCATCATTCATCCTCTTTTTCATTTTACTTATTTTTTAAATCATATAAACTCCAAAAAATCCTTCCGATATTCGTGCTCTTAGTTTTCTTTAAATTCATTCTTTATCCAAAATTCTTTAGTTTCATTTGGCCAGTTGAAATAATATCATGTTTTAGACCATTAAAATTTTTGGTATAGGAACTACTTGATAACTACATTTATCCTAAAAGATTAATCGATCAAATACCACTTAGTTATAACAAAAAGCAGGAAAATCAAATGCAAAAGAAGGAAAGGCTCAAATTCTATAACTCTCTCCCTTTTCTCTTTTTGAGAACTGATTTTTTTTTACTTGAATCGAGAAGCTGTATAGGTCCTAAAGTAAGATTCTGTAAGAACCCTCTTCTGATTGTTCTGTCTGAGACAGGAAACATATTCTCATGTTTAGTGAAGACTGTTTTGTCCTCTTCCAAAACTACACAAAGGGAAACTCTTAGCTCTTCCATAAGGAATAAGCCCATGGTTTTAATTCATATTAGTTCTAAGTGAGTCTCTCTGTTCAGAAACTTTGACACTTTTCTTGAGTGATCAATAATCAGTAGTGATCAGTTACTTTACCGTACACATCAAGCAATCCTTAAAGACTAGGAACACCACAATTTTTCCGAATATTTACATGACAAATACTTCAAAAATATTTAGTAAATAACTGAGTGATTTACATTTCATTAGGATTAAAAAGTTTGAAAATATTCTGTGTACTAGCGCATCTTCAACTCTACACTAAATTTTATACCAAATCTTATTTTAATGTAAAATCTTCTACAATTTAACACTTTTTTTTTCAACATCCCCACTATTTCTTATACCAAAGTAATATTACACCATATTATAGCCATGCAATATCTTGTAGAGTTATTTGCAAAATGTCTATACCCTTTAAGTTTCAATTACAAAAATGTCACACATTTTAGTTTACTTACAAAAATGTCACATTTTATGTTTTCCGACACAAATTCCCTTGTTTTACGTATATGTTTTTCATGTACGTGAAATTGGTGTACGTACATGAAAGAGTCTATACTGCTATTATTGGAGACGTACATATGTATATGGTATCGTGTACATGTTTACCGAGTGTACATGTTCTAGATGGTATGGTGTACGTATGTACATATTACAAAAAATATGAAAAATTACAAGGAATTGCAATGTTGAATGAAACCAATGACTATTAACTACTAATTAACCAAGAGTTTGTGTTTATACGCAAATTAATCTATGAGAGTTTACAATGTTCAATTACACAAAACCAGAACTCAACCAAGCCAATATATATATAGATACTAGTCTAGAGAGACTATTCTAATGAACATAGAGTCGACCGTATGAATTAACGGAACTAAAATGCCAAGATGGATTCAAACATATATCTGATAATCCTTAATCTACATCTTAGGTTTTTTACAAGAAAAGTTTGTTAACCCAAAAGAGGGAAGAAACTTAAAGTTGCTTTCCGGTGTATTGTTAGCGAAAACGGAAATAATTAATGTCAACTTCGGAGGTGTGTACATTAGTCACTAGATGATGATGCCCTGACTAGATGACCTCTATATTACGATATTATTGTGTATTAGCCAAAAACTAACTATAGATGTACAACATTGATGTTAATGAAGCACGTACCCAACATTTTGACATGATGATCAAGTAAACAAAGTTGATAATGATAAATGTATTACTTCTTCTTATAATTTTGTTGTTAAAGATAGATGAATCAAAATCTAATTTTGTACAAGAATTGTGAAAAATTACAAGGAAGAAATGTTGAACCAATCAAATGACTAACACTCGGATGGGAATGACTATAGACCATGATTGAAGCAGATTTGAGATCAAACTATACAACACACACACAATTATATATATACCTTTTATGTTTATACCACCAATAATGTTCCAAAATTTAATTCATATCAAAGTGGCCGACCCACTTTTATAAACGTCAAAGATTCCGCTGTATTTTGATCAGTCTAGGTAGGTAATATATGTATGACACTAATAGAAATTGGAAATAAAGAGAAAAATATCCAAAAATGTTTTCTATTGTTATGTGTTGTCAAATCTCAGATGACAATAAACCAATTTACATGCATGAGTGCTAAACCGTAACGAAGCCGAAACTGGTTAACAATGTTCAAACCAAACCAAGGTTAATAGACATAGTTAGCATTGAAAATCTTCTATATACACGTACTATATTACAACGTATTCTAAACACCTCGTCGCAAAGACTCTAGACAGAGTATACTAAACACCTCATCAAGCGAAATTAATTTACAAATTTACAATGACGACTTTCCTCGGAGAGTTGGGGGAAATTGCAAATATGTGGATGCCGGAGACACCGAGAAGCTGAAAAAAGATCTGACGGAAATTTGATATATGAAGAAAGTTTTATTTCGGATATCTGAATTCGTCGGATCGGATCAAAATGAATAACAACTCAAAGCGGATCTGACCGAAATTTTCCAACCCTACCCTGAGTCATTGTTTCGTGTGGCTCATATTTTTCTATACTTTTGCTTAAAATTTTCACAATAAACTCTTAAATTTTGCTAGTTTTTCTTAAAACTTTTGGATGAAGATAACTAAGCGAGAAAGTTATATTTGTCAATGCATTGTTAGAAAAACAAAAGAGATTTTGATGGAAATTTTTTAAGAATAACCCAAAAGATGAGGGGGATATTACCAATAACGACCAAGCAAAAACAAAACTCATAAATGGTATAGAAGATTTGAAAGTAGGGATGTGATTTTTGTTTCAAAGGAGGCTCGAATTCCAAAGAAGCGTTTTAGCGCTTCCCAGGTCTTACCACGGATACGTGGACCATAAGTCGTTTTATCTTTGACTATATCTTTATAATCCCTAGATTTTCTTTTGCACTTGGATTTAGACGTCATAAAAGTAGAATTCACATGGACATATATAGGTAAAAAGTCTAAATGGTATCTTATATAATATTTTAAGATTCCCAAAACTTCAAGTAATGAGACGTTGTCATGTGTCATCTACTTTTTAATAATATTTTAAGGTTCACAAAACTTCAAGTCATGAGACGTTGTCATGTGTCATCCACTCTTTAACATTTGACATTTTTAATTTATTTATTAATTTTTTAAATTTTAACAATTAATTCTAACAATTTAATAGCTAATTAATGCTAATTCATTTCAACAACAAGATACAATATAAATTAGTCATTTTTTTTATACTCACAAAAACTATGATTCTAAACTTTGCAAATTTTAAACACCTTAAAAATATATCTTACATAATATTGTAACTTTTTCTTAAATTCAAATCATGGCTGCAACGCGTCACATATTCTTTTCACATTTGGCTTTCTAATTTTTTTATTAAAAAAATTATTTTTTTAAAAAACCACTTTAACAATTATTTCAAACAAATTAATAGGTAATTCAATGTTAATTAATTCTAACAAGTTACAAAACATATTATCCATTATTTTGTGTTTTTTACACCCACAATAAAATTATGATTCTAAATTAAATGTATTATTGCAAACTTTCATTTTTTTGGAAATAAATATTTTATTTATTAAATCAATCTTCTTATATAATATAGTAAGATTTTTCTAAGCTCAAGTCATGAGAGACTGTCATGTGTCATCTCTTCTTTTGATATATATATATATTTATTTTATTCATTGAAGAAAAAGAAATATTAAGTGTTTTTTATAACTCTAAAAATTAATTCCAACAATGTAATAGTTAATTCTAATGTAAATTAATTTCAACAAATTACAATATTTAGCCGTTATTTTTTTTTACTTTCTTTGATAATTCTAAATTAGACGTGTTCTTCTAAATTTTTAACGATTTGAAAAATAGATATTCTATTTATTAAACGCAAAAATATAATGTATAAGATACATGTTTAAAATTGTGTCTCCATATAGATAGTTTTAAAAAGTTTCCAAAAAAAGTTTTAATAAAAAGAAGTAACATGAACAAAAACAAAAGGTTGTGAGAAAATTATGAAATGATTTAAGAACTTTTTAAACTTTTAGAATGCTAAAGTCTAATTAGAAAAATGTATATTTGTTTTTTCTTTTTAAGTCTTCAAAGCTTTTAACCCCAATTTCCCAATACAATTAAAATAATTTGTGGTGGACAAAGTAACGCTTCTAACCAATTCTCTCTGGAAAAAACTTACTTCACCACAAATTATGAATCCAGAAAACATATTCCTTTCGCCATTGAATCGATGCTAAAGACAAAAATCACAACAAACTAATAAAGAAAGGGAGACAAAAATACAATCAAGGTGCAATTATTCTCTTAATACAATTCAAAGTTCTCATGAAACAATTACAAAGATGCATTCCAATTTTTTTTCGAGATCATATGTCTCACTAAAAGGAAAGCAACCAACACTTTATCTAATCAATATTTTTTTACAAATGTGTTTGATGTAAGAAAAAATGACGACTAATCATTTTTTTAAGGAATCGTACTGAATATTGATAAAGACATACAAGTTAGAGATTTATACCAAAAAAATGTCTTCCATATGCTATAACTTTTATTAATGAATGACTTATTTTTTTATATAACATTATATATGTCCATTAATTTTCTACAAATGCTTAGTCTTCTAACGTAGATAATTATTCACGATAAATATCAAATATATGCAACACTAAATACACATATAGTCAAGAAATTATAAATTATTGTTTAATTTTACAATGAGTTTTTAAACCCACGCAACGCGTGGGCAGTCCCTAGTTATATATACTAGGGTTGGACTCGTGGGTTTAGTTTTGAATGTTAAAAATAAATTTTTAAAAAGTGGTATTTTTGGAACTTAGGAAAAAATATGGTATTTTTAGAAAAAAAACTTCAAGATGGTATTTTTGGAAAAAAACTTTAAAAAGTAGTATTTTTGGAAATTGCCCATTATTTTTTCTAGTATAGCTTTAAATAAATATTCTTATCTTTTTTTTTAACGTCTAAATTTATTATTTTTTGTTACAAATTAAAAATTTATTAAATCGACGATTTTACAACGAGCATATCTTTCGTCTTGATCCACGCCACACCATACAACTTCACCTTGCTCGAAGTTGAACTACAAGTTTGTTTCCATTAATCTGCAAATATAATAAATCGCATTTTCTGGAATTCGAACTCCAAACCTCTTGGTGTAGAAGATTTAAAACTCTTGGTCAACCACTAGACCAAATGAGCTTCCACTTATTAAAAACTAAATTTGCTTACTAACCAAATTAAATTATTAATTAAAAATCTAACCAAAACTAGGTTATGTGGAGAGATGATGTCCACTACATATCTTTTAGGAAATTGATTACTCAGTTAATTATACATAATTTTGTTTGGGTTTTTTATACCAAATTCTATTTGCCAAAACTGTAATAAGTACAGTAAAAACTTTATAAGGTAATATTCGATAAATTAATAAACTTGATAAACTAATAAATTTTTTGGATTTCGAATCGGTCAAATGCAAAATATAACATAATTCAATAAAATAATAAGATAATAAATATTATAAAAAATCTGATGTAAATATATGGTCACAATATTATCATAAATTAATATTTAGTACATAAAATTTTATATAAACATATCTAAAGTATATTATATATAATTTTAGTATTGTTTGTTCTTTTTTTTAAACTGATTTTTTTTATTACTCAATTATTATTGGATGTAATTAACACAACCAAAAAGAAGAAAACTAATTTAAGAAAAACATATAGCTTAATATAAAATGAAATGTGTAAGTAAATTTTTGTTTAGAAGACTATGGAAAGTTTCTTTTTTGATAAATTAATAATTTTATAAATTAATAAAATATAATAATTGCAACATTATTAATTTTAATTTGTTTTATTGTACATTTACTTAGAAATGATATTAAATATTTCCATATAGCTATGAGGCTGAAGGTTTAATGAGAAATAGGATATATGATTTCACTAAAGGATATCCAAAAAATTCAGGAGAAAGTAAAGTAAAAATTTGGAATATAAGATTTGTCCAAAAGAAAAAAAGAATTTATTCAATATAATTGAGTTTTTGGAAGTATAAAAGAAAAAATTGAAAACGTTGCAATACCATAATTTAAAAAAAAGAAATAATTTTGAGTTTTGATATATATAAAGTTAAAAAATAAATGGTTGCGTTATTCATGAATTATACAACAAAATATAGGGAACATGATATATGATTTTTATGTAAAAGTGTACGCAGTTATACACCGTGATCCAAAAAAATTACCTATTTGATAATTCAATATTTGAATCAATGCTTTTAACAATAAAATCTAGGAAACAAATACTTTTAAAGTGTTTAAGAAAAAGTAAATATATTAGTATGCATGTTACGTGATTATGACTAAAATATGGTTAAGATAGAAGCAACTAAAAATAAAATAATCTTTTTTTAGAAACCAAAAATTATTTATTTAAAATCAAATGTCAAATTGGAAGAATTTCAAAAAAAATAATAATTTCACACTCAAATTAATGATTGAACATATGATATTATAATATGTTAATGAATATAAAAGATATATACTACTAACATAAATTCTTTGCAGTACACGTTATATATGATATAGTTTCCAAACGTAAGAAAATAACATAAGAACATCAAAAGAAACAAAACTCGCCCAACGGGCGAGTCCAACACTAGATTTTTAAAATCATTGATTCAAATATTGAATTACAGAAGCTCGTTGGGGAATGCATTTTTGTAGAACTACGTACATTTTTATATAAAGATCACAAATTACTCTCGGTATATTTTGCTGTACAATTTATGAAAAATGTGACCATTAATTTTATACTTTATATATCAAATTTAAGATTTATTTATTTATTTTAAATTGGATATTACTACGTTTTCAATTTTTTTCTTTTCTATTTCCATAACGTGAAAATAACATTTTGAATAAAATATTATATTCTAAAGTTTCACCTTATTTTCTTATTTTAGTGAAATCATTCAATATCCTTTAGTGAAATCATACATCCTCTTTTTTTAAAGCCTTCAGTCTCTTAACAATCGGCTAAAACTCAATTACGATACTTCAATAATTAACATCATTGAATCTAGTTTTTCTTTGATTATTTTTTATTAACATTTCTATTCAGCGCTCTTATATATAAATTCATAATATTTTGATTATTTTCTAATGACCATATAAATAAAAGTAATTCATTATTGTAATTTTTAATTCAAAAATAAATACTCACATAATCCTAAAATATGGTTCTTATGATGCATTTATTAAACTTAGCGACAAAAATTTGATTTAACTATTTACAATTTTATGTTACTTTGTTTACTTATTTTTAATAGAACATAACTCAAGCGATGCATGATTTTTTTGTCTTACACCAGTTTATACCTTATATCTTTAAAATAATAGTATTATAACACTTTCATATTTTTCTTTCATACTTTCATAAAATTATATAACATTATAAATAAAATCGTATATCCTAAATTTTCATCTTATTATCTCATCTTTAATTAGATGGTTCAGTATCCTTTTAGTGAAATAATATATATTCTTTATCTTTAGATCAACAACCTCTTATATTAACACGTTCATCCCTCATTGGTTCAAATATGCTCATGTATTTCTTTAACGAATAGGTGTAAGTGCGTTCATAACAAAAAAAAACCAATAGCCTCTTAACAGTTTTTTGACACTCAAGATTCTTTTTTTTGATTCTTTGATGTCGCTAATATTTTTATTCACTTTTTCTTACATGTATATTCGTTTTACATATTTCCAATTTTTGAAATTGAATATATAAACTTTTATCGTTATCATAAATTCATAGTAAATACTCAAATATTAATTTCTACTTTTAGTAATTTATTGACTTATTTTTCGTTTTTTAATTTAATTAAAAAATTAGTAGCTATAAGTAACAATAAATATACATAAATATGAATTAAATGAACTTAAAACTAAAATTAATTGTTAAATTTTTTTTTGCCTATGTGGACACCTTAGATGGAGAGTGGACTCCCTAATTATATTATACATTTGTTTTTATCTCTCATCTTTCCCACAAATTTGAATATCACCAAAACAGATGATAGATCTTCTATTTACATTTGCTTCTTATACATACACCACTATTGCCATCAATAATTTAAACTTTCATTCATTTAGAAGCATTATTTTTTGATACGCTAATGCCAAAGCCACGAGACAACACATGGGGAAAAACAAGGACAAAGAAGCCATGGGGGAAATGACTGAACAGAACAAAACAAGGCAAACTCCAAATCGATCCAGGAGATGAGCAACTCTTGGGAAAGTTCGAGCCAAGGCTGCAGTTACCGCAATCAAGCTAGTGATGACAAACAATGTGAGAAGAATTAAAATCTTGACTCATGTGAGTAATACGCCAAGTGGATCAATATTTTGCCCATAGATTTCGTTGATTTTTCTTAGGGGAGTCAAAATGGGTCAAAACTCATGGGTTTATCCAACCCAATCCAACCCATTAACTCTAATGGATTGAATATTTGGTTTCAATGGGTTGATGGGTTAAGTGGTTTGATAAGTCAAATGGATTGAGTTAAAATGGGTTGAAATAAAATGGGTTATTGGGTTGAAAATGGATAACCCATCAACCCGTCTATAACTAAAAAACATGATTTCATAATTTTTTTTATTTTAATACCAAAAACATTATTCTACAAATTTTCTCGCTAATAAGCATTTTTGACTATTTTCGAATTTTTTAGCAAAAAACGTGATTCGGAAATTTCTCACCAAAAATTGATCCGAGAAATAAATTTTCCGCCAAAACCAAGATTATACAAAAAACACAATCTACTAAACCATTTTTCGCCAAAAACGAGATTCATAAAATTTCCCGCCAAAAATATGATCCCGCAAAATTTTCCCGTCCAAAACGTGATCTCACTAAACATTTTCGTCAAAATCGAGATTCATAAAATTCCCCGCCAAAAATATGGTTTCGTAAAATTTTCCCGCCAAAAAAAGATCTCGTAAAATTTTCTCGCCAAAAACGTGAACTCACAAAATATTTTCGCCAAAATTGAGATTCATAAAATTTCCCGCCAAAATATGAACCCGCAAAAATTTTCCCGCCAAAAATATGATCCCGCAAAATTTTCCCGCCCAAAACGTGATCTCACAAAACGTTTTCGCCAAAATCGAGATTCATAAAATTTCCCGCCAAAAATATGATTTCGAAAAAAATTTCCCGCCAAAAATGTGAACTCACAAAATATTTTCGCCAAAATTAAGATTCATAAAATTTTCCGCCAAAATATGAACCCGCAAAAATTTTCCCGCCAAAAATATGATCCCGCAAAAAATTTCCCTCCCAAAACGTGATGTCACAAAACATTTTTGCCAAAATCGAGATTCATAAAATTTTCCGCCTAAATTATGATCCCCAAAAATTTCTCGCCAAAAATATGATCCATAAAATTTTCCCGCCAAAAACAAGATTTTGAGAAAATATTGTGCCCAAAACACAATTTTGATACAATTTTTTTAAGGGCTTGTTACACCCACATGTACTTTTGAAAACATAAATTACGAAAGACATACTTATTTGTGAAGGTGTACTTTTTTGCCTACTGTTCACAAAATACTTTGCTTTATTTCCGAAATTACCCTTGGTAAAAGAAACGGAGAGATTACATTGCAAAGTCTTGTTTAGTTACTCTTGTATGGTGTTCTGCTTTTAATCGTAGGTTTACTTATTTTCCAGATATTTCCGGCGGTTGTTGACGAAGATTTGTGAGGCGGAGTGAATAGAATTGCAAGGTTATCTCAGACGCTTGAGTAAAAGTTTCGATGACCATCTCCAACGTTGCGGGGTCGATTAAGAATGAGTGCCATTTGGAGATTGAGGAGTGAAATTGGTTTAAGGAGATCGAGAAACGTACGGTGGAGGAGAAAAATTCAAAGTCGACGGAGATACCAAGGAGAGCCATATTGCCTTCGATTTCTCCGTCTCTGGTTTCCTTCGCTTGGCGAGATCCGGATTCGAATCTTGGGCGTTCTTTATAACTGTTGATTTCGATGGAACAATTCAGATTTCGATCTTTTGACGAAACAATTCAGATTTCGATTATAAAAATCGAACCTTTCTTCTTTGCAAAGAATTTGATTTATGTTTCATTGTTGTGTTTTAGAAATCCATGGAGTTTTATTGTTTGGGTTTGTCTCTATATGATTCATCATTAGTTTTAATCTCAATCTATGTTTTCTTGGTGTTGAGTACCAGAATTAGATTCTCTAAGTTGGAGAATCAGATTCTCCATGTTTGGGTGTCCACTTATTGATTGTGAAGTCTCTGCAAATTATGCCCACTTATAAGTTTTTATGTTTCCACAATTTGTTTGCAAATACGAAACGTCTTTACAGTGGTATTGCTCTTAGAGACAAAATTAATCAATCCAATTTGTATATATATTTTCAAATATTTTATTGGTCTTATATGCTTATAAATTCATCATCTTGTTTGTGGATCAAATTGTTGACTAAAGTTCATGTATGTTTGATGTCTGTTTGAAAATGAAATGTTTGCAAATGCACCATGTTTCACCATGATATCCACTAAGGAACATATGTTTCTCTTGGTCATCTCATGCTTGCCTTAACTCTATAACATGTGTTACTCATGAGTTGTTATTTTTGTTGCCATGACCATCAACACGTGGATGAGTTATCATGGTTAGTTTGTACATTTGTAACCACAAAACCGTAACCATTGTGTATAGTTTGTCCACTTATAACCACAAAACCGTGACCATCTCAACAAATTCATTAGAAATCAGACATTACAAGATTTGCGAATAAACTCAAAGACATGCACTAAATAACCAATTTGGATTTCAAACACACAAAAATCTCTTACTCCGATCCCTTCCCCTCAATGATCGTTCCAAGTGTTTGTATTTACAATTTTTATGTAGTGGATCCATGTTCTTTCATGGTTTTGATTTAAGGCTTAATTTTCCCACCAAAACTCCACTCCTAGTCTCCATGTCACATAATTCTTGACATAGATCCATGATATAATTTAAGTAGGAATGGACATCTTTATAAAACCTCCACTCCTAATAAGAAGCTTAACAAGCATGTGTATAAACTTGAGAATGGAGAAATGCTTCGGTGTGACCCTTTTGATTGTAATTCCACTCATGGGGTCCATGTTGGTTAGCTCTGTTTGAGCTCATCTAGACAATGTTTGATCCTCATTTAGACATGTTTGATCCTCATGTTTTTGTTCACATGTTCGAGTCTTGCGAGGTGAGAAGGATGTCCGAGATTAAATGGTCATTGTTTTATGGTCACATAAACAAACTATCTATAAATAGGTGAAAGCTCAGTTTTTCCTTGATTGATGTGTTTATGTTAAAATATACATTCATGGAGGTAGTTTTCTTCTTGTTTCTTACGTCATATTCTCATTACTTAGTGTTTCTAGGATACTCAAGTGACTTGGAAGGGTGTTCGAACAACGGTTGGGAGAAAGGAGATCGGATTTTGAAGTTTAAGAGGATGAGAAGAAAATTATAAAGAAGACTCAACGAAGATAACTATACGTGACCACCCATACGTGACCATCGATGGATCATTATATGTTAAGTTGTGACTACCATCGATACATGACCACCCATATATGACCATTGATACATGACCATTCAATACATGATCATCTATAATGTGGGACAACTTTCTTTGCCTAAACATGCAACATTTTCTCAGCCTCTTCGAATGGCTTCATCATCAATATATACAATAAAATTAAGTTTTCTACAACATAACCAAGATTCCAAGAAACACCAACAATTGCATCGACCATAAAAATATGTTCACAAGAACCTTTCTATGCAACACAACATATTCTTCAGCATTCTCCACAAAAACCATCATAAGAAAAACAAATCTCATAGTACCAATTTCAAGAGCAACATAGTTTCTAGAGTGATAACTATTCACCGGTAAGGATTAGGGGAGGTGGGAGGCGGAGAGATGGATCTAACGATCATCTTTGTATGCGTCGTCGCCTATTTTGGTGGTGAGATGTGATTGATCGGAAAAATTGATTAAGCTATTATGGTGAGAGAGAAAGAGAATTCCTCCGATGGGGTGATTGTTGATTGATCAGAATTTTGTAAATTGGATTTGGATTTGGTTCGTCGTCTCATCAGCGGATTCCAACTCAGGTTCAAGTTATCTTCGAAGGATAAATAATGTTTCAATCCCTAATTCCATCGGCTTAAACCCAAAAAGCACACTCAAGAACTTTTAGATATTATTTCCAGATCTGAAAAATTTGGAAAGCTCTTGGATGAAATTTAAAACCAGAATTGATCGTTCGTTTTTAATCAGCTTCACAAACAAAATCATCTTTATCTTTTTGAGTTTTTGTTGATGAGAAAGAGAGAGAGAGATCCGTCATAGAAGAGAAGAGCAATGAAAGCACAAACAATTGCAATTTCAGTTTCTTTACTTTAAGGTTAAAACGGTATTTTTCCTACACAAAAGTATACATTCTCTAAAAAGTACCTCTATTGTAACGAAAGTTTGAGAAAATATGTATGGGGGTAATAATCTCTTTTTTTAATAAATATTTATATAATCATTTTATATATCAAAATAAAATATATTGGGTCAAAGTCAATCCAACTCATTTATGTTTAATGGGTTCATGGGTTGATCTACCCTCATTGCTAAATGGATTGGGTTAACCCATAAACCATTAATACTCAACCCATATGAGTTATGGGTTGGGTTGGGTTGGATCATCCATTTTGACACCCCTAATTTTTATAGACTATGAAGCAGTAGCCAATTGATACCCAGTTCAGTGTGTCCATCCGATGCGGCTCATGGAGAGTTGGATTACTTGATCACGATTCGGAGAGATTTATAATTTCCTCGAGACTTTGGGTTGCTAAAACACAATGTTAGGAACGAATCAATTTTACAAAACAATGAGAGATCAAATCATTATATAACAGAGAGAGATAAAATCAATTTTATAGAAGAGATAGAGATCAAATTAATTTTATAAAACAGAGAGAGATAAAATCATTTTTCTAAACAGAAAAATAGTTTAAGAGAATTTTTTATTTATATTTATTCCATAATTATTTTGTCAAATACTACTTAAATGATTCTAAATTAGAAGAACATAAATCAAGTTGTTTTAAATCTTTTAGTGAAGTGAACCCTATAATGATACGCTCAAGTTGCATATACTGACGATAAAAACATAATTAGCCTAATTCTGACAATCAGATCAATTTTTGTACAACGTCAATAAAGATTCTATAACTGTTGATAAGGCGAAATCATTTTTTATCAGATTTTGAAAGTGCAATAGTGAATCTGAAATTCGATTGGAACAATCTGTCAAAATTATTATATCTTTCATAAAACAAAATTCCAATCAAATTTAGCAAAAACAAAAATTCCAATTAAAAATATTTGGGAAAAAAATAATCCAAAGCATGCAATTTCCTCTAACCGGTCTTACATTTTCGTGTATTTTTGGTGGTAGACTCTGGAGTAGACTGAACTGGACTCGAATGATTTATAACGCGTGAGTCTTATAAACAATACCAAAACACAAACAAGTCAATTAACAACACAAAACATACAAAGAAAAGTCTAAAGTAAAATAGTTGGTGGTAACGATGACGTAGAATCTTCAAATATGACACTACCTTTTTTACAGTACCATTTTAAACCGTGGTATACTTCAAAATAACAAAAATATTCTTTCCAATTTTTACCTGGTCCAATACCCATATAGACTCCCATAATAGTTAAGGTTAGTCTTGAATTATCCTTTGCTAATTTGAGACGCCACTTTTTCTTCTTTGGAAGTTCATTATATAAATAAAAGTTTTACAATTTTATAGTACTAGTTTACCATTTAAAAATTGTGGTATATTAGCTATTGTTTTACTTTTCCCCTACTTCAATTTTTTCCTTTGTGATTACATCATTATAAGTGACTTTAATTTGAGACCGTGGCCGGTCATCAACTATTACTTTTTCACGTTTTTCATTTCTTTAAAGTTTAAAAAGAAAATTCAAACTTGCTTCAAAAGGAAAAAAAATTAACTACGTAGGTCATAATAATATTATATTAAAAGACCATCACGTTGACGAAAAAATGTTATATAAGAAGACCTTCAAGTGCTATAAATACACACTCGACTTCATTAGAAAAAACACACAAATAACAAAACGAAACCAAGAAATATTGTTGGTATAACAATGATGATGATGGGAGATACATTTGGAAGTATAGGCTCAAGCATGGCAAGTTTGTTCTTTATTTGGGCAACTATTCAACAAATCTTCCCTAACCACATGAAGATTGCAATCAAAGAATTTTTGTTGTCTTCATTTCAACAACTTTGTTTTGCCCAAAGAGTTTCTGATCATTTCACCAACTTGTTCTCTCCTTATGTCGAAATCAGTTTCCCCGAAAGCGATGAATACCGTTACAACCACGCTTTCTCAGCCATCGAGACCTACCTTGGCTCAAAAGCAACCGAAAAAGCCAAACATCTTAAAGGAAGCCAGCTCAAGGAAAGCAAAGGATTGGTCTTAAAAAGAGACGAGGCTAAAGTTAGAGATGAATACAAAGGAGCTAATGTTTGGTGGGAGATTGTGACTAGTACTGATGGAGAAAGATCTTACAAGCTTACTTTTCACCACCGCGAAAGGAGTGTTATAACCGGTTCATATGTACAACATGTGGTTGAAGAAGGGAAATCGATTGATACAAAGAACAAGAAGACGAAGCTGTTCACGAATAACCCGAGTTCTCAATGGGTTTTTAGTCAGAATATGTGGAGGTCTATAGAATTTGAGCACCCCGCGAGTTTTGAGACACTAGCCATGGATCCAGAGAAGAAAGAAGAGATCTTGAATGATCTTGTAGCCTTTAGTAATGGGAAAGAGTATTACAAGAAGATCGGTAAAGCATGGAAGAGAGGCTATTTGTTGTATGGACCACCAGGAACCGGTAAGTCCACCATGATTTCAGCCATGGCTAATCATCTAAACTATAACATCTACGATCTCGAACTCACGGCTATCAAGAACAACTCCGAGTTGAGGAAACTGCTTACAGCAACATCCAACAAGTCCATTATTGTGATTGAAGACATAGATTGCTCTGCTGATCTCACCGCAAACAGAATCAAGAAAGAAAGTAACTCGACTAAAGAACAAGATAAAGACGAAAACGCGGTTACACTCTCAGGGCTTCTAAACTTCATTGATGGTATTTGGTCTGCGTGTGGGCAAGAAAGGATTGTTGTGTTCACAACAAACCACTTGGAAAAACTCGACCCGGCTTTGATTAGGAGAGGAAGAATGGATATGCACATTGAGCTGTCTTACTGCACTTACGAAGCGTTCAAGATTCTTGCCAAGAATTACCTGGATCTTGATGATCATCTTTTGTTCAAGAAAATCAAGTCTTTGTTCATGGAGACAAAGATTTCTCCCGCTGATGTCGCAGAGAACTTGATGGCTAAAAACCATCAAATCGACGTTGACGGATCCTTGAACAATCTGATCAAAGCTCTTGAGAAAAGGAAGAACTATCAGAGGAGCCAACAAGATGGAAAAATGAAGAAAACCAACAAATTCAGAATATTTGGTTAATGATTTACTATTTAGCTAAACCTTGTTTGATGATAGTGATTACACTAAGTGTGGTATGTTTAAATTTACTGATATTTGCTTTCTCAAAGAATAAAGAACATACTTGAATTTAGTAGTTGAAAGAGAGAAACTAACTTGAAAATCTCAAAATTCCAGTCTGATAATTCTGTGAAAATGTAACTACAACAATATCTCAAGTTAAGACAATGTTGTGTGTAGCAACAAGACAAATATTTCCAACAGCCATAGCCTAATTGTTCAGTATCTTCTTCACTTATACTCTTGACTAAAAGAGGGATTACTATAAGATCCTAAATCACATCTAATCCCAAGTTTAAAGGCTGCTAGATTCAATCTCTGTGATGTTCTGATTCACTAAGATTTTTACTTGCACTGTTTTGGTCGGAAATTCTCAGTAGATAACAGCGAAGTAACCAGATTCTCAAGGCGTCTAGAGCCTGGACCAGGTCTGATAACATCAGTATCACCAATAACAGCGCAAGGGTCACTCCCATTTACATTGGTTCCAATGCACCAACCACCAGGTGTAGGCATCCCAGGACCTCGGTTAAGAAGCTCATCATCAATCTTGTCGAGTACGGGATCTTCTCTTCTGAATTTTCTAGCAAACGGGGCATTGCTATTTACCATTTTAGCCATATCTGAAAGAGTGAGATGGTGTGGATGCTGCTTAGGTGGATTGTCCCACGATATGAAATGCAGGTCACTGTTTACCGTTGTATTTCTGAATTCGTCAGCGTTGCAGAGAACGGTGTGAAAATATCCTTCCGGAGAAGAGAGAAAATTCGAGTAGTACATTAAGACTGTACGCGGTAGATTATCCCAACCCCAAATACAATAGTCAATGAATGGCCGAGATAACGCCATCCAAGCAGAGCCTGTTTCCAAAGAGTGACATGTTAGTTACGAGAATCCAAAACTGAAACAAAAGTAAAATCAAAATGGCTGGTATATACTGACAAAAGTCTCCCACACAATCAAAGGCAACACACAACACACACGTTTCTAGTACCATGCATAGGTGCTTTCTTAGCAAATGTTCTGAAAGTTTTGCCTAGCAATCTAAGCATAATGATTCAGTGTTGTTCAACCAATGAGAAACAGAGCAAATCTGAGACAAACCGATCAAACTAAACAGCGATGCAACATGGAAACAATCAATCAAGTCTACGAATTACTCAGAGATGATTCACTGTTGCTCAACGAACTAGAAACGGATAAATCTTAGCGAATCAGACTCCAAAACTAAAGCGCTACACAACATAAAGACATTCCAATCAAGTCTAGAACTTTCTAAGAGCTGATTACAGTCTACCAAACTAAGTAGCTTTAAGAAGAATCAATCACCTGTAAAGAGCTTAAACGCTGTTGGTATACTTCGTCTTTGCGTAACCCAAAACACATCAGATTTCTTATTCAAATACAATCCAGGATCAATAATCACCGGCTTCGCTCTCTGTGATCTGCAACAAAACAACTCCAAAATCTAACTTTCACAACATGAAAACAAATAGTCTAAAGATGACTCAAGAGAATGTTCTCTTACGCTTTCCATCCAATGTTACTCGTATGATCAATGAAGTTCAAATCCCTCGGCAAATGCGAAAATATATGCAACAAATCTGTTACACACAAAACCACAAAAAGGTCAAATCTTTATAACTAAAGTTTCAATTTTTATGTAATTTACTCACCATCTTGAGTAACAAGAGGATAATCTGAAGAACTAAGATTAATAAACCAATCCCAATCAGCACCATCTCTAAGCAAAATAGCAGCAGCATGAAGTGTATTGGCAACCATAGTAGGTCCACGATACGTAACAAGATTAGCTTTTTCAATCATATGAACATTCTTAAACCTCTTAAACAAAGACGAATTCCTAATATAACCATGAAGCTCTTCTCTTTCTTCATAAGAAGATTCTCTATCTAAATGAACAACGTAACGATTACTCGGATGATAAACCGCTAATAATGTTCGTTGGAGAGATTTTCCATCACCAGAAGATCCAGAGATCAAATAAGCAAATCTTGGTAGAGTCGGAAGAGAAGAGATTGGTTTAGGTTTGATCTTGGATTCAACAAAGGAAGAAGAAGAGGATCCAGATCCGGTTAACAAAACGGGTCGGGTAAAAGGTAAGAACTTTGGTGAAGTTAGGGTTGTGAGAAAGAGTAAGAACAAAGCGAAGATTGAACCAATTACAATAGGCAAAAAAATCCATTTTTGATTATTGTTATGGTTATGGTTATGGTTATGATGATGATGTCTTACATTTGAATAATAGCTTCTCAATTTCTTCATCGGAATCTCAAACACACAACAAAACCCTTTCAAAGTTGGGACATTTTTGTGAGAGATGTTAGAAAAACCTCATTTTGAGATTAGGGTTTTGATTGTGAGGATTTGAGGAATGAGAGTGAAGAAGAAGAAGAGATTTAACGTTATTACAGAGATTGGAAGAGACAAAGACAGAGATATGGAAATAATGAAAACAGTCAAGAGCATTAATTATGTTCAGATCAGATCTTAAAGAGGAATCAAATAAAAAATGTGGAATCTTAGGTAATGGGCCAGTAAAAAAGCCCATTAGTTTGGAGTGTAGATAAGTCAAACCAAGGACTTTTTGAGTTTAATGGTTAAAGTGTTGACAAATAGATAGATTAGGTAACAAACTTGAGTGTGTTTGTTCATTTAGGCCTGTTGATTTTTGGACAATAATGGATAGTAGTGGAGTACATGTACACATGTACATGTAAATCATATATGTTAAATTATTATCCGAATGTGTGTTCTTAAAATAAACTTGGATATTGAAATATATGTAACTAGATTATTATCTTTTTCCTGTTTTGAGGACAAACAGTCCAAGTCCATGCTTACCGTTTATATTTATGGAAAAAAAATTGATCGTAAAATCTAAATTTTTTTTTTTTTAGTTTATTGACCAATCATGATTCAAATTTTAATGTAATTTTTATTTTATTTTTAAAATATTTATTTAAAAAGGTGAAACAGTCTATTTTTTGTTTGTTTTTAGCTTGCGATCTATTATAATTCATGACCGGCCATCGAGTAAGTACCTATATATTAACCTAGCTTTAGCATTTTGGCTAATACCTTAACTATCAGAACTTTTATATATGTTATAAATTCTAAATTATCAAATAAATATATCTGATATATGCACTAATAATCTACTTTTGTTGTACCCTATTCGTTGAAATTATTCTTACCAAAAGGAATATATATATTTTTTTTTTCACTACCAAAAAAAAAGGTTCAAAAGTCAAAACCAAAACGAATAATCTTATCCAACAAATTTTGGTAAAATTATTACCTTAGGGATAAATTTTTTCGCTATTTGTTTTTTCAGGAAACACCTGGCATTCGTGCTTTGGCGGGTCAACGAGATATTTTCGAATATTTCCTTAACATTTTTAAAAAGCAATAAAAGTTTTGATTCAACTTTATAACTTTTCAGATTGGTTCTAGTTTGGTTTCCATTTTCCTGATATAAGAACAAAACTAGAAACAACTCAATTGGATTTTCGGATACATTTTTTCCCGGTTTGGTTTTACCAGGGTTAAACATCCCTAAGCTAACAAGTACATGTAGCATCAAATTAAAATCAACAACAAAGTGTAAAACTAAAGCTGAACATACATTGTTTACACAAGATAACACAAGAAGAATCATCTAGTAACATAATTCATCCAGAAAACGGCTTTAAAATTCCTCGTTCTCTCATTCGATTCATGATTCTTGAAGCATCGTTTAGTTTATCAGCTCTCTCATACAAAGCCGCAACAACCAAATGCAATTCCTTGCTATTAACATTAGGATCAGATTCCAATCTCTCAAACAAAGATTCAACCATCTCGAAATCTTTCTTCGACGAATATAAACTCAGCATTTGGAAATGAACTTCATCAGGGAATACACATCCTTCTTCTTGCATTTCTCTGTAAACTGTATCCGCTTTTTCAAACTCTCTTTGTTTCCCGTAAGCATTCAACACTATAGCTATTGCATTTGAATCCGGAAAGTAACCAGCGCTTCGCATTTTCTCAAATACCTCGATGACATTTACGTACCTTTGGTTTCTCGAGTAAAGATTGATCATACAACCAAATACCGATATGTCTTTCACCTCCCCGGCTTCAAATGCTTGACGGAAAACCCATGTCGCCTCTTCTATTCTCCCGGCTTTAGCAAGAATCGTGATAGCGGTTTCCCTAGGTATATTATCCGGTCGCTTTAGTTCGTGAAGCAAACGCTTAGCATGACCCATTAAACCAACTCTTTCATAAGCCACAATCATTGTTTGATATAGAACTTGATCGATTTCTACACCCGAGCTCCTCAGTTTCTGAAACAGCGTCGCAGCTCGGTCCAATTTACCTGCTTTTCCCCATATTGATATAATAGTCGAGTAAGTAATAGCGTTAGGCTCAATTCCTCGGCTCTGCATTTCTTGAACAAGATTCGTGGCCTTTTCATGCTCCAGAGTTTTCCCATAGATCTTAATCATCGTGTTGTAAGTGACAACATTCTGTTCAATGTCTTTCCTCTGCATTAACCTGAAAAGATGAATTGCTTCACCGAAAAGCTCAGCCTCACCGTAAACACGAAGGATAGTATTGTAGCTAACAACATTTGGTTCGATATCCATTTTCCTCAGACTCCAAAACAACCTATCAGCTTCTTTCACCATATCAAGCTGACCATAAACATCAATCATTACATTACAAGTCGTGAGATCCACCGGACAATTCACCTCTTTCATTTCCGCGAAAACCGATAAAGCTTCTAAAAACTTCTGGTTCTCTACATAAACACTCAAAAGCGTAGAGTAACTAACAGTATTCGGTTCAACACCAGCTTCTTTCATCTCCTTAATAAGCAACCTCGCTTCTCTAAACAACTTAGCTTTACCATAAACATTAATCATCGAATTATACGCAACAAGATCAGGCGTAATACCGGATTTCTTTAACCTCGAGAAAATCGAAATCGCTTTTGAATAATCACAAAGCCTCCTAGATAACTCAATAAGATTACTATACAAAACAAGATCACCTGAAACACGATCTTGCTCCATCTTTTGTAACCAAGACAAAGCTGAATCAAACATACCTTCTTTACCAAACGAAGTAATAAGCGTTGAATAAGTAAACCTATCAGGTGCAAGTGCTCTTTGACGCATTTCGTCGAACAGTCCATGTGCAATATCAAATTGCTTAGCTCTTAACACATTTCGTAGAACAACATTGTAAGCGAACACAGAGGGTTTGTATTTAGCTTCTTCATGAACCCAATCGAGTAACGCAAGTGATCTTTGCCAATCTTGTTCACGAGAAAGAAGAGAGACCATGAAACGTATAGACAATTGTCTGTCTTTATACAAAGAAAGTAGTGAAAAAAGATCTTTTTCGTTTTGGGTATTGTGAATTGAAGCTAGAAGCTCGTCCATGTCGACTTTGTGATCGAGAAATGAAGATCTTTGGTATCTTCGATGTTTCGTTGGTTCTTTTCTCCATGTGGTTTTGGTTTCTGTTGATGAAGAAGAAGAAGAAGAAGAAGAAGAAGAGACTGTGAAGCTGAGAGTGCGTTGTGTTGATGATGATTGAGGAATGGTGAAGAAGGGTATGGAAGTGTAAATATGAGGTCTGGTTAAGGGTAATAATGGAAGAAGAAGAAAAGGTGAAGAAGATGAAGTAATGTCTATATACATCTTCTAAAAATGAGATTTTTCACAATCTTTCGAGAACAGACATTATCTGATGTTTATATTTGTCACAAGTACACTGAGAATCAAACGACGACGTTTAGTGTCTACCGCGACGACCGTACTATTTAGTATTTTACCTTGTATTAATATGAATGTCAAGCAAAATATCGACAACTTTTGGGTTTTGTTTGGGATGATAAAATTTTATACATGATGAACTAGCTTTTGTAATAAATAAATACTCACTAGTTGCATCTAGTCCTGGTCATACATATATTTGGGTCGGGTACATGTTCGGGTTCTAACGGGTACATGTATATGAACTAAAATTATACCTATTTAGACACCTATAAGATTTTGGGTCGGATCCAAATTTGGGTTTTAACAGTACAAGTTCGGATCCAGGTTCCCAGTTTGAGAACATGTATATACCCAAATTTTATAGGTTCTTTATGGCTACAGGTTCGAGTACAGGTTTTGAACTGTATTATAAATGAATGTATTATATGTAAAAACTACAAAACGCTACAATAATGAATGTATTATAAATGGATAAAGATAATTATCCATCTTATCTTATTATTACTTCGTATAGAAGTAATAGATAATACTTATCTATGTTGAATAGATTATTGTTTCTTCTCCTTGAAGAAACACTTTTACCGACCTCATTCTCTATATATATGTACGTGAGGAGGTAAATAAATAAGAAGAACAAATCTTCTCATTCTCTCTCTCGTTGCTTTTCTTTGCTTCTTACTTTTCTTCTCTATGTATATATAATTATACACATATGATATCCATGTATATTACACACACGTATCTCGCCTCTTATTATTATGGTTTATAACACGTTATCAACACGATCGCTTCTCAATCCATTCCGATCAAACCGTTTTGATTAATCAATTTTGAACATACGTAAAAGAGGTAATTTCTAAACTTATGCTAAATAAAATATGTGCTGGTTTTGTTTGAGATTATATATATATATATATATCATATATATGGAGTGGAAAGTTCGCCTCCTCCTTAGTTTTATAGTAGATTATGTCTACTAATTATTATATAAAAAAGACATATGATAGGCAATGTCTTTTCGGAAATGATCATTATATATGGTAGGCGCTGCCTCTTTTGATCAAAATAAATTTGGGATTGATCATTATATATAGTAGGTGCTGCCTCCTTTGATCAAAATTTGTGTCTCTATAATCTTATGGTAGGCTTGCCTCCTTGATTATGTGGAAGACCATGCCTATTAATTTATTATTTCATTTATTGTTTTTTAATTCGGTTATTATTATTTGCTTTAATTTTATTATTGCATATTATATATTTGATACGTTTAATTTATGCGTTTAATTTATGCATTTAATTTATGTTGTTATTATGTTCAATTTTATATTAACATGTGCATCATAAATTTTCTTACAAAAATTTAGTTTCTTTTGAATATTAAATTCAATTGAACGCTCCAGTAGAGCGAAATGCTCCAGCAGAGCATATGGCTAAGAAATATTTGTATATAATCATATATGCTTCGTATATAGGAGCATATGGCTAAGACATATTTGTATATAATCGTACATACATAATATAAAAATGGTAAAATGGTAAAGTTAGTAAACCTGAAGTTTACTAAATTAGTTCGGTATGTTTAGTTGTAAACCAGAAGTTTTACTACTAAGTCAAAGAAATTAAAGTTTATGACAAGTCATACCATTTAAATCAAACAATGATATGAACGATCATTGAAAATTTACGTGAAAATCAGAAGTTTTACGTAATATGTCTTATGCAAAAATAAGGCCATCATGAGAGATACATGAATGAGTCACCTTCTTTGGTTATATGAGCTTATAGAATATAGTGGTTAAGTTCTTTAATCTCCAGAATGACACCCCAAGTATAACCAATCTTAAAGCGAGATTCAGTTCATATTAATGGGATGGAAAATTCATTATCTTGAAAGGGGTTAGTAGGAATCTCACATGAGTTCTTTATCCAAGATCGTATGTGTATCCTTAAAGTGGGATTCAATGCAAGATGGATGGACTTGGAATGTCATCATCTCGAGGGGGAGAATTAAAGAATTTCATATTAGAAGTTAAAGATCTAAAATAAATACATGATCTAAGATGGATATGTTGTGATCCTTAAAGTGGGATTCAATGCGAGATGGATGAAATTAGAGTGTCATCATCTCGAGGGAGAATATTAAGGAATCCACATCGACAAGTAAATTAATAATTTTGGTGAGTTTACATCCCAAGTATGATAATCTTGGTATTAACATCCCAAATTCTATCACTTGTTATATGTCGAGATAAAGTAAAACATATGTGGTTATGTTCGTACTCATAATGAGCAAAACAAATGAATACTAATGGTGAAATTTATTCTCTATGATTTGGCATAGAACATGCAGTGCATGTAAAGTATTAAGCAATCAAGTGGGGATGAGCTTACTATTGATTTGTAAATATTTGATGAGAATTTTAAATGGGAAAATTATTGAATAGTTAATATCCTTGACATGTTAAAGTGAACCTGAAGTTCAAAAGAGTCACTATTCAAATTATGTTGCAAATCAAATAAAAGGCTGATGGATGAGATTCAAGAATTATCATAGATCCTCGAGAATGTGAACTTGAAAGCTCAAAAGATAATTCATATAATAGAAAAGAGAAAATCTCATATTGCAGCTGAAATGCTCTAAATTAGAATAGATGTCTCTGGAGAATCTATAAAGTCTATAGCACGTAAACAAACGTAATTGACTACTTTGGTTTCTAAGATAACAAAAATCATCGAAAAGAAAATGGAGCAAATAACATGAGGATTAAACTCTTAGAGAAGAGTAAAGAGACTGTTGACGTGGTTAATAATAAAAATGTACATGAAATAAATCATTGAGAATGATTTAGAGATCTCGATTAACCATGTCATTACGGTAGAAAGAGGAAACCAAAGATAAAATGGGTGTCGACACAATAAATGATAATGCGCGCAGTATAATTAATAAAGAATGAAGATCATGAGTCTCCGCTTTGTTGATAAGCGTAGAGATAAAAGTATTGGCCAGTAAGTTATAAAGAGGCAATCAAGTTTTTGCTGTACTCGTTTGAGGAACGAGAAGTTTTTGGACCAGTAGTCCAAACCAAAAAGATATGTCAAGAAAAAAGAATGGACAAAAATGACTTGGATTGCGGCTCATGCGAGAATCACTAAAGATGTGATTTCTGATATTACTATTATATTCCCGAGAAATCTATGCGATTGGAACTCCTGAAGAGTTATCGCAAATATGATAATGAAAATATTTTGGAATTACAAACTTTGGAAGGAAAAAATTGTCCTCAGGTATTCCAAAATTCAACATCTAGTAAAAAAGATGTTATATAAAAATCTTGAGAGGATTTACATAAAACTCACATTTAAGCATTTCTAAAGGAAATGATGTTTGGTCCAGAAGTACCAACTTTTAAATATTATGTGAATAATTTATTAACGTATACTTCATGTATAAAGTATTTGGGAGTATACGATGTGCTTTCAGAAAAAAAGCCAAAATAGTGTATATAAGAAGAGCATGAATAACTCTTGAGTACAATTGAGTTTTTAGGAGATTGTACGTAAAGAGAAGTTTAGGCCAGAAGCCTAACTAGTCAAAAATGATATTCTATGTGAATGGGATGGACTGGAAGTCTGATAACCTGAGAGATTGTATGATGATCATACGACTCTCGTCACTAATTATTTGGTGAACTTTCCAAGAGGAAAATGTCACCATTTGAGATCAGGGATGGAGATAGTAAATAGTGCGACAACGCACAAAATATTTAAAGATAAAAAGTATTTGTTTGATCTCAAATCGAAAGACTCTGCTAAATGCGTGAGTACTATATCAGGTGATACAAAGATAATCATATACTCTGGTAGAGTTATGTTATCAATTTTGATAAGGATAAAGTTTGAGATAGATAATGCAAGAGAATTTAGATTTTCAATTCCAAGGGGGAGAGAGTTTGAAATAAAAAACTCCTAATTCATATAGAAACTTCGTAAGTTTCAGGGATATCCGGTGAAATGGATACCATATTGAAAGTATGAATAATGATGGCATTGAATATCTTTGCATTACATCGGAGGGAAAACATTACCAGTGGCGCCCTCCGGATTATATTGCACAAACATATATATGATTGAATCATATGTTACAGTAAACTAGAAGTTTACTAGTACATTTAAAGTCTGGCATGAAAGTATAGGATATACGGGATCATGTCATGATAAGAAGAATTGTGCAAAATTTGAATGGCCACCCATTGAAAAGCCATAAGATTTTATAATCGTGAGAGTTTTCATGTACGACATGTTCTCAAGAAAAACTCATAATTTGGCCATCACTAATGTTGGAAATGAATCTTTAGTATTCTTGTAGAGAATACATTGTGATATACTTGGACCTATTCATCAACCGTGCATGCCGTTTTAATACTTTGTGGTATTAATTGACGCATTTGGTAGATGGTCAACGTGCGTCTGTTGGCAACACGAAATACGATTTCACAAGATTCATTGTCCGAATGTTCAGGTTGAGAGCACAATTCTTTGGTAATGCCATAAAGAAAGCTAGTTTTGATAATAAAATGGCATTGCCTGGGAGTAATTAAATGGTTGCAATTGATTGCAAGACCGTTACTATTAGAACAAAGCTCTCGAAATTTGTATGGAAACATACTATATTGCATGCAGAAGCATTGGTCTAGATACGATCAAAATGCATGTGATAAAAGTTTGGCCAAGAGCTAAATATAATCGATCTCCGTGTTTTTGGGTGAATGGTCTATGTTTCAATAGCATCACCATAAAAATGGAATCACAAAGGAGACTGAGAATATATGTATCGCGTATACTCAAAAAGTATATTTCGATATCTTGAACTAGTAATTGGATATAGGTTTATGGCATGTTTTGCCAATTACCATTTTGATGAAAGTAAATTTCATGCGTTAAGAGGGAGAGACAAAACAAATGTCAAAAGATGTTTTTTTGGTATAGACCATCTTTTGTATATTTAGATCCTCCGCAAAACAACGCAAAGTGGAAGTTAAGAAAATTGTACACTTCTAGAATATGGCAAAGATACAAAAGAATAACAAAGTTATATATCTCTGCTGCTAATGCTCCATCAAGGATTAGTGTTCTTGAAGAACATATATTGATGGGCGTAAGTAAATGAACTAAGTGTTCGACTAAAGCGAGAGAGACCACTGAGGCCAAAGCTTCCAATCTCTTTATCTAAAAGTGATGTATAGATTATACTTTCCCGAGAGAAACATAAATAATGATGTGCGTAGCTGTACTCTTTTTTTCCTTATCATGGTTTTTGTCTCATCGGGTTTTTCCATGAAAAGGGTTTTAATGAGGCAGCATTGAACACTTAAAACTCCCAAAAGAGTGGTATGTATTAACGGAATGCATCTTGAGAAGATGATGTTTCCAGGGGGAGTTATATATGATAAGTGTGGTTGTACTCTTTTTCCCTTAACATGGTTTTTATCCCACTGGGTTTTCCATGGCGAGGATTTTTAATGAGACAACAAAGAACACGTTAAAGATATACATATCTAAGGTAAATGTGATAATCCCAAATGAGAAAGGTCTATCATTTTTCAAACGCTTTCTCATACATTGATGAGATCGTGACAAACGAAGAAGATGATCGCAATGAATCGGATACGAAAGAAGCCAGAAAGAGACGAATCAATCAATGGAGCCTATGAAGAGACAAGACTTATTCGAGGGGGAGATTGCGTCATCTACGTGACTTATGAAAGGAAGACTATATTCGTTTGTCGAAGATGAGACTGCACTCTTTTCCTTTATCATGGTTTTTGTTCGAGATGAATTTTTTTCATGAAAGGTTTTTAACGAGGCAGTCCACAACACAACATCATTAAAGATGGATAATTAAGGGGGAGTATTATAAATGGATAAAGATAAGTATCCATCTTATCTTATTATTACTTCATATAGAAGTAATAGATAATACTTATCTATGTTGAATAGGTTATTGTTTCTTCTCCTTGAGGAAACACTTTTACCGACTTCATTCTCTATATATATGTACGTGAGGAGGTGAATAAATAAGAAGAACAAATCTTCTCATTCTCTCTCTCGTTGCTTTTCTTTGCTTCTTACTTTTCCTCTTTATGTATATAGAATCATACACATATGATATCCATGTATATTACACACACGTATCTCGCCTCTTATTATTATGGTTTATAACAGAATGCATATTACATCATTTGTCATATTTGTCATGTAAAAAAATATGTAAAAACATTTAGATAATATTATTCATAGAACGCTTTATAATAGTGTCGCAAAAATTGCTATTGTAGAAGAGAAACCTAAGATAGCTCCGGATGTTTTCTTTGTAATGACAGTCACATATGATAAACAAAATATAATAATCAAAGTTTATATATAGTGAATTAGATGAACTTAATACACGGTAAATGAGATATGACAAAACACAAGAATAATGAAGATAAAGAGAATGTTTTTTAGAACGAGAGAAAACAAAACTACGAAACACAAAAAGAGTGATTTGAAAACTATTTTTAAAATGTTAAAACATATATTTTTATTGATATTAAGGAAGAAAAAACAAAAAGAAATAGCATAGTTTGAAGTAAACATTAGACTGACATGTCAATGTAAGAAACTCGTATAATTTCCAGTATTATTTCTTATCATATATAATATGATTATGAAGTTATAGTAAAACTTAGGGGGGTCGTTTGGGTTGACAAGGATGCTTACAATCGCAAAACATTTTTGGATATCTGGGATCAGGTTTATAGTCTAAACATCTGCAATGAGTGCTCCCAGGTATACTAAATTTTTTTTTGCAATGAGCGTTTCCATCGATTCCACATTCTCCGTCATAATTTATTGTACTATTGCACAACTTCTTAACGCCTATTATATTATGTTACAAAAAAAATTAATATTTAGATGAAAGTTTAATTTATAGAAAAATAATTGGGAGCACAAAAAGAAGTTTCAAATAAGCTGTATTCTTACTACCGCAACGTACACCAGTTTTGCATTATAGTACTAATAACTATTTTAATATTTCTCAAGTAATTAATCAAACTTTAAAAGATGTAAAATATATTACCTTGACCATGGCTCAAAACGAAAAATGTGAAAACAAAAAAAAGCCTAAGCATTGTAGTAGACTTCATAACTCGAAAAGATGATAGAAGAAGATTGTGTCTTTATCTTTTCTTTATCTTTTTTTTTGCTAAAAGACTTTCAAATTTTGTGTTTTTATCTTGCTACTAGTAGTCTTTGTTTCATAAAAAACAAAAAAGTGATATTTACCTCTCTGTCTCAAAATTCTATAATATATATATAAACACATGCCAAAATTAGTTAGAACCAAAAAAAATGAAGACTAAGCTAAATCAACGCATCAATTGTTTATTTTTAGCATCAATTGTTTATTTTTAGAAAATCCTAATTGAACTAGTAAAAGTAAATAAAATGAATTGAGAAACAAAAATTACGATTTTAGAAAATGTTTTGTTCAATGAAGATATCGCCCATAAATATCATGAGTAATATATCTAATGCTTTTATGCACGATTTTCGAAGAGAAAGCCTAGTTCTCGTGTTTTTAAATTCGATCCGAATGATGCCTACTCTTTTAAAATAAATTAGAAACTTTCGAGATAAAGTACTGTATTCCAAAAAGATGTATATCTACCCTGAAATTCCAACCAACATCAATATCACTCTTCATATTGTTTCGTATGTTTACATATTAAAAGAAAAAAAAATGCATACATTAGAGTAACCTTCTTTCTAACAGCGCAGATTTCATAGTTTTCAAAGAGTCCTCTATTTCATCACAAAGCTTGTGAGGATTTGGTACGACTTTAGGATCAACCCCTATCGATATTACCATCTTTCCCGCATAACTAAGAAAATGTATTGTTAATGCCTACAAGAGAAAAATTAGAGATCATTATATTTGAATATAAATAAGAAAAGAATATAAACAAAGAGGTTAAATTTTGCAACAAGAGATACGTACATGAGCGTGACCATAGACACTTGGGGAGATGTAAGCAATCTCATGGCCACTGAAGTTAATTTCTTCCATAGGTCCAACCATGTTTGAAATGGATGTGGTCGTGTTCGAAGCAATTCGGGTGAGGAATATCGCCCCTACCTACAATGACAAGAGTGTAATTTTAAGTTCAATAACAACAACTTTGAGCTCGACTGATCAATTCATATTTATTATACCTTAGCTCCGAAAGTATTGAAGATGAATGCTGTAGTAGTATATGCCAAAGCAGCTAGAAGTGAGTGTTTTCCTCGATCCATAGTTGATTTAGCCTTTGTTAAATACACCAATGGATCAGTCTCTAAACCGATCGAAGTCGGGAAGCGAATAGAGCTAAAGTAGTTGCCCCATCTGCATTTTGAATTCTTGGCCAACATATCTGCCAATGGCTTCATACATGTTTGCCTTGTGTCACAATAAAAAAATGTAACAAAAGGTGAATTAAATCTAATTGTGTAGGTTTGTAACCTGGATTCCATTGTTTGGCCTTAAGTTTACCAAAACACCTGCCGTTAGTCGTATTTTACCAGGAAAATTGTTCAGATAGCGCGAAAGAGCGGCTTGCGTAACTCCGAGTAGAACATCATTGATAGTCTGGTGACAAACACAAGAAGAACAAAAGGAGATACGCTCAAAAATAGTTATGATTAGCATCCATATATAAATTTACACGAAAACGTACCATGTTCATAACCTCCTTTATAAGTTTTATGTCATCCAATGAGACAATCCGATGACAAAATTTCTTCGGATTACTCTCGATACCAGCATCACCTTTTAGCGGCGTTTTTGTATCCTTCAAGAACAATACAATCGCCAAGGCCAAAAAAATATCCACTAAAGTGTTCCAAATCAATCTCACCAATGAAAAAATCGCTAGTATCCACCTTAAGAGCCATGATCCTTCTTTATGCACCATTTTACGACGTATACGAACAGGAATACTAGGCTCTGATGTTTTTTGAGTACCTGCGACAAGCAGAGACATGAGGGATGTTCCATCTCCTAATGAATGGTGAGATCTTATTACAGCAACTGCTTCCGCATCAGATGTTTTGACGTTGAGGATGTGAATGTCCCATAGAGGTTTTGACTTGTCAAGAGGAAGCATTGTGAGTCTTGAAACGTAGTCCTCAACGAAACAATCTCTATTTTCATCGATCTCTTTGGGATCTATATCCACTACAAATACGTGGTCTTCTACATTGACTTGAGTCTTAATCCAGCTAACACCATCATCAGACTATACATAAAAATGGAGATTAAAACATTAAATTTAAATCCAAAGAATCATTTTGTGTGTGTATATAGTACATTTAAGTATTTTGTTACCAATTTGCTTAAGAAACGAGGATGCTTAGAAACATTATGGTTCAAGCCACGTAGAATGACGTCAGCATTGATCTTGGTTTTGAAACCGATCATCGTGACAACGCAGCAGTCGTTGCCCGGCGATTGGAAGGCACGAGCCATTGGGCTGAGCGGTTCTCCATCTTCTTTTTCCACATGACTCATTGTTTTCTTGTGTGTTTTGGTTTACTGTTGGAGTAAAACTTGTTCCGTCTACTTGAGGATGAAAGACTGTGCACTATATGGATTGAAACACCGACAAGAAGATAAAGTATATGCGTAACATGTGCCAAAAATACATAAGGCAATGATTTCAAATTTGGGAATAAATAGCTTCCTCACCTAAATATTATTGCACAGTATCCTATAAAATCTAAATAACATCTTTATGGTTGAATTGACTATGGTTGGTAGACTAAAGCATTTTCGGAAATAGTTGATTTGACTATGATAGACTAAACCATTCTATTTTTGGGATGGATTAACAAGTACATTCTTCAACATAAGATGGAAAATTTTATTTTTAATCAAACAACTTAAACAAATCTTTCTTCCCATAATTGTTAAAGGAAAAAGTATTATATTTTTGTTATAAGCTCATTTAGTGGATGTCCATTAGAAGCCCATATAATTTCTACACTTATTCTCCAAGTATTCATTTCTATCCAAATACTTGTACCCTATATATACTTATTATTCTCTATAGAGTAAGATATCAGTTCATCTTCTTCTCTTTACTAAAACACGCACGATAGATCTAGCTGTCTGAGTAAACTCTAAACCGCCTATCTTCTTCCTCTCTCCGATCGATCGTAAGCTATCTTTCTCACTTTTAATTATACAGTACGACATCTAGTATTATTTTATTATTTTGCTATACTTTCAAGTTAAGGTGATCTCTTCTTCGTTAATCTTAATTGCTTTGATAAAAAAGAAATTTATTTTATTTTATTATGTTGCTACATATTTAATCTATTTTATACATGAATATTGACTTTGTTATTCATAGCATACACAATATATCTATTGATGAAGTATTTCTCACAAGTCATATTTATGAGTTGATTTCGTAATTCAATAACATATTCATATTGGGTCATGACTCATATATGTTTATTGATCGAATATCACAATTTTATGTTTTTATTTAATTTGTTTTTAAGTTTGATTTTGTGATTTGATAACATACACATGTTGATTCATGAATACTGTGTTTATCATCGAGTAATTCTCACAAGTCATACTTATATATATATATATATATTAATTATTTTAACACAATTTTAAGTTTTTATTTTTAAGTTTGATTTTGTGATTTGATAACATAAACATGTTGATTCATGAATATCTATGTCTATCAATGAGTAATTCTCACAAATCATACTTATATATACATATTTATACGTTTTTGCCTCTTTTAATTTGTTTGTTAATCACATAAAACTCGTATAAAACAACTCTAATTAACACACGGACTTTAATACGTTTTAACCCATTTTAATGATTAACGCTTCTCTATTGCTAACCAAACATATTTTATAATTATTCAAACAAAATTACTCGTTCATGATTAGAACATGGTTTAATAATTTTTAAGACATAATATTTTAATATTTAGATTTACTCTTTTATTTTAAATTTATAAGTTAATTCTTTCACATCATAAAATTTAATCATGTATTGTTCTTCTTTCAGTACTATGTCAAATTTTACAAAGTTAGAGTTTGAGGCTCTCGACATCAGTGAGAACAATTACTTGTCTTGGAGATTAGATGCTGAGTTTCACCTCAATGCAACAAACCTTGGCAAAACGATCAAAGAAGAGAATGATGTTGTAGATCATTGACATCATTTTTTTCTTTGCTCGTTTTGCCAAGATTTGTTGCATTGAGGTGAAACTCAGCATCTAATGCCCAAGATAAGTAATTGTTCCCACTGATGTCGAGAACCTCAAACTCTAACTTTGTTAAATTCGACATAGTTTAGATCGATCGAAGAGAGGAAGAAGATAGGCGTTTAGGGTTTACTCAAATAGTTAGATCTATCGTGCTGATAAATTTTTACTCTAATGACATCCAAGAGGAGTGTTATAAGCTCATTTAGTGGATGTCCATTAGAACCTCATAGAATATTATAAACTTATTCCCAATATATTATTTCCTATCCAAGTACCCCTATATATACTCATTATTCTCTATGGAATAAGATATCAGTTTCTCTTCTCCTCTTTACTAAAACCATTTTCTCTCTTTCTACATTAATTTAGTTGTGATATTTACCTTTCTATTAAGTTTTAACATTAATAGGCTTTGATTGGTTGCTACATTTAACTATTTCCGAAGATGGAGGTGTTTAAACTTAATAAGGTAGTTGAATAAAGGTGTTGATAATATGTAGCAAAAACTATGTTGATAAACTACAACACCATTGAAATCAGGAAAAATGGACCAACATGGCAAAATAAATAAAATTGGACTACATGTTTTGTTTTGATTGGTTGCTGAAGGTTTTAAGATTTTTATCTCATCTTCTTCCATCTGCTTGAGGATGAAAAGATTGTGAAGTATAGGTTTGAAACACAGACAAGAAAATAAGGAAATGAGCAACATGTGCCAAAAAGATAAGGCAATTATTTCAAGTTTGAAATTAAATTTAGCAATAAATAGCTTCCTCACCTAATTATTGCACCACATCCTATAAAATCCAAATAACATATTTTTTGAATGGTTGAATTGGCTGTAGTAGCCTTAACCATTTTCGGAAATGACTGAATTTACTTTCGTACACTAAACCAGTTTGGGATGGATTAATAATTCGTTAATATTTTATTTGCAGCACATTTTAATTATTTATTTTTGTCTATATCATTGTGTACTATTAATTATGATATATGAATGGTAAACAAATAGCGGTCTAGTCCACAAACACTTCAGTTTGTCGAGTCAGGTACAACCATTTCAAAACCTAATTAGAGTACACAAATAGTATAGGGCAAACCGTAAAGTCCTACATGCATGATTCACTACCTATCCGCAATTAAAAAGCTCACTACGAACCTAATTTCAAAACTCAACATGTATTAATAACTTTTAGAGCGTTTTTGGTTAACAAGTAAAGTACGTTAAAGTTTTCTTTATTATTATTATTTTTTTATTTAAATTTTTTTTTTAACCATCAATTTTATTAATGAACCGATTACAAATTGCATTGTTTCTATATAGAAATTACGCAAAGTGTAAAGTTTTAAAATATAAGATCTTGAAATAGATGGTAATTGAGTCTTCCGCTTCAATCACATTAATGGTCATGGCGGTTACTGAGATTATAGAGACTAGCCATGGCCACCTCTACTTCCCCTACCACGTTAAAGTTTTCTTTATGTTTTTGTAACGTTTGGTAATTTGTTGCCTAGAAGTAATCTCGACCATTTAATACTAAACAATTAGCGTAAGATCAGCTGTTTACAACATCTGTCTCTGTAAACAACATAAATTACATAATCCATTTTTGCCGTTCACAGAATGCAGTTAATGAAGTTGACTAAATCATTTAATTTTAAAACCCATCTCTAGTAGTATTTGTAACCACTAAATGCTAGATATACTATCGATCAAATACGACACAATAAAATTCGTACCTTACATGTGTTATGTGTGATTGATTCATCTATTTGTGAATAAACAGAAAAAAATAAAAACAGAGATCTACAAGAGAATACGATCTTCTTTGATAGATGAACAAGTTAAACAATTTGTCTATTTATACAACAAGAGAAGACTATTTGGTTTCCCTTTACACAAAGTGCTTGTAACACATGTCGATCATCTGATGTTTCCGTGTCTTGTTGGAGAGCTGATTTCGTGTCTTATTGGAGAAGATGTTTCGTGTTTTGTTGGAGAAGAACTCATGATTGGGCTTTGTGTAACACATAAGCCCAAAGTGGCTTTATTGTTAATACCCATTATGCTTACACTATTAAGGTGGGTGCTAAGTTTTTTTACTTCAACTTTTGTTTTGATTATTTTTAAAATATCCAAACTATAAAATTATAGCATTGAAAAATGTAATACATCAACTAATTTAATACACAAATAATTCTCTAAAACATCAAGTATTATGATACAGATGTAGTAAACTATATTGAATAGGTTGATGCAAAGCTTGGAGCTATGGTAAAATGACTGAGGTAACTCAAGTTATGAATCAATTTGTTCTGATTCAATTTTTTCTTAGTATGATACATTATAGGAACTCCAAGCGGGTTGGTTTGCTTGCAGTGCTTCTGGAAGTGATGGAGACCGTAGTCCTTAATTATGTTTGTTTGCGATGCGGGTTCATGATCCATAGAGAATGTATTGATACACTGCATATTATAAATATCAACCATCACATTTCTCATACTTACACTCTAGGTTATGGAGATTGCGTATCCAAATTTGTGGAGACACCGTAATCGGCTCTATGGAGCCTATTTCTTGCTCCATAGACTTGATTATGTTGTCCATTCAAAATGTGCGACAAGAAGCGATGTGTGGGATGGGAAAAAACTCGAAGGAGGACCTGAAGAAACCAAAGACATCGCACCATTCAAAGTGGTAGGCTATGGTTTGATTAAGCATCTCAGTCATCAAGAGCACAACCTAAGACTCATCAAAGATGGTGTGATGTTTGGGATGAAAAAAAAAACCACGTTGTGAACACAACCTAATAAGACTCTTGAAGACTAAATTCAAAGCTGTTCCCAATAATCACCCTTCTTGCAGCCAATGCCACTCTTGTTGCGCCGCTTCCTCTGTTCTGAAGATGTGTGACACTTCTGATATGTATATTGATTGCTAGTTTTCACCTCATATTCCTAGTCTCAATAGAATTAGTTACAAACATTTGCTTCTCTTTTATGCACGGATCTTTAAACATGTTCATGTCTCTATATAATAACCAAAAACAAACACCAAGCTAAGAAGTTTATAACAAAAGAACTGATGTATTGTACTCGTTTAGACGATGATGGAGACGGAGGAGAACGATCAGGCTGTTGTGAAGGAGCTAAGGAAGTTTTGTTTTCAAGTGAGCAACGGAATTTACATCGACTCGGACGAACAATTCTGTAAACACCAGTACTTGCTAGTAAGTAGATGTCTTTGTTGTTGTCTTCTCCAAAGGAAAACACAAAGCCAAGTGATGGAGATGAAGAAGAAGAGTCTGTTTCAGATGAGCAAGGGACTGGAGAATCCGAGGCGCATTGCAACGGAATAGGAGAGCTAGTGAAGTTTCCGCTACCCACTGGAGTTTCAGCTCCTCCCCAAATAAGTCCCGCGTATAAATCTGCAAAGAGATACCTACAAGAAAAAACAAACCACTCACATATATACATTGAAAGCCAATGAATAGTTCTTGAATTATAACGGTTAGTGAAACATACGTTCCATATAGACATGGATCAGTAGAGGAACGATAAAAGTATCCGCCCGTTATTGATGCTGATCCTCCACTGTGGTTTAAATCTGAATGATCGTACCACATTACCGGGAAGATCGGATTTGCAATCTTTGTTGAGTTACTGATTTTAGAAGAACTCCGTGGATTAAATGGTAACGTTCCCTCGTAGTAATGCCAACCATAATTTCCTCCCTTAGTGATCATATCCACTTCTTCATACTTGTCCTGAAAACTCAGTGTCATAGATCAAGAATCTGAAAAGAACATAAAAAAATATTGGTTTTAGGTTTGGTAATACCTCTCCAACATCTGCACATAAGAAATAAGATGGTCTCTCTGAATCAAAACTGCATCGCCATGGATTTCTTACTCCCATAGCCCATATTTCAGGCAACAGATTCTCATCTTTAGAAAATGGATTGTCCTTTGGTATAGAATAGTTTCCCCATAACTGAAACTCGCTCATCGCTTTTGCGTCTGATAAACATGAGCCAAAATCAAATTCCATGTTCATTGTGAAGTATGTTTCTACTATATAACATATATTTATACCTAGAACATTATTCACATCGAGTCTCATGATCTTTCCAAGCAATGATTTCTTGTTCTGTGCAAAATTGTATGGATCTCCAGTACTTCCTCCATCTCCCATCATAAAATATAAGTATCCATCTTTTGGTCCGAACAAGATTTGTCCACCGTGATGCGATGTAAAAGGAAGACCCATTGTAAATATTCTTCTTACCTCCACAGGTTTAACATAAGTCCCTGAAACATAACAATAACATCTCAGCAACATCCAATAAAAGGAAAAAAAAATACTAATGAAAGTGAGATTCTCTAATACCATTAGTAAAGAACTCTGATATAACACTGTGGAACTGACATGGGGTTGCTCCATTATCAGCATCTAGCTTTGCAGGGTCACAGTCAACATCTGAGTTGCACGCGCATTTTCCTGAACATTCTGGCCACTTAACTCTATCACAGTTGAAAGAAGCAAAGAATCTACCGTTTTTCAAGAAGTCGGGATGGAATGCTAATCCCAGAAGACCAAGTTCAGCATCAAAATGAACTTCTTCGGTAAGATCAAGAAACAGATTAGTTTCATCAATTGTCACAACTTTTCTAGATCCTTCAGATGGAATTGTAGTCAAGTATATCTTCCCCGCTTGATCAGAGAGAAAGACGCGATTAGAACCATCAGGATGAGGTACCATGTTAAGATAAGGCCCATCTACAAGCTTCTCTAGGCATACGCCTGAAGGAGATGGACCGGTAACTTTTGAAATGTTAAATGAAACTTCTTGGCCAGTGAAGCATACAGAGGATTCATCTGAAGCTCCACCAAAAATCTTGCAGAAGTCATTGCTTGATTTCCATATTTCAGATATTGTAGAAGTGACACTACTACTACTACTGTTGCCTCCATCTCCAGCTTGAGATGCAAAAGGAGTGTTGTCTACAGAGAGATTCTGACATTCATTCCAAAACCTGTCGCAGAAATCTATCTCGGCTAGCGATTGTGCTGACTTATTAGAAGAAACTGTTGAATTGCATAGCACAGGAACTTGTCTAGATTCTGACTCAACACGGAATAGCTCTGCTGCAAAAGGATCACACTTCTGCAACCATATAAGGTAATCATCAACTCATGATGTTTCACAATCAAATGCTAAAACATATGAACATTTGTGTCGGCCTTACCGAGCAAAGTAATGATTTAAGAAGCAGAGAACATGTTCCTGATACATTGACTGCTTTAAACTGTCTCTGCAACTTCAAGTCCTCCCTTGAATTACAGCATACACTTCCATTGAATCGACAAAAAGCTAGCGGTTTCTTCACATTAAACGGTGCAGCTGAACCAAACAAAGAAACGGTATAAACACACAAAGTTATCAATCTAAATTCAGGAGAAACATAGGAAAAGAGACACCTACTCAAATCATTACATAAAGGATGTGACAAAGATTCTTTGGCAAGAAACAACACAAAGCAAGAAAGCAAGAGTGCTATTGAACAGAGAGAACCCATTTTTCTTCAACAACTAAGAATTTGATTGTTGTGAGTCTTAAAACATGAAATAACCAATATCAAAAACAATCTGAAAATAATTCATAAGGTTCTCTCTAGAGATTCCCATAGAAAAGGAACTCTTACCAAGAAATCAAAGAGAAGACCATTGCTCCAGACCAAAACTGATAATATCTTTAAAATAATTGAAGAGTTTTGAGTTGAATCAGCAAACAACTAGCAGAATCTTTAATAAATCTAATATGCAAATTGGTTTTTGCGTCAATAAAATAATATAGACTGAAATCATTGGCGTAACGAAAATAAATTGTTGACTTTGAAAAGATACCGTAACAAACCTTGATTTCAGACCTATGTATGTCTTTCTCCATACCTTAAAAAAAAGAACAGAACATCATCCAAGCAAATGTAAAAATTATCTCGCGGAATTTAATGACGTGGCTGATAATTAAAGAATATTTTGATGACGTGGCTGATAACTCAGCTGCCACGTCGACCGACTATTAATGATTTGGTGACTTGTATTGATGTGATCAATGTTTGTGTATTTCAGGTTACGGCTGCGGTTAGAGGCTTAAACCGAGAATTGAAAGATATGGTATGTTGAATTGAAGCCTGGTTTGGTGTATAAGTAAAACGCAGAGTTGTATTTTAAGTGAAACGTAGAGTTGTATGAAGAAGAAGTGAAACGCAAAGTTTTGGGGAAGAAAGAGTAACAACTAGTATAATTAATTCTTCGTTTCAATACCACTTTTCACATTTAGTTCCTATTTGATGAAGTAGATATATTCATTTATTTTACTGTTTTTATTATTTCATATTTTTAGATGTTTTTCTTTTTTCTTTTGGGTTTTGATTTCTTTTCTAGGATTTTTGTGTTTCCTATATAAACAGTTATAGTTGTAGCCAAAATGCATATCTTATTGAGAGATTTTCTCTTATTTTTAGTGAATTCCAGAAACCATAATCTAGTGGATTCCATAATTTTATTTTTCAAATTCATCGCTTGTGAACTTGATTTCTATCAAGGTTTAACGCTTGCTAATCCTAGGTTTCCGACTGCTTTGACATTCATTCCAAAACTTGACGCAGTCGAAAACCTCTAGGATTAGCAAGCGCTAAACCTTGATAGAAATCAAGTTCACAAGCGATGAACTTGAAGGATAAAACTATGGAATCCACCAGATTATGGTTTTTGGAATCCACAAAAAAAAAAAAATCTCTCTAACTTTCAATTAGAAAATAATGATATAAGATATGCATTTTGGTTACAACTAGAATTGTTTATATAGGAAACACAAAAATTCTAAAAAAGGAAATCAAAACCCAAAAAAAAAAACACATAAAAATATAAAATAATAAAAACCGTAAAATAAATAGAAATATCTCCTACATCACTATTTTATAAGTACGTTAGTAGAAACTGGAAACTAAGAAATTTTGAATTTAAATTGTTTACAACTTTCCATTAATTAGCGGTAAAAAGGGTGTATATACAGTATATGTATGTTTAAAAATTTCCTATTCGGTGTAAAATATGTGAAAATTAATTTTTTCGGAACGGGAGTATATGTTTATGCAGGGCCGGTCCAACAAAAGTGGTGGCCCGAGGCGATAAAAAAATGTGGCCTTTCGCAAACAAAAAAATTCATAGCAAAAACAACAAATTCTAAAAACACATCAAAACACTTAAAAAAATTCTAAGAAACACATCAATTTGTTTTCTTCTTATTCGAATTGTTGTTTATTTAAAAATAATATAAGAGTTTTGTAACTATGTGTGATTATAAGAAATTATAATTTTAAAAAGAATCATAAAATATGAACTATTTATTTGATCAATTTGACGAAGAAAAGAGACAAAAAAACGATGGGATAGTTTTTTGAAGAAATAGTTTTAGAAAATTTCGGATTGTTTAGGTTTTCTAAAGAATATTTTGTAGATTTTTTTGTTTGTTTCTTTTTATAATTCCATTCCATGTATAATTTATTTTTTACAATTTTGTTTGACAGAAAAAAGAAAAAGTGTAAATATTTTCACTATTCACATTTTTTAATTAAATTTTGTGGCCCCTTATATCTATAATTATGCTATTAATCACATTCTAGTATTTATTAACTTAAAACAATTTATTAAAGACAGATGGGCTTTGATCTCTATAAACCAACTAGATTTTTACATAACCAAATATGTGGCCCAAACTTTTCTTTTAAAGTTGGTGGCCCTACGCGATTGTCTAGGTGGCCTACCCTACGGGCCGGGCCTGTGTTTATGCATCTCTTAGTTGAACACTATCACTATGTTTATTTTCTTGGAAATAACGATTAAACAAATGCTTTAAATTGTTTAAATTCCCACTTATTCAATTGAGGACAGATTTTCCTTTTTTACATAACTATAGACTTTAATAATATTCAAATCCCGAAATTACATTAACTAGTTATCACTTATCAAGGCTTTTTTTTTATTATACTTCCCTTGAAATCCGATATATATGACTCACATTTCCAAATTACAACTATAAAATTCACATGCATCCTTCCTTCTAAATCACTAAATCTAAAACAAACAGACAAAGAAGAAGTTCAAGCTTTCCTCATACTCAAAATGAACAGCAACGAGACAAAGGATAACAAAGATCAAGATGAGAAGTCAAAGTTTTATGATACCGCAACCACAATCTTAGGTATCGCTGGAGCCGTTGGAGCAGTCATGGGTCTAGCATCGTGGCTTGGCTCGAGCTCGAAAGAGAAAGGTCCGCAAGAGAAGATGATGAAGGCTCCTGGAAAAGATGGTTATATTCATAGGAATCATTTCGAAAGCAACCCAAAAGACTACTTCAAGGATCTACGTGGTAAAAAATGAATATTTCCGACTTTGACTCGTATGATTAAATAATAATGTATTGCATGTGATAGATATGTCATGTGTATCATATGTTATGGATCGGTATAAAACCGCTATGTTACTCTTGTTTTATGTACGAATAATCCTCGGCTTTTAATGGTCTAAGCTAATGAAAAATCGGTTACCCTTTCAAGATAGCTGTAAATTATATTAGTATAATTTTTCGTTTGGAATAGTAGAAAGATAGCAACAATTATTACATGATTATTTGCATATAACTGTCAGTTAAGAGAGAGAAACTCCTCTTTTCCTATCTCTTCCGACTTTGTCGCCGGAGATGTCTTGCCGGAGATGATGCTTCTGATTACATACGCATGATTACCTCGTGTTAGAGGCTTAGAGCTTGCTTCACTACCTAACACGTGTTTTATTTAAACTGATGTACTGTATTATGTCCTATGTATTGGGTATTTGTAAAGTTTGTCTTTTCTACTGATATACTTAAGCCTTTCGGGCTTTAAAATCATGTTTAACGACAAAAGAAAAGCAACAATTACATGATTATTTTTCATCAAACTGTCAAAGACAAATATGGGGGTCCATCCATATGTAGACAAATCCATTAATGCAATTGATTTTCACTTCCTACATTAATATTTTCTTGGCCATTATCACAATACGTATAATATATTAATATATACATAATTTTTTTGCTTAGGCAGTCCTTCCTTCCTTGACTCTATCCTTTATATATGAGCAAGAATTCAGCTTGCATTTTCACCAAATCCATGGACTAATCAAACCACAAAGGAAACACTTAATTTCATTTTCGCATGCCTTACCTACCACACCATATAATCCTAATCGAATAATACAATTCAAAATCAAGAGAGAATTACATTCAATGATTCAATAATCCTTCATTTAGAGCTAAGTAGGTAAGAGAGAATTACATTCAATGATTCAAAGTTACCTCTCAGTATTAACTTTCCCTGTACAAAAACCTACCCCTATATTGAGTTTTTCTCTTATAATTATTTTGGTCAGTCAAATATATAAATTAAGTAGTTTGGGTCTTCGTGCTAGTACTAGTATAGTTTTGTTTTTGATCAATCGTTATCCACAGAGCACAACCACACATAAAAGTTAAAAACAAGGAAGCATCTTTATTTTAAACAAATTTTTTAAAAGCATACTTTAAAGCCACAAGATGCCTCTAAAGTCTAAAACAACCGACAAGAAAGTGGCTTTAGCCTAGTATAGTACACTGTTTAAAACTCATTTCATTTTGGAAATAATAGGAAATATCCGTATAAATTTCATTCGTTTATCAAAACATGGAAACGCAAAGAGCCGGAAAGAAGAGGACTCGAAGTAGTGCAATGGAGATTTCTATCAAGACCGTGAAAGGAAAGACCATAAACCTAGAAGTTGATGATAATTCTGAAACAATCGACCTCAAGATCCATGGACCGACCCGTCAGTTGGTTATTCGTCTTGGTCCAGAACCCGGATCGGATTCCGATCAAGATTCGGATGAGGAGGGAGTCATACGGATGATCATATCGACTCTTAATGGTAAAACATATAACGTAAAAGTGAAAGAGACCGAGACCATTGCAAACGTCAAGACCAAGATTCATGGTCAGGGAGGTCCACCAGTGGACGAGCAGAGGCTGATGTATGAAGGTAGGCAACTCATCGATAACTGGCGCACCGTAGCTCACTACAGAGTCAAGACCGGTTCGACCCTTGTCATGATGTCACGTCTTTGCGGTTGCTAAAATAGAACAAATGTTTAATCGGTCTCGGCTCACTCGCTTTGATGTTTCATTGTTTTGGTAATAATAATTGAAGAAATGTTTAGTTCAACTTTTTAAATCGCCTTTAATTATGAATCGAGACTTTACAATTCCCTCTGAAGTTATATTGATTGATTATAGTCTTTATCACTCCAAAGATGCACTAAAAGATTTTAATTGATGACATCAACTTTTGCAACTTTATATAAATCACCCATGAATAACTCTTTTAACTCAACAAATCAAAAACACACAAATGTAAAAGAAAAGAAGAATAAAGTGCTTTGTGATCACATCAATACAGAATAATGTTTTGCTTTGTTTGTTGAAAATTTGTGTCTATTCGAAACTAAATTTTGCTACAGATTATGTGGATGTGTTGTAGTGTTTTCACAAATTAGTAAATATTCACACTTGTTATCACTTGACTAAAATATCAAGTTGCTATCACTTACCTGAAATTCAAAGGTTCTAGAACTTTAACTCTCAGTATTTCTTCTCGTCTCAAGGCATGCACCTAATAATTATCTTTGTTTTTGATGAATCGTTATCCACTGAAAAAGTAATCCAAACATGAAACACTCAAAGCATCTTTAACATTAACAAAAAGATGAAGCATATCTTAAGCAAGAAGATACCTCGAAACAGTAGACAATAAAGCAGCTTTAGCCTAGTATATAGTACAATGTATAAAACTCATTTATTGTGGAAATTGTGATAGAACAAATGCTTTAAACTGTTTCAATCCCCCTTTAGTTAATCATAGTGACTTTTATATACTTTAAAATACCCACTGGATTTTGTTTTTGTTCAGAAGTCACTGAATTTATATTTATTTATTAGTTATAGAGTCTCCATTACTCCAAAGATACACTAAATAGTCTTTGTTGTTGGTATTGCATTTGAAGTCTATATAAATGACTCATGAATCCCTTCTTTTAACTCAACAAATCAAAATAACAGAGAGAAAGAAAAAAAGAAGAAGCAGAACTTAATCTTTGTAACCATATCAGTATGGAGAGCAAAAAGGATACCAAAGAAGAGAACTCATCATTTTATGATACCGCAACGAAAGTTGTAGGCGTCGCTGGAGCCATTGTAGCATTCGCCGGTCTAGCCTTTTTGAGCTTGGCCTCGAGCTCCGAAGAGAAGAGAGAGGAAGAGAAGATGATGAAGGCTCCTGGGGGCGATGGTCATATTCGCAGGGCACCTTTCGAAGCCAACCCGAAAGACTACTTTAGGGAGCAGCGACAGCGTAACAAAAAATGAAAATATAGTATGTCGGAATTTTTTGAAATTTCCAACTTTGTATTCTATATAACTAAATAATAAAACGTTGCATCTGACAGATATATGTTGATGTTGTGTATGTAGTAATGTACCTGTTATATGAGTATGATATGTGCTATTTTGATTTATAGTTGTAATAATATGTCGTATATGTATGTACCATGTTATATATGGATTGGTATAATACTATAATATATATAGCTACTTTAATTGTTTAACTTGTTAATATAGTTGAATGGATTCATTTGTTCTTTCATTTAGAATACACAACAGTTTAATCAAGGACAAATTAACATAAATCTATGAAAAACATAACTGATTAAGTGTTGAAAATATTTATTTTTTTGCGAAATTGTAAATATTTTATTAAAAAGAAAAAATTTCAAGTTTACAAAATGATTTATAAACCTATACATATAGATCCATGACAAAAAAAAGTAAAAACATGGAGACATAAGTTATTCAGTCCATTTGCTCGACAAACCCGAAAAGGAATGGATCGAGATGAAATGATGACGATTCTGCTTATTTTTCCAAAATATGTTGAATGAAGTTGAAAATATTTATCCTTATTTGAAAGGGAAATTAAGCCAATTTTAATACTATTTTTTTTGAAATTGGGAAGCAAGCAGTGGAACTTAGAATGTTCAGTAATTTGGAGCCTTATATTTTGCTCAACATTCGGAGCCTTATAGTTTCAACTTTCAAGTAAGGGAACTAAGAAATGTGAAGAGAGTGTTCCTAAATACTAGGGATTATCAATTTTCCATTATTGACAATTATAACTGAAAATAAAAATTGAAAAAAAAAGAGTCAAAGACTCTACTCACGTATCTTCGGTTCGATGTCTTCATCGGTCGACCGTCTTGTCTCGGTTTGTCTGGTCAGTCCGGGTCCTGTATTCGCAACATTTACTAGAGCTAGCGGTTCCGGACCGGATGAATCGTTATTCACTTAAAATGTACTCCAAACATAAACAAGAAAGCATCTGTATTCTCTTAACACAAAAATAAAAACATCTCTTAGGCCAGAAGTTATCTCCAAGTAAAAAGCAGTAGATACTACATGTATAAAATTCATTCATTTTGGAAATAGTTATAGAACAAATGCTTTATAACGTATTCCAAAATTCCCACTGAAATTATATTAAATGATTATTACTCCAAAGGTACCTTATATCTAAAATATTCTTAATTGTTGGCATCACATTTTGAAGCTCTATATAAGTCACTCATGGTCCCTCTTTTCAGTTAACAAATTAAAAACACACCAAAAAGAGAGAGTTAAAGCTTTGTGATAATACTAATATGAATAGCAACGAGAGAAAGGATCACGAAGATGAGAATTCAACATTTTATGATAGCGCAACGAATTTCCGAACCATTGTTGCACTAGCTGGTTTACTCTTGTTGAGCTTGGGCTCAGACACGGAAGAGAAGATGAAGGCTCCTAGGCAAAATGGTTATATTCCCGTAAAAAATTTCAAAGACCACCCACCCAAAAGACTACTTCAAGAATCTGCGTGATAAAAAACGAAAATATGAGTAAGTTGAATGATTTAATACTTCCGACTTTGTATTCTATAAGAAAATAATAAAACGTCGGATCGTATGACAAAATATGGATTGGTATATGTTAGTGTATGTTGAATGAGTTCCAGAATTCAATATGAGCTGATACAAGTGAAAATACAACTGAGCTGAAACAGTTTTCTGAAGTTGTTCCTGAAGGAGTTACAAAGTGCTACAGAGAGACGTCTGAAGCAAAAACGGGCTAAACATGAAGATATGGGCTTGGACCGACGACCTAAAGCTATTATGGACGTGCCAATGATGTGTAGCTGAGCTGGAGGAGTTACTTGGAGAAGATCAAGGAGTTTGAAGACTTTCCTTATCTCTTGGCTAAAAATAAGGAAATGTAAGATACTGTTGCAGATTTGGAGATATCTCAACTTGGAGGCCAAGAATAGGTTTAGCCACCACATGGACGTCCTATTGTGTATAAATAGGGAGTCACGAAGTTTGTAGAGGTTAACCCTCATGATGTGAGAGAATTCTTAATAAGGTTTGGGGGGTTCGGGCAAGAACACAATAAACTGTTACAGGGTAAGGGTTTCTCTTGTAATGTTCACTATAGACCATGTATAAGTCTGTGAACGGTTAGACTAGATCTTCTAGTAAGCAATATGTCTTAGCAAACCGGATTTAAGGTTGCCTTGAGAGGGATCTTGATCAAACAGGCTAAGGATGTAGTTGTTTCAGGGAATGAGTTTAGGTCTATGAATGCGTGAGGCTAGGATTGAAGTGAGTGAGTGATCTTTGTAAAGAACTTATCATTTGATCTAGTATATACGTATTTGAGAGAAGAAAACCATGTGTTACTTGTGTTCTGTTTCCTGTACAAGTTACTCTCTGCAGCTGTCACATTTCGTATCTGTTACAAGTCGTATCACTCTCTGTTGCAGCAGCTCTCGCACTTTCAGTATAATATTGCTATTGTAATTGATCTATGTGTTTGTGATGCTATTCCGCGACTAAAGCAAATAAAAGTTGTGTGGGTATTGTACCAGAAGTGGTATCAACCAAGGATTTGAGAAACCGAGCCTATCGGATTCAAAGTACTCATGTTAGTGGACACACGCGATGCTCTTTCTTTGGAATTTCGAAATTTTTGAATCTGTTTATCTCCCATCCCAACCTCTCGTCAAATATTTCCATAATCATCCATATAATATAAGTCTATAATTTATAAGAGAATATGAAAAATTGAAATTTTTGAGAGATGATTTTGATTTGTGAGAGATGAAAAGAAAAAGTGCTTTGTGTTGTATTTACAAATTTTGTTGCCATTAATTACCACGGAAATGGGAAAACAGTCACAAGCGTAAAACAGAGGCAAATATTATTGAATTGGTTTCAAATGCGGAAAAAGATTACAATGCGTTTTAATCAAACAAAAGAAACAAAAACAAGAAAGGATTACAAAGCGTAATAACCATGGCATTTACTCTCTAAATTGATATAAACAAGATTGAGAACAAAATGTCATGTAGTCCATTTCAAAAACTACTTTTCCTTCACATCGGTGCTCTGTACCATGGCATAGTGGCCGAGACATGGTCTTGTTGCGAAGAATATGAACCCTTTCATTGTTTCGAATTATTATGGCCTGACCATGTTTCATATACATGTCTTCACCAAACAAACAATCAACATGAACAGTGGTGGAGCAGTAATCATCGCACGAATAGAACCCTCCTTTTCTTGAAAATACTATTTTGCTTTCGCATATATCACACCATCCTAGATCATCATTTGCCTCTTCCTTTTCGTGAAATGTGAGGAAATGTTTGTCATGCTTATATCTTGCCTTGTATGGTAATGTAGCACAAGCAAAACATATAATAAAATTGCATTCGATGCAATTTAGTTTTCGACAATAATTATTTTCGTCCCCCTCTTCTTGGCAGATTTTACATATCGCCGATCTTTCTTCTTCTGGCTTTAAAGCTAGGAATAAGGGATGTTCATGGCCTTCATATTCAAACGGTTCAGAAACCGAGGCACATCGTAAGTCTAGTTTTAAATGATAACCATCCGCATAGACGAAACCACAACTTTCACGCTTACAAGCATCACATCTGAAGTAGCCTTCACAATTATTGTACTTATCGAAGTTAACCTCTAGTGTAAGTGAGTTTGCGTGCAACGGGTGTTGTTTCTTGAGGGGCGCATTGGCACACACTTCGTGGAGGATGAAGTCGCAATGAGCAATACAAGAATAGTAGCTACCCTCATAAATAGGAAGGAGACACGTTTGACAAGACTTGTCTTCATCATAAAATTTACTCATTTCGAGTTTCAAACGATGGTCATGAGAAAAATGGAGTATTATTCCATCAACAATCCTTTGAAATGGCTCGACAACTATCTCAGCCTCTTCAGCAACTCCTTCGAGTTCTTTTCCATCCCACAAGTCTCTCCGCAATGCACATCTTGTATGAATAAAATAATTATCACACTGGTCGCAAGAGTACGCACCACAATCGTTGTCGACCTTACGGCGACAAACTCCACAAGACCATCTTCCGGATGGAAGAGAGGAGGTGAAGGAGATACGGTGATGGTGACGAGATATTCTTATGACATATGGGGAATAGATACAATCTTGATGGACAACGAAGACACATAGAGCACATACATATGTGGGAAAATGTTCATTGATCAGGCCGCAAACATCGCACACTAAGGAATTTTGTTTAGGGAAAAAGGTGAGTGGATGAGAATGCCTTTTAAGGTGGTCTATAACAATGGGTATTGGTTTTATAGCACAAATTGGAAGCATAACTAATTCATAGGTAGGACAATAATAAAGCATTTGATATATTCTTTCTTGACAACAGAAGCACCTCAACGTGTCATATTTGAGGTTGGGAGGATAGTAAAGGTTGAGAGATAGAAAAGGGTAAGAAGGGTGTTTGATCTCAAGTGGAGACTCAATGCATTCTTTGTGGAACATTTGATCACATGTGACACAGAAAAAATAATCTGTGCTAGGGGTTGAGTGGTCACATACACCACAAAAGAATTCTTGATAAGATCTTTTATTGTTACACCAAAGGAGAGGGACGAGAGGTAGCTTACATGGATTATCACTGATTCTTTTGTTAAAGAATTGAGGGTAAACATCCACCGGGACAAAGTCATTACAATCATCAAGATCATTCTTCCATTGTTTTCCCTCTCGAATACGAAAAGAAGGACACTGGAAAAGAGGAGCGAGGTCATGGCCAACAGAATCAATGGATGTTTCACCGGAGGATGGGCTTGGGATTTGTGGTAAGAAATTGAATATGTGGAATGGTTTTCCATCGATTTCTTCCTTACGAAATCCCCCGACATAATTCATTGGCTCAGAAATGGTTTGGTTGTTGTGATAATATTCCTCTACTACTTCTCCATCTTCCACAATATAACCAAACCATTTAATGTACAACTTTAAAATACACCTAACCTCTGATTAATACTCTAGTCCTACCAACGGGTAATGATGGCAGAGTAGGCCTACCTTGAGAAGCCGTTGGCATATTAGAGAGTGGGATCGATTGAAAAATATAGGCCCCAAAGTTTTTGGAACTTACAAAGACGGGAATCATTATCCAATTTTTCATAGATCACAATGTGAATATTGAACTTTCTTTGGAATTAAACAATCACTACTAGCTAGCAATAACATTTACTTGATTTCTTTCTTTTGCTACCATATATTGACACTACAAGACTTGGTCAGATCATAGAAATAATTTTCTTGTAGGTAGCTATGATGGAAAATTTGTAGCCTATAGCTACATAATCGTGATTCAAATCGTGGAATAAAGCATGCAAAAGGAATGTATAGGCTGTAATGCTTCCAACATGCATATATTATCTCATACGTCATTTCTTTAAGTTGATGTTTTTATTTGAGTAATCATTAAACAAAGTCTACATGTAGGTATAGAAAGTAGAATCAATAACATCAATTTAATTTTTGTTGTTCGGGAAACAGGCATAATTGTTTTCAAGTGTATCTAACACGTAAAATCATATGAGCCGATCAATCGGAAACAAGTAAACATTGTGTAAAGGTATATGGGAGTATGGCCACAATACCAGACCATTCGACCTTACCACGAATCCCTTCTCCAAACCTATCCAAGGCGATTAATGTACACCCAATCTTCTGGTTGGAATCAATCTTTCTCTGTGACCACAAAACCGCTAGCGTTCCTTCGTATTCCGCCATTGTAGAGACATGTAAGAGAGACAATAGTACTGTCTTGTCATCACTACAAATAACCAATCTTCTCCATTTATTAAGCTTTGTATCAAACCACATTAACCCACTCTTGTCAAAAAAAGCAAAGAGCACATTCTTTACCGCACACACGCATTTCAGTTCACCATTTGACCTATCCAATCTCCTGTTTCTTATTCTCTTCTTTCTTGTTAATATCTCCTTACTTAAACCTTCTCTTGGATTGTATACCCATATTTTCCAATATTCGACCACATATATCTTCCCCTCCGAAGAAGCGCTAAACCGCGCTTCGCACTTTCTCCTTTGTTGCAAACTCCCAGCTTTGTGATTTTGGATCGAACACTTCCACTTGGACCTGTTTTCTACTCCCTCCAATCACGTATATCTTGTCGTCGACCACTCCCACAGCTTCTACACGCCCGTACCGAGCCACTTGCATGCTTGGACCCTCACGTAACTGACCAGATTTGGTATCGAGGATCCAAAGGTCCTTGGATCGATGATGACGTCCGCCAATGGAGTAGATCTCTGATCCCACCACGACAGTGGAAGAATATAACATAAAACCATGACTAGGGAAGGGAATTTGGACCAACTCATAGTTATAGTTAGTAGTCGCAGTCTTCTCACTCGGAGAGAGATGGTACCATAGACCACAAGGCTTGTGCCATGGACCTAGAGAGGTGTGGAGATAGATAGAATCTTTGTGGAGGAAGGATCGCAAACGGGAGATCTCAGGCGATCGAGAGACCTTAGGGTTTTTGAGACACAAGAAACGTTTAGGTCATAACGTCTAGGTACGCGAGCTAAGCATTTCAAAACAACGTCGTCTGGCAACGAAGAAAACGATGGCTGATAAATAACAACACCTTGTTGTTCTTGCGCTGGCTTGTCGGAGATGGAGACGGTTGGAATAGACATCTAATGGAGGAGGCAGAAGTATGAAGAACCCTAATATTACTGTCTTATATATAGAATGTTTTGACCTACAAAACAAACCAATAATATTCTGATTTTTTAAAAATATAATTTTAATCTCCATAAAAATACATCTACTGCTATATTAGTATTTTCGGGAAAAAAAAAACATTTAAGTAGGATCGTACGAAACAGGATACATAATGGGTTCTTAGACTGAGACAGTTCGTTTGTCCGAAGTGGTTCTTGGCACCACTCGACCACCAGGGGTTCTTCCGGTTGCGCCGCTTGTACCAGAGGAAGTCCGAGGAACAGCCCGCTGTAAGATTCGAATAGGAGTTCCGCCTAAATCAAAGTCATCTTTCAATGATCTAGTCAAGAACCTTATGTCGCTTTCCAGTAACACAGTTTTACCGCTCAGAAACGCCACAAAAGTTGGCGGTCTAGCTTTCACCTGTGTGAAAAACTTGATCTTTGGCTGCGAAGCAGAGTCTTTCCACGAATGTCGGCTCATTACCTAACTCAACACACAGAACAAATGATCAGGCAACTACTGATATCATAATTTTTGTGTATCAGATAGTCTAATTCAATAGTATTACAGACCTTACGCAACCAGCGGTTGAGACGGCCTGTGGAAAGTCTTGAGCACCATCTCTTGTATGTGTCAATGACTTGGTTCATTACTTCTAAACGTCCTCTTCCCTCTAATGCGGAGATAAACACAACCGGTATTCCCGTAATCTGCAACAAAATATTATGTTTCTCATCACTCAAGAACCCGAATAATGTCAAAACAAGATACAATTTTTTATTACTGAGAGAGATCATTACCTGAGGAATAACTGTCTGAACTTCAATGGGAACAGCTTCTTTGATTTTCTTATACATCTCAGAGTTTTGTTTCCCTCTTAGACAATCCATTTTGTTAACGATAACAACCAGACCACGTCCTTCTTCTACAGCGCGTCTAGCTATAACTACTTCTGAATGTGTCATACTGCATTTAGCTTTTATGATCTGGATTTTACAAATACAAACCATACGGTAAGCATCTACTGTGTGCAAAAAGAACGAATCACGGAATTATGTGTGAATATGACAAACCTCTTCAGCATCGAGAACTAAAGCGATAATATGTGCCCGCATCAGACTCTTTCTTGATTGCATGATACTTAAAGACGCTGGTCCTTTGTCCCGCTCTGTTCTCTCCAACCAACCAGCAGTATCAACCTTAACAAATACGCATAAACATCAAACGAAGTGAACAGAATAACTGCTGACGTAGGAGAACTAGAACAATTATAATTCGAAACATACCAGATAAACAGGCCTACCCTGATACTCGAACTGAACTCTCACAGCATCTCTAGTGAGACCAGCTTCTGGACCAACCAACACACGCTCTTCTTCCAATAATGCATTGAGCAATGTTGATTTCCCAACATTAGGCCTACCTACAATAGCTAACTGCAATGGTAACTTGGACTCGTCGACTTCATCAGAGAGGTTCTCACCGCTTGTAACATCATCTTGACTGCATCTATCTAATATAAGACTATGAGGTTCAGTAAAGACTAAAGACAGAAGAAAATCAAGGAAGCAGCTTATGATAAGAGTTTTCTTGATACGAGTTTTTATTACCGTTTAATGTTTCGACCATGTAATCCTCTAGCAGAGGACGAAGAACTTCGTAAAGTGAAGTCATACCAAGTCCTGTCTCAGCTGATATAGCAGTAGGCTCACCAAATCCCAGCGCAAGAGCTTCTGAACCAACTTCAGCAAGAGATTCACCAAGTGATTCAGATTTATTCATTACTACTATAGGCTTAATCTGTGGAGCATGCTTTCTCAGCCATTTCCCAACCTCCAAATCCAACGGATGCAACCCCGCCCTACAAAAAACAATATAATCTCATAAAAAACAAAACACTACGCATCATAATACCAACTTGAGATTAAAATCTCACCTCACGTCGATAATAAGAACCGCAAACTGAGTCCTTGCAAGTACATTAGCAGTCATAGCTGTAGTTCTACCAAGAATAGTACCCGAAGAAACTTCAGTCTCTATACCAGCAGAGTCCAACACATTAAACCTCAAATCACCTAATTTAGCAATCCCTTCTCTAATATCTCTTGTTACATGATCATCTGGAGTATTGTAAACCAGAGCCTCCCTCCTCCTAATCAATCTAAACAACAACAACAACAACACAATTAACTAAATCCATCCATCTCAAAATCAAAACTTATCTCGAGAATACATCGAATAACGAAACTAACCGGTTATACAACGCAGACTTTCCAACGTTTGGTCTGCCAATAATCATCACAGTAGGTAGTAGCTTTGCATCAATTTTGGTGAAATCAATTGGTTTCTTGTAAACAACCATTGGCTTCTCAATAGAAACATCAATACTTATTTCATCTAAGCTTTGATTCGATTCCAACACTCCCTTCCAAGAAACAGAGCAAAATCCATTTCTGGATCGAACTATGCAAGAAGGGATCAAATCACCAGAAACCCTATAACTATGTAGATTACTTCCATGTCTAGCAAATGAAGTGAAACCTGAGGAATAAACACACATAAACAGAAGGAATCAACTAAAAGTTGAGATTTTGAAACAAAAAGTTGAGATTTTTGATACCTGAAAATGAACGATTACTGCAATTAGGAGCAATGATTTGCTCTTGGGTATGAATTTTGTGAGAATAAGAACATCTAGAGTAGAACCCAAGACCCAATTGATTCTTCCGAGCTGAGATTGCTCGAACTAGTGACTGAGACATTTCTGCTTATGGGTATACGAAAAGGGTTTGCATTTGAGTCAATTAAGGAATTGAGAAATGAGAGTATAGAGAAATTGGTGAAGCTTGAAGAAGAGAGGATCGTACAAATGCTAAAACCCTAAAAACCTTTGTTTTCGCCGGTGATGTTCTGAGAGAGACGACGACGACGTGAGTGAAGGTTACACACTTCAGATACGACGTCGTTTTCATGTAAAGCCCATTGGGCTTTGTTTTGTTCACAACATTTCTTGTAGGGATTGGTAATACGATTTACGGGTAAGCTTTCGGTTAAAAACTATTTGAAATTTGGTTTGGTTTATAAGAATTTGAGTTGTGTGTTTAGTTGTTGAGAGAGTTTTCTAAATATCAATAAAGAGAGTTTATCTTTATTCAAGCTAAGATTGTTCTTTCTATACTTTATTTGGTATTGAGAACTTAGGTTGCACGTTCCTGGAAGTTTTGCAACACGAAGATCATACAAACGGATAATCGTCGTAACCGAGCCATGGGAAACGATTACACAACAAAACGGATAAAGGACCTTGTTCCCTCATCAATCCAATGTCCTATGCTTTCATTTTCTAACTACACGGTATGAGCTATGAAGATGAAGGTTATGTTGCCAATTCACAAGGTATGGGAAACAATTGAACGTGTTTCAACTGAATCCGAGAAGAACAATATCGCAATAGTATTTATATTCCAAGTTATCCCTGAGACTCTTATCTTGCAAGTCGGCGAAAAAGACTCTCCTAAAGAGATATGGGATGCAATCAAGTCACGTAACATTGGTGTTGATCGTGTCAAGGAAGCAAGACTTCAAACTTTAATGTCAAAGTTTGACAGACTTAAGATGACGGACATAAAGAAAATCAATAGCTTTGCGGGAAAGCTATCAGAGCTTGCACCAAAACCAACTGCACTTGGACAAGCTATTGAGGAACCTAAACTCTTAAACTATTGAAGAACCTAAACTCTTAATAGCTTGCCAAGAAGCAAATTTATTCACATCATCGCCTCCTTGGAGCAAGTTATAGATTTAAACACAAGTTATAGATTTAAACACAACATGCTTTGAAGATATCATAGGAAAACTCAAGGCCTATGAGAACCGTATTTTCGATGAGGAGAATCATGAAGAGACACAAAGCAAGTTGATGTTTTCTAACTCGGATCAGACCTACTTAGGTTCTCGAGGGAGAGGACATGGAAGAGGATACAAAGGTAGAGGCAGAGGAAGGTTCAATTCACAAGAGCGTACAAATCAAACAAATCAAACAAATCAAAATCAAGCTAAAGAGAAGAAGGGTAGATCGAAAGTGATTTGTTTTAGATGTGACAAACCTGGACATTTTGCTTCCGCTTGTCCTGAGCGAATACTATACAGACAACAAGCAAATAAGATAGAGATGGAAGTCGCCAATCCAACTCTTTATATGCATGAAGTAGTGTTTTTGAATGAAGAAAAGGTCATTCCAAAAATTATGAAATAAGTTCAAGAGAAGAAGGAATATGGTGTCTCGACAATGGAGCAAGTAATCACATGACACGTAACAAGACTTATTTCTCTGAGCCCAACAAGAACATCAAAGGCAAGGTGAAATTAGGCGATGGGTCATGTGTTGAAATAGAAGGGAAATGGTCTATTCTATTTCAAAGTAAAAGAGACGATCAATCTTTTGCTATTGATGTTTATTATATTCACGAACTCAAGAGTTGGTTGCGATGAAAGAATGAGAAGTGATTACTTAACACTTCATGATCTGAGTGGCAGGCTCTTGGTTAAGGTAATACGATCTTCTAATAGACTTTACAAGGTCAATTTAAAGCCAATATGTTTGCATATGAGTATAGAAGATACTACTAGGAGGTGGCACGCATGCAAGACTTGGTCATATTAGCTTTGAGACAATGAAATCGATGTTCTAGCATGATATGGTTCATGGTTTGTCGAAAATCAGAGTTGAGAATAGGTTGTGCGAGTCTTGTTTAGTTGGAAAAAAAACTCGTCTATCATTTCCAAAAGCATCTACGTTTCAAGTTAGTAAACCTCTAGAGCTACTTCACGCGGACCTATGTGGTCTTGTAACCCTTTTGATGAGTCTCTAAGATTAAATCAATTGTAAACAAACATTTTTTTTGGGTGGGAATGAGGGAACAAAGTCCCCTCTTTTATTATTCTTCAACTAAAAAAAATCATACACGGATGTTCCTCGGGTAGGCAGACCCACGGGCATCCTCCAAAATTGTGCCAGAACGCATCTCTAACGAGAACGCATTGTTCGCTAATCCATCTGCCAGACGATTAGCCTCCATCTGCCAAACGATTGACCCATTCACCATCTCTAACGAGAACGCATTGTTCGCTAATCCATCTGCCAGACGATTAGCCTCCCTATACACATGTGAAATGCGGACTATCTAGTCCCTTGATAAAAAGCCATGGCACAAACGTATCAGGAATGACAGCGGATGCAAATCACTTATCCTTGTCCTGAGAAAACCAACTACTATCTCCGAGTCTACCTCCAGCTCCAAACGCGTGATCCCTCGCTCCCATGCTATATATAACCCGTAATAGGCCCCCATAACTCTGTGAGCGGTGCCGAGCATATACCTATTTTCAAGACGAACCCTCCCAGCGATGTCCCATCTCGATCTCTCAACACTCCACTAGCGGAAGCTAGCCCTGGATTTCCTCGTGGGCCACCATCCGTATTCTGTTTAATCCAGCCCTCAGCCGGTGGTGTCCACACTATCATCCGCTCCTCTCGTACCGCTCCATGTGACCTATATCTGGCTATTTCATGTGCAACAAATACCTCTTTCGCAAGCTCCCTAACAAACCTTACCCGATCACGACATCTTCTAGTAACACCAAACACATCACCACACCTCCATTTCTATCCCCACCAAGACGCCATTGCAAATTTTGTTGACCACGGGCTTCCCTCTACTACCTCCTCATCCCCTAGATTGTCATAGATCCATTCCAATAAAAGATTGCTCAAAGAAGGAATGAAGCTTTCTCCTAGGTACAATTCGTCTCCAAACTCCCTCCATTGCCGGGCAATCGCGAAGGACATGGACAATAGATTCCTCTCCGCTCTTACACACCTGACATAAGCTCGATCCTCCTATATGCCTCCGATGTCTCTTCGTATAGGTCATTATCACTTGATGAACCACCCGCCAAAGAAACATTCTAACTCTTTTTTGGAGCCACAACTTTCCAAACTCTGTCAAAAACCTTCCCATCCCTGCTTTGGAACCGTCATCACTGAACAATAACAAGTAAGCTGATTTCACCGTGAACTCTCCATCCGATGTTTGACCCCTAGAGATTCGATCATTTCCACCTATGATATTATCCACCACCACCGCTGCGAGCCTCAATCTAATATCATGCGATACGTAAGGCTCAATTCTAGCCAGCTCCCATCCAGACCCGTCACGCCAAAGGTCTCGGACACAAGTATCCTCCTCCCACAATTGTAAACAAACATTTATTATAGACAAAAAGAGAGACAGATGAGAGTCGAAAAAATCTCTCCATATAGAACCGTTTCTCATGTGTTTAAGTAATTTTTTTGCGAAGTGTCTATATTTAATTAGTTGTACTTATTTTAAAATAATTAAGATTTAAATAAATAATAAAACTATTAGTTGAGAGACTCAATCAATAGCTCAACGTCGTGGATGCACTAACATATCATTTAACGTGAGAGAAGGATCATCCATCGTCTTCTTCGTTTGTTCGCTACAGAGAGAGAGAAAGAGAATGAAATCCACTATATCAACTGTGTTCGTAGGTGGTGAGGATGCAGCAGCTTCGAGTGCATCCGAGCCTCATCAGGTCCCGACGTTTACTTCTCGGGCTCAGTGGCAACTTCATTTCAACGAGGTTAAGGAAACTTCGAAACTGGTATGTATTTCGATCCGATTCATCGTTCGATTAGGGTTTTTGTTTTCAATGGGTTTTCAATGGAATTGTGGTTTTTGAAGATGGTGATTGACTTCTCGGCTTCTTGGTGTGGACCTTGTAAGACGATTATGCCTGCGTTTCTTGATATGGCTGAAAAATTCAGTGATGTTGACTTTGTCATAGTGGATGTTGATGAACTTAATGTAAGTTGAGAAAGCTTCTCAGATTGCTTTCCTATGTTTCAAGATCATCACTCCGATTGATCCATAGACTTGACTGTGTTTTTGTATGATATGGAGTCGAATTTCGTAAGTAAGAATTTGGTTTAGTACATCTGCAGATCACTCGAATTCTGAAGTCGAAATGGGAATTTGTATTGAGAAACAAATTAAACTGCCAAATTGGGTCACCAACTGGTAGTAAAGTAGTTAATAATGCTGTCGACAAAAAAAACAAATTAAACTTACTGTAATGACGAATGTTATCACTTTTCAGGATGTCGCGGGAGAATTCAGTGTGAGGGCAATGCCAACTTTTGTGCTTGTGAAAAGAGGTAGAGAAGTTGAAAGGATCGTTGGAGCTGATAAAGACCAACTCGAGAATAAAGTTAGCCATTACAGTGCACAGTGAGCATTAACGAGCACCTTCTTCACCAAGTATGTTGTGGGGAAAGCTTTGTGATGAGTCATCGCCACTAAACCGATCCCTGGAAACCAAACCAGTAATTGTTTCTTGGTTTATCTATTTCGTATGTTGCAAATAATTGAGTTAAGTAACAGAGTAACCCATTTTCTATTTCACGTTGTTTGCTTCCTTGTTTGTTGTGGATCCATGATCCCACTTTTGCTTCATGTAATCTCTTATTTAAAGACAAAAAGAGGTAATGAGAATTACCCAAAAGAAACTTGTGTGACTTGCTTGTTTGATCAAAGGGCAATGACAGCACGGCCAGATAACTCTCTTTGGAAACACTCGGATACAGAATTCAAGCATCGGTTCGTAACAAAGAATACTTGGCAACTTTTCCGAATCAAGCACCCTACGAATAATTGGTACAAAGGAGTGTGGTTCACTCATGCAACTCCTAAGTTCTCTTTTATTGTTTGGTTAGCAATCCAGAACAAGTTAACTACTGGTGATAAAATGAAATGTTGGAATCAAGGGGCACATACAACGTGTAGTCTCTGCGGTGTAGAGGAGGAAACTCGCAACCATCTCTTTTTTGAATGTCGTGTCTCCGGATTAGTTTGGAGAAACACTGTTCGTAAACTACTTGGTGATGCATATGTTGCACATTGGGATGGTCTCGTCACCATCATCACAGGTTCGTGGCAAAAATTCATGTTGTTCTTAATACGATATGCTTTTCAGACATCTGTTTATTATGTGTGGAGAGAGAGGAACCGAAGACGGCACGGCGAATCTGCTACGTCAACAAGCGATCTGATCAAACACATTGACAAGACCATGCGCAACCGGATAAATTCATTACGTGGAGCGGGTGAATACGCATACTCAGAAGCCATGGAGTTGTGGTTCTCCACTCGTTGATAGACCACAAGACAAAAGATTTCTTTACTCTGTTTAAAAACTTTTTATGACTTAATCTTTGTTTGATTGAGTTATCAACCGTCAGCAAAAGAACACATTAGATTGTAAAAAAGGTTTTCTTTGAATAAAATTTAACATTCTATTCAAAAAAAAAAAAAAAAAAAAAAACTTTTTTTTGACAAATCACTTCCCTTCTACTTCTGATGCTTTAAATATAATTGGGAATAATAACTGTTGGGATCGCAATTACAGAACATTAAACTCAGAGATGTGGAAGAAACCGTGCAAAATCCAATTATGGATCGAACTAAGCAAGGGATCAGATTACCAGAAACCCTATAACTATTTAGATGACTTCCATGTCTAGCAAATGAAGTAAAACCTGAGGCAGAAACACACATAAACAGAAGGAATCACCTAAAAGTTCAGATTTTGGATTCGTATAAACACACTTTTGAAACAAAACAAAAAGTTGAGATTACGGGTTGGTGATACGATTACGGGTAAGCTTCCGGTTTAAAACTATTTGAAATTTGGTTTGGTAAAATTTTGTTCGATTATACTACAGTAGAACTATCTTTGTTATTTAACAATTTTACAAGAATTACTTTAACTAGAGTGCATCAATCGACTAGTTAGATAATATAATTTTAATTGAAAATATTCATGAGTTCACTTGAACCCAAAATATTAGAAACACAGTCTAAAATTACATACATTATGAACTTATATAAAAAAAACATGTTTCAGGAGAAACGAAAAAACATGTATAAAACATCTACAAAACATATAAAATTATGACAAAGCCAAAAAAAATTCATTCAACAAATGTGTAGATATAAATTATTAATTATTCAAATATTAATATAAAACTAAAAAATAATACCAAACTTAAAAAGAAACAACTTAAAACAAAAAGAATCCACATATAATTCAAACAATTCACTACCAAAACCGTCGGAAGGTATAGTAATATTATTTTTGTAAAAACGTATTGAACTGTCTTCAAAATTTAACAAAAAAACCTAATAATTCTTCTTTCTGAATTATAGATGGGTTGGTCTACTCTAAAAAAAAACTAGATGTCTTTATGTTTTCTTGCAACACAAAAGCAGACAAAAATTTCCATTTCCTAGTATATGTATATATACTCAGCCATAGATTAAATGCATTCTGTTTTGTTGCGTGGATATGTTCATGCATCTTACATTATTTTTCAAAAAATTCAAACCGCTGTAAAAAGAGTTTCCCTTGTCAGTGATAATTACAAACGAGTTAATTATACATCTTCCTCCACCCACCAGCTAAGTAATCAATTCACTATTAATTCCCCCATTAATCTACTAAGTTTCTCAATTAATAGACATTCATCACGGACTTTGATTTTGGTTTTACTCACTAATAATTCCCATCTTTTCCTCTTCTATCTTCTACATTTGTTTCTCTTCTTAACAAATCTGATCATCTTCTTAATTGTTCAACAAGTTGGCTGCAAATCACACACTTACTAGGAAGATTGTGGGTGGTATTGGAAACCTGGTAGCGGTCTCTTTCTTCCTGTCCCCAACGTAAGTCTTTTGTTAAGTAAAAAAACTCTTCCAAACTTGTGTTTATGTTTTATATAGTCTATATTATGATTTTTCCTCCTCTTTATTATTGACTTGTACCCTAGAGGTGCAAAACATCGTCTGATTTTTTTGTCTCAAGATGTGATTTTGTTGTTAAGTAAAAAAACTCTTCCAAACTTGTGTTTATATTTTATATAGTTTATATTATGATTTTTCCTCCTCTTTATTATTGACTTGTACCCTAGAGGTGCAAAACATCGTCTGATTTTTTTTGTCTCAAGATGTGAATCTTTTGTTAAGTAAAAAAACTCTTCCAAACTTGTGTTTATGTTTTATATAGTCTATATTATGATTTTTCCTCCTCTTTATTATTGACTTGTACCCTAGAGGTGCAAACATCGTCTGATTTTTTGGTCTCAAGATGTGATTCTGTTGTTAAGTAAAAAAACTCTTCCAAACTTGTGTTTATGTTTTACTAGAGGATCCTCCACGCGTTGCGCGGATTTGAAGTTAATACAAAAAATATATAAAAATTAAGCAAAATATAAGTATATGTTTAGCAAAAATAAAGCAAAATATATGTAATAGTTAGTAAAAAAATTTAATTGGTTATGAAACTCACTAATCATAATTTTGGTTTACAAAGTTTGATTCTTATATGATCTAATTATATAGCTTCTCCGTATACAACGTTATTTGTATTAATGTTTAATGGTTATTTGCATAAAACACTCTAAATTAATATTGATATAACACTTTTATTTTAAAAGAATTAATACAAAATTGATAAACTCTAGTGCTCAAATGTCAAAATTAGAGTAAATATAAGATGGTTAATTAAGAAATAGACAAGTGTCAACATTTAAAATGACACATGGCAACGGTAATACTTTCAGTATATGGTTTATGTCTTTGCTTTTGTTTTTAAGGTAAGCTTTTGTTGTCTTGCTTGTCTTTATTTGGTAATTTCTTTCGATTTAATAAAATGTTAGTTTCTAGAAATCTGATTTGGGTTTCAATAGCTTACACAATGCATAGTTATCGAATAAATTGGTCTAGCTACTGTTTCATGTGATGTGTAGTTATATTGAGATTGGATTTACATGGAGTTTAATTAAGAAATTAGATCGAATATTTGTTGATGCTTTGTAATGGTTGGACAAGAAACTATGATAATGGTTGAAGAAGTAGCTAATAAGGTCTTGGATTATTTACTAGAGGTGGTATTGAAGAACATAGATGAGCTTGCTTTTATCAGGAAGACGCAATTAAAGTTGGTAAATTTTGGTAAGAAGAAAAAGAAAGTTTCTTCGTATGTTATATTTTAGTCTTTTCGAACTATTAGTTCCTAATATTATGTTGTTTATGTGAATTTGCAGCTGTCCATACGAGCAACATAAGCTTAGTAAAAACGACGTTAAGGAGATACTTCAGGTTCTCATTTTCTTATCTCACTCAAAAAGATAGTCGCACACCAATAAATTACTGGTTGAATTTCACAGGGCTTTAACTTTGAATACTATAGTCCCCAACCTTGAACACTCGGCTGGTTTTGTTGATGATGTTGTGTGTCTTAATAGTCCCCAAATCTTTGTTTTTTGGAAAGTAAATTGTGGCTATTTGTCTTTTGCAGGGATAGTAAGCAAACATGGCTTTTATGAGACTCTCTAGGTGGTAAGACAAAGACTTGTATCGTTGCTACACTCTCCATCTCTCATGCTTTGTTTGTTCTCAAGTTGGGGAGGCCTTCTTTGTGTTAGCCCACAAAAGCAGTGTGCCGGGAGCAGATATTGAGAGCTTACTTTCAGTTCATAAGTCATTGTGGCGTCTAATTGTTTGTTCCATTTGCATTGAAAAACGATTGTATGACTCAAGATCTCGAAATATATACAAAATGAGTATTGTTTTGTTTATTGAGAAAGAAGTTTAATTATTTTACTCCAAATTTCTTTATAAGAATCTTGTATTATGTAGTATATGGTTTGAATGGGAAAATGATATAGATATGATGTCCGACCAAATATGTCAGGATCATGTAAACGAAACAAAAAGCTAACAGTCGGCAAAGAGACTAGTTATAGAGGTAAAAGGAATCGATTCCTCTTAAATTTGACCTTGGTAACAAGGTTCTAACAAGGAACATAGAAGTCTTAAATGTGGAAATACTAGACCAAAAAGATATCCGAAATTTTTAGACTTTGTCAATTGTTATATGAAAGACCACAAATATAACAAGAAAAAGTACGTTAACCAACAACACATAACACATATACCATGCGCTCTACTTAACAAATCTAACTTCTAAAATGCATAGAATTTTCCTAAAACCTTTTATAAAAACTCATACTTAGAAAAAATTAGGGCGTTAGAATTATAGAAATTAGTTGAATATAATTATAGAAATTAGATATTAAGATTTAGACATGTAATTGTAAAAACATAAATGAAATATCAATATACATTATTTTAAAATGCATTTTTATTAAAAAAAATTACGAGTAAACTTCACCTACCATCTATTCATAGACTTCTATCTGAAATCTACTGATATAAGCTAAGTAGTAGTCAAACAAGAAAATTGATATTTGTCATAAATATTGCACTTAAATATGTCCAACGGATACAGAAGGAAACACAATGGATAACACACAAGTGAGAACAGGAAAATCTCAATTTTTTATTATTATAAATAAGTTTTAAATGCATTTCTAAAAAACTTAAAAATACAGACTTCACAAGCAATCTACTCATAGACTTCAACGGTAGTCTACTAAACTGTGAAAAAACTAATTAATAGAAAAAAATGGTTTCATTACAGCTGAAGATGTCAAACTAGTACATAAAAACAGCAATAATAGAACACACATTTGAAACCAATAAAATCTTAAAATTTCGTTATACATAATTTTAAAATAATGTTTTACTAAAAACATAAATACAGACTTCCCATGCCGTCTACTAGTACACTCTTGAAGAAGTCTACCGTGAAAAGCTAATTACTACTCAAACAAGAAAATTGATTTACACCATAAATATTGCATTTAAATATCTCAAACCCATACAGAAGATCACATATTAGAAAACACACATGTGAGAGCAAGAAAATCTTGAAAATGTATTATATATAAGCTATAAATTCGTTTTTAAGAAATATAAAAACATAGACTTCACCAGCAGTCTGCCGCAGAAGACTGCGTTTGACGTTAACTAGTAGACTTCCGTAGAAGTCTATCGAATGGGTTAGTTTTTGCAATTACGGCAAAACCCAGTAGACTTCTAACGAAAGTCTTCTTGCGTAGTAGACCCTAATTGAAGTCTACCGAGGTTATTTTTGCATTTGACTAAAATGTTGACTTTTAGTAGTAGACTTCTCCAGAAGTCTGCTGTAAAAATAGGTTATATTTGCAATTTGACTTTTTCAGTAGACTTCCGCGGTAGACTTCTAATACCATAAATATCTAGCAGAAATCCAACGGAAGTCTACGCACCTTAGTAGACTGCCGGTTGAAGTCTACTGGAATAGTAGATGTTACATTTGCAATTGACTTATTTTTGACTTTTTGAGTAGACTCTAAAAGAAGTCTACTTAAAAAACAGGTTAGTTTTGTGTTTGACCAAATATCGAATTAATTAACGAGTAGACTTCCCCAGACATTTGCTGAAAATTCAATTTGCAACAGACTTCTGGGGAAGTCTACTCTAAATATTTTCAAAAAGTCAATGTTCGAAATTTTGGTCAATCGCAAAACTAACCTCACTGTATAGAGTAGACTTTAATTAGCGTCTACTAAAAAAAGTCAACAAAAAGTGAATTGCAAAAAATAACCTAAGCGTAGTCGAGCAGACTCTGAGGGAAGTCTGCTAGTAGAATCGCGTACAGAGTCTGCTAAAAAAAGTCAACATTTTTGTCAAATGCGAAACTAACCCATTTTTTATGTAGACTTCCCGTGCAGTCTACTGATTTTTTTTTTGTCAAAGGAGAATAAAGGAGCACAAGCAGACTTCTATGAGAAGTCTACGTAAAAAATCTGAAAAAGTCAATTGCAAATCTAACCTCTCGTTGACCAGCAGACGTCCGACGAAGTCTACTCTTCTGAACCAGATCGGAAAATACGGTTTTTAGCTCTGTTTCGCTGTAGATCCCTGTTTTTAGCTCGTTTAAACAAACAAAATCCCTACTCTAACTGTTTACTACGAAGCCCATACATTATCTAGCAAAAACCACGAAAATTCAAGAGATTGTGAGTGAGAGAATTTTTCAAATGCTCATTTACATAGTGTTTTGGATGAAATTGGAGATGAAATGGTAGTTGAGGAAGTTATGAGTTGGTTTGTGATGTATTTATGCACGAAAATCAGATGGAGATGCATTGAAGAGCTTCAATTTGGTTGTTCATGGTGGTTGTGAAACTTGATGGCGATGGCATTTTCGTAAATAAGTTGATATAATTGGGTGTTTGTTTGTGAAATCAAATGTCTGATTTAAAAATAAAATAAAAATAATTCAGATATAGTGGTATTTTCGTAAATAAGTTGAATGTTTTGGTTTTTTTGAAAAAAAATTTGATGAGAGAGAAAATGGGGTATAGATTTGTAATTGACTTCAAATTTTGGGTTATTTTAGAAACCACCCCATTGTAATCCTTTAGGTAATGTAGGAAAATTTATTAAACCCCAATAATAACATTTTACAAATGAAATGACAAAAAAATCTAATACTCATGAAAAAAAAAATATTTAATACATAAAATGAATGACAACATACACTTCAACTAAACCTATAAACATTTAAATTGTTTGTTTTAGCTTACATGTAAATGCTTATGAACAAAATAATACAATATTTTGAATACTTATAAATTACATTTCATACATGAACGTAGTAATTTTAACAACTATTATGTTCCGACTCAATAAACTTTAGTTATTCAAACATTTGTAATCTTTAGTTATATACATGAAATGTCAAAAGCTTTTCTTGTTGGTTTGTACTTTAGTTTTATTTAAAATCTGCTAATTAATGTAGTATGATTAATTTGGAGTAATTAACAGAAGTACACATGTAAAAAAAAAGGACACATTGCAACTTCTCATAACTTTGGTTTTGAGAAACCTTATTATATTATATAAGATTGATCTATTAAACATGACACAAACATTATATAGTGGTATTATGGCATATATCGTCATTAGAAACATACTGGAACATCTTATATACTTTCTATTAGTTTATTATAGAATAATAATAAAATTTTAAAGTGTTTGCGAAGAGATCTTGTAAAAAAAAAAGAGTATTTATTAGAATATGGCTTTACATACTTTCAAATAATTCATGAAGATAATTTGATGTTAAATGTTTACTTTAAATGAATTAATGAAGTTCTTGTTTCGGCCAAAAAAATGTTTACTTTAAATTAAAATTGATATCACTTTTTTATTTTAAAGAATCAATAAAAGAATCATAAACTTTAGAGAGGTAAATGTCATAATTAAGTAAAAAAAAGTTCTAAATATGAAAATAGACATTAATTACCAACACTAAAAATAACACATGACAGATTTTCAGAGCTTTGGGATAGTAAAACCTTAAAATATTATATAAGATATAGTCTATATTATGATTTTTCCTCCTCTTTATTATTGACTTGTATCCTAGAGGTGCAAAACATCGTCTGATATTTTTTTCTCAGGATGTGATTCTTTTGTTTTTATTCTTGTACAACTGATGTTGAGGCATATTTTGTTCAAGTATTTTTCTTTACAGCGATAACATTTATAACTTTTTTTTTTTAATTTCCTTATCTGTCACAAATTTTCAGGCCAACATTTGTAGGCATAATGAAAAAGAAATCAGTGGAGGAATACTCCCCACTTCCATACTTGGCCGCATTGGTGAATTGCTTTGTTCGCATGATCTATGGCCTGCCTGTGGTTCACCCAGATAGCTTACTAGTCGCTACAGTCAATGGTATCGGGATTGTCATACAGATACCGTTCCTTGCCATTTTCTTTGTTTTCTGCGGCTGCAAAAAAAGAGAGGTTAATGATAACCACTGTTTTAGCTGTTGAAGCAGTATTCATAGCTCTTATAGTTACACTTGTTTATACCTTACAAAAAACAACCGAGCAACGGACATTGACTGTTGGTATAGTGACTTGTATCCTCAACATCTTTGTTTATGTTTCGCCATTATCTGTTATGGTAAGACTTTCTTAAAATTAATAAATATTATGAACAATCTTTGGAAATTATTAGTTAATCTGAACTAATCGTTTTTTTGTTTTTTCCTTTTCTTTCTTTATTGTTTCGCAATATTTTTACGTGTAACAAAATGAAGAAAACGGTGATCGTTACGAAAAGCTCAGAATGCATGCCTTTCGTTTGGACCATATATGGTCTAGTACCATTAGACCTGTACATTGCTGTAAGTTTGTTTTTTCCCTTTTCAGTTTGAATTGTTGAACTGTTTTCGTAGATAATTTTCATTTCTAAAGAAATAAATGTGCCTTTTAGTACAAATGTTTTTTATATGAACTTGTTCAGGTTCCAAATGGGCTAGGCTGTTTATTTGGACTGCTACAGCTAGGGCTATATGGCCTTTATTACAAATCCTCCACGACTATCATGGCTGAGGCTGACGGCGTTTGATTGTTATTTGTCAAGAGTTGATAATTTAGATTTACTACTAGTATTCAAAATAAGTTGTTACATTGAATATCACTCGTACTTGTATTGTATGTCGGGAAATTGCATTTAAAAACCCAAGTTATCTTATGAAAATTCTGAATTGGCTAGTTGTAAATAGCTATTAAGTTTATGGTCTGACAATTAATAATTGGCTTGAACGCAACATTATGTTAATAAGAGACGTGATCTTCTCTAGATAAATCTTCAACAAATGGAACATCTTTTTGGTTGGAGTTTCCTAAATCTATGCATCGGAAATCATGTACTTGTAAGCAGTGCCGGTCCGGACAAAACGGAGGCCACAAGCGAACCGAAAAAACGGGGGCCTTTGTTTCATATTACAAAACCATAAATCAAATGCATTTTTCTCAAATGATCTTAAACATCAAAAGTATCAAAATGAAACACAAATTCTCCAAAAGAAAACACAGTTTGACATGATAATAAAATCTACCGATTTTGAAAAACTACCCTTCTTGCATTTTTTCCTGCGAAATCATTCATCAAGCTTAGATAGTCAAGTTTTCCAACCATATCTCTCTCAATTGACATTATAGCCAAACCATTCAATCTTTCCTCCGACATTGTCGATCGTAAGTAAGATTTGATCAACTTTAACTTGGAGAAACTCCTTTCGGCCGAAGCGACTGAAACCGGAATCGTTAACATCACTCTATATGCAATCCATGTATTTGGATAACAACCTTCAAACTTTTTCAAATAATCTAACACCTCAATAGCCTTCTTGATCTCTCTTGGTAAACCTACTCTCAAAACTTTGATTTCTAGGAATAGATGATTCCCATCAATATCTGAATGCTCGCCATGTTTAAGACAAGTTTCAAGGTTGATGCATGATGCTTTTAAGCTATCATGAGTTGCTGTCCTGAGTTTTCTCAAATCAAACAAGAATCCAAACATTTTCTCATATTCTTCGAATTGTTCGAACCTTACTTGAAGAGATGTTATAGCTTGATCAACAATTGTGAGAAAAAAATCAATTTTAAAATTCTCTTCCTCACTTAGCTTCACGCCTTCACCATTTTTCTCCACCTCTTCATCAAAATGCATTTTTCTTTTAACGATGCGCTTTCTTTTCACTGAAAATACCGGTTCGACATCCATTGCTTCTGCAATTATTTTAGCTTCCGCTGTTGCTTCTTCAAATCCGGTTTCTCTATAAGTTTTGAGATATGAGACTAACCCCTTTAAGTGAACAAGAGCATCAGCAATATCAATATTCTTCAACTGCATCGTCTTACTTACCGCGTTTACGGCGAATAACAAATCATACCAAATAACCAAGCTAAATAAGAACTCAAACCCTTCAATTCCGTGTGTTTCACTTGTAGCAAGAACTTCGGCATCGCTGCGAGCTTTAGGATCATCACAATTTTCTGCCAAGTTGTCTAAAGCATCTCTTATTTTTGGAGCTTGAAACCGAATGGCTCGAACACTTTCAACATGACTTTCCCAACGAGTCTCTGATAATGATTTAGGTGTGAGACCTCCTACCATCTCTTTAAATAATTCCCACCTAGTTGTAGATGATGAAAAAAAAACAGTAGATGTGTTGAACGATCCCAAAGAATGAAATTGCTTTTGTAGATGATTTGGCCATATCACAAAGTGCCAAATTAAGACTATGGCAACCACATGGTGTATAAAATGCTCTTGAATTGATATCAAGCAATCTTTTCTGTACTCCTTTGTGATTTCCTTTCATATTAGATCCATTGTCATAGCCTTGTCCTCTCACATCATCAATATTCAAGTTGAGATCAACTAACGTACCACAAATCAACTCAAAGAGTCCTTCTCCAGATTTATCAGGAACTTCTAAAAATGTCACAAAAAATTCTTCCACTTTTGCTGAAGCCAAAGAGACATCCACACATCTGATAATAAGACTCATTTGTTCCTTATGACTCGTATCAGGAGTACAATCCAGAATAACCGAAAAATACTTCGCCTCTTGAACTTTCTTGATGATCAACTTTTTGACCTCCGATCCTAGCATAAAAATCAACTCATTCTGAATTTTGTGGCTTAGATAATGATAGTGAATCTCACCTTCTTTAATTCTTCTAATATGCTCCTGCATGACTGCATCAAACTCTCCAAACGTTTCAATGAAACTCAAAAAAATTCCATTATTTTTTTGACCAATCTTCTCATTAGTTCCACGAAAAGCTAAATTCTGTTTTGCAAGATTTTTCACCAATGAAAACAATCTCATCAAAACTTCTCTCCAATGGTTTTTCTCTTTGTTAACTTCTTCTTGGAGACACTTATCAATAGTCTGATTCTTTTGTAACCTCAATTTCCAATTCCATCCATTGACTCATACAAACAATGTGACAATGGCTGATTTCATGTTCACCAAGTCTTCTCGTCAGATTCCTCCAATCATCAAACCCCATCCTTGACAATTGAGTTGCATCTTGTTCCCGACCAAACAACTTACAACAGAAACAATATACTTTATTTGATACTTTTGAATAAAGTAGCCAATTCCTATATTGTTTATCTCCATTTTTCATCTCTCTTTTGTAATGCCAATAAGAAAAGTGTCTCTTAGTAATTGGATGCTTTGGGAAAACATAGTCTTCATGTACTCTTGCCATAGGACCTTTTTCTACCATAGAATCTTTAAAACTTTGATCAATCTTTTGCCAATTTGCAGGATCCCTAATATCCAACGGCAAAGCATTGTCAAACTCTCTAAAAGAAAAACTTTCTGGAATTTTATCCAAATCAACATCATCTTCTTCATCAGACATCTCTTCAGTTTCAACATCATCTTCTTCATACATCTCTTCAGTTTCATCTTTGTCCACATAGTTCATAGTTTCTTCTTCCTTGTTATTGTTATCATTCTCTAAACCAACATGATTCTCATCATAAACTCTATCACAATCATCAATTCTGGAGTTGGATGGTTTTGTTTTCTTAACATACCTCCACATAGAACCAGATAGAGATCTCACGATTTTTTCATCTTTCTTCTTTTTATCCCTTTTTTCCGATCCTGTTTGACATCTTGTTCTTCTTGCTGAACTTGAAATACATCTTGTTCTTTTCTTTTTTTTGAAATCCCTAAAATTTTCATATTAAAATTAACTTTTCATCGATTTCAAAATTGACTATAAACATAAATTATCATCAAACAATTAAATACCTTTCATGATTAGAATAGAGCTATAGACAGAAATCACAGAACTTGTTAATTGCTATGGATGCACGAAAGAAATCTTAACAGAGAGAAGTTAGAGAAGATAAGTTAAAGAGTCATGAGAAGAAGAAGCTAAAACCTAATTTTATAACTACAAAAAAAAAAATTAAAATGGGGGCCCTTATAATCGGGGGCCCAAAGCCCACGATTCATTTAGCTGTCCTCAAGACCGGCACTGATTGTCATACATATAACGTTCTTGCCATTTTCTTTGTTTTCTGCGGCTGCAAAAAAAAAGAGGTTAATGATAACCACTGTTTTAGCTGTTGAAGCAGTATTCATAGCTCTTATAGTTACACTTATTTATACCTTACAAAAAACAACCGAGCAACGGACATTGACTGTTGGTATAGTGACTTGTATCCTCAACATCTTTGTTTATGTTTCGCCATTATCTGTTATGGTAAGACTTTCTTAAAATTAATAAATATTATGAACAATCTTTGGAAATTATTAGTTAATCTGAACTAATCGTTTTTTTGTTTTTTCCTTTTCTTTCTTTATTGTTTCGCAATATTTTTACGTGTAACAAAATGAAGAAAACGGTGATCGTTACGAAAAGCTCAGAATGCATGCCTTTCGTTTGGACCATATATGGTCTAGTACCATTAGACCTGTACATTGCTGTAAGTTTGTTTTTTCCCTTTTCAGTTTGAATTGTTGAACTGTTTTCGTAGATAATTTTCATTTCTAAAGAAATAAATGTGCCTTTTAGTACAAATGTTTTTTATATGAACTTGTTCAGGTTCCAAATGGGCTAGGCTGTTTATTTGGACTGCTACAGCTAGGGCTATATGGCCTTTATTACAAATCCTCCACGACTATCATGGCTGAGGCTGACGGCGTTTGATTGTTATTTGTCAAGAGTTGATAATTTAGATTTACTACTAGTATTCAAAATAAGTTGTTACATTGAATATCACTCGTACTTGTATTGTATGTCGGGAAATTGCATTTAAAAACCCAAGTTATCTTATGAAAATTCTGAATTGGCTAGTTGTAAATAGCTATTAAGTTTATGGTCTGACAATTAATAATTGGCTTGAACGCAACATTATGTTAATAAGAGACGTGATCTTCTCTAGATAAATCTTCAACAAATGGAACATCTTTTTGGTTGGAGTTTCCTAAATCTATGCATCGGAAATCATGTACTTGTAAGCAGTGCCGGTCCGGACAAAACGGAGGCCACAAGCGAACCGAAAAAACGGGGGCCTTTGTTTCATATTACAAAACCATAAATCAAATGCATTTTTCTCAAATGATCTTAAACATCAAAAGTATCAAAATGAAACACAAATTCTCCAAAAGAAAACACAGTTTGACATGATAATAAAATCTACCGATTTTGAAAAACTACCCTTCTTGCATTTTTTCCTGCGAAATCATTCATCAAGCTTAGATAGTCAAGTTTTCCAACCATATCTCTCTCAATTGACATTATAGCCAAACCATTCAATCTTTCCTCCGACATTGTCGATCGTAAGTAAGATTTGATCAACTTTAACTTGGAGAAACTCCTTTCGGCCGAAGCGACTGAAACCGGAATCGTTAACATCACTCTATATGCAATCCATGTATTTGGATAACAACCTTCAAACTTTTTCAAATAATCTAACACCTCAATAGCCTTCTTGATCTCTCTTGGTAAACCTACTCTCAAAACTTTGATTTCTAGGAATAGATGATTCCCATCAATATCTGAATGCTCGCCATGTTTAAGACAAGTTTCAAGGTTGATGCATGATGCTTTTAAGCTATCATGAGTTGCTGTCCTGAGTTTTCTCAAATCAAACAAGAATCCAAACATTTTCTCATATTCTTCGAATTGTTCGAACCTTACTTGAAGAGATGTTATAGCTTGATCAACAATTGTGAGAAAAAAATCAATTTTAAAATTCTCTTCCTCACTTAGCTTCACGCCTTCACCATTTTTCTCCACCTCTTCATCAAAATGCATTTTTCTTTTAACGATGCGCTTTCTTTTCACTGAAAATACCGGTTCGACATCCATTGCTTCTGCAATTATTTTAGCTTCCGCTGTTGCTTCTTCAAATCCGGTTTCTCTATAAGTTTTGAGATATGAGACTAACCCCTTTAAGTGAACAAGAGCATCAGCAATATCAATATTCTTCAACTGCATCGTCTTACTTACCGCGTTTACGGCGAATAACAAATCATACCAAATAACCAAGCTAAATAAGAACTCAAACCCTTCAATTCCGTGTGTTTCACTTGTAGCAAGAACTTCGGCATCGCTGCGAGCTTTAGGATCATCACAATTTTCTGCCAAGTTGTCTAAAGCATCTCTTATTTTTGGAGCTTGAAACCGAATGGCTCGAACACTTTCAACATGACTTTCCCAACGAGTCTCTGATAATGATTTAGGTGTGAGACCTCCTACCATCTCTTTAAATAATTCCCACCTAGTTGTAGATGATGAAAAAAAAACAGTAGATGTGTTGAACGATCCCAAAGAATGAAATTGCTTTTGTAGATGATTTGGCCATATCACAAAGTGCCAAATTAAGACTATGGCAACCACATGGTGTATAAAATGCTCTTGAATTGATATCAAGCAATCTTTTCTGTACTCCTTTGTGATTTCCTTTCATATTAGATCCATTGTCATAGCCTTGTCCTCTCACATCATCAATATTCAAGTTGAGATCAACTAACGTACCACAAAGCAACTCAAAGAGTCCTTCTCCAGATTTATCAGGAACTTCTAAAAATGTCACAAAAAATTCTTCCACTTTTGCTGAAGCCAAAGAGACATCCACACATCTGATAATAAGACTCATTTGTTCCTTATGACTCGTATCAGGAGTACAATCCAGAATAACCGAAAAATACTTCGCCTCTTGAACTTTCTTGATGATCAACTTTTTGACCTCCGATCCTAGCATAAAAATCAACTCATTCTGAATTTTGTGGCTTAGATAATGATAGTGAATCTCACCTTCTTTAATTCTTCTAATATGCTCCTGCATGACTGCATCAAACTCTCCAAACGTTTCAATGAAACTCAAAAAAATTCCATTATTTTTTTGACCAATCTTCTCATTAGTTCCACGAAAAGCTAAATTCTGTTTTGCAAGATTTTTCACCAATGAAAACAATCTCATCAAAACTTCTCTCCAATGGTTTTTCTCTTTGTTAACTTCTTCTTGGAGACACTTATCAATAGTCTGATTCTTTTGTAACCTCAATTTCCAATTCCATCCATTGACTCATACAAACAATGTGACAATGGCTGATTTCATGTTCACCAAGTCTTCTCGTCAGATTCCTCCAATCATCAAACCCCATCCTTGACAATTGAGTTGCATCTTGTTCCCGACCAAACAACTTACAACAGAAACAATATACTTTATTTGATACTTTTGAATAAAGTAGCCAATTCCTATATTGTTTATCTCCATTTTTCATCTCTCTTTTGTAATGCCAATAAGAAAAGTGTCTCTTAGTAATTGGATGCTTTGGGAAAACATAGTCTTCATGTACTCTTGCCATAGGACCTTTTTCTACCATAGAATCTTTAAAACTTTGATCAATCTTTTGCCAATTTGCAGGATCCCTAATATCCAACGGCAAAGCATTGTCAAACTCTCTAAAAGAAAAACTTTCTGGAATTTTATCCAAATCAACATCATCTTCTTCATCAGACATCTCTTCAGTTTCAACATCATCTTCTTCATACATCTCTTCAGTTTCATCTTTGTCCACATAGTTCATAGTTTCTTCTTCCTTGTTATTGTTATCATTCTCTAAACCAACATGATTCTCATCATAAACTCTATCACAATCATCAATTCTGGAGTTGGATGGTTTTGTTTTCTTAACATACCTCCACATAGAACCAGATAGAGATCTCACGATTTTTTCATCTTTCTTCTTTTTATCCCTTTTTTCCGATCCTGTTTGACATCTTGTTCTTCTTGCTGAACTTGAAATACATCTTGTTCTTTTCTTTTTTTTGAAATCCCTAAAATTTTCATATTAAAATTAACTTTTCATCGATTTCAAAATTGACTATAAACATAAATTATCATCAAACAATTAAATACCTTTCATGATTAGAATAGAGCTATAGACAGAAATCACAGAACTTGTTAATTGCTATGGATGCACGAAAGAAATCTTAACAGAGAGAAGTTAGAGAAGATAAGTTAAAGAGTCATGAGAAGAAGAAGCTAAAACCTAATTTTATAACTACAAAAAAAAAAATTTAAATGGGGGCCCTTATAATCGGGGGCCCAAAGCCCACGATTCATTTAGCTGTCCTCAAGACCGGCACTGATTGTCATACATATAACGTTCTTGCCATTTTCTTTGTTTTCTGCGGCTGCAAAAAAAAAGAGGTTAATGATAACCACTGTTTTAGCTGTTGAAGCAGTATTCATAGCTCTTATAGTTACACTTATTTATACCTTACAAAAAACAACCGAGCAACGGACATTGACTGTTGGTATAGTGACTTGTATCCTCAACATCTTTGTTTATGTTTCGCCATTATCTGTTATGGTAAGACTTTCTTAAAATTAATAAATATTATGAACAATCTTTGGAAATTATTAGTTAATCTGAACTAATCGTTTTTTTGTTTTTTCCTTTTCTTTCTTTATTGTTTCGCAATATTTTTACGTGTAACAAAATGAAGAAAACGGTGATCGTTACGAAAAGCTCAGAATGCATGCCTTTCGTTTGGACCATATATGGTCTAGTACCATTAGACCTGTACATTGCTGTAAGTTTGTTTTTTCCCTTTTCAGTTTGAATTGTTGAACTGTTTTCGTAGATAATTTTCATTTCTAAAGAAATAAATGTGCCTTTTAGTACAAATGTTTTTTATATGAACTTGTTCAGGTTCCAAATGGGCTAGGCTGTTTATTTGGACTGCTACAGCTAGGGCTATATGGCCTTTATTACAAATCCTCCACGACTATCATGGCTGAGGCTGACGGCGTTTGATTGTTATTTGTCAAGAGTTGATAATTTAGATTTACTACTAGTATTCAAAATAAGTTGTTACATTGAATATCACTCGTACTTGTATTGTATGTCGGGAAATTGCATTTAAAAACCCAAGTTATCTTATGAAAATTCTGAATTGGCTAGTTGTAAATAGCTATTAAGTTTATGGTCTGACAATTAATAATTGGCTTGAACGCAACATTATGTTAATAAGAGACGTGATCTTCTCTAGATAAATCTTCAACAAATGGAACATCTTTTTGGTTGGAGTTTCCTAAATCTATGCATCGGAAATCATGTACTTGTAAGCAGTGCCGGTCCGGACAAAACGGAGGCCACAAGCGAACCGAAAAAACGGGGGCCTTTGTTTCATATTACAAAACCATAAATCAAATGCATTTTTCTCAAATGATCTTAAACATCAAAAGTATCAAAATGAAACACAAATTCTCCAAAAGAAAACACAGTTTGACATGATAATAAAATCTACCGATTTTGAAAAACTACCCTTCTTGCATTTTTTCCTGCGAAATCATTCATCAAGCTTAGATAGTCAAGTTTTCCAACCATATCTCTCTCAATTGACATTATAGCCAAACCATTCAATCTTTCCTCCGACATTGTCGATCGTAAGTAAGATTTGATCAACTTTAACTTGGAGAAACTCCTTTCGGCCGAAGCGACTGAAACCGGAATCGTTAACATCACTCTATATGCAATCCATGTATTTGGATAACAACCTTCAAACTTTTTCAAATAATCTAACACCTCAATAGCCTTCTTGATCTCTCTTGGTAAACCTACTCTCAAAACTTTGATTTCTAGGAATAGATGATTCCCATCAATATCTGAATGCTCGCCATGTTTAAGACAAGTTTCAAGGTTGATGCATGATGCTTTTAAGCTATCATGAGTTGCTGTCCTGAGTTTTCTCAAATCAAACAAGAATCCAAACATTTTCTCATATTCTTCGAATTGTTCGAACCTTACTTGAAGAGATGTTATAGCTTGATCAACAATTGTGAGAAAAAAATCAATTTTAAAATTCTCTTCCTCACTTAGCTTCACGCCTTCACCATTTTTCTCCACCTCTTCATCAAAATGCATTTTTCTTTTAACGATGCGCTTTCTTTTCACTGAAAATACCGGTTCGACATCCATTGCTTCTGCAATTATTTTAGCTTCCGCTGTTGCTTCTTCAAATCCGGTTTCTCTATAAGTTTTGAGATATGAGACTAACCCCTTTAAGTGAACAAGAGCATCAGCAATATCAATATTCTTCAACTGCATCGTCTTACTTACCGCGTTTACGGCGAATAACAAATCATACCAAATAACCAAGCTAAATAAGAACTCAAACCCTTCAATTCCGTGTGTTTCACTTGTAGCAAGAACTTCGGCATCGCTGCGAGCTTTAGGATCATCACAATTTTCTGCCAAGTTGTCTAAAGCATCTCTTATTTTTGGAGCTTGAAACCGAATGGCTCGAACACTTTCAACATGACTTTCCCAACGAGTCTCTGATAATGATTTAGGTGTGAGACCTCCTACCATCTCTTTAAATAATTCCCACCTAGTTGTAGATGATGAAAAAAAAACAGTAGATGTGTTGAACGATCCCAAAGAATGAAATTGCTTTTGTAGATGATTTGGCCATATCACAAAGTGCCAAATTAAGACTATGGCAACCACATGGTGTATAAAATGCTCTTGAATTGATATCAAGCAATCTTTTCTGTACTCCTTTGTGATTTCCTTTCATATTAGATCCATTGTCATAGCCTTGTCCTCTCACATCATCAATATTCAAGTTGAGATCAACTAACGTACCACAAAGCAACTCAAAGAGTCCTTCTCCAGATTTATCAGGAACTTCTAAAAATGTCACAAAAAATTCTTCCACTTTTGCTGAAGCCAAAGAGACATCCACACATCTGATAATAAGACTCATTTGTTCCTTATGACTCGTATCAGGAGTACAATCCAGAATAACCGAAAAATACTTCGCCTCTTGAACTTTCTTGATGATCAACTTTTTGACCTCCGATCCTAGCATAAAAATCAACTCATTCTGAATTTTGTGGCTTAGATAATGATAGTGAATCTCACCTTCTTTAATTCTTCTAATATGCTCCTGCATGACTGCATCAAACTCTCCAAACGTTTCAATGAAACTCAAAAAAATTCCATTATTTTTTTGACCAATCTTCTCATTAGTTCCACGAAAAGCTAAATTCTGTTTTGCAAGATTTTTCACCAATGAAAACAATCTCATCAAAACTTCTCTCCAATGGTTTTTCTCTTTGTTAACTTCTTCTTGGAGACACTTATCAATAGTCTGATTCTTTTGTAACCTCAATTTCCAATTCCATCCATTGACTCATACAAACAATGTGACAATGGCTGATTTCATGTTCACCAAGTCTTCTCGTCAGATTCCTCCAATCATCAAACCCCATCCTTGACAATTGAGTTGCATCTTGTTCCCGACCAAACAACTTACAACAGAAACAATATACTTTATTTGATACTTTTGAATAAAGTAGCCAATTCCTATATTGTTTATCTCCATTTTTCATCTCTCTTTTGTAATGCCAATAAGAAAAGTGTCTCTTAGTAATTGGATGCTTTGGGAAAACATAGTCTTCATGTACTCTTGCCATAGGACCTTTTTCTACCATAGAATCTTTAAAACTTTGATCAATCTTTTGCCAATTTGCAGGATCCCTAATATCCAACGGCAAAGCATTGTCAAACTCTCTAAAAGAAAAACTTTCTGGAATTTTATCCAAATCAACATCATCTTCTTCATCAGACATCTCTTCAGTTTCAACATCATCTTCTTCATACATCTCTTCAGTTTCATCTTTGTCCACATAGTTCATAGTTTCTTCTTCCTTGTTATTGTTATCATTCTCTAAACCAACATGATTCTCATCATAAACTCTATCACAATCATCAATTCTGGAGTTGGATGGTTTTGTTTTCTTAACATACCTCCACATAGAACCAGATAGAGATCTCACGATTTTTTCATCTTTCTTCTTTTTATCCCTTTTTTCCGATCCTGTTTGACATCTTGTTCTTCTTGCTGAACTTGAAATACATCTTGTTCTTTTCTTTTTTTTGAAATCCCTAAAATTTTCATATTAAAATTAACTTTTCATCGATTTCAAAATTGACTATAAACATAAATTATCATCAAACAATTAAATACCTTTCATGATTAGAATAGAGCTATAGACAGAAATCACAGAACTTGTTAATTGCTATGGATGCACGAAAGAAATCTTAACAGAGAGAAGTTAGAGAAGATAAGTTAAAGAGTCATGAGAAGAAGAAGCTAAAACCTAATTTTATAACTACAAAAAAAAAAATTAAAATGGGGGCCCTTATAATCGGGGGCCCAAAGCCCACGATTCATTTAGCTGTCCTCAAGACCGGCACTGATTGTCATACATATAACGTTCTTGCCATTTTCTTTGTTTTCTGCGGCTGCAAAAAAAAGAGGTTAATGATAACCACTGTTTTAGCTGTTGAAGCAGTATTCATAGCTCTTATAGTTACACTTATTTATACCTTACAAAAAACAACCGAGCAACGGACATTGACTGTTGGTATAGTGACTTGTATCCTCAACATCTTTGTTTATGTTTCGCCATTATCTGTTATGGTAAGACTTTCTTAAAATTAATAAATATTATGAACAATCTTTGGAAATTATTAGTTAATCTGAACTAATCGTTTTTTTGTTTTTTCCTTTTCTTTCTTTATTGTTTCGCAATATTTTTACGTGTAACAAAATGAAGAAAACGGTGATCGTTACGAAAAGCTCAGAATGCATGCCTTTCGTTTGGACCATATATGGTCTAGTACCATTAGACCTGTACATTGCTGTAAGTTTGTTTTTTCCCTTTTCAGTTTGAATTGTTGAACTGTTTTCGTAGATAATTTTCATTTCTAAAGAAATAAATGTGCCTTTTAGTACAAATGTTTTTTATATGAACTTGTTCAGGTTCCAAATGGGCTAGGCTGTTTATTTGGACTGCTACAGCTAGGGCTATATGGCCTTTATTACAAATCCTCCACGACTATCATGGCTGAGGCTGACGGCGTTTGATTGTTATTTGTCAAGAGTTGATAATTTAGATTTACTACTAGTATTCAAAATAAGTTGTTACATTGAATATCACTCGTACTTGTATTGTATGTCGGGAAATTGCATTTAAAAACCCAAGTTATCTTATGAAAATTCTGAATTGGCTAGTTGTAAATAGCTATTAAGTTTATGGTCTGACAATTAATAATTGGCTTGAACGCAACATTATGTTAATAAGAGACGTGATCTTCTCTAGATAAATCTTCAACAAATGGAACATCTTTTTGGTTGGAGTTTCCTAAATCTATGCATCGGAAATCATGTACTTGTAAGCAGTGCCGGTCCGGACAAAACGGAGGCCACAAGCGAACCGAAAAAACGGGGGCCTTTGTTTCATATTACAAAACCATAAATCAAATGCATTTTTCTCAAATGATCTTAAACATCAAAAGTATCAAAATGAAACACAAATTCTCCAAAAGAAAACACAGTTTGACATGATAATAAAATCTACCGATTTTGAAAAACTACCCTTCTTGCATTTTTTCCTGCGAAATCATTCATCAAGCTTAGATAGTCAAGTTTTCCAACCATATCTCTCTCAATTGACATTATAGCCAAACCATTCAATCTTTCCTCCGACATTGTCGATCGTAAGTAAGATTTGATCAACTTTAACTTGGAGAAACTCCTTTCGGCCGAAGCGACTGAAACCGGAATCGTTAACATCACTCTATATGCAATCCATGTATTTGGATAACAACCTTCAAACTTTTTCAAATAATCTAACACCTCAATAGCCTTCTTGATCTCTCTTGGTAAACCTACTCTCAAAACTTTGATTTCTAGGAATAGATGATTCCCATCAATATCTGAATGCTCGCCATGTTTAAGACAAGTTTCAAGGTTGATGCATGATGCTTTTAAGCTATCATGAGTTGCTGTCCTGAGTTTTCTCAAATCAAACAAGAATCCAAACATTTTCTCATATTCTTCGAATTGTTCGAACCTTACTTGAAGAGATGTTATAGCTTGATCAACAATTGTGAGAAAAAAATCAATTTTAAAATTCTCTTCCTCACTTAGCTTCACGCCTTCACCATTTTTCTCCACCTCTTCATCAAAATGCATTTTTCTTTTAACGATGCGCTTTCTTTTCACTGAAAATACCGGTTCGACATCCATTGCTTCTGCAATTATTTTAGCTTCCGCTGTTGCTTCTTCAAATCCGGTTTCTCTATAAGTTTTGAGATATGAGACTAACCCCTTTAAGTGAACAAGAGCATCAGCAATATCAATATTCTTCAACTGCATCGTCTTACTTACCGCGTTTACGGCGAATAACAAATCATACCAAATAACCAAGCTAAATAAGAACTCAAACCCTTCAATTCCGTGTGTTTCACTTGTAGCAAGAACTTCGGCATCGCTGCGAGCTTTAGGATCATCACAATTTTCTGCCAAGTTGTCTAAAGCATCTCTTATTTTTGGAGCTTGAAACCGAATGGCTCGAACACTTTCAACATGACTTTCCCAACGAGTCTCTGATAATGATTTAGGTGTGAGACCTCCTACCATCTCTTTAAATAATTCCCACCTAGTTGTAGATGATGAAAAAAAAACAGTAGATGTGTTGAACGATCCCAAAGAATGAAATTGCTTTTGTAGATGATTTGGCCATATCACAAAGTGCCAAATTAAGACTATGGCAACCACATGGTGTATAAAATGCTCTTGAATTGATATCAAGCAATCTTTTCTGTACTCCTTTGTGATTTCCTTTCATATTAGATCCATTGTCATAGCCTTGTCCTCTCACATCATCAATATTCAAGTTGAGATCAACTAACGTACCACAAAGCAACTCAAAGAGTCCTTCTCCAGATTTATCAGGAACTTCTAAAAATGTCACAAAAAATTCTTCCACTTTTGCTGAAGCCAAAGAGACATCCACACATCTGATAATAAGACTCATTTGTTCCTTATGACTCGTATCAGGAGTACAATCCAGAATAACCGAAAAATACTTCGCCTCTTGAACTTTCTTGATGATCAACTTTTTGACCTCCGATCCTAGCATAAAAATCAACTCATTCTGAATTTTGTGGCTTAGATAATGATAGTGAATCTCACCTTCTTTAATTCTTCTAATATGCTCCTGCATGACTGCATCAAACTCTCCAAACGTTTCAATGAAACTCAAAAAAATTCCATTATTTTTTTGACCAATCTTCTCATTAGTTCCACGAAAAGCTAAATTCTGTTTTGCAAGATTTTTCACCAATGAAAACAATCTCATCAAAACTTCTCTCCAATGGTTTTTCTCTTTGTTAACTTCTTCTTGGAGACACTTATCAATAGTCTGATTCTTTTGTAACCTCAATTTCCAATTCCATCCATTGACTCATACAAACAATGTGACAATGGCTGATTTCATGTTCACCAAGTCTTCTCGTCAGATTCCTCCAATCATCAAACCCCATCCTTGACAATTGAGTTGCATCTTGTTCCCGACCAAACAACTTACAACAGAAACAATATACTTTATTTGATACTTTTGAATAAAGTAGCCAATTCCTATATTGTTTATCTCCATTTTTCATCTCTCTTTTGTAATGCCAATAAGAAAAGTGTCTCTTAGTAATTGGATGCTTTGGGAAAACATAGTCTTCATGTACTCTTGCCATAGGACCTTTTTCTACCATAGAATCTTTAAAACTTTGATCAATCTTTTGCCAATTTGCAGGATCCCTAATATCCAACGGCAAAGCATTGTCAAACTCTCTAAAAGAAAAACTTTCTGGAATTTTATCCAAATCAACATCATCTTCTTCATCAGACATCTCTTCAGTTTCAACATCATCTTCTTCATACATCTCTTCAGTTTCATCTTTGTCCACATAGTTCATAGTTTCTTCTTCCTTGTTATTGTTATCATTCTCTAAACCAACATGATTCTCATCATAAACTCTATCACAATCATCAATTCTGGAGTTGGATGGTTTTGTTTTCTTAACATACCTCCACATAGAACCAGATAGAGATCTCACGATTTTTTCATCTTTCTTCTTTTTATCCCTTTTTTCCGATCCTGTTTGACATCTTGTTCTTCTTGCTGAACTTGAAATACATCTTGTTCTTTTCTTTTTTTTGAAATCCCTAAAATTTTCATATTAAAATTAACTTTTCATCGATTTCAAAATTGACTATAAACATAAATTATCATCAAACAATTAAATACCTTTCATGATTAGAATAGAGCTATAGACAGAAATCACAGAACTTGTTAATTGCTATGGATGCACGAAAGAAATCTTAACAGAGAGAAGTTAGAGAAGATAAGTTAAAGAGTCATGAGAAGAAGAAGCTAAAACCTAATTTTATAACTACAAAAAAAAAAATTTAAATGGGGGCCCTTATAATCGGGGGCCCAAAGCCCACGATTCATTTAGCTGTCCTCAAGACCGGCACTGATTGTCATACATATAACGTTCTTGCCATTTTCTTTGTTTTCTGCGGCTGCAAAAAAAAAGAGGTTAATGATAACCACTGTTTTGCTGTTGAAGCAGTATTCATAGCTCTTATAGTTACACTTGTTTATACCTTACAAAAAACAACCGAGCAACGGACATTGACTGTTGGTATAGTGACTTGTATCCTCAACATCTTTGTTTATGTTTCGCCATTATCTGTTATGGTAAGACTTTCTTAAAATTAATAAATATTATGAACAATCTTTGGAAATTATTAGTTAATCTGAACTAATCGTTTTTTTGTTTTTTCCTTTTCTTTCTTTATTGTTTCGCAATATTTTTACGTGTAACAAAATGAAGAAAACGGTGATCGTTACGAAAAGCTCAGAATGCATGCCTTTCGTTTGGACCATATATGGTCTAGTACCATTAGACCTGTACATTGCTGTAAGTTTGTTTTTTCCCTTTTCAGTTTGAATTGTTGAACTGTTTTCGTAGATAATTTTCATTTCTAAAGAAATAAATGTGCCTTTTAGTACAAATGTTTTTTATATGAACTTGTTCAGGTTCCAAATGGGCTAGGCTGTTTATTTGGACTGCTACAGCTAGGGCTATATGGCCTTTATTACAAATCCTCCACGACTATCATGGCTGAGGCTGACGGCGTTTGATTGTTATTTGTCAAGAGTTGATAATTTAGATTTACTACTAGTATTCAAAATAAGTTGTTACATTGAATATCACTCGTACTTGTATTGTATGTCGGGAAATTGCATTTAAAAACCCAAGTTATCTTATGAAAATTCTGAATTGGCTAGTTGTAAATAGCTATTAAGTTTATGGTCTGACAATTAATAATTGGCTTGAACGCAACATTATGTTAATAAGAGACGTGATCTTCTCTAGATAAATCTTCAACAAATGGAACATCTTTTTGGTTGGAGTTTCCTAAATCTATGCATCGGAAATCATGTACTTGTAAGCAGTGCCGGTCCGGACAAAACGGAGGCCACAAGCGAACCGAAAAAACGGGGGCCTTTGTTTCATATTACAAAACCATAAATCAAATGCATTTTTCTCAAATGATCTTAAACATCAAAAGTATCAAAATGAAACACAAATTCTCCAAAAGAAAACACAGTTTGACATGATAATAAAATCTACCGATTTTGAAAAACTACCCTTCTTGCATTTTTTCCTGCGAAATCATTCATCAAGCTTAGATAGTCAAGTTTTCCAACCATATCTCTCTCAATTGACATTATAGCCAAACCATTCAATCTTTCCTCCGACATTGTCGATCGTAAGTAAGATTTGATCAACTTTAACTTGGAGAAACTCCTTTCGGCCGAAGCGACTGAAACCGGAATCGTTAACATCACTCTATATGCAATCCATGTATTTGGATAACAACCTTCAAACTTTTTCAAATAATCTAACACCTCAATAGCCTTCTTGATCTCTCTTGGTAAACCTACTCTCAAAACTTTGATTTCTAGGAATAGATGATTCCCATCAATATCTGAATGCTCGCCATGTTTAAGACAAGTTTCAAGGTTGATGCATGATGCTTTTAAGCTATCATGAGTTGCTGTCCTGAGTTTTCTCAAATCAAACAAGAATCCAAACATTTTCTCATATTCTTCGAATTGTTCGAACCTTACTTGAAGAGATGTTATAGCTTGATCAACAATTGTGAGAAAAAAATCAATTTTAAAATTCTCTTCCTCACTTAGCTTCACGCCTTCACCATTTTTCTCCACCTCTTCATCAAAATGCATTTTTCTTTTAACGATGCGCTTTCTTTTCACTGAAAATACCGGTTCGACATCCATTGCTTCTGCAATTATTTTAGCTTCCGCTGTTGCTTCTTCAAATCCGGTTTCTCTATAAGTTTTGAGATATGAGACTAACCCCTTTAAGTGAACAAGAGCATCAGCAATATCAATATTCTTCAACTGCATCGTCTTACTTACCGCGTTTACGGCGAATAACAAATCATACCAAATAACCAAGCTAAATAAGAACTCAAACCCTTCAATTCCGTGTGTTTCACTTGTAGCAAGAACTTCGGCATCGCTGCGAGCTTTAGGATCATCACAATTTTCTGCCAAGTTGTCTAAAGCATCTCTTATTTTTGGAGCTTGAAACCGAATGGCTCGAACACTTTCAACATGACTTTCCCAACGAGTCTCTGATAATGATTTAGGTGTGAGACCTCCTACCATCTCTTTAAATAATTCCCACCTAGTTGTAGATGATGAAAAAAAAACAGTAGATGTGTTGAACGATCCCAAAGAATGAAATTGCTTTTGTAGATGATTTGGCCATATCACAAAGTGCCAAATTAAGACTATGGCAACCACATGGTGTATAAAATGCTCTTGAATTGATATCAAGCAATCTTTTCTGTACTCCTTTGTGATTTCCTTTCATATTAGATCCATTGTCATAGCCTTGTCCTCTCACATCATCAATATTCAAGTTGAGATCAACTAACGTACCACAAAGCAACTCAAAGAGTCCTTCTCCAGATTTATCAGGAACTTCTAAAAATGTCACAAAAAATTCTTCCACTTTTGCTGAAGCCAAAGAGACATCCACACATCTGATAATAAGACTCATTTGTTCCTTATGACTCGTATCAGGAGTACAATCCAGAATAACCGAAAAATACTTCGCCTCTTGAACTTTCTTGATGATCAACTTTTTGACCTCCGATCCTAGCATAAAAATCAACTCATTCTGAATTTTGTGGCTTAGATAATGATAGTGAATCTCACCTTCTTTAATTCTTCTAATATGCTCCTGCATGACTGCATCAAACTCTCCAAACGTTTCAATGAAACTCAAAAAAATTCCATTATTTTTTTGACCAATCTTCTCATTAGTTCCACGAAAAGCTAAATTCTGTTTTGCAAGATTTTTCACCAATGAAAACAATCTCATCAAAACTTCTCTCCAATGGTTTTTCTCTTTGTTAACTTCTTCTTGGAGACACTTATCAATAGTCTGATTCTTTTGTAACCTCAATTTCCAATTCCATCCATTGACTCATACAAACAATGTGACAATGGCTGATTTCATGTTCACCAAGTCTTCTCGTCAGATTCCTCCAATCATCAAACCCCATCCTTGACAATTGAGTTGCATCTTGTTCCCGACCAAACAACTTACAACAGAAACAATATACTTTATTTGATACTTTTGAATAAAGTAGCCAATTCCTATATTGTTTATCTCCATTTTTCATCTCTCTTTTGTAATGCCAATAAGAAAAGTGTCTCTTAGTAATTGGATGCTTTGGGAAAACATAGTCTTCATGTACTCTTGCCATAGGACCTTTTTCTACCATAGAATCTTTAAAACTTTGATCAATCTTTTGCCAATTTGCAGGATCCCTAATATCCAACGGCAAAGCATTGTCAAACTCTCTAAAAGAAAAACTTTCTGGAATTTTATCCAAATCAACATCATCTTCTTCATCAGACATCTCTTCAGTTTCAACATCATCTTCTTCATACATCTCTTCAGTTTCATCTTTGTCCACATAGTTCATAGTTTCTTCTTCCTTGTTATTGTTATCATTCTCTAAACCAACATGATTCTCATCATAAACTCTATCACAATCATCAATTCTGGAGTTGGATGGTTTTGTTTTCTTAACATACCTCCACATAGAACCAGATAGAGATCTCACGATTTTTTCATCTTTCTTCTTTTTATCCCTTTTTTCCGATCCTGTTTGACATCTTGTTCTTCTTGCTGAACTTGAAATACATCTTGTTCTTTTCTTTTTTTTGAAATCCCTAAAATTTTCATATTAAAATTAACTTTTCATCGATTTCAAAATTGACTATAAACATAAATTATCATCAAACAATTAAATACCTTTCATGATTAGAATAGAGCTATAGACAGAAATCACAGAACTTGTTAATTGCTATGGATGCACGAAAGAAATCTTAACAGAGAGAAGTTAGAGAAGATAAGTTAAAGAGTCATGAGAAGAAGAAGCTAAAACCTAATTTTATAACTACAAAAAAAAAAATTTAAATGGGGGCCCTTATAATCGGGGGCCCAAAGCCCACGATTCATTTAGCTGTCCTCAAGACCGGCACTGATTGTCATACAGATAACGTTCTTGCCATTTTCTTTGTTTTCTGCGGCTGCAAAAAAAAAGAGGTTAATGATAACCACTGTTTTAGCTGTTGAAGCAGTATTCATAGCTCTTATAGTTACACTTATTTATACCTTACAAAAAACAACCGAGCAACGGACATTGACTGTTGGTATAGTGACTTGTATCCTCAACATCTTTGTTTATGTTTCGCCATTATCTGTTATGGTAAGACTTTCTTAAAATTAATAAATATTATGAACAATCTTTGGAAATTATTAGTTAATCTGAACTAATCGTTTTTTTGTTTTTTCCTTTTCTTTCTTTATTGTTTCGCAATATTTTTACGTGTAACAAAATGAAGAAAACGGTGATCGTTACGAAAAGCTCAGAATGCATGCCTTTCGTTTGGACCATATATGGTCTAGTACCATTAGACCTGTACATTGCTGTAAGTTTGTTTTTTCCCTTTTCAGTTTGAATTGTTGAACTGTTTTCGTAGATAATTTTCATTTCTAAAGAAATAAATGTGCCTTTTAGTACAAATGTTTTTTATATGAACTTGTTCAGGTTCCAAATGGGCTAGGCTGTTTATTTGGACTGCTACAGCAAGGGCTATATGGCCTTTATTACAAATCCTCCACGACTATCATGGCTGAGGCTGACGGCGTTTGATTGTTATTTGTCAAGAGTTGATAATTTAGATTTACTACTAGTATTCAAAATAAGTTGTTACATTGAATATCACTCGTACTTGTATTGTATGTCGGGAAATTGCATTTAAAAACCCAAGTTATCTTATGAAAATTCTGAATTGGCTAGTTGTAAATAGCTATTAAGTTTATGGTCTGACAATTAATAATTGGCTTGAACGCAACATTATGTTAATAAGAGACGTGATCTTCTCTAGATAAATCTTCAACAAATGGAACATCTTTTTGGTTGGAGTTTCCTAAATCTATGCATCGGAAATCATGTACTTGTAAGCAGTGCCGGTCCGGACAAAACGGAGGCCACAAGCGAACCGAAAAAACGGGGGCCTTTGTTTCATATTACAAAACCATAAATCAAATGCATTTTTCTCAAATGATCTTAAACATCAAAAGTATCAAAATGAAACACAAATTCTCCAAAAGAAAACACAGTTTGACATGATAATAAAATCTACCGATTTTGAAAAACTACCCTTCTTGCATTTTTTCCTGCGAAATCATTCATCAAGCTTAGATAGTCAAGTTTTCCAACCATATCTCTCTCAATTGACATTATAGCCAAACCATTCAATCTTTCCTCCGACATTGTCGATCGTAAGTAAGATTTGATCAACTTTAACTTGGAGAAACTCCTTTTGGCCGAAGCGACTGAAACCGGAATCGTTAACATCACTCTATATGCAATCCATGTATTTGGATAACAACCTTCAAACTTTTTCAAATAATCTAACACCTCAATAGCCTTCTTGATCTCTCTTGGTAAACCTACTCTCAAAACTTTGATTTCTAGGAATAGATGATTCCCATCAATATCTGAATGCTCGCCATGTTTAAGACAAGTTTCAAGGTTGATGCATGATGCTTTTAAGCTATCATGAGTTGCTGTCCTGAGTTTTCTCAAATCAAACAAGAATCCAAACATTTTCTCATATTCTTCGAATTGTTCGAACCTTACTTGAAGAGATGTTATAGCTTGATCAACAATTGTGAGAAAAAAATCAATTTTAAAATTCTCTTCCTCACTTAGCTTCACGCCTTCACCATTTTTCTCCACCTCTTCATCAAAATGCATTTTTCTTTTAACGATGCGCTTTCTTTTCACTGAAAATACCGGTTCGACATCCATTGCTTCTGCAATTATTTTAGCTTCCGCTGTTGCTTCTTCAAATCCGGTTTCTCTATAAGTTTTGAGATATGAGACTAACCCCTTTAAGTGAACAAGAGCATCAGCAATATCAATATTCTTCAACTGCATCGTCTTACTTACCGCGTTTACGGCGAATAACAAATCATACCAAATAACCAAGCTAAATAAGAACTCAAACCCTTCAATTCCGTGTGTTTCACTTGTAGCAAGAACTTCGGCATCGCTGCGAGCTTTAGGATCATCACAATTTTCTGCCAAGTTGTCTAAAGCATCTCTTATTTTTGGAGCTTGAAACCGAATGGCTCGAACACTTTCAACATGACTTTCCCAACGAGTCTCTGATAATGATTTAGGTGTGAGACCTCCTACCATCTCTTTAAATAATTCCCACCTAGTTGTAGATGATGAAAAAAAAACAGTAGATGTGTTGAACGATCCCAAAGAATGAAATTGCTTTTGTAGATGATTTGGCCATATCACAAAGTGCCAAATTAAGACTATGGCAACCACATGGTGTATAAAATGCTCTTGAATTGATATCAAGCAATCTTTTCTGTACTCCTTTGTGATTTCCTTTCATATTAGATCCATTGTCATAGCCTTGTCCTCTCACATCATCAATATTCAAGTTGAGATCAACTAACGTACCACAAAGCAACTCAAAGAGTCCTTCTCCAGATTTATCAGGAACTTCTAAAAATGTCACAAAAAATTCTTCCACTTTTGCTGAAGCCAAAGAGACATCCACACATCTGATAATAAGACTCATTTGTTCCTTATGACTCGTATCAGGAGTACAATCCAGAATAACCGAAAAATACTTCGCCTCTTGAACTTTCTTGATGATCAACTTTTTGACCTCCGATCCTAGCATAAAAATCAACTCATTCTGAATTTTGTGGCTTAGATAATGATAGTGAATCTCACCTTCTTTAATTCTTCTAATATGCTCCTGCATGACTGCATCAAACTCTCCAAACGTTTCAATGAAACTCAAAAAAATTCCATTATTTTTTTGACCAATCTTCTCATTAGTTCCACGAAAAGCTAAATTCTGTTTTGCAAGATTTTTCACCAATGAAAACAATCTCATCAAAACTTCTCTCCAATGGTTTTTCTCTTTGTTAACTTCTTCTTGGAGACACTTATCAATAGTCTGATTCTTTTGTAACCTCAATTTCCAATTCCATCCATTGACTCATACAAACAATGTGACAATGGCTGATTTCATGTTCACCAAGTCTTCTCGTCAGATTCCTCCAATCATCAAACCCCATCCTTGACAATTGAGTTGCATCTTGTTCCCGACCAAACAACTTACAACAGAAACAATATACTTTATTTGATACTTTTGAATAAAGTAGCCAATTCCTATATTGTTTATCTCCATTTTTCATCTCTCTTTTGTAATGCCAATAAGAAAAGTGTCTCTTAGTAATTGGATGCTTTGGGAAAACATAGTCTTCATGTACTCTTGCCATAGGACCTTTTTCTACCATAGAATCTTTAAAACTTTGATCAATCTTTTGCCAATTTGCAGGATCCCTAATATCCAACGGCAAAGCATTGTCAAACTCTCTAAAAGAAAAACTTTCTGGAATTTTATCCAAATCAACATCATCTTCTTCATCAGACATCTCTTCAGTTTCAACATCATCTTCTTCATACATCTCTTCAGTTTCATCTTTGTCCACATAGTTCATAGTTTCTTCTTCCTTGTTATTGTTATCATTCTCTAAACCAACATGATTCTCATCATAAACTCTATCACAATCATCAATTCTGGAGTTGGATGGTTTTGTTTTCTTAACATACCTCCACATAGAACCAGATAGAGATCTCACGATTTTTTCATCTTTCTTCTTTTTATCCCTTTTTTCCGATCCTGTTTGACATCTTGTTCTTCTTGCTGAACTTGAAATACATCTTGTTCTTTTCTTTTTTTTGAAATCCCTAAAATTTTCATATTAAAATTAACTTTTCATCGATTTCAAAATTGACTATAAACATAAATTATCATCAAACAATTAAATACCTTTCATGATTAGAATAGAGCTATAGACAGAAATCACAGAACTTGTTAATTGCTATGGATGCACGAAAGAAATCTTAACAGAGAGAAGTTAGAGAAGATAAGTTAAAGAGTCGTGAGAAGAAGAAGCTAAAACCTAATTTTATAACTACAAAAAAAAAAAAAAAATGGGGGCCCTTATAATCGGGGGCCCAAAGCCCACGATTCATTTAGCTGTCCTCAAGACCGGCACTGCTTGTAAGTGTTATACCAAGTACATGAAACTTATTGGATTCTGCAGTAAACAGTCATTAGGGTGACTACAAAAGAGTATTTCAAGTCTACAAGAACTCATTATATCACCATTGGATAACCCAGTGTCGGCCCTAGCCTATAGGTTGCCTAAACCTAGCAAAATTATGGCCAACAACTTAAAGCTGTTAACATAAATTAAAAAAAAAACGTGAGTAAAAGTCTACTCTACATTTAGAACTCAAGACCATTTACTCATTAAAATTATTCACTACATTGTCATTTACATTTACTTGGTGCCCTTATATTACTTATACAAATTTTGGCGTCTAAAGCACAAGTTTTACCAGTTTTAGCCAAAAGCCGACCGATTACCCAATTCTTCTAACAAACAACAAAATAAGAAAACAAAGCTTAATTCACTGCAACAAAACCAGTAACAGTCTGAAAATTCTTTTTTTGATAGAATAACTATTTGTGATCCAGATGCACAAACACAAACATAGAAGGCATTATGATTTAAATGCATTAACAAAACAACAAATTCACTTCTCAACAAATGTTATTATTATGGTATCAACAAAGCTAGTATCAACAAAATAAAAGGCCAAAAACACTCTGCCTATTTTTTTACGACGAAAGATGTGATAATCTTTAAAACTGCAAGGATCATACCAAACATTTCTTTACAAGTCTCCAACAACACCTTCAACTCGCAAAAAATTTCGAGTACACAGTTTTCTATGTAAAGTTATAATATTTAGCCATCGTTTAGCCAAAAAGCTTGGAACTTTAAGAAGAATTGGATTTTTTAATCTTACGTTTTTTTTACTTCAGTCGCAACTTCATCCGACAGCAATAACCTCGAATCGCAAACTATGAAATGAAATTTTGATAAAAGATCAAAAGAGAAGAGTACCTGGAAAGTCGAAGTTAGAGTTTTGCAAGTTAGATTCCATTCGGATTCGTCTTCAGTCTTTGGAGTTTTTACGACTATGTCTTCAAGAATGCGGCATGTGATTGAGATCTTTTGCTAGTTACTACAAATTTTTTGACGGTTCAATAACAGTACAAAGATGATAGTATAATTAGAACCAATACAAATAGTGATTCGAGATAGTATATAATACAATAAAAGAGTGATTCTTTTTTTTTTGTAAAGTTGTTTTACTGATTGATTATACAAGAGATAATATAAATTATAATGCAGTTGTAATGTACTATATAAACCATTCAAAGTCATAGGTTATGATTTGTATCACTACAAAACCATTGAGCAAAATTGTATAATTTCCTAAAATACTACACTTTGAAGTTATGTTTCCAAACATACCACAATTTTTCAAAAGTTTCAAAACACAAAAAAATAACTTTCAAAGATTCGTAATTTATATTTTTGGGTTTAAGTTAACTATCGTAAAATTACAATATTGTTTTAGGGGTATGTAGTTTGGAGTTTAGAATTTAGTTTTGAATATCGAAAGTCAAATTTTATTTTTGTGGTACGTATTTTTTAAACTTTGAATAAGTAGTAGAAACAACTGAAAAATTATATTATGTTTAGAAACCAAACTTTGAAATGTAGTATTTCTAGAATCGACCAACAAAATTTGTTAAAGATTTAACAATTGAATAATATGTTTGTAGAGATTGATAATGAACTGACTTACTTTATTGATGATACTTGACCGGTTAAGAAACGACACGATGTGTAAAAGGAAAACAACAGGATGTGCAAACCTGGAAACAAAACATTTACGAGAGAGAAGGATCATCGTCTTCTTCGTTTGATCGCTACAGAGAAAGAGAAAGAGCGAAAAAATGGGATCTGTTATATCAACTGTGTTTGGAGGTGGTGAAGATGCATCAGCTTCGAGTGAATCCGAACCTAGTCGAGTCTTAACGTTTACTTCTTCGGCTCGATGGCAACTTCATTTCAACGAAGTTAAGGAAACTTCGAAACTGGTATGTGATTCGATCCGATTCATCGATTCAATTAGGGTTTTGTTTTCCAATGGAATTGATTGATTTGTGGTTTTTGAAGATGGTGATTGACTTCTCTGCTTCTTGGTGTGGACCTTGTAAGATGATTATGCCTGCAATTCGTGATATGGCTGTAAAATTCAGTGATGTTGATTTCGTCAAATTAGATGTTGATGAACTTCCTGTAAGTATCAAGATCACTCATCACTGTGATTGATCCATAGATTACTGTTTTTAAGCCTTAGATTTGAGTGTTGTGGTTCTTGAATTTTGTTGTGAAGAAGAAGAAGAAGAAGTTAGATAGCTATATGGTACAACTTCAGACGAATCGAATTCGGATATACGATTTCAGGTTTTCGGTGTTTATAGTATCCCTCATTACTCTGATAATCTGATTGATCAATAGTCGTGACTGTGTTATCGAATTTCGTGAGTAGGAAGTTAGATTTTGGTATGGTACATATGCAGATCATTTGTATCACTCACTACTTCACTGTGTTTTTGTCTGATATGGAGTTGAATTTCGTATGTTAGATTTTGGTATGGTACACCTGCAGATCTTTAGAGGTCGAAATGGGTTCAACGACATGCTTTTGTTTCGACATTTAGGGAATTTGTATTGAGAAACGAATTTAACGTAGTGTAATGATGAATGTTTTCAGGATGTTGCGAAAGAATTCAATGTGACGGGAATGCCAACTTTTGTGTTGATGAAAAGAGGTAAAGAAGTTGAAAGGATCGTTGGAGCTAACAAAGATGAACTCGAGAGGAAAGTAAGCAAACACAGGGCTTAGTGAGCATTATTAATGAACATCATCTTCACCTATAGCCATGTGTAAAACCCAATAATAATAAATGGTATGTTGTGGGGTGGGTTTTGTACTATACTCTTGTTGATTCTGCTATGTCTTCGAGACTGTAAGACCTTCTGTGTGATACTTTGATTGATTTAAAATGGTTTCTTGAAATGTTTAGACTCTACTTCAGTATGGTTCAGATCGAACAAAATGAACTTCCTCGTCTCATTGTTTTCTGATGTTTATAATACAAATGGGTAAAAGAACAGTTTGGATCGCAAGAACAGAAAACTCAGAGATCAGGAAGAAGAGGAGCTTCCTCGTGTTCTGTTGCCACGCCATCTTCACCTTCATGTTGTTGTATCCCATCATTGTTGTGCTCTGTGACCCTGGTTTCAAGTAGGTCACGGCCATGAAGGGTCCTTAGTGCGTGTGCCCATCTAAGTTGATGCGCGTCTCTCTTGAAACTCCTTTCCCTTCCAATGTATTGAATGAACAACTTCAAGGGATCAAGTGGAATGTAGAAGATCAAGTTGTACAGCCAAATCACACCAGCCCAGCGCCATCCAATTCCTTGCATGGAAGCAAAACCCCAGTTCGCATATACAGCGATCAACGTTGTAATCTGTTCACAGAAACATCATGAACTTTACTTCATTGATGCAAAAGGAAGAAAAAAAAAGTATTGTTGGTTTCGTTTTCTCTTGCTTACCAACTGAGCAACAACAAAAGCCGTCATGAGGAATGTCCCCGGACGTGCAGCATAAGACCAACCACGGGTTCTTGTTACAAAGATTAGTGCCTGACTGCTAATGCTGACTTGCAGGTACAGTGCAGAGGCAAGCATCCTAAGGTCCTTTACATCCTTTTTCTGAAGACTTGTCACTTTAAATGTTCTCTGAAATGTGAAGCTCTCAACATTACTATAAAGAAGATGATGATAGGTTTCTTTGCGCTAAACATGGGATATACTTACAGGAAAGAAGTCGGTTTTGTAAGCAGCCCAGAAGAAAATGACGGTCATCATCGCCAATTATCCTCCTACAATAATCCCGGTTCTGAATATCTCAGCCATATTCCACCTATCTGGTTGAGGAGATGGTTTCACTCGATCCTTTGATATTGTCATGATGGTACCTGCAATCGCCAATCACCGACTAGAGTCAGACTCTTTAGTAGACATGGAACAGACTTATTGTGACAAGGTTTTAGTGAAAAGACAGACCGTAGTTGAAGATCGCTATGATTAAGACCATGAATGGTGGGAAGTCGAATTCCCAAATGATGGTAATCAGAAAAAAAGCAAGCTGCCACATGAGAATCAATGGAGAAGAAAGATTTGTTGACAGTCAGAACTATGTATGATAACTTCATTACAACCGAAAAATGAACAGGTAAGTACCACTATGCGAACTGTGATGGAGACAGCGTATGTCTGCAAGAAAATAAAGGACAGATTCATGAATTTGAGTTCAGAATTATGGATTTGTTTGCATTATGAAGTAGGGACTTACTGTGCAGTTCTTCATCCTCTGGTAAATAGCTCTACTTGTGAGGATAACACTAATGATACCACTGAGACCAGGTTTTGTGAGAAAAATATCAGAAGCTTTACGTGCTGCATCAGTCGCATCAGCAACAGCTATGCCTATATCCGCTTTCTTGAGAGCTGGAACATCGTCTACTCCATCACCGGTCATCCCACATATGTGTTTCCTAATTTGCAAATGGTCCAGAATCTCACATCTATGCTCTGTGAAATTCCCCGAAGAACAGCTTTTGGTCAGACTCAGAACAACAAGGCTACAAATGATGAAATCTCAAACGGAAGGTACCTGGGAAAACACTAGTAAAACCATCAGCATCTTCGAATAAATCGAAATATTTATAGTTTCCTAATACAGCTGATGGGTACATGTTTTTGCCAAGCCCAAGACGGTGTCCTGTTTCCTTCCCTATGGCCAAATGATCACCTACATACACATTTGTGCTTACATCAGATTCAGAGGAACATAACAAAACTCAATCAAGGTACATTACCTGTGATCATCTTCACATTTACACCCAAATCTAGTGCCCTTCTTATTGTTTCAGCACTGTCATGTCTAGGAGAGTCAAGTAATGGTATGATGCCAATAAATTGCCAAGGATCTCCGGGACTCTCTTTCGTTCCCTCGGGAACTTCCTGTTTTCTTTTTCAGTTAGAACATTAAGGACATGGACAATGTTCTTGAAGCTATACTGAATGGTGGTTTTGTTACCTGGTATGCTACTGCGATTGACCGTAGGCCTTGTTCTGCATACTTATCAATCACGCAATGAACTCTGTGTTCGATCTCAGATTTATTGTGCACAAGATTCAGAATCTGACAAGCAGCAAAATCACAGTATTCTTGTAAGTGCTATGCTCAAAACATTGATGGATGGATTCTTTCTCCTATACCTGCTCTGGAGCACCTTTGCTGACCCGGTGCATTTTACCCTCATTGTCGATATACGTTAGCGCTGTTCGTCTATCTTTTCGATTGAATGGAAGGAAATGAATTTCTTGAATCCCAGCCCGTGCCTGAAAAGAACCGAATGAATGTTTAGCCGACACTTTTCGTGTTGAAGACAAAAGAGGAAAAACTTATGATCTTAGACTTACTTCTTTGGGATCTTTTAACATTCCATTTATAGCTGCATCAATTGCATCTTGGTCTTCAACTCGAGATGCTCGAGCTGCCATTAGAACAACAACATCTCGGTCCACACTTTCGGCGTAGACCTGAGGGAAACAGCCATGATCTATTTAGAACTCTGCATGAAGCAAAAACGTTGTGAGCAAGAAAAGATGATATACTTCAATGAGGTTTCTGTCTACTGAAAGCTTATTCAATGTCAAGGTCCCGGTTCTATCGATTAAGAGAATATCCATTCCAGCCATTTCTTCAAGTGCAGTAAATGTGTTGGTGATGACTCCCTGAAAAAAAGAAGAAGAATAGCCATTCTTATAATACCAGTTTATCGACTAGTAGCAGCAGTTTATGTCAAAACTTAAACAAACCTGTTGAGATAACTGGTGACACCCGCTTGCCATTATGACAAAGAAAAGAGTAGGCATTGCAACTGGAATCTCTCCTATTAGCAGAGCCAACAGATTATCTATTATAGCACGATACGCACGCTGTTGAATAGACATGATGATTATCTCCACCCAGATTCCAATAAAAATGAACCATATCCAGAATTCTGCAATGGCGACCAATGCCTGAAAGTGAAATGGGCAGAACAGTTTTATGTGGCTGCTACAAGATAAAGTTAGAGATTATTCCAAAGTCTGTCTTGTTTACCTTTTCTAAGCAACCAACTTTTTGATTTGACAAGTCCACGAGACGAGGAGCATTGCTAAATAAACAGTGAACATAGTTGAGTTTTATGTGGCAATAACCACAGCATCAATTTCTCCTTGTTTGCAGGTAGAACCATAGTTGAGTTTATCACCAGAAATTTTGGTTATGGGGAGACTCTCTCCTGTTAAAGCAGACTGGAAAAATGATATGATCAAAAACCGATATTAGTACAAAAAACCATGTTTTGGTTATAAGCACAGTACCTGATCAATTTTCAAAGGGTCTCCTTGGAGCAAACGACAATCTGCTGGTATTTTATCTCCAGCCTTTATACGAATGACATCTCCTGGAACCAGAATCGATGCATCCTCCTTGAACCATTCACCATCTCTACGAACCTGAGCCATTACAAAAATGTAAGTGTGCACTCCAAACAATCCTCATCAAATTTACAGCAAGGTCTCTGGATCAATACCATAGTTTTGGGCGCTAAATGCGCCATTAGAGCATCTTTAGCAATACCAGCTTTCTTCTGCTCCATGAAACCGATTGTTGAATTGATGAGAAGCAAGACAATGATCCCAACAAAGTCTTGCCAGTCTGTTGGCTTTCCCTGATAGTGACTAATCTCAAAACCTTTTTCTAATCATCAAGATACTGAAAATCGACAAATGGACGAAGAAAACTTACTCCTCCATTGGCAAGTACAAGGGCCATGATTGCTGTAGCTACCATAGCCAATGAACAAAGAGTACACATGAATACAAAGAACTTGAAAATCTTGCTCACCTGCATTATTTACTCCATTACTAATCATTATCATCTGAAGATATAATGAAAGTGAAAAACACAATTTTAATAGGACCTTTTCATGATTCGGAAACTTGTTGTGTCCAAAGAGTTATAGACGTTCTTCAGCAGCGATTTTGGACAATCCATTAGTATCGCAACGAAGTGTCTCAAAGACCTTATCCATGTGATCCATTTCCTGGAAAACATCAACATAACATATTTTTTTTGTTAGGAAGAAAGACTTATGATTTTGTTTGATCATGTTCAAGTTTCATTACCAAATCCACAGGTTCTTCCATCTCAAACATTTTCTTAGGATCAATATCAAAGCTTTGTAAAAACCAAAAGTGAGCAAGATAGATGAAGTAAACAATCTTAAATTTACGTACTTTAAAAACTCTATAAAATAATAATGTTGGGACCACCAAAATTTATTACTTTATAAAGTTATTATTTTACAAAATAATGCTTAAAATAAATATTAAAAATAATTAATTGATAATTTCACAGTAAAATACAATTTAACTACTAATAACATAATTTATTAAATATAAATAGTTAAAAACAATAAAAAGTTAATTAATTCTCTATTAAAGTTAAAAATATAATATATTTTGAAACAATTTGTTTATTATAAAACATCACTTACTATGAAAAGAAAAAAAAATATAACAGTTACTATTTTATGATATTAATGAGACCATATATTTGTATAAATTTTTTGCAAAAATTATGATCTTATCATTTTATCGATTTGTGTTATAAAATTCATCTATCTCCAACCTATTTAGGATAAGTTTCAAATTTATTCCAAAATTAATTTCAAAAATCTAAAAGAAAACAAAAAAGTTTATGGACAGTTTCCAAAGATTTAGAAAACTTAACCAATTTACGAGTTGAATTATAAGAGTTGTTTTCACAAATCAAAACTCTTAGTAATTGTTTTATTTAATTTGAGGCTCTTAGTAAATCTTAAGGCTTCGTAGACGTTTGAGAAACAAGTTTGATTTGTAAAATTGAGAGAATGTTCTATCTAGTTTGGTCCAAAAAGATACATGAATCAACTAAAACCTCATATCTTAAAACCAAATTCAAATTGCAACCACAGTCCATATGTATAACCAACACACAATTTTCAGTTAGTTTATGTAGTTATTCAAATCAAGTGAACAAAAATTGGGTTTCACAACATGAAGGATTTCAATATGGAATGATCCAAGCTAAACCCTCAAAAAGGAGAGTCTATGTATTAGCACAAACATATACTAATTTCCAAGGCAGGAGACAGTTTATCTAACAATGGAGAACTATGAACACAACAATGGTATTGGTAAACAAAACAAAAAAAGGTGGATTTGTTCAGTAGTCAAATTAGTTTGAGAAAACAATAATTATGTTCCTGCATAGATCATAATACAAAAAATTGAAACATTACAGTATTTGTCTTTTAAGAACACTATAATCCTATTACTTTTCTCTCTGTAGAACTCATGTTACTTGCTAATTTGCCAATGTGTGTGCCTGCGATATATCCACCTGACCAAGCATTCTGCATAAAACTTGCATGGATTAATAATATACAACTTTTGTCATTTTGATTGCGTCTTATAATTCATGATTTTAGGGTACAAATGTGTATATTCACCTGGAAATTGAAGCCTCCTGTAACTCCATCTACATTTAGTACCTGAAGACATAAATGTAAGAAACTATATGATGCTACATGTACTGGTATATGTGTATGTGTGTGACTAACTAATGTTATAAACATTTGTAGAAATGTTTACCTCTCCTGCAAAGAAAAGATTTGGAACCAACTTGCTCTCCATTGTTTTCAAAGAAACCTTGAAATAGCAAGAGACATAAAATCAGATTAAGTAAAAACTGAAAGATTGGATTGGTTTATGTGTTTTAGATATCCAAACCTCGGATAAAGGAACTCCTCCTGCTGTCACAAACTCATCTTTGTATTGACCCTTTTAGCAACATAACAATTCGCAATGTCATCATCATTATCACCTTGAGTAGTATATGATAAGATCTGATATGTTTCATGTTGTACCTTTCCAGTGACTTGAAATGTACAATGTTTAAGCAGATCGGAAATAGAGCTCAATGAGCTATTTGACAATGAAGCCCACAAGGTGTCTTTTGAAGAACCGTCGCGGTCTAGAATGTATTTCCAAAATCTATTGACAAGACTGAACTGAGGAGGAAAAGAATTGGATACCTTGTGCTTCTGCAATAAACAATGCTCCAGCTACTAAAACTATAGACAAGAAACAAAGCGAACACAAAAGAGTAAAAAGTATGAAATGTAGTTACTGAAAACTGCAGCTTGTGTTGTTTGAGTACAGATTTAGCAGTTTCGATGTTGATATCCGGTATGAAGTCTACAATAAGGTCCCCTGCAGCCAAATCATATCAACCTTAACAAGAATATTTTTAACTTCCTCCAGTTAACAGCAACAAAAAATATCTCTTTGAAGATGGAAGATTTCAACCTTTGTACTCTGATGTGAAGAGATGGCGTGCTCCCCATGCAGAGAGACGGAGAATAACCGGTCCACTAAGTCCCCAATGTGTCACAAGCATTGGACCAATCTTGAAAAAAAAACACGTAGCTTTGAACATATCCGCATGATAAAGAATGTTTAACAAATGAGGAATAGCAAAGGGAAGAGAATGCAAAACCTGCGAGAGGTTTGACAAATCCGGGCGTGTATTTTCTAATTTTAGCTTCGCTTGGACTTTAGAGAAACTAATCTGAGCAAGGGAATTAGTCAAAGTCATATATGAAGCTCATAAAAGGTTTTTTCGTGCTAGGGGATTTTAGTAATATATGGAGAATTTACCCCTGCTAACTCAATCAGCAATGGATCATTGATCTTAAAAGTGAATAAGCTCGGTACTGGATCAACAATGGAATGGCCAAATTGAGTTGCTAAAGAGTAACCCTGTAACATAATTAAACAAATCTTAGGAAAACACTACAACCATTATTATAAAACAACTTTGAAAATTCATGTTCTTTAAATGGGAGATATATAACCTGTTGGCTACCACCAGTAGCAATCAAAAGATACGAAGCTTCGATAGATTCAGACGTATCAGCACTTCGCTTGCCAACTTTAATAACGAACTTTCCATTGGCATTAGTAGAAGCGGTTAACACAGACTTTCCCCTCTCAAGCCTAACTGGTTCAGGACATTGAGTGGATATATTAATGAAGAGACGCAACAATTAAGAAGAATGGATATTTCAAGAGATGTGTTATAATACCTCCCCTAACATTCGCTTCATTTAAGAGACAATCAATAACATAAGATGAATTATCGCTCACGGGGAATACTCTTCCATCATCTTCAACCTGTTAAGCGAAAATGCGGACTAAGACAAACATCGCTAGAAAATTAATTGGATGTAAAGTCATAACCTTTAGTGGCACTCCATGGTCAGAAAACCATGACATGGTATCCGCAGGTCCATGTGTGTAGAAAAATGAACCTTTAAGCTCTCTATTACCACGAGGATAATTCTCCGCCAATCTCTACATACATAATTTAGTTACTAAGTCAACAAAAGCTCAAATCAAGCAAAAACAGGCTCTGCCTATACAACACTCACAACAGTGTCATTCCAATGCTCTGCCAATCTCTACATGCACATTTGATATTAAGTAAACAAAAACACAAATCAAGTTAAACACAAATCCACTTCCCAAAAGACTAAAGACAAAACTAGAAGAAAGCTTCATGATTCTGCAATTTCTAGAGATAAAGTTTAAAGCTTTCAATATGAACAACACTCACATTAGTATCAGTGCAATGCCCATTAGTCACATTACATCGACCACCACCAGAAATCTTCACCTGCAAATTGCAAAACAGAAAAAACTCAAACTTTCTCACCAATTGAGTTATATAGTTAATGGAAATGAAGAATCAAGAAACAAACCTTAGAAAGAAATCTGCCTTTTTCAATAACCAAAACTCTCAAATCAGGAGCAAGAGTTTTAGCTCTAATAGCTCCATAAACACCAGCTGCTCCACCACCAACAACAACTAAAACCTCATTCTCATCTTTCTTCTCAACCTTTTCAAGAACCCAACAAATTTCAGACAAAGAAACGAAATTGCTAATAACAACTACTTAAAAACGAAAACTGACCTTGTCTGATAATAAACTGTTTATAACAGAAGCAGTGAAGATTCTCCTTGTCCTATTTGTTCTACATAACAAAGCTTTTACAGGAACCCATAAAGGATTTGCTAAATTCAAGTTCATTACGTACTCAAATCGTTAAACCCTTCAGTTCTCAGTGATCAACGGTGATGAATGATGATGATGATAAAGATCTCAAACGACGTCGTTATTTCCTTATGCGACGTCGCTTTTTAAATGAGAGCAAAATATTGGAAAATTAATAGTTAGCTTTTTTTTTTTTTTACTTGGTGTGAAAATAATTAGATATCTATATATATAAAAAGAACTTTTCTCTTTTCTCCTTAAGACACCTCATCATCCACCTCATTACCACATCATATCTTTACAATAATTTTCATAATTTTAAATTTAATACACATATTAATTATTTTGGTATAAACATTATGAGAAGAATATGAAAAGTTATCTTTCATATCCTAAATTGGTTATTAACATGCTAACACTAATATGAAAAGTTATTATTCATATTCTAAATTAAACAAAAACAATAAAAACTTATGTGAAAGTAATTTTTTTTAAAACAAATTAAAATAATATATATTGGAATTATCATAAAAACTAAAATATAACAACTAAGCAATTAAGTTGATCTAGAATTAAACCCATAAAGAAAATATAAGTTCGTAAATTTAACATCTAATAAAAAAAATAAGAAAAAAAATAAAAGAATAATTGCAATTATACATAACTAAAATGGAAAAAAAAAAGAATAAGAAAAATTATTTTTTAATATAAGGCCTCTTTAACTCAAATATGCCACTAATATTCACAGCCCATAAATTTACATACAGCCTTCTTAATATTCACAACCCATCGCAGCATGAATGCCCAACATACCTCTAGGTTTCTTCTTCTCTTCAGTAGTCACAGAACAACCGTTGAAACTAAAGCGACGCTTAATACCTCCATTAATGACCACATCCACGATTCCATCTCCCTTGCCCTTCCTGTAACGCCTTCGTAATTCCTGCAACCCACTCTCCCAATCATTATCGTTGTTTACTTACTACAATTCACACAACCACCTTCAAGCTCTATTATATATAGATGCATAAATACAAGCTTAGAGTCTAATTCACCTACTTCTCTCTCATTCTCTTTTCATACTCACTCTTTCACATTTACCAAAAATGACTGCCTCATGCATCATTTTCTCCTCCCCTATGTCAAGACGCCCTCTCGAACGTGTCCTCGCTAGGCAGCTTGGCTTTTGGGATGCATGTAACATGAAGAAAGGAGGGGAGCTCATGAGCATTAATATGCTCCTCATCGACGACAAGGTATTCTCTTCCCACCAGAAGCCTCCACGATTTTTAATTCACTTCCACTATTTGCGTTTAGACATGGCTTTCTTGATCTTCATAGATAGAATTATCCACACGCTTGATTCACACATGATAGCTTTTGTATTCTAAGAAATCCATCAGCCCTAGCATGTTTCATTTCCCTTCTCCACTGGTGAATTGATTTCAAAGTCTTTTTCACTTTATAAAATCGAGTTTTACAAATCTATAACATTAGTCCCCATTCCTTTATTTCAGGAGATGACGATGCAAGGTTCAATCCCTGTACAAGTCCTAACAATGCTTAAATCAATGTTGCATGAAGGATCCATCTATATTATCAGCGGATTCGAGGTCAGAAGGAGCAACAACCGTTTCAAGCTCACTGATTTCCACCTCTCAATCCGGTTCACATCAACCACGTCTTTAGTCCTTAAATACCGAAACAACTATTTAGGTTCCATTTTACCATCTCCGAAACCAATCATATATTGTGTGGAGCTGGTGGTGAACGACGAGAGCAACATTTTGGCTTTCGTTGCTTTTGACAAAAACAATGAGAAACTCCCTTGAATGCATGCTGCCCATCTAGCAACTAAAATGGCATGCACAAAACCAATACGAACCACGAGAATCACTATCATTTTCACGAACAAAAAATCCAACTACGCTATTCTCACGAAGCATGGAGACACATAACAACTCTCGATCTTGAAATTGACAATGGTAGGAGAAGAATAAACAAACCCCTAAATCTCAAGAGGTGGTCGATTACAACTATTTCACTGTACTTAGTTTTTTTTTCATGCTACAATGGCGCACTTGCCTTTTTTTCAAAACAATTTTTGTCTTTTACTCTGTAGGACTTTTATCGCTCTCTCTACCTTCATCATGCTCAAGTTTGGGCCTAACATTAATTAAGTTTGGTAACATTATTTTATATCAATTCAGAGAATCCGAGTACATTGTGTATTTACAAAATTAGCTTTGTTTAAGAGGACGAACTTAACTTTCCTATTTTTATGATATACAAGAGCATTTATATTAAAAAAATAAGCATAATCAAAATATTAAGAAAGTAAGAGTATAAAACAAAATCTAGAAATTAAAATATGTGAAACAAACCCGCGCGAAGCGCGGGCCAACCACTAGTATTGATGTAAAGTTATTTCTTAGATTTTGAACAACATTTACACTTTCTTCTTCTTACCATTTTTTGAACAAAATAATTAGATATATTGACATTGATAAATTTATAAAAAGTTAAAATTAGATGCAAGCAATCAATCTAGGTTGCATGAAAACTCCATCCAAAGAACGTTTCCTGTTTCGGAATCGGAAACGCGTGTGTTTCCTAAAAAGATTGATTTGGAAACGCATTGGAAACGCGACTCTTCATTTTGGAAACCCGATTTTTGATTTTGTGAAAATAAAATAAGTAAATATTTTAAAAATATATAGATCTATTTATTATTTAATAAATTTAAAAACATATTATGAAACACTCATATTATTTTTCTTCTATAATCATTTATTATGATAACCTAAAATGAAGATGATAATCTAAGGGGGTGCTTGGCAAGAGTCTTTTAAGGCTTTTAAAAAATTAAAATATTTAAAAGACTGTTTTTTTCCAAGCATGATTTAAATGCTTTATTAATGTTAAAGTCTTAAAAGCTTGTCTTTTATTTTTTCCTCTTGTTTTTGTCTTTTATCTTAAAGCCACCGAAAGCAAGCTTTAACTATTACAAAATGATTTATCTATTATTTTCTCTTTTTCCAAAATTATCAAAATACTCTTTGTGGATTTATATATAATTTATAACTAAAATATTCTGATTGATTAATTACTGGAGGCGCTTGGTAATGACTTAAATTTAGACTTTTACTGTAGGCTTTTGGCTGTAAAATTTTTGGCTGTTAATGCTGTAACTTTAGGCTGTAGAGATTTTGACTGTAAATAAAAGACTGTTTGGTAATATAGAATCTTTAATTGTTATTTTAATAAATACTTTTACACTTATTAATAAAAACTTATAAATAAAGATTTTAAAAAGGTTTTAAATTACCTTACGGGAAAATGATGGAGATGCCATGCATTTCTGTAATAGCACAAGTTTTAAATCAAATACAATTTGAATCTACACAACATGAAATGACCATGCATAAAAAAAATGAAAATTATAGTACAATACTTGTTGGATTTACAAGTAGAAAAGAAACATTACGTTGTTGTATTTATAACATATAGGGATCTTCTAACAATAGTATTTGAATATTTTGAGGTTTTTGACTTTGAATTTTTCTTAGTTTTTGTAGAATCTATAAATAGCATTTTACTTTCCCCAAAACTAGTTCAATTACAAACAAAATGCTGATAATTTTTTTATTCATTTTGCAAAAATTGTTATTTTTATTCATGTTGCAATACATTGATATTTTCATTCATTTGACAAAAATTTATTTTTATTCAGTTTGCAAAAAGTTGTAGTTTTCATTCAATTTTATAAACTTTTGATATTTTTTTCATTTATATAAAAATGGATCTCAAAAGAATAGAAAAAAAGAGATAGTAATTAATCAATCAAAACATTTTTATTTTAAATTATATATAAATCTATAAAGAGCTTTTGATAATTTTGGGAAAATAGAAAAATAATAAATAAACTCATTTGCAATTGTTAAACCTTGGTTATGGAGGCTTTAAAAAAAATGAGTATAACAAGAACAAAAAGTTAAAGACAAGCTTTTAAGTCTTAAAAATTAATAAAGCCCTTAAATCATGTTTGGCAAAAAACATGCTTTAAAAGTTGTTAAAATTTTAAAGTCTTAAAAGACTGTTGCCAAGTAGCCCCACTATCTCTTTTTCTATTATTTTGAGATCTATTTTTATATAAATAAATAAAATATCAAAAGTTTACAAAAGTGAACGAAAATAACAACTTTTTACAAAATGAATAAAAATAATAAAATTTTGTCAAATGAATGAAAATATCAAGGTTTTGCAACATGAATAAAATTAACAAAATTTCCGAAAATGAATAAAAAAATTATCACCATTTTGTTTGTGATTGAACTAGTTTTGGGGAAAATAAAATGCTATTTATAGGTTCTACACAACCAAGAAAAATTCAAAGTCAAAACCCTCAAACTATTCAAATACTATTGTTGAAGCTGATTGGAGTTGGAAGTATTTAAAATATCGTTTAGATTATTTGAAATGTCAATAATACATTTATTAGAAAGATTCAGAAGCTCTAGAATTCCATGCAAATGTTTTTCAATTTGCTCCACTTCTTGATGAAACTTTTGGTTAATAAACCAAAACATGAAATAATATAATAAATGAAATTTTTTATTTTAGATATTTTTTTTCTTGGTTTATGTTATCATTTATATTTTTCACAAAAATATTATTTATATGTATTTATTAATAAGTAAAAATGTATTTATTAAACTAACAGTCAAAGATTTTACAGATTATATTACCAAACAATCTTTTATTACAAAAATATTATTTATATGTATTTATTAATAAGTAAAAATGTATTTATTAAACTAACAGTCAAAGATTTTACAGATTATATTACCAAACAATCTTTTATTAGCAGTCAAAATCTCTACAGCCTAAAGTTACAACATTAACAGCCAAAATCTCTACAGCCAAAAGCCTAAAGCAAAAGTCTAAATTTAAGTCATTACCAAGCGCCCCCTAAATATTTGAATTTGAATGTTATTTGTTTAATTTTTAATTAAGCTATTCAATATTTATGTATTGGATTTTTTATATTTCAAATACTTTATAATATGGTTTGATATTTAATAATTTTTGTATCATGATAATATTATATATAGACGTTTCCAAAACGTACCCGTTTCCTTTTTTTTTTTTAAAACTCGTTTTCGCATTTACTAACATTTCGTTTTCGGGTACCCGTTTCCGATTCCATGCAACATAGCAATCAATAAACGAGTTTGCATGCTCATGGAACATTTCTTCTTCTTACCATTTTCGTTTATCCCCATCTGATCCATCAACATCCGTATTATCAATACTCATCATTAGGGGTTTCTACACTCTAGTTGTTTCGTTATCATATTGTAACTTCGGTAAATGATTTTTCTAATCAAGATAAGAAATGATTCTCTCTAAGTATTGTACCACTGCATTTTGATATTGGTATGAATTTTGATGTAAATTAATGTAGTTTCTCTATTGTGTGCAAGGCAAAGACTATCTTTAACAATCTCTAGTTCCTCAAACAACTTAGTGTCCATCACTAAGGTGTTCGAGAAACGACAACACCAAAAAATGTCATTGCCTTACACAAAATAAAAATATGCACTAATTTTACATCAAAAGGCACATCAAGACCAAAACGCACTGGTTCAGTACTAGAGAGACGACTCAATCATTGTTTATCCTGATAAAAAAAAAATCCATCGAAAGTATAACTAAATGACGAAACAACTTGAATGTGGAAACTCTTAATGGTAACAACTAGAATGTGGAAACTCTTAATGGTGAGTATTGACAGTGAAGATACTAATAAGTCAGATGAAGTCATGAAGATAATCAAATGGTGAGAAGAGAAGAAAAGTGTTTCACAGACGTGCAACTCATTTATTACTTGTTTGCATCTCATAGCAACACATTATTTGGTAATGTGCAAACTAACTAAAATACAACTCCCTCCGTTGCATATTACTTGTTATTCTAGCTTTACTTTCTTTGTTTCATATTACTTGTTATTTTGTATTTTCAATGCAGATAATTACTTGTAACAAGTGTGTTAAAAACCAAAAAATGGATTTATTACCTTTAAAAAAATGCAAACCTCGGATAAGGGACTCATCATTCTCTCACAAACTCATCTGTGTAACATAACAAAACACAATGTTGTCTTCATTGCCATCTAAAATCTCCACTGACGATTACGTTGATATCAACAAATTCAAGATCGGAACTTTGTTTTCAAAACTGTAGAGATGCCTTACACCCCATGCAAAGAGGCCGAGAGAATAATTGGTCCATTAAGTCCCCAATGTGTCACAAGCATTGGACCAACCTTGAAAGAATTGATTTTGAACTTATCCTTGTGATAAAGTGTTAAACATATTAAGAACAACAAGGGAAAAAGAATTGCACCTATGAGACGTTTGAATCGACCATCACCGGAAATCTTCACCTGTGAATTGCGAAACAATTAAACAAAATGAACAAAAAGACTCAAATTTTCTCAGCAATTGAGTTATTGTTAATTGAAAAGAAGAAAGAAATTGATAACCCTAGAAAGAAATCTCCCTATTTCAATAACCAAAACTCTCAAATCAGGAGCAAGAGTTTTAGCCCTAGTTGTTCCATAAACTCCAGCTGCTCCACCACTAACAACAACCAAAACCTCATTCTCATCTTTCTTCACCATTTCAAAAACCCAACAAATTTCAGACAAAAAACAAAGAATGGTGTCAAACTATTTAAACATAGTCTAACTTTGTTAAAAGAAGTTAATATCTCTGTTAAAAGGGATGAGACAGCATGATACGTCCAGTAGCCGAAACATAAACTATAAGTAAACAACATCGACTAAATATGTTCTTCTTCCTTGAGGGTTTTGGCTCTCTGTCATCGATCATTCTCACTTTAAAGCTTTATTAGGGGTTTTACATGACTTCCTCACCGAATCAAATATATCGTCGTCGAGTTCATGCTAGTTGATAGTTGTGTTTTATTGTTTGATATTGTTCTAATTTTGCCTATCGGTGTAGGAAAAAAAAACATATTTAATCGGTGTTGTTTTAGTTAATGATTCAGCTAAGGACGCATTATGTTGTCTCAACCGTTTTATCATCAACAAATTAAAGATCAAACCTTTGTATTCAGAACCGAAGAGATGTCTTGCACCCCATGGAGAGAGCTGGAAATAACTGGTCCATCAAGTCCCCAATGTATCACAAGCATTGGACCAACCTTGAAAGAATTGATTTTAAACTTATCGTTTTGATAAAGAGTTAAACAAATTAGGAACAGCAAGGGAAAGAGAATTGCACCTATGAGAGGTTTGACAAATTTTGGGCGTGAATTTTCTAATTCCGTTTTGGCTTGGACTTTGGAGAAACTAATCTGAACAAGAAAAATAAACCATGTCAAATATAAAGCTCGTAAATTAGGAAATTTGGTTTTAAGGTAAAACTACCCTTGCTAAAAACAACCAGCACCAGATCATTGATCTTAAACGTGAATAGACTCGGTACATGATCAACAATGGAATGACCAAATTGAGTGGTTAAAGAGTGACCTTATAACATAATTAAGAACATATGAGAACCATTATTAATTACAAAACAATTTTGAAAATCAAAATTCATTTTCTTCATAGTAATTTCGTTATTAATTTAATAAAAGCTCAAATTAAGCGAAACATAAATACATTTCATAATTTTCAGGCATACACTTCGAAACTTTCTGTCTATACAACACTCACAACATTGTCATTCCTATGCTCTGCCAATCTCTACATGCATATTTGATACGAAAATCAAGCTTAACCTAATATGCTACATGATTTTTCAATTTTTAGGCATAATTTAAAGTTTCTTATGTGAAAATATACACTCACAAGTCACAATCGTATCGGTGCAAATGCCCATTTGTCACAGTACATCCACACCACCGGAAATCTTCACCTTCGAATTATAACAAATGAACAAAGAAAGTTTATTATTCTGGCCAATTGAGTTATAGTTAACGAAAAGAAGAAACAAACCTTAGCAAGAAATCTTCCATTTTCAATTACCAAAACTCTCAAATGAGGTGAAAGAGTTTTAGCTCTAATTGTTCCATAAACTCCAGCCGCCTTTAAATCAGGTGAGAGTGTTTATCCCTAATTGCTCCATATATATATGCTCAAGTGCAAGAGTTGTAGCCCTAATTTCCTTTGGTTAGGATAAGATTTGTGTGTTGGAAAAAAAATTATACATAAAAGGAAAATAATCTTTTGACCAAACAAAGAAAGAAATAAATCCTATATAATGTTATACATATATATTATAGATTTAAATAATTAAGAAGTTATATATTATAAATTAAAATAATCGTTTAATTTAAATTAAATTATAACTCAAACTCCGTGTGCTCGATGGTATGTTTTTTACATATTCAAATAAAAATTGATTTATAGTTATGTTTCTCGAAACGGGTTCTTGAGTTTTTGTCAAATTCATCAGTCCCCCTGGCGTTGTGGGTTAGCTTAAAGGTTTGACCTTCACATAATGAATAAAGATAATATTTTCGTATTCTTTGAGTTAGTTGCATAATAAGTTATTATCTTGATGCTTCATTTATAGTTTAAGGTCATATTCATAGAACAAGTGGCTCATTTTTGTATAAGTCTGTCAAATTAATCCTATGGCCTTGTGGGTTAGATGAAATATTTGGGCTTCAAGTGTGAATGAGAACATTATTTTTCGTATTTAACCAATATTTAGGTTTGTTATAATCTTTAATGGTTCATATCCTTGTGGGGTAGATGAAAGATTTGAGCTTTAAGTAGTGAATGAGAACATTATTTTTGTATTTAACCAATCTTTAGGTTTGTTATAATCTTTGATGATTCATATCCTTGTTGGGTAGATGATAGATTTGAGCTTTAAGTAGTGAATGAAAAAATCGTTCTCATAGTTAAATAATCTATGAGTTGGTTATAAATTATAATATTCATGAGGCTTCACATATTCTCCTCATAAAAATAGTTCACTTTTCAGGTGTTCACTTGGTACATATCAAGTTGCAAACAAATACACAAATCAAGTTAAACCGATATGCTTCCCACAAGATGACAAAACTAATAAGAAAGCTTCATTTTTTGTTTACACATAAACTTGTCACAAGAAAGCTTCACGATTTTGGGATAAAGTTTAAAGCTTTCTATGTGAACAACACTAACATTAGTATCAGTGCAATGCCCATTAGTCACATTACAACGACCACCACCAGAAATCTTCACCTGCAAATTGCAAAACAAAATTAAACGAAAAAAACTTCAACTTTCTCACCAATTGAGTTATAATGGAAGAATCAAGAAACAAACCTTAGAAAGAAATCTCCCTTTTTCAATAACCAAAGCTCTAAAATCAGGAGCAAGAGTTTTAGTCCTAATTGTTCCATAAACTCCAGCTGCTCCACCACTAACAACAACTAAAACCTCATTCTCATCTTTCTTCACCATTTCAAAAACCCAACAAGTTTCAGACAAAAAAACAAAGAATGGTGTCAAACTATTTAAACATAGTCTAACTTTGTTAAAAGAAGTTAATATCTCTGTTAAAAGGGACGAGACAGCATGATACGTCCAGTAGCCGAAACATAAACTATAAGTAAACAACATCGACTAAATATGTTCTTCTTCCTTGAGGGTTTTGGCTCTCTATCATCGATCATTCTCACTTTAAAGCTTTATTAGGGGTTTTACATGACTTCCTCATCGAATCAAATATATCGTCGTCGAGTTCATGCTAGTTGATAGTTGTGTTTTATTGTTCGATATTGTTCTAATTTTGCCTATCGGTGTAGGAAAAAAAAACATATTTAATCGGTGTTGTTTTAGTTAATGATTCAGCTAAGGACGCATTATGTTGTCTCAACCGTTTTATCATCAACAAATTAAAGATCAAACCTTTGTATTCAGAACCGAAGAGATGTCTTGCACCCCATGGAGAGAGCTGGAAATAACTGGTCCATCAAGTCCCCAATGTATCACAAGCATTGGACCAACCTTGAAAGAATTGATTTTAAACTTATCGTTTTGATAAAGAGTTAAACAAATTAGGAACAGCAAGGGAAAGAGAATTGCACCTATGAGAGGTTTGACAAATTTTGGGCGTGAATTTTCTAATTCCGTTTTGGCTTGGACTTTGGAGAAACTAATCTGAACAAGAAAAATAAACCATGTCAAATATAAAGCTCGTAAATTAGGAAATTTGGTTTTAAGGTAAAACTACCCTTGCTAAAAACAACCAGCACCAGATCATTGATCTTAAACGTGAATAGACTCGGTACATGATCAACAATGGAATGACCAAATTGAGTGGTTAAAGAGTGACCTTATAACATAATTAAGAACATATGAGAACCATTATTAATTACAAAACAATTTTGAAAATCAAAATTCATTTTCTTCATAGTAATTTCGTTATTAATTTAATAAAAGCTCAATACATTTCATAATTTTCAGGCATACACTTCGAAACTTTCTGTCTATACAACACTCACAACATTGTCATTCCTATGCTCTGCCAATCTCTACATGCATATTTGATACGAAAATCAAGCTTAACCTAATATGCTACATGATTTTTCAATTTTTAGGCATAATTTAAAGTTTCTTATGTGAAAATATACACTCACAAGTCACAATCGTATCGGTGCAAATGCCCATTTGTCACAGTACATCCACACCACCAGAAATCTTCACCTTCGAATTATAACAAATGAACAAAGAAAGTTTATTATTCTGGCCAATTGAGTTATAGTTAACGAAAAGAAGAAACAAACCTTAGCAAGAAATCTTCCATTTTCAATTACCAAAACTCTCAAATGAGGTGAAAGAGTTTTAGCTCTAATTGTTCCATAAACTCCAGCCGCCTTTAAATCAGGTGAGAGTGTTTATCCCTAATTGCTCCATATATATATGCTCAAGTGCAAGAGTTGTAGCCCTAATTTCCTTTGGTTAGGATAAGATTTGTGTGTTGGAAAAAAAATTATACATAAAAGGAAAATAATCTTTTGACCAAACAAAGAAAGAAATAAATCCTATATAATGTTATACATATATATTATAGATTTAAATAATTAAGAAGTTATATATTATAAATTAAAATAATCGTTTAATTTAAATTAAATTATAACTCAAACTCCGTGTGCTCGATGGTATGTTTTTTACATATTCAAATAAAAATTGATTTATAGTTATGTTTCTCGAAACGGGTTCTTGAGTTTTTGTCAAATTCATCAGTCCCCCTGGCGTTGTGGGTTAGCTTAAAGGTTTGACCTTCACATAATGAATAAAGATAATATTTTCGTATTCTTTGAGTTAGTTGCATAATAAGTTATTATCTTGATGCTTCATTTATAGTTTAAGGTCATATTCATAGAACAAGTGGCTCATTTTTGTATAAGTCTGTCAAATTAATCCTATGGCCTTGTGGGTTAGATGAAATATTTGGGCTTCAAGTGTGAATGAGAACATTATTTTTCGTATTTAACCAATATTTAGGTTTGTTATAATCTTTAATGGTTCATATCCTTGTGGGGTAGATGAAAGATTTGAGCTTTAAGTAGTGAATGAGAACATTATTTTTGTATTTAACCAATCTTTAGGTTTGTTATAATCTTTGATGATTCATATCCTTGTTGGGTAGATGATAGATTTGAGCTTTAAGTAGTGAATGAAAAAATCGTTCTCATAGTTAAATAATCTATGAGTTGGTTATAAATTATAATATTCATGAGGCTTCACATATTCTCCTCATAAAAATAGTTCACTTTTCAGGTGTTCACTTGGTACATATCAAGTTGCAAACAAATACACAAATCAAGTTAAACCGATATGCTTCCCACAAGATGACAAAACTAATAAGAAAGCTTCATTTTTTGTTTACACATAAACTTGTCACAAGAAAGCTTCACGATTTTGGGATAAAGTTTAAAGCTTTCTATGTGAACAACACTAACATTAGTATCAGTGCAATGCCCATTAGTCACATTACAACGACCACCACCAGAAATCTTCACCTGCAAATTGCAAAACAAAATTAAACGAAAAAAACTTCAACTTTCTCACCAATTGAGTTATAATGGAAGAATCAAAAAACAAACCTTAGAAAGAAATCTCCCTTTTTCAATAACCAAAGCTCTAAAATCAGGAGCAAGAGTTTTAGTCCTAATTGTTCCATAAACTCCAGCTGCTCCACCACTAACAACAACTAAAACCTCATTCTCATCTTTCTTCACCATTTCAAAAACCCAACAAGTTTCAGACAAAAAAACAAAGAATGGTGTCAAACTATTTAAACATAGTCTAACTTTGTTAAAAGAAGTTAATATCTCTGTTAAAAGGGACGAGACAGCATGATACGTCCAGTAGCCGAAACATAAACTATAAGTAAACAACATCGACTAAATATGTTCTTCTTCCTTGAGGGTTTTGGCTCTCTATCATCGATCATTCTCACTTTAAAGCTTTATTAGGGGTTTTACATGACTTCCTCATCGAATCAAATATATCGTCGTCGAGTTCATGCTAGTTGATAGTTGTGTTTTATTGTTCTATATTGTTCTAATTTTGCCTATCGGTGTAGGAAAAAAAAACATATTTAATCGGTGTTGTTTTAGTTAATGATTCAGCTAAGGACGCATTATGTTGTCTCAACCGTTTTATCATCAACAAATTAAAGATCAAACCTTTGTATTCAGAACCGAAGAGATGTCTTGCACCCCATGGAGAGAGCTGGAAATAACTGGTCCATCAAGTCCCCAATGTATCACAAGCATTGGACCAACCTTGAAAGAATTGATTTTAAACTTATCGTTTTGATAAAGAGTTAAACAAATTAGGAACAGCAAGGGAAAGAGAATTGCACCTATGAGAGGTTTGACAAATTTTGGGCGTGAATTTTCTAATTCCGTTTTGGCTTGGACTTTGGAGAAACTAATCTGAACAAGAAAAATAAACCATGTCAAATATAAAGCTCATCAATTAGGAAATTTGGTTTTAAGGTAAAACTACCCTTGCTAATAACAACCAGCACCAGATCATTGATCTTAAACGTGAATAGACTCGGTACATGATCAACAATGGAATGACCAAATTGAGTGGTTAAAGAGTGACCTTATAACATAATTAAGAACATATGAGAACCATTATTAATTACAAAACAATTTTGAAAATCAAAATTCATTTTCTTCATAGTAATTTCGTTATTAATTTAATAAAAGCTCAAATTAAGCGAAACATAAATACATTTCATAATTTTCAGGCATACACTTCGAAACTTTCTGTCTATACAACACTCACAACATTGTCATTCCTATGCTCTGCCAATCTCTACATGCATATTTGATACGAAAATCAAGCTTAACCTAATATGCTACATGATTTTTCAATTTTTAGGCATAATTTAAAGTTTCTTATGTGAAAATATACACTCACAAGTCACAATCGTATCGGTGCAAATGCCCATTTGTCACAGTACATCCACACCACCGGAAATCTTCACCTTCGAATTATAACAAATGAACAAAGAAAGTTTATTATTCTGGCCAATTGAGTTATAGTTAACGAAAAGAAGAAACAAACCTTAGCAAGAAATCTTCCATTTTCAATTACCAAAACTCTCAAATGAGGTGAAAGAGTTTTAGCTCTAATTGTTCCATAAACTCCAGCCGCCTTTAAATCAGGTGAGAGTGTTTATCCCTAATTGCTCCATATATATATGCTCAAGTGCAAGAGTTGTAGCCCTAATTTCCTTTGGTTAGGATAAGATTTGTGTGTTGGAAAAAAAATTATACATAAAAGGAAAATAATCTTTTGACCAAACAAAGAAAGAAATAAATCCTATATAATGTTATACATATATATTATAGATTTAAATAATTAAGAAGTTATATATTATAAATTAAAATAATCGTTTAATTTAAATTAAATTATAACTCAAACTCCGTGTGCTCGATGGTATGTTTTTTACATATTCAAATAAAAATTGATTTATAGTTATGTTTCTCGAAACGGGTTCTTGAGTTTTTGTCAAATTCATCAGTCCCCCTGGCGTTGTGGGTTAGCTTAAAGGTTTGACCTTCACATAATGAATAAAGATAATATTTTCGTATTCTTTGAGTTAGTTGCATAATAAGTTATTATCTTGATGCTTCATTTATAGTTTAAGGTCATATTCATAGAACAAGTGGCTCATTTTTGTATAAGTCTGTCAAATTAATCCTATGGCCTTGTGGGTTAGATGAAATATTTGGGCTTCAAGTGTGAATGAGAACATTATTTTTCGTATTTAACCAATATTTAGGTTTGTTATAATCTTTAATGGTTCATATCCTTGTGGGGTAGATGAAAGATTTGAGCTTTAAGTAGTGAATGAGAACATTATTTTTGTATTTAACCAATCTTTAGGTTTGTTATAATCTTTGATGATTCATATCCTTGTTGGGTAGATGATAGATTTGAGCTTTAAGTAGTGAATGAAAAAATCGTTCTCATAGTTAAATAATCTATGAGTTGGTTATAAATTATAATATTCATGAGGCTTCACATATTCTCCTCATAAAAATAGTTCACTTTTCAGGTGTTCACTTGGTACATATCAAGTTGCAAACAAATACACAAATCAAGTTAAACCGATATGCTTCCCACAAGATGACAAAACTAATAAGAAAGCTTCATTTTTTGTTTACACATAAACTTGTCACAAGAAAGCTTCACGATTTTGGGATAAAGTTTAAAGCTTTCTATGTGAACAACACTAACATTAGTATCAGTGCAATGCCCATTAGTCACATTACAACGACCACCACCAGAAATCTTCACCTGCAAATTGCAAAACAAAATTAAACGAAAAAAACTTCAACTTTCTCACCAATTGAGTTATAATGGAAGAATCAAGAAACAAACCTTAGAAAGAAATCTCCCTTTTTCAATAACCAAAGCTCTAAAATTAGGAGCAAGAGTTTTAGTCCTAATTGTTCCATAAACTCCAGCTGCTCCACCACTAACAACAACTAAAACCTCATTCTCATCTTTCTTCACCATTTCAAAAACCCAACAAGTTTCAGACAAAAAAACAAAGAATGGTGTCAAACTATTTAAACATAGTCTAACTTTGTTAAAAGAAGTTAATATCTCTGTTAAAAGGGATGAGACAGCATGATACGTCCAGTAGCCGAAACATAAACTATAAGTAAACAACATCGACTAAATATGTTCTTCTTCCTTGAGGGTTTTGGCTCTCTATCATCGATCATTCTCACTTTAAAGCTTTATTAGGGGTTTTACATGACTTCCTCATCGAATCAAATATATCGTCGTCGAGTTCATGCTAGTTGATAGTTGTGTTTTATTGGTCGATATTGTTCTAATTTTGCCTATCGGTGTAGGAAAAAAAAACATATTTAATCGGTGTTGTTTTAGTTAATGATTCAGCTAAGGACGCATTATGTTGTCTCAACCGTTTTATCATCAACAAATTAAAGATCAAACCTTTGTATTCAGAACCGAAGAGATGTCTTGCACCCCATGGAGAGAGCTGGAAATAACTGGTCCATCAAGTCCCCAATGTATCACAAGCATTGGACCAACCTTGAAAGAATTGATTTTAAACTTATCGTTTTGATAAAGAGTTAAACAAATTAGGAACAGCAAGGGAAATAGAATTGCACCTATGAGAGGTTTGAAAAATTTTGGGCGTGAATTTTCTAATTCCGTTTTGGCTTGGACTTTGGAGAAACTAATCTGAACAAGAAAAATAAACCATGTCAAATATAAAGCTCGTAAATTAGGAAATTTGGTTTTAAGGTAAAACTACCCTTGCTAAAAACAACCAGCACCAGATCATTGATCTTAAACGTGAATAGACTCGGTACATGATCAACAATGGAATGACCAAATTGAGTGGTTAAAGAGTGACCTTATAACATAATTAAGAACATATGAGAACCATTATTAATTACAAAACAATTTTGAAAATCAAAATTCATTTTCTTCATAGTAATTTCGTTATTAATTTAATAAAAGCTCAAATTAAGCGAAACATAAATACATTTCATAATTTTCAGGCATACACTTCGAAACTTTCTGTCTATACAACACTCACAACATTGTCATTCCTATGCTCTGCCAATCTCTACATGCATATTTGATACGAAAATCAAGCTTAACCTAATATGCTACATGATTTTTCAATTTTTAGGCATAATTTAAAGTTTCTTATGTGAAAATATACACTCACAAGTCACAATCGTATCGGTGCAAATGCCCATTTGTCACAGTACATCCACACCACCGGAAATCTTCACCTTCGAATTATAACAAATGAACAAAGAAAGTTTATTATTCTGGCCAATTGAGTTATAGTTAACGAAAAGAAGAAACAAACCTTAGCAAGAAATCTTCCATTTTCAATTACCAAAACTCTCAAATGAGGTGAAAGAGTTTTAGCTCTAATTGTTCCATAAACTCCAGCCGCCTTTAAATCAGGTGAGAGTGTTTATCCCTAATTGCTCCATATATATATGCTCAAGTGCAAGAGTTGTAGCCCTAATTTCCTTTGGTTAGGATAAGATTTGTGTGTTGGAAAAAAAATTATACATAAAAGGAAAATAATCTTTTGACCAAACAAAGAAAGAAATAAATCCTATATAATGTTATACATATATATTATAGATTTAAATAATTAAGAAGTTATATATTATAAATTAAAATAATCGTTTAATTTAAATTAAATTATAACTCAAACTCCGTGTGCTCGATGGTATGTTTTTTACATATTCAAATAAAAATTGATTTATAGTTATGTTTCTCGAAACGGGTTCTTGAGTTTTTGTCAAATTCATCAGTCCCCCTGGCGTTGTGGGTTAGCTTAAAGGTTTGACCTTCACATAATGAATAAAGATAATATTTTCGTATTCTTTGAGTTAGTTGCATAATAAGTTATTATCTTGATGCTTAATTTATAGTTTAAGGTCATATTCATAGAACAAGTGGCTCATTTTTGTATAAGTCTGTCAAATTAATCCTATGGCCTTGTGGGTTAGATGAAATATTTGGGCTTCAAGTGTGAATGAGAACATTATTTTTCGTATTTAACCAATATTTAGGTTTGTTATAATCTTTAATGGTTCATATCCTTGTGGGGTAGATGAAAGATTTGAGCTTTAAGTAGTGAATGAGAACATTATTTTTGTATTTAACCAATCTTTAGGTTTGTTATAATCTTTGATGATTCATATCCTTGTTGGGTAGATGATAGATTTGAGCTTTAAGTAGTGAATGAAAAAATCGTTCTCATAGTTAAATAATCTATGAGTTGGTTATAAATTATAATATTCATGAGGCTTCACATATTCTCCTCATAAAAATAGTTCACTTTTCAGGTGTTCACTTGGTACATATCAAGTTGCAAACAAATACACAAATCAAGTTAAACCGATATGCTTCCCACAAGATGACAAAACTAATAAGAAAGCTTCATTTTTTGTTTACACATAAACTTGTCACAAGAAAGCTTCACGATTTTGGGATAAAGTTTAAAGCTTTCTATGTGAACAACACTAACATTAGTATCAGTGCAATGCCCATTAGTCACATTACAACGACCACCACCAGAAATCTTCACCTGCAAATTGCAAAACAAAATTAAACGAAAAAAACTTCAACTTTCTCACCAATTGAGTTATAATGGAAGAATCAAGAAACAAACCTTAGAAAGAAATCTCCCTTTTTCAATAACCAAAGCTCTAAAATCAGGAGCAAGAGTTTTAGTCCTAATTGTTCCATAAACTCCAGCTGCTCCACCACTAACAACAACTAAAACCTCATTCTCATCTTTCTTCACCATTTCAAAAACCCAACAAGTTTCAGACAAAAAAACAAAGAATGGTGTCAAACTATTTAAACATAGTCTAACTTTGTTAAAAGAAGTTAATATCTCTGTTAAAAGGGACGAGACAGCATGATACGTCCAGTAGCCGAAACATAAACTATAAGTAAACAACATCGACTAAATATGTTCTTCTTCCTTGAGGGTTTTGGCTCTCTATCATCGATCATTCTCACTTTAAAGCTTTATTAGGGGTTTTACATGACTTCCTCATCGAATCAAATATATCGTCGTCGAGTTCATGCTAGTTGATAGTTGTGTTTTATTGTTCTATATTGTTCTAATTTTGCCTATCGGTGTAGGAAAAAAAAACATATTTAATCGGTGTTGTTTTAGTTAATGATTCAGCTAAGGACGCATTATGTTGTCTCAACCGTTTTATCATCAACAAATTAAAGATCAAACCTTTGTATTCAGAACCGAAGAGATGTCTTGCACCCCATGGAGAGAGCTGGAAATAACTGGTCCATCAAGTCCCCAATGTATCACAAGCATTGGACCAACCTTGAAAGAATTGATTTTAAACTTATCGTTTTGATAAAGAGTTAAACAAATTAGGAACAGCAAGGGAAAGAGAATTGCACCTATGAGAGGTTTGACAAATTTTGGGCGTGAATTTTCTAATTCCGTTTTGGCTTGGACTTTGGAGAAACTAATCTGAACAAGAAAAATAAACCATGTCAAATATAAAGCTCATCAATTAGGAAATTTGGTTTTAAGGTAAAACTACCCTTGCTAAAAACAACCAGCACCAGATCATTGATCTTAAACGTGAATAGACTCGGTACATGATCAACAATGGAATGACCAAATTGAGTGGTTAAAGAGTGACCTTATAACATAATTAAGAACATATGAGAACCATTATTAATTACAAAACAATTTTGAAAATCAAAATTCATTTTCTTCATAGTAATTTCGTTATTAATTTAATAAAAGCTCAAATTAAGCGAAACATAAATACATTTCATAATTTTCAGGCATACACTTCGAAACTTTCTGTCTATACAACACTCACAACATTGTCATTCCTATGCTCTGCCAATCTCTACATGCATATTTGATACGAAAATCAAGCTTAACCTAATATGCTACATGATTTTTCAATTTTTAGGCATAATTTAAAGTTTCTTATGTGAAAATATACACTCACAAGTCACAATCGTATCGGTGCAAATGCCCATTTGTCACAGTACATCCACACCACCGGAAATCTTCACCTTCGAATTATAACAAATGAACAAAGAAAGTTTATTATTCTGGCCAATTGAGTTATAGTTAACGAAAAGAAGAAACAAACCTTAGCAAGAAATCTTCCATTTTCAATTACCAAAACTCTCAAATGAGGTGAAAGAGTTTTAGCTCTAATTGTTCCATAAACTCCAGCCGCCTTTAAATCAGGTGAGAGTGTTTATCCCTAATTGCTCCATATATATATGCTCAAGTGCAAGAGTTGTAGCCCTAATTTCCTTTGGTTAGGATAAGATTTGTGTGTTGGAAAAAAAATTATACATAAAAGGAAAATAATCTTTTGACCAAACAAAGAAAGAAATAAATCCTATATAATGTTATACATATATATTATAGATTTAAATAATTAAGAAGTTATATATTATAAATTAAAATAATCGTTTAATTTAAATTAAATTATAACTCAAACTCCGTGTGCTCGATGGTATGTTTTTTACATATTCAAATAAAAATTGATTTATAGTTATGTTTCTCGAAACGGGTTCTTGAGTTTTTGTCAAATTCATCAGTCCCCCTGGCGTTGTGGGTTAGCTTAAAGGTTTGACCTTCACATAATGAATAAAGATAATATTTTCGTATTCTTTGAGTTAGTTGCATAATAAGTTATTATCTTGATGCTTAATTTATAGTTTAAGGTCATATTCATAGAACAAGTGGCTCATTTTTGTATAAGTCTGTCAAATTAATCCTATGGCCTTGTGGGTTAGATGAAATATTTGGGCTTCAAGTGTGAATGAGAACATTATTTTTCGTATTTAACCAATATTTAGGTTTGTTATAATCTTTAATGGTTCATATCCTTGTGGGGTAGATGAAAGATTTGAGCTTTAAGTAGTGAATGAGAACATTATTTTTGTATTTAACCAATCTTTAGGTTTGTTATAATCTTTGATGATTCATATCCTTGTTGGGTAGATGATAGATTTGAGCTTTAAGTAGTGAATGAAAAAATCGTTCTCATAGTTAAATAATCTATGAGTTGGTTATAAATTATAATATTCATGAGGCTTCACATATTCTCCTCATAAAAATAGTTCACTTTTCAGGTGTTCACTTGGTACATATCAAGTTGCAAACAAATACACAAATCAAGTTAAACCGATATGCTTCCCACAAGATGACAAAACTAATAAGAAAGCTTCATTTTTTGTTTACACATAAACTTGTCACAAGAAAGCTTCACGATTTTGGGATAAAGTTTAAAGCTTTCTATGTGAACAACACTAACATTAGTATCAGTGCAATGCCCATTAGTCACATTACAACGACCACCACCAGAAATCTTCACCTGCAAATTGCAAAACAAAATTAAACGAAAAAAACTTCAACTTTCTCACCAATTGAGTTATAATGGAAGAATCAAGAAACAAACCTTAGAAAGAAATCTCCCTTTTTCAATAACCAAAGCTCTAAAATCAGGAGCAAGAGTTTTAGTCCTAATTGTTCCATAAACTCCAGCTGCTCCACCACTAACAACAACTAAAACCTCATTCTCATCTTTCTTCACCATTTCAAAAACCCAACAAGTTTTAGACAAAAAAACAAAGAATGGTGTCAAACTATTTAAACATAGTCTAACTTTGTTAAAAGAAGTTAATATCTCTGTTAAAAGGGACGAGACAGCATGATACGTCCAGTAGCCGAAACATAAACTATAAGTAAACAACATCGACTAAATATGTTCTTCTTCCTTGAGGGTTTTGGCTCTCTATCATCGATCATTCTCACTTTAAAGCTTTATTAGGGGTTTTACATGACTTCCTCATCGAATCAAATATATCGTCGTCGAGTTCATGCTAGTTGATAGTTGTGTTTTATTGTTCGATATTGTTCTAATTTTGCCTATCGGTGTAGGAAAAAAAAACATATTTAATCGGTGTTGTTTTAGTTAATGATTCAGCTAAGGACGCATTATGTTGTCTCAACCGTTTTAACATCAACAAATTAAAGATCAAACCTTTGTATTCAGAACCGAAGAGATGTCTTGCACCCCATGGAGAGAGCTGGAAATAACTGGTCCATCAAGTCCCCAATGTATCACAAGCATTGGACCAACCTTGAAAGAATTGATTTTAAACTTATCTTTTTGATAAAGAGTTAAACAAATTAGGAACAGCAAGGGAAAGATAATTGCACCTATGAGAGGTTTGACAAATTTTGGGCGTGAATTTTCTAATTCCGTTTTTGGCTTGGACTTTGGAGAAACTAATCTGAACAAGAAAAATAAACCATGTCAAATATAAAGCTCATCAATTAGGAAATTTGGTTTTAAGGTAAAACTACCCTTGCTAATAACAACCAGCACCAGATCATTGATCTTAAACGTGAATAGACTCGGTACATGATCAACAATGGAATGATCAAATTGAGTGGTTAAAGAGTGACCTTATAACATAATTAAGAACATATGAGAACAATTATTAATTACAAAACAATTTTGAAAATCAAAATTCATTTTCTTCATAGTAATTTCGTTATTAATTTAATAAAAGCTCAAATTAAACGAAACATAAATACATTTCATAATTTTCAGGCATACACTTCGAAACTTTTTGTCTATACAACACTCACAACATTGTCATTCCTATGCTCTGCCAATCTCTACATGCATATTTGATACGAAAATCAAGCTTAACCTAATATGTTACATGATTTTTCAATTTTTAGGCATAATTTAAAGTTTCTTATGTGAAAATATACACTCACAAGTCACAATCGTATCGGTGCAAATGCCCATTTGTCACAGTACATCCACACCACCGGAAATCTTCACCTTCGAATTATAACAAATGAACAAAGAAAGTTTATTATTCTGGCCAATTGAGTTATAGTTAACGAAAAGAAGAAACAAACCTTAACAAGAAATCTTCCATTTTCAATTACCAAAACTCTCAAATGAGGTGAAAGAGTTTTAGCTCTAATTGTTCCATAAACTCCAGCCGCCTTTAAATCAGGTGAGAGTGTTTATCCCTAATTGCTCCTTATATATATGCTCAAGTGCAAGAGTTGTAGCCCTAATTTCCTTTGGTTAGGATAAGATTTGTGTGTTGGAGAAAAAATTATAGATAAAAGGAAAATAATCTTTTGACCAAACAAAGAAAGAAATAAATCCTATATAATGTTATACATATATATTATAGATTTAAATAATTAAGAAGTTATATATTATAAATTAAAATAATCGTTTAATTTAAATTAAATTATAACTCAAACTCCGTGTGTTCGATGGTATGTTTTTTACATATTCAAATAAAAATTGATTTATAGTTATGTTTCTCGAAACGGGTTCTTGAGTTTTTGTCAAATTCATCAGTCCCCTGGCGTTGTGGGTTAGCTTAAAGGTTTGACCTTCACATAATGAATAAAGATAATATTTTCGTATTCTTTGAGTTATTGCATAATAAGTTATTATCTTGATGCTTAATTTATAGTTTAAGGTCATATTCATAGAACAAGTGGCTCATTTTTGTATAAGTCTGTCAAATTAATCCTATGGCCTTGTGGGTTAGATGAAATATTTGGGCTTCAAGTATAACGCCCCAACCGTCCTGCCGTGGGCCCCATGCCCACTCTCGTCTCACAAGCCGAGACTTCTCCGACGGTCGTTGCGTTTGTCCGGGAGACTCGAAATGCATGTTTACCGATCCTGCAATCACCACGCGATCTTACCCGAGTTTTGGCCTCACTCGCCCGGTACTGGAAATGACTTCCCAGTAGGTCACCCATCCTTCGATTGCTCCAGTTCAAGCACGCTTAACCCTGGAGTTCTCTCAAGACAAGTGACCGAAAACATAAGTGCACTTTGCTGACATAGGTAGCCAAATCAATTCTTTTAAGCCTCTCCACATGCACCACATATTCTCAGACAATGCACTAAGCATTTATAGAATTTTGGGTGTTACATCAAGTGTGAATGGGAACATTATTTTTCGTATTTAACCAATATTTAGGTTTGTTATAATCTTTGATGATTCATATCCTTGTGGGGTAGATGAAAGATTTGAGCTTTAAGTAGTGAATGAGAACATTAGTTTTTGTATTTAACATTCTTTAGGTTTGTTATAATCTTTGATGATTCATATCCTTGTGGGGTAGATGATAGATTTGAGCTTTAAGTAATGAATGAAGAAATCGTTCTCATAATTAAATAATCTATGAGTTGGTTATAACTTATAATATTCATGAGGCTTCATATATCTTCCTTATAAAAATAGTTCACTTTTCAGGTGTTCACATGGTACATATCAAGTTGCAAACAAATACACAAATCAAGTTAAACCGATATGCTTCCCACAAGATGACAAAACTAATAAGAAAGCTTCATTTTTTGTTTACACATAAACTTGTCACAAGAAAGCTTCATGATTTTGGGATAAAGTTTAAAGCTTTCTATGTGAACAACACTAACATTAGTATCAGTGCAATGCCCATTAGTCACATTACAACGACCACCACCAGAAATCTTCACCTGCAAATTGCAAAACAAAATTAAACGAAAAAACTCAAACTTTCTCACCAATTGAGTTATAGTTAATGGAGATGAAGAATCAAGAAACAAACCTTAGGAAGAAATCTCCTTTTCTCAATAACCAAAACTCTCAAATCAGGAGCAAGAGTTTTAAGAATCCAACAAATTTCAGACAAAGAACCACAATCGAAATTACCATAACAACTACTTAAAACGAAAACTGACCTTGTCTGATAAACTGTTAATAGCAAAAGCAGTAAAGATTCTCCTTGTTCTATTTGTTCTACATAACAAAGCTTTTACAGGAACCCATAAAGGATTTGATAAATTCAAGTTCATTACCTACTCAAAGTCCTTAACTTTATCGATAAGAGGTGATGAATGATGATGGTACAGTATATAGCTCTTAAACGACGTCGTTTGTTTCCTAAGATTAAAACGAAGTCGTTTTGAACAAGAGAAAGCTTTGTGACGTTTTTTTTGCTGCGGTAAATTTGGTTGGGTAAATTTTGGTATTCGGGTACAAAATAAATAGATATATATAGTATTGAAATCATATTTGGTTTCATGGAAATTTTGGTTTGTTATTTGATTTCATGGAATACAAGCTTTGATATAGTTTGAGTTCTAGACTATGTTCAGTGTCGTTTGAGTTGCAATGGAACAGTTTCTTGAAGTTTAGAGACTCGCCATCTTTGCAAGATTATATCACAAAAAAATTAATAGTTAGACTTCAACGTAAATGTTAGACAAATAATTGTTGGTGAAATTAACTAAATATATTTACACCCGTTTTAGTAGGTTACATTTTTTTGGGTTGTTATATTTTTTTACCGAAGATATTTTTGATTGATTAGGTACCATAAACATCTGAAAGATAGAACTAAACATACCAATTACTATAATATACAGTACCTGATTACATTGACTACTAAGTACTAAGTACTAACTTTAGTGATAATTGTTGTTCGACAACTAGTCGTTAGCTGAAAAACAACATTCCAAAATATGTCACATGATACATTTCAAATAACTTGTTGGAATTGGATGGATAACAAAATATATTAACATCTAAGTTAGACACTTCCATTAGATGACTATAACAAGAAAAGTTCCTTTACAAATGCTCAATTTGTTACTTTCTTTGATCAAAAGCTCATTGGAACTGATTTAAACGGAGTAGGAAAAATTAAGTGCGACTACGCATCATTGATCGGAACCAAATTTAAGCACCATAATTAACAAACAATATTTAGTTTGCCAATTACCATATAATATGTTGTTATATACAAGCGATCAATAAAGGAGTTTACATATATGTCGGTGATACACTTTTCTCTTCTCACCATTTCTGTTTAATTATGCTCATCTGGTCCATCAACACCCTCATTGTCCATACTCACCACTATGAGTTTCCACACTCTAATTGTTTCATCAACTAAAGTGTGGATACTCCTAATGGTAAATATTGATAATGAAGGTGTTGATGGGTCAGATGAAGATAAACAAAAATAGTGAGAAGAGGAAAGAGTTACACGGACGTAAGTTGCAATGCACATTTGTCCCCCTACATCGACCACCACCGGAAATCTTCACCTGCGAATTGCAAAACAATAAAACAAATGAACAAAAATACTCAATTTTTCTCGGCAATTGAGTTACACTTAATGGAAAAGAAGAAACAAACCTTAGAAAGAAATTTCCTTTTTTCGATAACCGAGAGAGTTTTAGCCCTAATTGCTCCATTTATAAACTCCAGCTGCTCTCAAATCCAGTGCAGAGTATTAGCCCTAATTGCTCCATTTATAAACTCCAGATGCTCTCAAATCCAGTGCAGAGTTTTAGCCCTAATTAATTTGTTCGGTTCAGTGTGTATCTAGGTATATTCGGGTGCGTATTTGATTTGTGTGGACAAAAAAAATTAGGCCTGGGGATAAAGGTTTTTAGGTTGGGTACAGTTTGGGTCATAACGGGTACATGTTCCATCATATATATTAAAAACATATCGATACATGTACATGTAAGATTCAGGTTCAAGTTCAGGTTCGGGTCCTCCCGGTACAGGTTCGGATCCAAGTTCCAACTTATTAAACCTTTTAAATATCCAAATTTTACAAGTTCTTTATAGGTTCCAATCTAGGTTTTGTGATGTGTTTATACACGAAATGTAAATAAAAACTTGTAACTTGAACCTGTAAAATGCATTTGAAACACAAACACAAACAAACCAACAAGACAACAATCATATAGTATGAACTAAGTTAAGAATACAATTATCAACCGAAGTTTGTCAATGTATAAAATTAAATCAACGTAACCAAAGCAAATAGAAAAACGAATAAGAGTCCATGAAGAATCACGAATCGAAACAGATCATTTAGACAGACGAACAACAGAACAAGAATCAATGACGAATCACGAATCAGTTGAAGCAAGAGTAGAAAGAGAATGATGATTACTGTAGATCAAACTCAAGACGTCTCTGATAAAACAGACGATTGTGGGGTCGAGCTCGAGAGGATTTGCAAAATCGAGCTTGAAATTTTAGAGATTACATTCGCTTAAGGAATCGATGTTTTTGGTGTTTGTATTGGGAAGTCGGACCGGTAACAACAAGTAAAAGTAAAACATTTAACTCACTTGTATAAACTTGTTTTATTAGTATTATGACAATATTATAAAAAAATTAATAGAAAACAATATCAATAAGTTAAATCTGTTTTATCATAATTTTTGGTAGATTTGACTTACTAGGCTTAGGCATGCATGTTCAAGCTTGGGTTCAGGTTTGGGTCCAAACAGGATCTATCGAGTCTACTAAAAACATACCTATATAGGTACCTATAAAGTTTTGGGTCGGATACAGGTTCCGGTCTTACAAGTTCGGGTCCACGTTCAGGTTATTTTGCCCAGGCCTAAAAAAAATTTACATAAAAGGAAAATAATCTTTTGAAAAAAAAAGGAAAATAATCTTATATCCTTACTGTTATAGATTATTAGTATATTTAAAGAGGTAATTTTAAAATCAAGATACATTGAATTAGTTTTTTTTAAAACTATACCTTTTAAACTTTGTCCCATTAGGTTTTAAATTATTTAAAACCAAAAACTATCCTTAATTTAGGTTATACTTAGATTGTATTTTAAAAATTTATTTTAGACAATATAAGAAAATTATTTTATGCAAAATTATTTTAATCCACTTTAATGAATTGATACCCACTTTGTAGAAAAGTTACGGATGCTCCTATGTATATATTCGAGCTTTGTGTTAAACCAAAAATTTGATACTCACTTTTTTTTTATTTTAAGAGATAATTGTAAAATCAAGACACATTGAAATAGTTTTTGTCACACTATACCTTTATTTTTATAACACTGAATTGATATTTTATTACTATGAAAATCGTATGAATAATGATTACAAAGATTCAAGTAAAACATCACCAATAGCTGTGCATAGGAAATTCAAAGATTCATGTTTTGATAACCAATATGACTTACGTAGAGTGAAAAATTGATTCTTCAAAGCTCTCATGTCAAGTAGAATACTCTGGCTCGATGAGAGCTTGACCCTAAATTGAAAGTCTTGTCTCGAGTCTTTGGAAAGTCAATAAAAGACGTTTCCATACCCCAATAGCAGACGACATCTTTTATTTTTTTACGAACATGACAACGATTCACATGATTAAGATATAACTCCTTCTTTAATTGTTTTCAATAATTTTGTTCCGGAAGAATTATATTCGGTCAAACCCACTCTAACCACCCGTCGAACAAAGCAAAACACACAAACTAAATAGATAGGAAAATTTGGCTTTGTCCCTTTAAGTGTACGACTTTGTCCCATTAGGTTTTAACAATATACTTAGGTTGTATTTTAAAAATTATTTTAGGCAAAACAAAGAAATCTGATTTTGTAAATAATTTCGGAAATTAGAAATGGAAAGTTACTTTAATGGAAATATATAAAAGAAAATTACGTTTTTATTTTATTAAATTAATTAAAATTGGAGAAAAATCATATACTTTCTTAATTGCACTGATATAAAAAATAAACATCTAGAAACACAAAAATGTTATAAACCCATTTAGTAGATGCCCATTAGAGGCCCATGTTCTAGGATATTCCTAAACCCTAGTTCCTCTCCAAGTATTGTATCCTTATATATACTATGTACTTCTCATGGAATAATACACAACACAATTCTCTCTTTCTCTTCTTTACTACAACACGTTATCAGCACGAGTTCTAACCGTCTGAGTACAAAACCCTAGCCGCTTAGTAAAACCCTAGTCACATAAATAAAACGATAATCCACACGTTACTTATACTTTCCGATATCGTCTCCGTTTTCATATTTTATGGGGTCGTCTCTGATTCAATTCAAGTTTTGTTCCCTTGGTCCAAAATCCGATCGAGATAAGTGACCACTCTGCTCATGCTTTATGTATATTGCTTTATTCAATTTGTGATCGCTTATTGAAACACACTTAATTATTCGATCTGCATGATTTGATAAATTATTGTTTCACCATGAGATCGATTGGTTATCTCGTATTACTTTATTGCTTCATGGTTTAGTTGCTAGTGGAAATATTTTTAGTTTATCTCTGATTTATTTTATTGTTTGTTTTTATGAACCTAAGATGCGAAAGATCTAGTCGACGTGAAAACCTCTAGTCGACGTATTTCAAGTCTATTCTCCGGCCGATGTTGTCTCCATCGTATCTCATATCCCGACTACTCTCTCCAAACATCAAGATAAGTATTATTTAATCACTAAAATAATTAGCATAATTTTTTGTTTGAATTGGTTCGGTAGATCTATTATATATGATACTTTGTGATTCGATTGATGACATACACATGTCTGTTTGTTGATCGAGAAATACACATTGTTTATCACATTGATTTATGCTAAACATGTATTTTATATGAATTGAGTTTATGATTCGTTTGATAGCATACCCATATATGTGTGTCAATCGAATCATAATTATGACTCTTTCTTTACAAGAGAATCTAAAGTTACATATTTTAATGAATTTGTGATGAGCATGTATGTCTACTGATCGAATAATTCTCACAACTCATATTTATGCATATTAATTATTTTTATGCTTTACCATATACTTCTTTTATTTAATCTATTTTATATCAAGTTCACGGTTTGATAATTAAACCTTGTTAATTGAACAATGATATGATTTGGTTGATCGTAAGCATTTACGAATCATGCTTATGCATGTTGATTATTTCGATAATATCTTTGTTCATTGTGAGATTCAGTTCGAGATATATGAACCTGAAGTTTCATATTATGAGAAAACAAATAAAAATAGAGAATCTTACATAGACCATAAGTGATAAATCCAGAAGATTATGATCACTGTTTGATGATTATGAAAGTTCACTTCAAGTGACATATCCAGAAGATTATGTTCACTGCTTGACCATAGAGATTTAGCCAGAGCAATTCTTAAAGGAAAAGTATGATCACCAGAATGTGACATTTACTAAAGCCTAAAATGACTTGAAGTCTTTAAGTGAATATAATTCACCTATGTTCAGAATTACTTGCAATTTGATATCTCTTAGAGAGACATGCCTAAACTTAATGCAAGTAATGTTGTCGTGTGGACAGCAATTTGTGAAAAGAGATTTAAGGAGTTTTTCAGAACTTATATCTTATCTCATTGAGATTGAACATATGATGTATTTGTTGTTAAGCACCATTCCATGAAGCGAATGTGATATCATATACTAAAGAAGAAAATGGCAATACCACTAGTATTTGTTGAAGAAATTGCTATGGAACGAGTCATAATGTGAAAGTGTATATGAATGTGGTCATGGTCAAGATCGATATCCAAAATCGAAAAGTCTCTATCGGGAACTCATATTTTCACCAGAATTGAGATAATTGAGATGGTTATAAGTCAAAGATATGTTAATCATTTTGAAAATGAACGAATCTATTGAGAGTACAATACAAGGTAGTACATGGCTTATTGAATGCTCAACCAGAGCATATATATAAATGCTCCAGAAGAGCACATTGATAATATTGCATATGGGAATGTAGTTGGTATATTTATGCATTGATTCTCATAAGTCTCAAAAGTTAGAAGGATTTAAGGTATAATACATGTCCCGAGCAGGATATGTTATTGAGTCTAAAAAGGGATTCAATTTAAGATTGATAAAATCAGTGTTATCATCTCAAGGAGGAGAGTTAAAGAATCTCACATACCATAATAAGTGAAACATCCAGAAGATTATGTTCACACTAAAACTAAGTAAATGAATCTAGAAGATTCATAAGACTATGTTCATACGAGTCTTTCATAACATAAATTTATGAGATTTTTAGAAAAATCATCTTGAGACAACAAGTAAAGAAAATGTAAATACCTTAGTATTTCCCAAGAGCAAAAGTATTTTTGTGAAACTACTTGTATTTTGTACTACACAACGATTTGTAGAATGGAGATGAAAAGATATAATAAATCAGAAGTTTATGAAATATATTTTTATTTGGCATGAATCGGTTAGACCATTACGATTCAATAGTGATGCGAAAAGTAATATATGTAGACAATCATTGAAGAACTAGAAGATTCTTCGTAATGATTTGTCATGTGATGTTTGCTGTTAAGATAAATTAATATATGGTTTTCATGAGGCTAACAGAATTGGAATCTATGAATTTTCTAGAATGTTGAGATGTTGCAGGGCTGATCACCCATCGTGCATCTTAATAACTCTAGTGAATTCATGAGCCTTTGATGATTACAACATCAATTAGGATAAATGTTGAACATATGGTAGCACATGTTCATACATAATTCGCATCATGCCAATAAATAATCAATATTTGTCCCCTATTGTAATTGGTTTTTGGGTCATAACCAGTTATTTTCCATCTAGGATCTTGGATGTACGATATACATTCCAGTTGATCCACCACATAATTTTGAAGATGGATCCTTAAATAAAGATGGGAATATATGTTGGATATAAATCTCCATTGATATTAATAATCTAGAGCCATCCTTGAAGGATTTAAATAAGGCCTGATTTGTAGACTGTAATAAGTCAGTCTTTCCAACATTAGGGGGAGAAAATAAACAGCTGGAAAATAAAATAAGCTGCAATGAATTATCATTGATCCTCGGACGAAAAATGTAAATTAGAAGTCCAAAGGATAATTCATTTCAGAGCTTATAGCATTGATTGCCAAATGCTTTTATGACCCATATAGAGTGATAAAGTCACTTACCAGCTGTAATGCTCCAATTATAATTGATGTCCCAAAAGGACAATATCAAACTGCTAATGAGTCTAAAGATCGCATGAAGCGTGATAGACCTATTTGGTTCCAAATATAAGAATCCTCAAAAAGAAAAGGAGCTTAATTCACAATGGTTAGATTGAGGAAACACTTATATATATGAATGATCTCCTGAAGAGAAACATGACATAGACATAAATTCAGGTACCTGAGAATAAAGAGATCTCAAATAGTTATGTCATGTCATAAATAAAATGGAATCGAAAAGCAAAATCGACGTCGTAATATTTTTGCATGCATTGAGAAAGCAGTTGATATTATAAAAAAGAGGATCAAGAAAGTCTATTTAAAAGTGTACACAAAGTAATGATTGGCCAATCATAGAAAGGAAGAAATAGACTTATAATCTCTTGTAGAGAATTTTGGATCAGTAGTCCATACACTTGAAGTGTAAAATCAGTGGAAGATAAACAAGTCTTTATGTGAAAGAATAGTGAAAATTTCACAGGATCTTGAACTTTAGCTTATTAAGAGGTTTACTCTCATATGGTGGATGCAACTACTTTCAAGTTCATTATCAGTTTGGCAAGAAAAGGAAATGCTTGATTTATAGTTTATATCTTATTGATATGTCCCACTAGATAATGAAATTTATATGAAAATCCTAGAAGGATATATCCATGGAGGATTAATGATTTCAAAAGTTTATTATCGAAAATTTTAGGTATTCGATCGAATCAAATATGTTACATGGGGTATAACCTGAAAGTGAATTTCATAAGGTTAATCAATGTACCCATGTATATATCAAAATGTTATGGATCGAATGGATCCTTAATTTGAAGATCATCGAAACTCCGGCAGAGTTTATCATAAATAGTACGATGATGATAATATATGATAAAATATCACTAGATAGTGATATTTACATGAAAGTCCCAGAAGGATTTAATTGCTAGAAGCAAATTCATTTTTGGATTTTAACAATTTATACATTGTTAAAGAGATTTGCTAAATGATTTGTATAATGTATGTTGATGATTTGAACATCATTAGAACTCCTGAAGAGATCTATATACAATGAAAAATCTGAAAAAAGGATTTGGAAAGATAAAATTATCTTCAGATATCCCAAATTAATCATCTAGCGAAAAGATGTTATGTTCAAAGATCCTTGAAGGATATTACAGAAAAATGCTCATATATATTTGGTCTTGAAGTACTATACATAACATGAGATTAGAGCAATTCAATGATTTATTTCATGATTGAAATATGTATTTGACATAAAGGAAAGTCAAATATAATAGCTTTTACAAGAAGAGCATGAATATTATGTACAAGAGAAATGTTTAGAAAATTGTACATATATGAAATTTAGGCCTTAAGTCCAAATAGATCAAAATATGATCTTCTATAAGGAAAGGATGTTATGGACCAGAAGTCCAATGATATGAGATATCATATGAGTTTGTTCATTAATGCTATTCTTATAATAATTCAAAAGAGATAGCATATATGATCGGAATTCATCTCTTGAAGAAGATGTTTCCGAGGGGGAGAAATATAATGATGTGTGTGGATGTACTATTTTTCCCTTATCATAGTTTTTATCCCATTGGGTTTTTCTATGAAAGGTTTTTAACGAGACATCAAAGAACACGCAAATGATAGACACTTATAGAGGAATGTTATCATTATAATGATATATGAAAGTCTATCAATCTCTCATAAGAATATCATACACTAATGATAATGAGAGAAATAAAGAGAAAAATCATCTAGAAGACTGATGAGTTGCAGGAGACTGGCGATGTACATGTTCAAGAGGTTATCAAGCGAAACTTTGGTCGACTTATTTTCAAGACACTTCCAACTATTACCTTCAAGAAACAAGTTTGGAGCATCACGAAGATTTCAAGTTATGCACTCATCAGGGGGAGTAAATACGCGTTGCACTCTTTTTCCTTAACCATGGTTTTGTCCTAATTGGGTTTTCCTGGTAAGGTTTTAATGAGACAACATCTTATGCGTATTCGTATTATTTTTACTCTAATGGCATCCAAGGGGGAGTGTTATAAACCCATTTAGTGGATGCCCATTAGAGGCCCATGTTCTAGGATATTCCTAAACCCTAGTTCCTCTCCAAGTATTGTATCCCTATATATACTATGTACTTCTCATGGAAATTTATTTTAATCCACTTTAATGAATTGATACCCACTTTGTAGAAAAGTTACGGATGCTCCTATGTATATATTCGAGCTTTGTGTTAAACCAAAAATTTGATACTCACTTTTTTTTTATTTTAAGAGATAATTGTAAAATCAAGACACATTGAAATAGTTTTTGTCACACTATACCTTTATTTTTATAACACTGAATTGATATTTTATTACTATGAAAATCGTATGAATAATGATTACAAAGATTCAAGTAAAACATCACCAATAGCTGTGCATAGGAAATTCAAAGATTCATGTTTTGATAACCAATATGACTTACGTAGAGTGAAAAATTGATTCTTCAAAGCTCTCATGTCAAGTAGAATACTCTGGCTCGATGAGAGCTTGACCCTAAATTGAAAGTCTTGTCTCGAGTCTTTGGAAAGTCAATAAAAGACGTTTCCATACCCCAATAGCAGACGACATCTTTTATTTTTTTACGAACATGACAACGATTCACATGATTAAGATATAACTCCTTCTTTAATTGTTTTCAATAATTTTGTTCCGGAAGAATTATATTCGGTCAAACCCACTCTAACCACCCGTCGAACAAAGCAAAACACACAAACTAAATAGATAGGAAAATTTGGCTTTGTCCCTTTAAGTGTACGACTTTGTCCCATTAGGTTTTAACAATATACTTAGGTTGTATTTTAAAAATTATTTTAGGCAAAACAAAGAAATCTGATTTTGTAAATAATTTCGGAAATTAGAAATGGAAAGTTACTTTAATGGAAATATATAAAAGAAAATTACGTTTTTATTTTATTAAATTAATTAAAATTGGAGATAAATCATATACTTTCTTAATTGCACTGATATAAAAAATAAACATCTAGAAACACAAAAATTCGTTTTTACAGTAAAAAAGATATTAATTATGTTTTCACATCTAATTAAAAGAAAGATAAATATTTTAGTATAAAAAGAATTTTTGCTTTTATAGATAAACTTTAAAATGCCATTTTAGTATAAAAATGAGTTTTCATAATTAATAAGTTTTACAAATCAAGTAACCATTTAAGGGAAACTGCAATATTTGGGAATATTTGATCCTAGATTTAGGGGATATTTTTGAAATTCGTCATTAATTATAACTGATTTTCCAGAAAACATATTTTACGGAACGAGTAGACGATGGATAAAATGACATAAATTATATTTTTTTTCTATGGTAGACGACATAAGAAGTGGTAGAATGTATGTTCTAAACTAAGAGGGGGTTATTGGTTTGTGGATTTTAATGGATTTGGAAATCCAAACAAAATCTAGTGTTATTGGTTCTATGATTTAAAATCCATATTAAAATCCGGTATTATTGGTTCTATGATTTATAAATCCTAATTAAAATCACGTGTTATTCAATCCTACGGATTTACTTATGGATTTGATTTCACTTAAGATTTTAATGGATTGGAAAGGATTTCATGTCAAAAATACAAAGGATCAAATCCGAGGGGAAACCTTCAGATTTACAAAGATTTATAAATCTTATCAGATTTACAAATTAAATAACACAGACTTATAAATCCACAAATCAACTAAACTAATTAAACCAATAAATAAAACACCATCAAACAAAATAATAGAAAAATTGTGTCACGTATATACTTTTCTTCTCTTCTTCATCATCTTATGTATGTTTTTCTTGTTTCTTTCTTGTTATAGGCTTGTTCATTTTTTCTTCTATTCACGTGATCAATTTCTCTGTGATTCTTCACAATAAGGATTTTAGTGAATATTATTGCGAAATCATGCTAATCATCGTAAATAATATATATAAAGATACAAAGGTGTATGTGTTAGTGTTCGTTTTTGATGGGTTAAGTTTTATTTGTTAAAAGTATACTCAAACATGGATTCAACACATACGGGAGAACAAGAAAGACATATATCACATGAAAATAATGAGTCAGATGTTGATATTACTTTATTGGTTAGTCAATGAAATCCATTTATGTGTAAATCCAATTTATTTGATTTTGGAATCCAAGTTATCTATTATTATGGATTTTAAAATCCATGGATTCATCTCAGATTTCTAAAATCCAAATGGATTTTAAAATCCATTAAAATACACAAACCAATAACCCCCTCTAAGTAAATCTAAGTGCAATTAGTAGAGATCATATTCTATGGCAGTGTAGAAGATAGACAATCGGGTCGAATACAAATACTTCCACCTGTTGGTAGAAGGTAGACATAAAATGTCAATTCTAGAAGCCATAGACGAAACTATATCATTAATTTCAATCATAATTTCAAAGTTAAAAAATTATTTTTATATATAGAGATGACTACTAAGGATTTATTATTAATTTCCAGATTTTTAATTTTCTTAAAACAATGTATTTCGAATATTTTATATTTTTTTTAAGAATAATTTTGGTTAAAAGTGACAAAGTACATCAAAGATATATTGTGACAAAAAAATTTCAATGTGACATAATTTTGCAAATTTCCCTTTTTTAATCCACTTTAATGAATTGATTCCCACTTTGTATCAAAATTACGGATGCTCTTATGTATTTATTCGAGCTTCGTGTTAAACCAAAAATTTGATTCATCAGCATTAAACCCCGTTAAACCCTCCAGTTCTCAATTGTGACGATAAAGATTTCAGAATGACAAGGTTCCTTTTTAAGTAAAAAATGATGTCGAATTAGATAAGTTACATTTTGAGTCTAGTGATAAAAGGGCCACAGGTTTTGGCAAAAAAAAAAATCTAATTGAAAATGATGTAAAACATTTTATATTAAAAAAGAATACAACATATAAAATATATAGAGAAACTAATATGCTTTTCAGAACCTAAAAATTCATTTACAATAAACATATTAGTGATATTAAGATGGTTTTATTTCGAATATAAGGTGAATAAATACATGATTTTCTTAATTGTAGTAGTCAAACTTCGAATAGCTTTTACGATAATACGACAATCATTTTCCCAATTTAGAAAAACTAATAGTAAGCGACTTTAAAGGTAAAAGTTAAACGGCTAACTGTTTACTTGATGAGAAAATAATTAGATGTATTGCCAATAAGTTGTTTCTTAAATTTTGAATAAAGTTTCACATTTTTTAAGTCGTTGAATATTTTTGGTGGATAATATATTATTTACCGAGAATATTTTTGACTAATTAGTACTACAATCGACATCTGAAAGACATAATTAACGTACCAATCAGACTAGGCCTGGACAAAATAACATGAATTTGTGTACCTGAACCTGGATTCGAACTCGTAAAACCTAAACCTGTACCCGAACCCAAAAATTTACAGGAACCTGTATGGGTATATTTTTAGTAGACCTGAAAGAACATGTACTTGTACCCAAACTTGAACCTGTATGCCTAAGCCTAGTAGGTCAAATCTACCAAAAATTATGATAAAACAGATTTAATTTATTGATATTGTTTTCTATCAATTTTTTTATAATATCGTCATAATACTAATAAAAAGAACTTCTACAAGTGAGTTAAATGTTTTACTTTTACTTGTTGTTACCAGTTCGACTTTCCAATACCAACACCAAAAACATCGATTCTTCAAACGAATGTAATCCCTAAAATTTCAAGCTTGGTTTTGCAAATCTTCCTCGAGCTCAACCACAATCGTCTTTTTTTATCAGAGATGTCTTGAATTTGATCTACAGTAATCATCATTCTCTTTCTAATCTTGGCTTCGATTGATTCGTGATTCGTCATGGATTCTTGTTCATATCATGTGGAACATATATATATAAGTGTAATTCAATTCATATTCCTAATAACAAAGAAAGAAAACTATATTCTTATCCATAATACATATATTATAATTATGTGATAAAATCGTTAAAAGACACAAATAATGTAAAGTTAACTAAAAAATGTAATGTTAATAATTTCATTAAACCTATAAAATTATTTTAATAGTAAATATATTGTTATTATTTTCTTAACATCTATAAAAAAAATTTCATACAATTTTCTTTTCAAAAACATAAAAAGGACCAATACTGTCATAAATAGGAATTTTTTATTTTTTGTAATCTATAGATACGGACGTTGAAAAGTGTGTTTAAAGTTTTTTGTGTTTAAAGTCTTTTGTGTTCTTTGACATAATTGTGGATATCTTAAAATTTTAAATTTAAATATCTATACCTTTTCGAATTATTTTGTGTTTATATATTCTATTTTTTTAACGTCTGAATTGATTTATTATTTTATTGCAAATTATGAGAATTGTTACAAAGACATTCTACCATGGACAATTCACTCAGACTCTTCATGCTCCATGCTCGTGATGGACACAATCTATCTTTCATGCATGCAATTATAACCGTTCGCTATGATTTCATGCAGCAAAGATAGATTGTGTCCATCACAAGCATGGAGCATGAAGAGTCTAAGTGAATTGGACGTGGTAGAATCGTCTTTGTAACAATTCTCATAATTTGTAATAAATCAATTCAGACGTTAAAAAAATAGAATATATAAACACAAAATAATTCGAAAGGGTATATATATTTAAATTTAAAACTTTAAGATATCCACAATTATGTCAAATAACACGAAAAACTTTAAACACACTTTTCAACATACGTATTTATAGAATATTACAAAAAATAAAAAATTTCCTATTTACGACAGTATTGGTCCTTTTTATGTTTTTGAAAAGAAAATTGTATGAAAGAAAAATTATAGATGTTAAGAAGATAATAACAATAGATTTACTATTAAAATAATTTTATAGGTTTTATAAAATTATTAACATTACATTTTTTTAACTAACTTTACATTATTTGTATCTTTTAACGTTTTTATCACATAATTATAATATATGCATTATGGATAAAAATATAGTTTTCTTTCTTTATTATTAGGAATATGAATTGAATTACACTTATATATATATGTTCCACATGATTATCAGACCTCTACGATGTACATGACCTGATTACATTGACCTATATATAATACTAACTTCCGTAAGAACCGATATATTTATTGTTCAATAACAAGATATTAGCTGATAAACATTAAAAAATAGGCTACATGTAAAATAAATAATATACAGTTAAACATCTATAAATTAATAACGTTTGAACTATGCTATTTTATTAAATTACGGAATATTAATTTATTGAGAGATTAATTGGACTGGAAACTTAATTTAGGACTGAAAAAATTTGCATTAATTTACAGAGGTATTAATTTATCGAGTATTAATTTATAGAGGATCATATACAGAAGATGAGTGTTTTCAGGTTTGCCACGTCAACACTCCAAAATTAAGATGAGTGTTTTAATATTAAAGAAAACTTCTCATACAATATAACCTCGAAAAATTAATACTCGATAAATTAATACATTGGTAAATTAATACAAATTTTCAGTCTCAAATTAAGTTTTCAGTCTAACTAATCTCTTGATAAATTAATATTTCGTTAAATTAACAAAATATTGTGGTTCCAACGTTATTACTTTATATAGGTTTTATTGTATTCCACGCAGTCACGCTCTCTCTCCTTTTCTCTTGTTCCGACCATCTCTTCCTTTACCTCTCATGAATCTTACAGAGATCCCAAACATAATCTACATTATTTCTCCAACTACCGATGTGGACAACATCACTTAACACCTCTCCTCACGCGCAGTCATGGCCATCTGAAGTGTGGGAAATTGTGAGAACAAACATCCACAGGTGGTCCAACGGTCTCCGATACCATATTAAGTTTGAGTTTCTTATGGGCTTCCAATACAAAACAAATTGACAAATAGTGGAGATGCCCAATCTCTTTATATATTACTTTAGATCCCATCATATTACCGATGTGGGATACCGTAACAAGCCCCCTCGAGATGATGGTTTTTCTAATCATCTCGAACTGAATCCCACTTAGTATCGGTAATAAACCTTATTTGGACCACCCTACTCGTGTTAACAAATTGGGCTAATAAAATTGCTCTGATACCATGTTAGATTATGATTGACAATTAGTGGAGATGTCCAATCTCTTTATATGTTAATACAGATCCCATCATACCACCGACGTGAGATATCTTAACATGTGGCAGTTTGTTAACCCAAGTAGGGTTATTATCGATCCTAAGTGGGATTCAGTTTGAGATGATTGGAAGAACCATCATCTCGAGGGTTGATATATCATGGTTTTTACCGGTTTTCGACCATGATATAAGTCCTTTTATCGAGTCTTTTCGTTGTATTTCGAGTCTTTTTAGTGTCTTAACAGGTTATTACACGTGAGGAGCTTATATGGTGAATACGGTGCATTTTGAAGCGTAAACAAGGTTGGAGCCGGATTTTGCAAGAAAAGAAGTTGATATGAAGCAGCCTGTCGATCGACAGCCACAAGAAGGACGATCGATCGACAGCTACACTACAGCCTGTCGATCGATAGACACATAGACGATCGATCGACAGGTGCTCGCAGAGACCGACCTAATACGTTTTAAAGAAGGAAAATTGTTCTTTTTCGGGCCAGAAGTTACCAATAAACCGTCATAAAAGCCCACCACGAGTTTTACCTCTATAAATAGTTTATTTTAGGTTTTTAGATCAGAACTTTAGATTTTATAACACAAAGTTTAGAGAGCTTTAGAGAGAGATTTTTAGGGTTTTTAGGGAGACAAGTTTACTTTATACTTTGAGATTCTTCGAACCCTATTGTTCTTATTCTTCTTCTCTTTATATGCATTATTATTCAGTTATGATTTGCTTTGCTGCCATGTCTGAGTAGTTTACTTGTTAGGTTTAGGGTAGTTCGAATGGAATGATGATGAATTGTTAGGGTAAACTCACTTGTTAGGATTATCTGTTAGGTTCTTCACCTAGATTGCTTTAACTCTAGTTTAGGATTCGCGACCCTGAATTTGGATATCTTAGGTTGATAGATTGACACGAAAGTGTAATTGATTAGCCAGAACTAGATCTTAGGTGAGCAAAATTACTTATTCGCAAAGAAATTTGGTTTAGGGATTTTGTGAACAAATTGGACTTGAATTTAAAGCTTGTTTAAATTGATTGAATTCGCAAAGAAATTTGGTTTTCTAGGGTTTAGACATAGTTAGTTTTCGCAACGACAGTTGGTTAATTATATTTTAGTGTTCCAAGTTCTAGAACGGTTCTTAATTAAATCATGATTCTGTTTAACCTGCAATTCTGATTCATCCTGAGAATTACCCAAAAGCCTAGCTCTTTGTTTAATTGAATTTTAAATCAACAATCTTTCTCTGTTTCAATTTGCTTTTGTCTTTATTTTACTTTATTTTTTGCTTAGCTCAATTCGAAGTCAATAATCCTATTGTTCGATTTAACTCCCAGTGATTCGACCCCTACTATAATTGATCTCTTAATTTGAGAGAGTAGCTCAGGGTAAATTTGAGCATATCAAATTTTGGCGCCGTTGCCGGGGAGTCAAAATCTTCCATAGGATTTTGATTCTAGAATTCTGACTAAGTTTTCTTTTTATTTTTGATTTCGTTTTTTTTATTTTTGGTGTTTCAGGTTTATGCCTTCTAGCAGAACCAGAAGCCACAAGGATAAAGAGTTAGCGGATTTTGTTCCAGAGTTGGGAATTTTGGAAAGGGAAAACAGACGACAAGCAAAGTTAGCTAAGATGGCTAATCGAGGTGTACTAGTTTTTCGGAATGCTGAAGGAGAGAATGTTGATCGAGATGGAAATCGATACAACAATCAGGGAGACCCCATTGATGAAGCTGGTAATATCATCGAGTTTGAGGATCCGATTGCAGCAGAGCGTGCTGAGCTAGATCGTCAAAGGGTTGAGTGGGAGCGCCAGCGCGCTGAGATCGAGCATCTGGCTCAGGCGAATCGTAGACCTCAGGAGGTAGTGGTTAACCAACGCACTTTGGGAGACTACTACCGCCCTGAAGAACATTACGCCAACAGGGCAGCAATTCGTCCTCCTAGATTTGAGCGGAGGGATTTTGAGTTGAAGCCTGCATACTTCTCTCTTGTGGCTCAACATCAGTTCCATGGGCACCCATCAGAGCACCCCATGGATCATCTTGAGATGTTCGAGGATCTTGCATCTAGCATTAAGGCTAACAACGTGTCGGAAGACTACATTATGTGTAAGCTCTTCCCATTTTCTCTTGCTGGAGAGGCAACCTCTTGGCTGAAGCAGTTGGAGCCAGGCTCACTGACTACTTGGAGAGATACCAAGAGTGCTTTCCTGAGTCACTTTTACGATGAGTCGCGCTCAGAGGATCTACGAGCTAAGATCTCAACATTCGTTCAGAATCTGACAGAATCTTTCAAAGATGTGTGGGAAAGGTTCAAGGGATATCAGAGAGATTGTCCTCATCACGGGTTTACAGAGGTTCAGTTGCTGGGTATATTCTACAGAGGAATGGATTGGAGACATCAGATGACTTTAGATGCTTCGAGTAATGGGAATTTCAAAACCAGGTTCCCCGCTGATTGCCTTGAGCTCATTAAGAATGTGTCTACTAGCAATAGTACAAAGAAGATTGATGAGGAAAGGAGACGAGGAGCTGGTCAAACAAATGGAGCTGAGATTGCTGAGGAAGATGTTAATTACATCAACCAGAATGGTTACCAAAATCAGCAATATGGGAATCAATATGAGAACAAAGACTACAACAATTACAATCAGAAGAGCTCATTCTCTGGGACTCCAGGTTCTCCAAGCTATGCTCAAAAATCGAACTTTCAAAAACCTTTTGGTAGCAGCAGCAATCAAAGGACTTATGGATCTTCGTCATACCAGCCACTTCCCTCTAAATCTTCTGACAGTGACGTAAAGGGGATGTTCGAACAACTGCTTGAGGGGCAACAAAGCCTGACAGTAAATCTCAATGGGAAGATGGACGAGTTCTACACTGATCTCAATGGGAAGATTGAAGCCCTCAATATTCACATGAAGAAGTTGGACACTCAGGTAGCTCAAACTGCTGAAAATGTGAAGAGACAAGAAGGTCTTCTTCCAGGAAAGACGGATATGAACCCAAAGCACTTCTCCAACTCTATTACGTTGAAGAGTGAAGAACAAGTTATTCCAAATATTGAGAAGTGTGAAGATGAGGATTGGCTCGTGGTTCTTGAAAAAGACATAGAATTGGAGATTGCAAAGCGCCTGTCGATCGACAGGCCTTCTGGTGTCGATCGACACCAAGATCTGACGGCAATCGAAAAACAGACACTGTCGATCGACACACCATGCGGTTGTCGATCGACAGCTACAGGAAATTTCGGTACAAGTGCGAATTCATCAGCTCTGTCGATCGACAGACCTGGTGGTTGTCGATCGACCGCACCAAAAAACGCAGACGCAGAAAACCTGAAAAATCAGTCTAAAACCACCATTGAACGTGTCTACAAGCCCAAGATTCCGTATCCAAGGAGTCTATACCCTTCATGCATCAACCAAGGCAGTGACAAAGCACCTAAGGAGAAAGGAAAACAAGTGCCAACATCATTGAGAAAGATACCAAAGTTGTTACATCCACGAATGTTCGTGGTTCCGTGTACAATCAATGGTGTAGAATTGAAGGATTCTCTATGTGACACAGGAGCTAATGTGAATGTTATGTGTGAGGCTGTTGCAAAGAAGCTAGGAATCTTGGAGTTACAACCTTCAAGGACTTATATCGAGCTCATAGATAGATCATGTACAATTTCTAAAGGCTTCATTCCTGACGTGTTGATTCAAATAGGAGATTGTCTTGTTCCTACGGACTTCTACATCATTGAGAGAAATGATGATATCTGTAAACCATTGGTTCTTGGTGCACAGTTCCTTGCAACAGTGGGAGCAATGGTGGATTTTCCTAATAAGCGAATCTCCTTCTCGAACATCAACAAGAATGTCTTCTATCCTTCGGTTCTTGTCACATCAGCTTCCTGTATGAGTGTCAATGTTGGAGATACGCTGGGTTTTGAAAATGAGACAAAGAAGGTTCACAACGTTCTCAAGTTGGCTCCTCCCACTCCACGTCATGACATCAACATTCCAGCAAATCTCAAGTGCAAAGAGTCCCCCAAGGTGAAGCGCAGAAAGACCTCTAAAGCATTCTCCAAGTTCAGAATTGTCATTCCTTTGGAGTTGAGGGACAAGGGAGAGATAGTTGTCCAAGAGATGCTAAACAATACTATGAAGCTATTTCCTGGTATTGTTCCTTGCAAGTCTGGGGGAGTGCATTTCAGTGATCCACCTCCGGCCTGAACATCATCCACAGTCAAGCTAATGACTGAAAACAAGCGCTTGGTGGGAGGCAACCCACCTGTAAGTTTTTCTTTTCACTTGAGTCATTTTTCTTTATTTGAGTCAGTTTGTTATTTGCTTTCCCTTCTCACCAATCTCAGATTTACTAACACTGGGACAGTGTTGTTTAAGTCTGGGGGAGGTAATTACTAACATTGTTTTCTATTTTTGGAGTCAAAAAATTATTTTTATTGAGTCAAAATGTAGGGAATAATGATCTTTCTTAGGAATAAAGCTTAGTTTTTGAAACTTTTAGCTGTTGCGATGAAGCCTTTGGATGGAAAGAATTCGAAATCAGATGATAGTACAGGTTCCCCTCTTATCGCGATTTGCAGAACGAAGTAGATCAAACTCCAGACTAGCACACTTGATCTCCATTTCGCTATATTCTCTTTGATGATATCACGACAGTAAAACATTCAGGACTCCTTATTCTCTTTACCACTCTTTGTTGATCCTGAATGGCCAGCTCATTTTTAGTTGGTACCCAACCCCTAACCTTAACCTTTTGTTCAAACCTCATGCAGTCTCTTTTCCTTAGTTTTATGTGCAGGCATGTGTATAAACTCCGGAGAGAAAGAGGTTCGACGCAGTTTTTCATTCACAAAAATTGCACAGGAAAAGGATTTGGTAGGAGTACTTGAAAGAGAGCAGCGATGCTAAGCATTCCTTGGGATTTAATACACAACAATGGTAATTTTCGAGACTGATATCTTTGTAAAATCATTTCCCCTCCTTATAGCTATGAAAAAAAAAAAAAAAAAAAAAAAAAAAAAATTAAAATATTTTATTTCGAAAAATAAGAAAGGGAAAGGGAAATGATTATTTAAATAAGTCTCTAGCTTCAAAAGAAAATCTCAAGGAATGAAGAAGTTGGATGTGGAAAGTGGAACATGATTATATGAAGGTGTTTGGTTCCTAATAACGTTTTGGAGGAGGGAGTGCAATGTGAATGAGAAACTGTGGGCATCAACTGGACCCGACTCTCTCTTGTGATTATGCATAATGTCTGCATCCACCAAATAAAATCCGGTAACCCTAAACACTCTTTAGCTCCACTTAAACACAAAAGCCTTTAACATCACACCTAGCCTTTTACTTGGTTGATATCATTGGAGAGAATTCCATCATCACTTCGATCGAGTGTGCGACAGTTAGGAGAATGTGAAACTGATGGGTTTGCAGGTTAAGATTTGAGGCCCAACCTATGATGGTTGAGATTCGTGACCGCCAAAGGTACTTTGTTTACATGCAGCGAAAGAGTCGAGAAAGCAAAAGCAATGTTCCCAAAGATAAGTAAGTTCTCGCGATTTTTAAACCTCGACTTCAGTTTTAGTCTCTAGTTTGCTTGAGGGCAAGCAAAAGCTAAGTCTGGGGGAGTTGATATATCATGGTTTTTACCGGTTTTCGACCATGATATAAGTCCTTTTATCGAGTCTTTTCGTTGTATTTCGAGTCTTTTTAGTGTCTTAACAGGTTATTACACGTGAGGAGCTTATATGGTGAATACGGTGCATTTTGAAGCGTAAACAAGGTTGGAGCCGGATTTTGCAAGAAAAGAAGTTGATATGAAGCAGCCTGTCGATCGACAGCCACAAGAAGGACGATCGATCGACAGCTACACTACAGCCTGTCGATCGATAGACACATAGACGATCGATCGACAGGTGCTCGCAGAGACCGACCTAATACGTTTTAAAGAAGGAAAATTGTTCCTTTTCGGGCCAGAAGTTACCAATAAACCGTCATAAAAGCCCACCACGAGTTTTACCTCTATAAATAGTTTATTTTAGGTTTTTAGATCAGAACTTTAGATTTTATAACACAAAGTTTAGAGAGCTTTAGAGAGAGATTTTTAGGGTTTTTAGGGAGACAAGTTTACTTTATACTTTGAGATTCTTCGAACCCTATTGTTCTTATTCTTCTTCTCTTTATATGCATTATTATTCAGTTATGATTTGCTTTGCTGCCATGTCTGAGTAGTTTACTTGTTAGGTTTAGGGTAGTTCGAATGGAATGATGATGAATTGTTAGGGTAAACTCACTTGTTAGGATTATCTGTTAGGTTCTTCACCTAGATTGCTTTAACTCTAGTTTAGGATTCGCGACCCTGAATTTGGATATCTTAGGTTGATAGATTGACACGAAAGTGTAATTGATTAGCCAGAACTAGATCTTAGGTGAGCAAAATTACTTATTCGCAAAGAAATTTGGTTTAGGGATTTTGTGAACAAATTGGACTTGAATTTAAAGCTTGTTTAAATTGATTGAATTCGCAAAGAAATTTGGTTTTCTAGGGTTTAGACATAGTTAGTTTTCGCAACGACAGTTGGTTAATTATATTTTAGTGTTCCAAGTTCTAGAACGGTTCTTAATTAAATCATGATTCTGTTTAACCTGCAATTCTGATTCATCCTGAGAATTACCCAAAAGCCTAGCTCTTTGTTTAATTGAATTTTAAATCAACTATCTTTCTCTGTTTCAATTTGCTTTTGTCTTTATTTTACTTTATTTTTTGCTTAGCTCAATTCGAAGTCAATAATCCTATTGTTCGATTTAACTCCCAGTGATTCGACCCCTACTACAATTGATCTCTTAATTTGAGAGAGTAGCTCAGGGTAAATTTGAGCATATCAAGGGTGCAGGTGTTAAGATATCTCACATCGAAAATATGATGGATCTACACTAATATATAAAGGGTTATGGACAATCCACTCATTGACCAATTAGTTTTGAATTGAAATCCCATAAGAAACGCAAACTTAACAAGGTATGACCACAAGTTTAATAGCCTAATTTGTTGACCTGAGTCGGGTGGTCCAAGTAGGGTTTACTACCGATACTAAGTGAGATTTGGTTCGAGATGATTAGAAGAACCATCATCTCGAGGGGGCGTATTAAGATATCTCACATCGTTAATATGATGAGATTTATAGTAATATATAAAGAGATTGGGCATCTCCACTAGTTGCCAATTGGTTTTAAGTTGGAAGCCCATAATCTAACCCAAAACATATTATTTTGTATGGTAAATAATTGAGTTACCAAAAAAGTACAGCAAAAAAATTATCATCAAGATATGATTTCAATTTACAATAAATTTTTAAAAACTTTTATTGACTAAACTTAAAACTCTAAGAACCAACCGAAAACACGCCCGAACTTTATCTATACTAGGTCTTTAACCCGGAACTAATTTTGCAATTCATATTTTGTAGATATATCAGAAATACAACAATATCATTTTGTTAAATCTTGTGCAAACATAGTAATAATACCAAATTTACAGAAAAAAACCATTATCAATGTAAAACAATGGATTTATAGATATTTTCATCGTGTGTTACAAATGAAGCGTAAATTTCATAAATAAAACGTCTACCCATTTCAAAATGAAAAAATTGAAACTAGAAAAATAATCATACAATTTTATAATTTATAAATTCATTTTCTGAAAAATCATCATTTGAAATGTTGTAACTTTTCATATAATTTAATTTTAAAATTATTTTCTGAAAATTGGTAACATTTTTTTTTAAAAAATATATTCTTCTTCCTTGAGGGTTTTGGTTCTCTATCATCGATCCTTTTAACTTGAAAGCTTTATTAGGGTTTTCACATGACTTCCTCATCGAATCAAATATATCATCGTCGAGTTCACGCTAGTTTATAGTTGTGTTTTATTGTTCGATTTTGTTCTAATTTTGCCTACCGGTGTAGTAAAAAAAACATATTTAATCGGTGTTGTTTTTTAGTTAATGATTCAGGTAATAACGCATTATGTTGTCTCAACCCTTTTAACATCAACAAATTAAAAATCGAACCTTTCTATTTAGAACCGAATAGATGTTTTGCAACCCATGGAGAGAGCTGGAAATAACTGGTCCATCAAGTCCCCAATGTGTCACAAGCATTGTACCAACCTTGAAAGAATTGATTTTAAACTTTTCCTTTTGATAAAGAGTTAAACAAATTAGGAACAGTAAGGGAAAGAGAATTGCACCTATGAGAGGTTTGACAAATTTTGGGCGTGAATTTTCTAATTCCGTTGTGGCTTGGACTTTGGAGAAACTAATCTGAACAAGAAAAATAAACCATGTCAAATATAAAGCTCGTAAAGTAGGAAATTTTGGTTTTAAGGTAAAACTACCCTTGCTAAAAACAACCAGCACCAGATCATTGAACTTAAACGTGAATAGACTCGGTACGGGATCAACAATGGAATGACCAAATTGAGTGGTTAAAGAGTGATCCTATAACATAATTAAGAACACATGAGAACCATTATTAATTACAAAACAATTTTGAAAATCAAAAATTCATCTTCTTCAGATGGAATATGAACCTGTTGGCAACAGAAGTATGAAGCTTCAATAGATTCAGATGTGTCAGCACTTTAGTGGCACTACATGGTCAGAAAATCATGACATGGTATCTGCAAGACCATGTGTGTTTAAAAAAAGAACCTTTAAGCTCTCTATTACCACGAGGATATTTAAATACCAATCTCTTCATAGTACTTTACTTATTAAGTTAATAAAAGCTCAAATCAAGCGAAACATAAATGCATTTCACAATTTTTAGGCATAAACTTTGAAACTCTCCGTCTATACAACATTCACAACATTGTCGTTGCTATATTCTGCCAATCTCTACATGCGTATTTGATAGAAAAAAAGTCAAGGTTAACCTAATATGCTTCGTGATTTTGCAATTTTCAGGCATAATGTTTAAAGCTTCGTATGTGAAAATAAACACTCACAATCATACCGGTGCAATGCCCATTTGTCACAATACATCAACACCACCAGAAATCTTCGCCTGCGAATTGTAACAAATGAACAAAGAAAATTCATATTTCTGGCCAATTGATTGTAGTTAATGAAAAGAAAAAAACAAACCTTAGAAAGAAATCTCCAATTTTCAATTACCAAGACTCTCAAATGAGGAGCAAGAGTTTTAACCCTAATTGCACCATAAACTCCAGCCGCCTTTAATCAGGTGAGAGAGGTTTAGCCCTACTTGCTCCATATATATATGTTCAAGTGCAAGAGTTGTAACCCTAATTTCCTTTGGTTCGGATTAGATTTGTGTGGTGGACAACAATTATACATACAAGGAAAATAATCTTTGACCCAAAAAAAAGGAAAATAATCTTTGACCCAAAAAGAAAAATAATCTTTGATCCAAAAAAGGAAAATAATCTTATACTAATGTTATAAATATTTATAGTATATTTAAATAATTAAGAAGTTTTATATTAAAATTAAAAGTATTTTTTTTTCCAAAAGATCATGGTTATTATTATTGTCTCGAGTGAAATATTGCATAAGTTGTAAAACATATATTGATCAAAAACCCAACATCAACAAATTCATACAAATTTATTTATCCATAAACACAACCGTTACACGAGAAAACATGGTAGACCATTCATTGCTTACCCAGAGAAGCACGACATCACACCAAGTAATTCCAATATGAAGAAGTTTCCTAGTCTACCCAACCTCCGTAACACACACACACTTGATAACCACAGTCTGAAAAAACTAAGAAGTCTACCCAAGATTTCTTCTTTTAATTTTTGCAGAACCAAAACGTAGAAGACATCTTTTTTCCTTATTAATATATAATCTCAACCATCACGTTCGACTAGAACCAGCTCAAAACCACTGGATAATACACTGTGGTTTGTGCGGCATTGTTACACCTACCTACCGCCTGTCACATCAATGTCAACAAAGCTACTCCATTACTTTTTGCCTTATACCCGATGTCAATTTCTGAGAGCGTTTTAGCCCTAATTGCTCCATTTATAAACTCCAGCTGCTCTCAAATCAGGTGCAGAGATTTAGCCATAATTAATTTCGTTCGGTTCAGTTTGTATCTAGGTATATTCAGTGCGGATTCGATGTGTGTGGACAAAAAAAATTTACATAAAAGGAAAATAATCTTTTGACCAAAAAAGGAATATTATCTTATATACTTACTGTTATACTTTCTCCATTGTAAAATAGTTGTCATTCTAGGTGATTTCACATATATTAAGAAAACATATTAGAATTTCTGTTTTATCCTTAAAAATGAATTTGACTCCGGCTATTTTTATAAGATTTGAGGTTAAATTTGGTATTTAAAGCTAAAATATGCATTAAAATATAAAACGACAACTAATTTGAAACAAAAATAAAGTCTAAAATGACAACTATTTTGCAACGGAGGGAATAGGTTAGTATATTTAAATAAGGAATACTTAGCTATATAATTAACCAAGATTTATAGTCATTAAAATAACAGGTTTAGTATATAACAAAGATCTAATATTTTTAGTGTGTTTGTGTACAAAAAATAATAATTTATATTTTAATTAAGGGGTTTCTCTGCAAATAAACCTTAGAAGTAGATATAATTTGCGATTTTACCCTTAAGGTCAAAAAACCACAGATCAGCCATTAAAGTATGAGTTAATCCGCAATATAACCCTCGACCGTAAATAGATTTTTCAATCCGTATATTACAAACATGTTTATTTATAAACCTATTATAAAGAATGACTTTCTAAGAAGATGCTATCACATACGGATTGAAACTTTTTATTTACGGATGAGGGTTACATTGCGGGTAAACTCATACTTTAAGCGTTGACATGTTGGTTTTTGACCTAAGGGGTAAAATCGCAAATCCTAACCACTTCAAAGGTTTATTTGGAGAAAATCCTTTAATAAAAATAACTTTTTTCCAAAGATAATGGTTATTGCGATATTTAGAGATATTAGCATTGAATTAAATGTCATTACTACGTAGTATAGTTAGCTTTATCTTAATGTGACACTTCGTATTTCTCATACACATTCGGAAAATGGAAAAAGGTTACTAACGTTTCCTGTTCCTCTCCACAAAATTGATATATAGTTGAAAAAAAATTCTCAAACTCATATATATACCATTGCTACTTCGTTTAAAACATTTCATTTGTGTATTTAATCACACACATCCACATATGCCAATACATGTGTCTTCAGGTACTAAATGTAGATGGAGATACGGGTGAAAAGAGTGGCGAAACCCCACCCACTTGGATCCTGATTTCACTTTGTTTCTCTATCGTCAATCGTCTTATTTGATGACCAAACTCAGTAGCAGCATCACTGTTCATCAATGGCTTAGCTATGGAAGGACCACTAAACGACAATATTTGTCTCTAAATGTTCACGCACACACTTGTCGAAGGCACGAACTTTGTATCCTCCATTTTTTCAAAGAAAACTTGAAATGGCAAGACACATTGTAATATCAAATTTGGTCCACGAAAAACTCATCTTTGTGTTGACCCTTTTGCAGCATTATAACAAAACAAAATGTCGTCATCATTATCATCTTGCGTAGCACCATTAAATAAATGAACAAAAACTCAAATTTTCTCACCTATTGAGTTATAATGAAAAAGAAGAAACAAACCTTCGGAAGAAATCTCCCTTTTTCAGTAGCAAATCAGGAGCAAGAGATTTAGCCCTAATTTCTCCATAAACTCCAGCTTCCACCACCAACAACAACCAAAACATCATTCTCCTCACCTTTTCAAGAACCCAACAAACTTCCGACAAAGAAACAGAGAATCGAAATTGCTATAACTACTTAAAACGAAAACTGACCTTGTCTGATAAACTGTTTATAGCAGTAGCAGTGAAGATTATTCTTGTCCTATTTGTTCTACATAACAAAGCTTTTACTGGAACCCATAAAGGATTTGCGAAATTCAAGTTCATTACACAATCAAAGTTCCTAACTTTTTCACACTTATTCTTAGAGTATCTTTAAGAGAATGATTATTGGTGATATTATGAGAGTATCAGTGGGCTAATTGGATTAAATAATAATTGTTGGGTTTTATTTCAAACTCATATGTATCCGTCTACTGATACTCGTGGTACAGGAAAATTGACACGTACCGTCGTGGGATAGGTCGGAAATTTTATTTTTACGATTTGTAATTTACGTTATGAACCATAATAAATTTGTTTTTTATAAAATCTTTTATATTTATCCATAGTAATTTTATTATTCTTTGACTTTAATTTTTTTAATTATTTTATTTTATTTGTAAATATAAATTAGTTTTTTTATAAAACACTAAAAACATAAGTATCATATTGAGTCTCAACTAACACAATTAATACTAAATAATTTTAGTGATACTCAAAAGAGTATCACCAACCCATTGAGTTTCTTTAAACTTTTATTTGATTTAGTTACTAATTTAAATATTAAAGTATTAAATTAGTCAATTATAATAATTGTTCAACAACAAGATATTAGCTGACAAACATTAAAAATTAGGTTACATGTAAGATAAATCATACTCCATCCGTCCCATTTTAGATGATTTTTAAGGTTTTTACACACAAATTAAGAAACCATTTAATTGTTTATCTTTTCAATAAAGAACACCAATTTCAAAATGATTCAACCAATGAAAAATAATCTGGAGAATTCAAACACTCAAAAACAACAAAAACACAATAAATAATGCATTGAAAATTGAAACAAATAACTAAAATGGGACAAAAAATTCTCCTAGAAAATCATTTAAAATGGGACGGAGGCAGTACTATATATGAAACCATGAGCTATAAGTTTTTCCAGGACAAGTCAAGACTCCGAAATTAAGATAAGTGTTTTACTTTTTTAAAAAACTTCTCATATTCCATGCGGTCACGCTCTCTCTCTTTACTCTTTGTCCGATCATCTCTTTCTCTCCCTCCCACGAATCTTACAGAGATCCCAAACATTAGTGTTCTTCCCGGCGACCGAAGCTCCCTCCAACCTTTCCTCACCCTTTAACACAAAACAACCTTTTCCGTCTATGGTTTCCAATCTCTAACCATGAAGCAAACTTCTGAAGTGATCCTTCATGCCTTACCAAACCGTCTTCAGCAAATCCGGGGAACACTAGCAGACAAGGAAGAGTCTAATACTCTTACCACCTACGACCACAAATACGTAATTTACCAACTAAGGTCTTTCACATGAAAGTTTCAATCTTATCAACAACAGTTTCAATTTTCAGTTCATAGATTTGCTTGTTTCAAGTTTATGGATAAATCTTACTAATAGTTGTATTATACTTCTATAGATTGAATCAAATGATAAGTATGTGGATTCCCAATCTCCAAATATCATCCTTCTCCAACCTCTTGTTGGTTCTCTCTACGTAGCACCATAACAAAAAGTAAATTTGTTCCTGACACTAGAAGATGTCACGCACCTATGAAGACCATAGATTTCCAATAAATCTACAAACACATTTCTAAATAATGTGGTTCTCCATTGTCTCCCTGTAGATTTATCTGAATAACCTTTCTAAATAATCTGAACAGAAGCTTGATGAGGCATAATATATTGTAGATTTCGGGTTTCCAAAATGGCACGATGACGTTTGGTATGTGTAATCGTAACTCTTTTTACTCTATATGAATTTACAAGGGTCCAAAATAGAAACAAATTTTAGAGAAGGAGAAATATAAGGAACAAAATCTCCATTTTAGCAAGAAATGGTTAGCTCTTCCTCTCCCATTCATATTCCTTATAGGTTCCAAGATTGGTGATAAAAGCTCTTTGGAATTGTCTTGGATTCAAAATCTATATACACATTATATAGAAGCTAAATTAGTTAATTATTAACATTGGTGCAAATTGGTTAAAGAACACGTTAAGCCTTCAAGACTGTGGTGGACCCTTAAGGGTTAACGCAACAGATTCTGAACCTCTCGGCTCTTTTCGTCAAGCTCTAGCTATGGTGGCTTTCTTCTAATGGCGAAAACAAACCTCTATCGTCTTTTTCTTTACACAAGCTTTTCTGGCTTTTTTTAGCTTTCTGCGTCTTCAAGTTTCTCAATCATTCTTTACAATTCTTCTCATTCTCTAAATCTTTATCTCAAAGCTTGAACAAGGCACGTACATTGCAAAACCCTAGACATGAGATTTGGTAAACGAAGAGACTAGGTTACTATTGTTTATCTCTAGATTTTTGGTTAGATACATCGGAATCTCATTAAGGTTTGGTGCGGGTGGTTCCGAAGCTCTAAGAACTGATGTATCCGGAGATCTCGCCAAAGGTTCTTGAAGCTTCGGTGAGATCACCGGGTGCATCAGATCTTGGAGCTTCGGAATCACCCGCACAATCTACGTCAGTCTTGGCTAAAACCTTATCGAAATTTCGGTGTATATAACCAAGAATCTAGAGATAAACAATAGTAAACTACAAATTTGAGTCTCTTTATTTACGAAATCTCATTTCTAGGATTTCACAATGTACGTACATTGTTCAAGCTTGAGATAAAGATTTAGCGCGAATGAGAATAAGAATAGTAAAGAACGATTGAGAAACTCGAAGACTAAGAAAGCTAGAGCAGCGAGAAAAGCTTGTGTGAAGAAGACAAGAGAGGTTTGCTTTGGCTATTAGAAGAAAGTCATCATAGCTAGAGCTTGACGAAAAGCCGAGAGGTTCAGAATTTGTTGCGTTAACCGGTAGGGTCCACCAGAGTCTTGTTGGGGATGAATCACAAGTTCGGATTTGGCGTGCCCCTTTGATCTTTCTCGAGTCTTGAATGCCCAATAACTATAATGAGACTATCGAAGAGAGATAATTTGGAGTTTGTTATAGTTATTATACTGGAAGTTCAACTCAATTTACCAAGCATCCAAGACATGAGGGATCTCTTAACGAAAGATGTGTTCGTATCTCTGCTTACTAAATATACTATATGCCTTTAGGGTATTTTGAAGCAAATTAGATCTCTTTTCTTTTAAGTTCAAAGCATATTATTTTGTATGGTAAATAATTGAGTCAACAAAAAAAAATTTAGTAAAAAATTATCACCAAGATATGACTTCAGTTTACAATAAATTTTTAAAAAAAATTAGTATAGATATATTTATGATATATATACAAAAAATGATTTGCAAAATTAGCTTCGGGTTTATTGACTAAATTCAAAACTATAACAAACAACTGAAAACGCGCCCGAACTTTATCTATACTAGGTTTTTAACCCGAAGCTAATTTTGCAAATCATTTTTTGTATATATATCATAAATATATCAATATCATTTTACTAAATCTTGTGCAAACGTACTAAAATATACAAAATTTAAAGAAGAAAACCATCATCAATGTAAAACATTGGATTTGAAGATATTTTCATCATGTGTTACAAATGAAGTGTAAATTGCATAGATAGAACGTTTACCCATTACTTCAAATGAAAACTGAAATTAGTAAAAGTAAATTATACAATTTTATAATTTATAAATTTATTTTCTGAAAAATCATCATTTGAAAAGTTGTAACTTTTCATTTAATTTAATTTTAAATTATTTTTCGAAAATTGATAACTTTTTAGTTAATTTTATTTGAAATACGTTCCTCTTCCTTGAGGGTTTTAGTTCTCTATCATCGATCCTTTTCACTTAAAAGCCTTATTAGGGTTTCTCATGACTTCCTCATTGACTCCAAATATTATCGTCGAGTTCATGCTAGTTGATATTGTGTTTTATTGTTCGATTTTTTCTTCAAATTTTGCCTATTGTTGTAGGGAAAAAACGTGTTGTTTCTTAGTTAATGATTCAATAATGACTCATTATGCTATCTCAGCCTTTTTAACATCAACAAATAAAAGATCAAACCTTTGTACTCAGAACCGAAGAGATGTCTTGCACCCCATGGAGAGAGCTGGAAATAACTGGTCCATCAAGCCCCAGCTTGTCACAAGCATTGAACCAACCTTGAAAGAATTGATTTTAAACTTATCCTTGTGATAAAGAGTTAAACAAATTAGGAACATCAAGGGAAAGAGAATTGCACCTATGAGAGGTTTGTCAAATTTTGGGCGTGAATTTTCTAATTCCGTTTTGGCTTGGACTTTGGAGAAACTAAACTGAGCAAGAGAAATAAACCATATCAAATATAAAGCTCGTAAAATAGGGAATTTTGGTTTTAAGGGAAAGCTACCCATTGCTAAAACAACCAGCAGTAGATCATTGATGTCAACAGTGATAAACTCAGTACGGGATCAACAATTGAATGTCCAAATTGAGTAGTTAAAGAGTGACGCTATAACATAATTAAGAACACATGAGAACAATTATTAATTACAAAAAAATTGAAAATAAAATTCATTTTCTTCAAATGGAATATTTATGATAAGTTTAACCTATTGGCAGCATAAGATATGAAGCTTCAATAGATTCAGATGTGTCAGCACTTTGGTGGCACTACATGGTCAGAAAATCATGACATGGTATAAAGACCCTTTAAGCGCTCAATTACCACAAGGATAATTATATGTCAATCTTTTCATAGTACTTTAGTTATTAAGTTAACATAAATGCATTTCAAAATTTTCAGTCATAAACTTTGAAACTTTTTGTCTGTACAACACTCACAACATTATCGTTGCTATGCGCTTTGCCAATCTCTACATGCCTATTTGATAAAAAAAAAAAATCAAGCTTAACCTAATATGCTTCATGATTTTGCAATTTTCAGGCATAAAGTTTAAAACTTCATAGGTGAAAATAAACACTCACAATCGTATCGATGCAATGCCCATTTGTCACAATACATCAACACCACCAGAAATCTTCACCTGCGAATTATAACAAATAAACAAAGAAAATTCATTTTTCTGGCCAATTGATTTGTAGTTAATGAAAAAAAAAAACAAACCTTAGAAAGAAATCTCCTATTTTCAATTACCAAAACTCTCAAATGAGGAACAAGAATTTTAGCCCTAATTGCACCATAAACTCCAATCGCCTTTAATTTAACTGAGAGAGTTTTAGCCCTACTTGCTCCATATATATATGCTCAGGTGCAAGAGTTTTAGCACTAATTTCCTTTGGTTTGGATTAGATTTGTGTGTTGGACAAAAAATTATACATACAAGGAAAATAATCTTTGACCCAGAAAAAAAGGAAAATAATCTTTGACCAAAAAAAGGAAAATAATCTTATGCTAATGTTATACTCCCTCCGTTCTTTAAAGATTGATGTTCTAGAAATTTTTTTTGTTTTCTAAAGATTGATTTTTTATATTTTCTATGCAATAATAATGATAAATTGTAGATTTCAAGACATATTAATTGGTTTTATTGGATTGTCATTGGGTCAAACTTATGGAAAATTGTTTAATACAAAAACCAATGCACTTTTAGTCAAACATTAATGTGTTTTCTTAATATGTGTGAAAACTCTAGAAAATCAATCTTTAAGGAACGGAGGGAGTAAATGTTTATAGTATATTTAGATAATTAAAAAGTTTTATATTTATGATTAAAAGTAATTTTTTTCCGAAAGATAATGGTTATTATTATTGTCTCGAACGAAATATTGCATAAGTTGTAAAACATATATTGATCCAAAACCCCAACATTAATAAATTCATACAGATTTTGTTGATCCATAAACTCAACCGTTACACGAGAAAACATGTTAGACCTTTTTTCCGAAAGATAATGGTTATTATTATTGTCTCAAACGAAATATTGCATAAATTGTAAAACATGTTATAAACCCATTTAGTGGATGTCCATTAGAGGCCCATGTTCTAGAATATCCCTAAACCCTAATTCCTCTCCAAGTATTGTATCCCTATATATACTATATACTTCTCATGGAATAATATATAACACAACCAATTCATATTCTCTTCTCTTCTCACAACACGTTATCAGCACGAGTTCTAACTAGCTGAGTAAACCCTAGCCACTAAATAAAACCGTAGCCGTCTAAACCCAAAATTTTATCACCTTAACAAACCCTAATCAACGTTACCTCGTGTTTCCATTGTTTTCCATATTACTCTCCGAGGTCTCCAATATCACCACCACTGTATCTCCAAAAGTCACTCACATCAGATAAGTACTATTTACCGTAGTGCTGATTATTATTATTTTAATGTTTATTACTAATTGCTTTATGAGAGAACCTTAAAACATATTAAACATATTGTTTCATGCTTTATGGATTATTGGGATTTTAATCGAATCATGTTTGATTATCGGCTCATGCTCTGCCATGTTTCTATAAGCACATGTTATTACCATATTATTTTAATTAACTATTTGGTCCAAAATATTTATCAAGTTTCATCATGATTGATATATGTTTTGTCGATTGATGACAGATAAATTGGTTCTTGCTTAATCCGACATATTTTGACATCAACTCTATTTTCCGATGCCGTCTTCGACGTATCTCATATCCCGACTTTACTCTCTCCAACCATCAAGATAAGTATTATTTAATCACTAAAATAACTAGCATAATTTTTGGTTTGAATTGGTTCGGTAGATCTATTATATATGATACTTTGTGATTCGATTGATGACATACACATGTATGTTTGTTGATCGAGAAATACACATTGTTTATCACTTTGATTTATGCTAAACATGTATTTTATATGAATTGAGTTTATGATTCGTTTGATAGCATACCCATATATGTGTGTCAATCGAATCATAATTACGACTCTTTCTTTACAAGAGAATCTAAAGTTACATATTTTAATGAATCTGTGATGAGCATGTATGTCTACTGATCGAATAATTCTCACAACTCATATTTATGCATATTAATTATTTTTATGCTTTACCATATACTTCTTTTATTTAATCTATTTTATATCAAGTTCACAGTTTGATAAATAAACCTTGTTAATTGAACAATGATATGATTTGGTTGATCGTAAGCATTTACGAATCATGCTTATGCATGTTGATTATTTCGATAATATCTTTGTTCATTGTGAGATTCAGTTCGAGATATATGAACCTGAAGTTTCATATTATGAGAAAAAAAGAAAAAAAAATAGAGAATCTCACATAGACCATTAGTGACAAATCTAAAAGATTATGATCACTGTTTTGAGTATAATCTCGAGGGTGAGAATTAGAGAATCTCACAAAAACCATAAGTGACAAATCCAGAAGATTGTGATCACTGTCTGAGTATGATCTCGAGTAAGAGAATTAGAAAAATCTCACATATACCACAAGTGACAAATCCAGAAGATTATGATCACTGTTTGATGATTATGAAAGTTCACTTCAAATGACATATCCAGAAGATTATGTTCAATGCTTGACCATAGAGATTTAGTCAGAGCAATTCTTAAAGGAAAGGTATGATCACCAGAATGTGATATTTCCTAAAGCCTAAAATGATTGGTTGATATTGCCTACAAGACTTGAAGTCTTTAAGTGAATATAATTCACCTATGTTCAGATTTACTTGCAATTTGATATCTCTTAGAGAGATATACTTAAACTTAATTTCATGCAAGTAATGTTGTCGTGTGGACAACAATTTGTGAAAAGAGATTTAAGGAGTTTTTCAGAACTTATATCATATCTCATTGACATTGAACAAAATAATGAGCTATTCATAAAACATCATAGATCATGTATTATTTGTTAAGCTCCATTCCCTGAAGAGAATGTGACGTTATATCCTAAGAAAGATAATCAAGGAAATTGCTATATAATTGGTCGTAAATGTGAAAGTGGATATGAATGTGGTTATGGTCAAGATCGAGATCGAAAAGTCTCTATCGAGAACTCATATTTTCACCAGAAGTGAGAAAATTGAGATGGTTATAAGTCAAAGATATGTGAATCATTTTAAAAATGAACGAATCTATTGAGAGTACAATACAAGGTAGTACATGGCTTATTGAATGCTCAACCAGAGCATATATATAAATGCTCCAGAAGAGCACATTGATAACATTGCATATGGGAATGTAGTTGGTATATTTATGCATTGATTCTCATAAGTCTCAAAAGTTAGAAGGATTTAAGGTATAATACATGTCCCGAGCAGGATATGTTATTGATTCTAAAAAGGGATTCAATTTAAGATTGATAAAATCAGTGTTATCATCTCGAGGAGGAGAGTTAAAGAATCCCACATACCATAATAAGTGAAACATCCAGAAGATTATGTTCACATGAATCCAGAAGATTCATAAGACTATGTTCATACGAATCTTTCATAACATAAATTTATGAGATTTTTAGAAAAAATCATCTTGAGACAACAAGTAAAGGAAATGTAAATACCTTAGTATTTCCCAAGAGCAAAAGTATTTTTGTGAAACTACTTGTATTTTGTACTACACAAAGATTTGTAGAATGGAGATGAAAAGATATAGTAAATCAGAAGTTTATGAAATATATTTTTATTTGGCATGAATCGGTTAGACCATTACGATTCAATAGTGATGCGAAAAGTAATATATGTAGACAATCATTGAAGAACTACAAGATTCTTCGTAATGATTTGTCATGTGATGTTTGCTGATAAGATAAATTAATATATGGTTTTCATGAGGCTAATAGAATTGGAATCTATGAATTTTCTAGAATGTTGAGATGTTGCAGGGCTGATCACCCATCGTGCATCTTAATAACTCTAGTGAATTCATGAGCCTTTGATGATTACAACATCAATTAGGATAAATGTTGAACATATGGTAGCACATGTTCATACATAATTCGCATCATGCCAATAAATAATCAATATTTGTCCCCTATTGTAATTGGTTTTTGGGTCATAACCAGTTATTTTCCATCTAGGATCTTGGATGTACGATATACATTCCAGTTGATCCACCACATAATTTTGAAGATGGATCCTTAAATAAAGATGGGAATATATGTTGGATATAAATCTCCATTGATATTAATAATCTAGAGCCATCCTTGAAGGATTTAAATAAGGCCTGATTTGTAGACTGTAATAAGTCAGCCTTTCCAACATTAGGGGGATAAAATAAACAGCTGGAAAATAAAATAAGCTGCAATGAATTATCATTGATCCTCGGACGAAAAATGTAAATTAGAAGTCCAAAGGATAATTCATCTCAGAGCTTATAGCATTGATTGCCAAATGCTTTTATGACCCATATAGAGTGATAAAGTCACTTACCAGCTGTAATGCTCCAATTATAATTGATGTCCCAAAAGGACAATATCAAACTGCTAATGAGTCTAAAGATCGCATGAAGCGTGATAGACCTATTTGGTTCCAAATATAAGAATTCTCAAAAAGAAAAGGAGCTTAATTCACAATGGTTAGATTGAGGAAACACTTATATATACGATTGATCTCCTGAAGAGAAACATGACATAGACATAAATTCAGGTACCTGAGAATAAAGAGATCTCAAATAGTTATGTCATGTCATAAATAAAATGGAATCGAAAAAAGCAAAATCGACGTCGTAATATTTTTGCATGCATTGAGAAAGCAGTTGATATTATGAAAAAGAGGATCAAGAAAGTCTATTTAAAAGTGTACACAAAGTAATGATTGGCCAATCATAGAAAGGAAGAAATAGACTTATAATCTCTTGTAGAGAATTTTGGATCAGTAGTTTATACACTTGAAGTGTAAAATCAGTGGAAGATAAACAAGTCTTTATGTGAAAGAATAGTGAAAATTTCACAGGATCTTGAACTTTAGCTTATTAAGAGGTTTACTCTCATATGGTGGATGCAACTACTTTCAAGTTCATTATCAGTTTGGCAAGAAAAGGAAAGGCTTGATTTATAGTTTATATCTTATTGATATGTCCCACTAGATAATGAAATTTATATGAAAATCCTAGAAGGATATATCCATGGAGGATTAATGATTTCAAAAGTTTATTATCGAAAACTTTAGGTATTCGATCGAATCAAATATGTTACATGGGGTATAACCTGAAAGTGAATTTCATAAGGTTAATCAATGTACCCATGTATATATCAAAATGTTATGGATCGAATGGATCCTTAATTTGAAGATCATCGAAACTCCGCAGAGTTTATCATAAGTAGTACGATGATGATAATATATGATAAAATATCACTAGATAGTGATATTTACATGAAAGTCCCAGAAGGATTTAATTGCTAGAAGCAAATTCATTTTTGGATTTTAACAATTTATACATTGTTAAAGAGATTTGCTAAATGATTTGTATAATGTATGTTGATGATTTGAACATCATTAGAACTTCTGAAGAGATCTATATACAATGAAAAATCTGAAGAAAGGATTTGGAAAGATAAAATTATCTTCAGATATCCCAAATTAATCATCTAGCGAAAAGATGTTATGTTCAAAGATCCGTTAAGGATATTACAGAAAAATGCTCATATATATTTGGTCTTGAAGTACTATACATAAAATGAGATTAGAGCAATTCAATGATTTATTTCATGATTGAAATATGTATTTGACATAAAGGAAAGTCAAATATAATAGCTTTTACAAGAAGAGCATGAATATTATGTACAAGAGAAATGTTTAGAAAATTGTACATATATGAAATTTAGGCCTTAAGTCCAAATAGATCAAAATATGATATTCTATAAGGAAAGGATGTTATGGACCAGAAGTCCAATGATATGAGATATCATATGAGTTTGTTCATTAATGCTATTCTTATAATAATTCAAAAGAGATAGCATATATAATCGGAATTCATCTCTTGAAGAAGATGTTTCCGAGGGGGAGAAATATAATGATGTGCGTGGATGTACTCTTTTTCCCTTATCATAGTTTTTATCCCATTGGGTTTTTCTATGAAAGGTTTTTAACGAGACATCAAAGAACACGCAAATGATAGACACTTATAGAGGAATGTTATGATTATAGTGAGTTATAAAAGTCTATCAATCTCCCATAAGAATATCATACATTAATGATATTGAGATAAACAAAGAGAATGATCCAGATGAATCATCTAGAAGACTGATGAGTTGCAGAAGAATGACGATGTGCATGTTCTAGAGATTGTTCAAGCGAAACTTTGGCGGACTTATTTTTCAAGACACTTCCAGCTACTACTTTCAAGAAACAAGTTTGCATCGTCATGAAGATCTCAAGTTATGTACTCATCAGGGGGAGTAAAAACGCGTTGCACTCTTTTTCCTTTAACCATGGTTTTGTCCCAATTAGGTTTTCCTAGTAAGGTTTTAATGAGGCAACATCTTATGCGTATTATGATTATTTTTACTCTAATGGCATCCAAGGGGGAGTGTTATAAACCCATTTAGTGGATGTCCATTAGAGGCCCATGTTCTAGAATATCCCTAAACCCTAATTCCTCTCCAAGTATTGTATCCCTATATATACTCTATACTTCTCATGGAATAATATATAACATAACCAATTCATATTCTCTTCTCTTCTCACAACAAAACATATATTGATCCAAAACCCCAACATTAACAAATTCATACAGATTTGTTGATCCATAAACTCAACCATTACACGAGAAAACATGTTAGACCTTTCCTAACTACCTAGAGAAGGATGACATCACACCAAGTGATTTGAATCTGAAGAAGTTTCCTAGTCTACCCAACCTCCGTAACACACACACACTCGATAACCACAGTCTGAAAAACTAAGAAGTCTATCCAAGATTTCTTCTTTTTAATTTTTGCTGAACCCAAAAGCAGAAGACCTCTTTTCTTTTCCATATATCATCTCAACCATCACGTTCTACTAGAGCCAGCTCAAAACCAGCGAATAATACACTGTGGTTCTCATGTGCGCCGACTAACCCACTTGGCTCTAGGCTCGAGATGCCACCTGGCATGCGAACTGTTAAGTCGACCTTGTTTCTTTGTTTGGTCTCTGAATAACACATAATCTCTTTGATCCTTGTTTCTTCTTCTAAGCCATAATGTGAAACTCAATGCTTCTTCAATTGAGATACTTAACGATGCTAGCATATGAAGAAAACTTCTTTCTTTCTTGAATTAAATGCACATTACTATGTAGTCCTAATAGAATTTAGATGTGACACTTCGTATTTCACATACACATCGGAAATGGAAAAAGGGTACTAACTTTTTGCCTTCCTCTCCACAAAATTTATATAGTTGAGAAAAGAAACCTCAAACTCAGATATACAAAGTTGTTGTCTTCAACAAGGGTGTGCATGAACCTTTAATTAGAGACAATGTCGTTCGGTGGCCCTTCCATGGGTAAACCATTGATGAACAATGATGCTGCTACTGAGTTTGGTCATCAAATTAGAAGATTGATGTTAGAGAAACAAAATCAAAAACTGATACATCAAATGAGGGAAGGTTCTGGTTTTATCCCCAACTTAGTTCATAGAATAAATGAAAGCAATACTATTGTTTACTAACAATGTCGCGGTACTAGACATCCATGGTCGATGCAAAAAATAAAGATGCGGTAACGCTATGTCGTCTTCTGCGTGTAAAGAGTAGTTCATACTCTTACTATCTACCAAGGATATTCTTGGCTAGTTAGGTACCACATAAACATCTGAGAGATATAACTAACACACCAATTAAACCACAACGATATACATTACATGATTCCATTGAGCTATTTATAATACTAACATAATTTTAGTAAGAACCGATAAACTTTCAAAAATATGGAGTTGGATGTGGATAACAAAATATACTATCAGCTAAATTAAACTACTTCAATTAAATGACTATCAAGTCATCTGTCTCCTTTATAAATAAAAGTATAAAGATGCTAGCATATGAAGAAAAGCTTTTTCTTTCTTGAATTAAATGCAATTGCTATTAGTAATAAATTTTATCTTAATGTGACACTTCGTATTTCTCATACACATCGGAAAACGAAAAAACTTTAAAACTTTTCGTCTTCCCCTCCACAAAATTGATATATACTGTACTAGTTGAGATAAAAATCTCAAACTCAGATATACAAGTGTGTGTGTGTGTGACTCTTCAGAGACAAACATGTCGTTCAGTGGTTCTTCCATGGCTAAGCCATTGATGAACAGTGATGCTGCTACTGAGTGTGGTCATCAAATGAGACGAGTGACTTTAGAGCAACAAAGTGGAATCAGGATCCAAGTGGGTCGGGTTTCGCCTCTCAAACTCCGTGTGCTCGATGGTATAGTTGAGATTTTCGGTTCTGAGCTTCCACCAAAAGTCTGGCTTACGTTTTCTCCCCTCCTTCAGTTAGCCGTATGTATTTTTACATATTCAACTCTTTTACCAATTTTCATTTTCCATTTGATTTATGGTTGTGTTTCTCGAAATGAGATATTGGGTTTTTGTCAAATTCATCTGTATCCCCTAGCGTTGTAGGTTAGCTGAAAGGTTTGAGCTTTAGATAGTGAATAAAGGTAGTTATTATTTTCGTAATCTTTGAGTTAGTTACATAATAAGTTATAATCTTGTTGCTGTATAGTGTAAGGTCATACAAAAAGTGGCTTATTTTTGTCGAAGTCAGTCAAATTCATCCTATGAAAGATTTGGGCTTTAATTAGTGAATGAAAACATTTTTTTTCGTATTCAACTAATCTTTAAGTTTGTTATAATCTTGACTCTTGAGGCTTAATCTTTGATGATTCATATTTGAAGTCTTGAAGATCATATCCCATCCTTGTGGGGTAGATGATAGATTTGAGTTTTAACTAGTGAATGAAGAAATCGTTCTTGTAGTTATATAGTCTTTGAGTTGGTTATATTCATGAGGCTTAATCTTTGATGCTTCATTTATCATCTTAATTAAATTAGCTCACTTTCAGGTTTTCACTTGGTACGGTGCAACTATAGAAATTGTTGGCGTCACCAAGACCAGAAACATACAACTGGAAACCAACACGAGGCAGCTCATTTTACTAGACACAAAATCTGTGGTAGGTTTTTCTTTCATCCTCACTCAGTTCTTATATAATATATGAAAGTAGACATTGTTTACTAACAATGTCGCATTACTAGACACCGATGATCGAGTATCGTAGAGTGAACTACTCTCTACACGAAGAAAGACGACATAGCGTTACCACATCTTCACCGGTATTTCTCTTCTTAATAAAAATCATGCATATATATCCTTTTAGACATTTGTAACTCTTTTTTTTTAATGGTTTTGTTTGGCACAGGGACCAAGGGTTATCATTGTAGGAGATATGGACTCTGGGAAGAGCGCATTGTCTAAGATGCTTCTTAGTTGGGCAGCTAAAGATGGTTGGAAACCGACATGTGTTGACCTTAATGTCGGCCAAAGCTCGATAACCATACCAGGAACTATTGCTGCTACTTCTGTTGAAATGACATTGGATCCTGTTGAAGGGTTTCCTCTTGATAAGGCTCGTGTGCACTACTTTGGTCACACTTCACCAAGGTAATCAATTGACTTCAAATTCTTAATCTTATAACTCCAAACTAATGTTCTTTTTTTGTACTATTAGTACCAACCAGAGGCTGTACAAAGCCCTTGTTGAAAAGCTTGCTCGAGATATAGAAGAAGAGTTTGCTAGAAAGCTTCTGGTATGGTGATTGACACAATGGGATGGATCGATGGTATCGGTTATGCGGTAATTTTAGCTTTTCTTTTTGAACAGAGTACAATTTACTTTGCTATGAAGAGATTTTGATTTTTAATTGACATGTTTTCAATTTGCAGCTCCTTCTCCATGCAATAAGGACGTTCAGGACCATCGGGTAATGTACTGAAACCTCTCTTCTCTTGCTTTCTCTTAAATAAAGAAACCTACACTGCCCTTGATTTTTCTTTTTCATTTGCAGGAAACAACACTGGTCAATGATCTGAACAAAGATTTAAGATTCAGGAAGAATATACAAATCTTGAATCTTAAGATGTCAGCTGGAGTTTTTTCTAGGGGCTCTGATTTTCGCAAAACCTTGAGAAACAACAACATTCAGGTATATTTTTTCTCTTTGACCACATTTTCATTACTCTGGTTTTTTCTATGTTTGGTTTGATTAAAGAAAAGGAGTTTCGATTTACTTATAATACACAGAAGTACTTCCATGGAGCCACTAACGATCTCACGGTCTACACGAAAACTGCCTAGTTCCGTGATGTGCAAGTATATCAAATTGGTGACTTGGTAGAGAGGTCAGCTAAACGAAGAGGAAATAATAATGACTCTATGAAGGTCACACCTGTGAAAATCGATGAACTTCTTGTGAATAAAGTTCTTGCAATCTCATATGCCAAACAACCTCACCAGATCATCTCTAGGTAATTATTTTCAACTTTTTTTGTATGATTAAACTTAAGAGCTATGGATAGAGAAATCGTTATCATTTTGTAGCTAATATGTATTTGCATTTTTGCAGCATTGTTGCTGGATTTGTATGTATCAAAGCTGTTGATATTGGTGAAGAGAGAATTACACATATCTCTCCATCAGCTGCTGAATTGCCTAGCAAGATATTGATTTTGGGAACTTTGACATGGCAAGAAGCGTAAGTGGAGCAAGAGAAGAGTTAGGGCTTTTAAATAACTAAATAAATTTAATTTCGAAAATAACTAAATAACTAAATAAATTTCGAAAATTATAATTATTAAATGTAATTAATTAAGAAAAGAATAATGGTAATCGTTTAGATATTGTCGACTGACTTCTGTTTTTATTAAATAAAAGATAAGATTTGAATTTTTTTTTATATACTCGAATAATCAACTGAAAATATTCTCGAAGAGTCTAAAACTTTAAACTATTTAATGAGATAAAACCTTAAACTAAACAAACAGAATCGTTGTTCAGCTAAATTAAACGTAGAACATAAATGGCAAAGTTCTTAGAGCTCTTAATGTTTCTTCTTCTAGCTCTCTTCCACAATTCTTTGTTTGTTCAGTCTCGCTCTTCTCGTCATCATCATAATGATAATTATTTCAATGTTTTTAATTACGGAGCAATTGGAGATGGATTCACTGACGATACAAAGGTTTGTTTTTTTTTTAGGGTAAATTACTTCATAGATATTGAATTCACAAGCCAAATTGGTATCTATTTTTTTTTTTTTCAGGCATTCAAGGATGCATGGGAAGACGCATGCAATTACATTGGATCCAAATCAACCCTAACTATTCCTCAAGGAAGAACGTTTCTTCTTCAACCAATTGAATTTCATGGCCCTTGCAAATCCGACAAAATTGTTTTTTCGGTATGTAATACTCATATATATACCTTCATGTTAGTTTATACACTACTCATACATTTGATCAACACATTAATTAGTAATAGGTGAACTTATATGTACATGATATTAGAATTATTGACACGATTTTTAATCTCTAGATCAGTGGAAACTTAACTGCTCCTGAAGCTCCATATCAATGGAATTGCGAAAATGATCAATGTCATAAGTGGATCGAGTTTGCACATATAAATGGACTCTATATTGATGGTCATGGTATTCTTGATGGTCAAGGACCTAAATGGTGGTCGTTAGATTGCAAAATATATAAACAAGTAAGCCCATTTTTTCAGATATTATAATTTTCTGTATAGTGTTAATCCTTAGTATATCACCCTTTAACTTTATTTTATGTTTATCCCGCATAACTTTTGCTTTTTATTTATAGGCATGCCTAAGAAGACCAAGGGTAAGTAACACATCACTAAACAATGATCAACAAAATCCCTCAAATTTGTAAGACGTTTAATTGATTTTTTTTTGTTGTCTTAGGGTGTGGTTATAACACATTCGAGTGATGTGCATATAAAAAACATTATGGTTAAAGACAGTCCAAATTTTCAAATGTCCTTGGAAGATTCGAAATGGGTTTTCGTAAAACAACTCACCATAACCGCCGATGGTGATAGCCCCAACACTGATGGCATTCACATTCAACGCTCTCAGAATGTTTTCGTACACGATAGTAATATCCGAACAGGTGATTCATTATTTATCTTTATACTCTCCATTTTCTTATTAATACAAATAATACATCACTATCATAAAAGTATATTTGTGTAAATTAAGTTACTTCCTAATCGCAATGAATCTATATAGCTATAGGAACCAGTACAATTTGGCCTTGGTTGATTTTCTAAAACTAAGATCGGATATATGGTTATCGCCAAATCTCTCTTAATTACTTATAATGCAAGTAAAAATGTATCTTTGTGTCCAGTTCACGGTTTGGCTTTCATTTTTTAAGGTTTATAAAAACCGAAATCAAATAAAACCATTCATACTCATGTATGGTTCTAGTTTCGCAAAATTTTAGTTTTTTATTTTCTGTTTAGATTTGGTTCTGATTATTTGGATTTTGTTTCTTGTTACAATTTTTTGTCTATCCACCCTAATTGTAACCACCAGATCCTGTGTGATATTTGATATTTTTAGGTGACGATTGTATATCTATTGGTGCCGGTTCAAAGTACATTAATATATCAAGAATCTCATGTGGTCCAGGTCATGGAATAAGGTACTGTTTCTTCCATCGTTTTGGTTAAGTTTATCATACTATATACAAACTTTGATTTTGGTAAACTTGGTTAAAGATTGTAATTAAATTTTGCTTGAACAAGTATCGGAAGCTTAGGCCGACATGGGGCCAAAGAAACGGTGGAAAACGTCGCCGTTCGAGATTGTATTTTTAGAGAAACAAGTAATGGGGTTAGAATCAAAACATGGCAGGTAAAATCGAAGAAATTGATCAGCTTGCTATTGTTCTCCCTAATTTTGATTCAAATTAATCACAGTACTATATTCCAATGATTTGTACTATTTATTAGGGAGGAAGAGGACATGTTCGTAATATTTTATTTGAACGTATAAAACTATATGGTGCAGCTAGACCTATCATTATCGACCAATTTTATTGTCCTCACTCACAATGCAAAAACCATGTAAGTCACGTTTCCTTCTCGTTCCAATGATTTTTCTTATGAAAAAATATTAGTTGATTTTCATATTACGTTTGGGAAAAGTCATTTTACTGTTTTTGATGAGATTACATATAGAAAAATAACAAAATTTTGGGGTAACAAATTGATGTTTTATTCACATTTACAGACAGAAGCTGTGGAGATCAAGAATGTAAGGTACAATCACATAAATGGAACATCAATCAAGAAACCATATGTGCAACTCCTATGCAGCAAATCAGTCCCATGCAGAGATATTTTCATGAATGATATAAACATTCAGAACGAAGACGAAGAAGAAGAAAAGAAATATCATAAATCATCTCGTCATAATCATCCTTCTGCTGAATGCATCAATGTTAGAGGAGAATCTAATGGTGTGATGAAGCCTAAAGTACCTTGTTTGTCTTCCAAAAGACAATAATTGATTTCTCTAAAACACTTCTTTTAAAATTATTAGTGTTTTACTGTTTTGATTAGAAACATTAAGCTTTTATGTGTTTTCTTTGGATTTTTCTTTTTCTGAAAAAAAAAAAAAAAATCCGATTCACATACTTTTGTTTCGATTCGAATAAAAACTCTCTTTTTCACGATAATTTTAACATACACAAATATGAACCCAATAGTTTACATCTTACACCGATGTCTCTATCGAAAGTTAAATGTATGTTTGTCCCTCAAATCAATTTTGGTTCGGTTTCAGTAATTACCCGATACAAAACCGAGAAAACAAAAAGTAAACCAAGAAACCTGAAATTAAACCGAACCAGAAACCCAAAATCAGATCCAAGGTTCGGTTAAACCATTCAACATCAACATTTGCATTATGTAACCCCTTAAAACGGTGTCGTATTAACGCAGATACAAGTTTTCCTAACTTCTTCCATATCGTTGAAAAAGCTCCAAACTTCTCACTGCTTTCACCAAAACCCCCAAAATGGGTTCTATGTACAGAGCCTCTAAAACCCTAAAATCATCAAGACAAGTATGTTCACTCTTGTTCAAATCCAATCAACGAGATCCACTATGTATTGGTTTATACCAAGCTTACGGTTTCAGTTCTGATTCTAGACATAATCCTAGAGAACCCCTCATTGATTTGACTCAATTTCCTACTGAAAAGATCCGAAATTTCTCCATTATTGCTCATATTGATCATGGGAAATCTACTTTAGCTGATCGTCTTATGGAACTTACTGGTACCATCAAGAAAGGACATGGTCAACCTCAGTACCTCGACAAATTACAAGTAAGAGTCTGAGTTTAGTGATTACCTCAATAAAGTTTCAATTTTTATTGATTATCTCAATAAAGTTTCGATTTTTATATCTGTTAATGATTGTTCATAGTTTCCTTTGTGATGGGTATTTGCAAGATTCAAAGTTTAATGATTGTTTCATGTTTTGGTTTGTGATGTTTGGTTTAGGTAGAGAGGGAGAGAGGAATCACTGTTAAGGCTCAAACAGCTACAATGTTCTATGAAAACAATGTAAAGGATCAAGAACCGAGTGGTTTTCTTTTGAATCTAATTGATACACCAGGTCATGTTGATTTTAGCTACGAGGTTTCGAGATCTTTATCAGCTTGTCAAGGAGCTCTTTTAGTTGTTGATGCGGCTCAAGGTGTACAAGCACAAACGGTGGCGAATTTTTACTTAGCGTTTGAGTCTAACCTGACCATTGTACCTGTGATTAACAAGATTGATCAACCAACAGCTGATCCTGACCGTGTTAAAGCTCAGTTAAAGTCGATGTTTGATCTTGACACGGAGGATGTTTTACTAGTCTCTGCTAAAACCGGTTTGGGGCTTGAACATGTACTTCCTGCGGTTATTGAACGTATACCGCCTCCTCCTGGGATTAGTGACTCGCCTCTACGGATGCTTTTGTTTGATTCGTTTTTTAATGAGTATAAAGGTGTTATTTGCTATGTTTCTGTTGTTGATGGAATGTTGAGTAAAGGGGATAAGGTTTCGTTTGCTGCATCGGGTCAATCTTATGAAGTGTTAGATGTTGGGATTATGCATCCTGAACTTACTTCTACAGGAATGCTTCTTACAGGACAAGTTGGTTATATAGTAACCGGCATGCGAACCACGAAAGAGGCGCGTATTGGAGATACAATTTATAGAACAAAAACTACTGTGGAGCCTCTTCCAGGTACTCCTATAAAACTCTTAGTAATTTCTTCTTTGTGGCAGTCTCTTGAGAGTAGAAGTAATAATTGAGAATCTTGTTTTGAGTTCCAATAAGCTGTTTAGAATGTGGTTTCAAGGTCGCTGACTTGGGTTTTAAATATAGGTTTCAAGCCAGTGAGGCATATGGTGTTCTCGGGGGTGTATCCTGCTGATGGATCTGATTTTGAAGCACTTGGTCATGCTATGGAGAAACTGACATGCAACGATGCAAGTGTCTCAGTGGCTAAGGAAACAAGTACAGCTCTTGGAATGGGATTTAGATGTGGTTTCCTCGGTTTGCTTCACATGGATGTATTTCATCAGCGGCTTGAACAAGAATACGGTACACAAGTGATCTCCACAATCCCTACTGTTCCTTACACGTTCGAATACTCAGATGGAAGCAAGTTACAAGTGCAGAATCCAGCTGCCTTACCTTCAAACCCCAAATACCGAGTCACAGCTTCTTGGGAACCAACGGTAATCGCTACAATTATCCTTCCAAGTGAGTACGTAGGAGCTGTTATCAACCTCTGCTCTGATCGAAGAGGTGAGCAACTAGAATACACATATATAGATGACCAACGAGTTTTCTTGAAATATCAGTTACCGTTGAGAGAGATAGTTGTGGATTTCTACGATGAATTGAAAAGCATGACATCAGGTTATGCTTCTTTCGACTACGAGGATGCAGAGTACCAGAAATCTGATCTGGTGAAGCTGGATATCCTCTTGAACGGGCAAGCAGTTGATGCATTATCCACGATTGTTCACAACCAGAAAGCATACCGTGTTGGTAAAGAACTAGTTGAGAAACTTAAGACCTTCATTGAGAGGCAAATGTTTGAAGTGATGATACAAGCTGCTATCGGCTCAAAGATCATTGCAAGAGACACAATCTCGGCGATGAGAAAGAATGTTCTTGCAAAATGTTACGGAGGAGACATAACTCGGAAGAAGAAGCTTCTTGAGAAACAGAAAGAAGGTAAGAAACGAATGAAGCGAGTTGGTTCTGTTGATATACCACATGAGGCTTTTCAACAAATACTCAAAGTCTCTTAGGAGAACAAGACCTGAAGAAGATGGTTAGTAGTTGTTTTATGCAATTGGATGTTACATTTTTTTTGGAAAACTATAAATTATAGTATTTTCGTTTCCTTTGTTGGAGGTTTCACTCGTACAACATTCGAAGTTTCTCTACAAGGATCGAATACACTGAGGAAACCGAATATAGAACATACCATTCGAGTAGACACATTTTTCCCATTCCCATATATAATCGGATAAACTATTCCCAATGCAATGTATGGTCCATACGGTTTCACCAGGCCGCCAAGTATTGATAACATATGTTTGTGAATATGTAAATGTGAGTGAGAACACCAAACAACTACTTGATGTAGGAGCGGCTGAGAAAGCTAAGTAGTAGCGATTGGAATATACTGGCATCTCGGGTAAGTAAATGCTCTAGTGGGTAAACGGGTTCAGTAACAATGAAACCGAGAGATGATCTTTCATCACAAGCAACCAACCATCCCTTGAATAAAAGAATCTATTGAAGTCCTTCAACACTGGATAATTGAACTTATATGTTTGAGAATGTGATGGATCATAAAGAATGTAGTCTCCTATATCTTCTGATCCTTCTTGGAGACAAAAGGCCCAAGAACTAGGCTTTACAATCCTGACAGAACAGCTGCTTCACACCATGGGGGCGTTTGGTAATGACTTAAATTTAGACTTTTGCTCTAGGTTTTTGGCTGTTAATGTAGTAACTTTAGGTTGTAGAGATTTTGACTGCTAATAAAAAACGGGGAAATATAATCTGTAAAATATTTAACTGTTATTTTAATAAATACTTTTTCACTTATTAATAAATACTTATAAATAATATTTTTATAAAAATATAAATGATAACATAAACCAAGAAAAAAAATTTCATTTATTATATTATTTCATGTTTTGGTTTAATAACCAAAAGCTTCATCAAGAAGTGGAACAAATTGAATAACATTTGGATGGAATTCTAGAGCTTCTGAATCTTTCTTATAAATGTATTATTGACCTTTCAAATAATCTAAACGATGTTTTAAGTGCTTCCAACTAAAATCAGCTTCAACAATAGTATTTGAATATTTTGAGGGTTTAGGGTTTTGACTTTGAATTTTTCTTGGTTGTGTAGAACCTATAAATAGCATTTTATTTTCCCCAAAACTAGTTCAATCACAAACAAAATGGTGATAATTTTTTTATTCATTTCCGGAAATTTTGTTATTTTTATTCATGTTGCAAAAACTTGATATTTCCATTCATTTGACAAAATTTTATTATTTTTATTCATTTTGCAAAAAGTTGTTATTTTCATTCACTTTAGTAAACTTTTGATATTTTATTCATTTATATAAAAATGGATCTCAAAAAAAGAGATAGTAATTAATCAATCAAAATATTTTAGTTATAAATTATATATAAATCTACAAAGAGTTTTTTGATAATTTTGGGAAAAGAGAAAATAATAGATAAATCATTTTGTAATAGTTAAAGCTTGCTTTCGGTGGCTTTAGGATAAAAGACAAAAACAAGAGGAAAAAAATAAAAGACAAAGTTTTAAGACTTTAAAATTAATAAAATCTTTAAATCATGCTTGACAAAAAACAGTCTTTTAAATCTTTTAAATTTTTTAAAATCTTAAAAGACTTTTGCCAAGCACCCCTCATGTCTTACGGACGCATGTACGTTTTCTTTTAATCTAAGGCGGGACAGTACCTCCCGCAAGAGTTCTGAGGGGAATAATTAAATCCCACAATCTTATAATACACTTCCTCTTCGATGCATGATCTCCTCTAGCTTGTATACTGCATGTGACAATTACAAGACAAAGAAGAAGAAGACTAAGGGGTGCTTGGCAAAAGTCTTTTAAGACTTTAAATTTTTTAACAGCTATTAAAGCATGTTTTTTGCTAAACATGATTTAAAGGTTTTATTAGTTTTAAAGACTTAAAAGCTTGTCTTTTAGTTTTTGGTCTTGTTTTACTTTTTTTTAAGCCTCGGAAACCAAACTTTAACAATTACAAATGAATTTATTTATTATTCTTCATAACTAAAATATTTTGATTGATTATTTACTATGTCTTTTTTTCTATTCTTTTGAGATCCATTTTTATATAAGTGAATAAAATATCAAAAGTTTACAAAAATGAATGAAAATTACAACTTTTTGCAAAATGAATAAAATTAAAATTTTGGGGGTGCAAAAAAAATAAAATTTTGTCAAATGAATGAAAATATCAATATATTGCAACATGAATAAAAAATAACAAATTTTTTCAGAATGATTAAAACAAATTATCAGCATTTTGTTTGTGATTGAACTAGTTTTGGGGAAAGTAAAATGATATTTATAGGTTCTACACAACCAAGAAAAATTCAAAGTCAAAACCCTCAAAATATTCAAATACTATTGTTAGAAGATCACTACATATGTTATAAATACAACAACGTAATGTTTCTTTTCTACTTGTAAGTTGAAGTTGATTTGAGTTGGAAGCACTTAAAACATCGTTTAGATTATTTGAAACGTCAATAATGCATTTATATGAAAGATTCAGAAGCTCTAGAATGACATCGGAATGTTTTTTAATTTGTTCCACTTCTTGATGAAGCTTTTGGTTATTAAACCAAAACATGAAATAATATAAAAATAAATTTTATTTTAGATATTTTTTCTTGGTTTATGTTATCATTTAAATTTTTTACAAAAAAATATTTATAAGTATTTATTAATAAGTGAAAAAAGTATTTATTAAAATAACATTTAAAGATTCTACCGATTATATTACCAAACAGTGTTTTATTAACAGTCAAAATCTCTATAGCTTAAAGTTACAACATTAACGGCCAAAATCTCTACAGCCAAAAGCCTAGAGCAAAAGTCTAAATTTAAGTCATTACCAAGCGTCCCTAGGTTAAATTATGAGATATTACAATAGAATTTGAAATTTCTCATTGATGTTCTAAGAGTGAGAGCTAATTAAACACTTTAACAAGTTAATTTATTACCTTCGTTCAATAATTAGGTAAACCGTAGATAACACAGATGGTTACTTGTCCTAGAAGAAAACAAACCTAAACCCTAATCCAAAGATCATAATAAACCCTAGAATTATAATTGAAAAGAGAAGAAAAAACTTACGATTGGAGCTTTCTTTTTCTTGTGGCGGACGCTGAAGTGCTTGAACTAATGATTAACAACGACACCGGAGAGTCCGCCATGTATGTTCGCCAGCAACTACTCATTGATAAGTTTAAAGTTTTTTTTTTTTTTTTTTTTGACGTGATAAGTTTAAAGTTTAAAGGTACACTTTTGAGATCTTTTCGTTTAAACTGTTAGCAAAGTAAATATATTGTTTGAGATCTTCCGTTCGTTATGCCTTTAAATAATTAACATTTTCGGGCTTCTGATTACTAAAGCCCAGTTTTGAAATTTAATTCGTCAACAAATTAAAACTTTGACGAATTGAGCTAACAAAATTTCTAAAACCGTGGACTTCAAATAATTAGTACGAGATGTGGCCTAGACTTAGAGGGTGTTATTCAATGATGGATTTTAACAAAGTTTAAATTTAAGCAAAATCTATTGTTATTCAATCAATTATTTTAAATTTTACTTTAAAATCCAGTGTTATTGAATATGATATTTGTAAAATCATGTCATAAGGATTTTAAAATCTTCTGTTATTCATAAACTTTAAAAGATTTTGGAAGTATTTATTTTTTAATGGATTTGAAATCACTTGAGGATGTAGTTTAGTGAACAAATATTTAAAAATCAAATCTCAAGGATACTATAGAAATTTTTAGAATCCACCCAAATAAACTCCATCATAGTTTAAAATTTCAAATTTTTTAAAGTTTATGGAATTGATTTCAAATCATTCATCCAATAACACCCCCTTAGTATACTTCTAAAATAAATCGACGGATATATCCAACGGTTTATGACAAGAAAACACAATTCCCCGACTGAAATATAGCTCTTTATCTGGCAAATCAGTTTAATTATTTTCGACCGTATTGCTAACAGTAGAGTATGAAGCTCGAGGGGCATGTGGGCCAGTGGTACCACCACTGCAGCCATCTCACCACAACCAGAGATCGAGTATGGGAAATCCTCTTTAATGAGGTAAAATGTAGACTGGGCTAGTGGGCCAGCCCGTTGTGGCCCACCAAAAATTAACAAGACGACAAAAAAAAAAATGCTCTAGCATTAAGCAATTTATGGAAAGAAAACTGTTTAGAATGAGAAGAGTTTTCCATCTCTTTAGGATTTATTCGACTCAATATCGTAACTTTGATCAATACAATTAGGGAGTATGAGAAAAATAGCAATAAAAGCTAAAGAGTAGACAATTTGTCTTTTTCAAACATCAAAATCCATCCAAATGGTATGAGAAAAGAATGCAAAGACCTTTACAAAACCAAAAAACTACAACATGTTTTGCTTTTGTTCTCTCTTGTATACTGTGCTTTTGAGTTTTGACTAAGCCACGTACTTAAACGTGTTAGGATTTTCGGTATCCCTCTCCAAGTAGTCTCTGGTGATCAAATCCTCAATGCGTTTCTTGATCATCTTTATATCAGGCTGCAAAAGAAAACAAAATATATTAAACTTCATTCTTAATCTTTTTCATGTTTTTGCAATTCTTGTGTCCATTTAGAGTTTTTGTATTTACCTTGAACAATTTGCTGAGATGCTCAACACACTCAGAAACCAACTGTTGATGAGCCAACACTTTTCTGCTCTTCATGATCCTCACTAGAGCTGCATCAATCGCATAGCGTCTATCTTTGTCAACATCCTCGACTACTTTCTTCCTCTCGTCCATTGGAGGCAGAGGGATCTGTTTTGTTCAAGTCATTAGTCTTTGTATATATAATCCGAGCGAAATGAAAAAAAGACAATGATACTCATAATCATATATTACCTTAATTCTCCGCATTCTATCGGTGAACTTGGAGTTGAATTCGAAAACATCAGTTTTTGAGATGGTTCGTGACATTGGTTCCTTTAGAAGAATCTTGTACTTTGCTAATGACAGTGAGTGTAGCAGCCTGGAAAGATCTTCATGGCTAAGGTTAAGTTGTTCCAACATCTCATTGTAGCTTAATCTTTGTGTGTTGTTGAAAAGCAAAAGCACTGCAGCCTGAAAGAAAAATAAGCCACTATCAAAATATATAATGAAAGATATATCACTACAAGAAAACAAACCAAAAACAAAAAGATACCTGGTAGGTAGAAACGACTAATTCGATTGGTTTTAGATCGAATTTTCCCATGACGTTGCAAGTTCCTAGAGAATAAATCCATACAAGTCTCCTATGTTTGGTTTTCGTTTCATAAAATGCCTTGAAAACTTCAATACACTTGACCTGAAACAAAAATAAAACCAATTAAGTTGAGAAAAACTGTTCTCTGATCTATTCTAAGACATGAGAAATAAAGAGTTACCATTTCACTTGGTAGATTGAGGTCAGTTGTTTTATAACTTGGCCAAAAACCAGTGGTAAGAACAGTGACGGTCAAATCAATCCCTAGCTTTGTGGTCATGTTAGTGGATAGATACTCTGTGAAGTTTTTCTGGTTTTCTTTTGCCAACGCCATATCTGTCACCATGCCCTCCATCTTAGAAGTAAACTGTCCACCAAATTGTTCTTTGAGCTTTGAAAGTATACTTCTTTCATGGTCATCATTACCACTGCGATCAAACAAGAGTCTACGTGCTTGCTTCTTCCTGTAAAACTCGGCGAAAAGATCCTTGTCACTTATATAAACAAGCAACTTAACTACATTCTCAAGCGTAGCTTCAATAGCTTCATCACTCAGCTTCTCGCTTCCTCCCTTCTTCAAGAGATTATCACAAAACGTTGCAAGTAACTCTGCACTTGAACTTCCACCAACTTTTTTGTTACAAAAGATTTCAAATGCCTCTTTCAATGCCTTATGGAAGAGGCTGTGACTCTGAAAACACTCATTGACATAGACCATGTATTTCTCATGTAACTCAATTATTTTTCTGATAAGCACCTGCTCCTGCACGCCACCAGTACTCCCATCCTGATTAGTAGCTGCGTCTTCGGCTTGTTTGATAAGGAACTTGCCCTCTTCAGTAACATGCTTCTTGAATAAGTCTGCAATAGGTTCCAAACCTCGCGTAATTTTATGATAAAGCTTGTACATCCTAGAGAGATCATCCATCTTATCATCTCTTAGCAATGCACTACACCCTGAATGCTCATTTTCTTGAAGCTGTTTTGCAACTACTACCAACAATTCATGTTGAACTTTCTCAACTAGTTTGTCCTCAGTGCTCGAATGAAGGTAGTGAGAGACTCTCTCCTTCTCTTTTCTTAGACACTCCTCTGCTTTTACCATGTACTCTGGACAAGAATCCTCTTGCATCCAGCTTGAGGCCTTGCGAGAATAGTAAGATGCGGTTTCTTGAAGCATAAGGGTTTCAAAATCTTCTTCATATGTTTCCATACTTCCCATCCCATTCGCAACAAAAATATCTAATACGTTTTTCATAAGTGCCCTATCAATCTGTCCGCCTTCACGTTCTTCATGAATGAATGCTAGTATAGCGTCTTTGGCCTTCGATTTCATCTCGATATAAACCAGGTCGCGGAAGCAATTCAGCCCAACTTCATTAAGTGTTGGAACGGCTCTCCGTGGAACAAAGTAACGGTCAAGATAAAAGAAGAAGCGGAATAACCATCTAACCATAATTTTATGATTAGACCACCTCAGATCAAGCTCTTTCAACATATATTCATCATGCTTCTCGCTTAAAGAAGGCATCACCGTTTTCTTAGCATAGTCTTCAATTACTCCACGATACCTATCGTAAAGCTGCAGTGAGTAATCATAAGGAGGTGTCTGGGTGCACATATTGTAGATTGTCCTGAAAAATCACAACTGTGGTAAGTATATATATCCATACATATAACTGTTGTATAAAGCAACAAAACATTATATATAAGACGAGATTACGTACGTGTAAAGTTGCATGTATTGTTCAGACTCAAACGACTCATGGTTTCCTTCTAGAATCCTTGATATCTTCGCAACACCAGTCAACATGTACGACCATCCTTCGTTCAACTCAATTGGTTTCTTGCTCTTCATTGTTGTTCTTTCAAGCTTACCTGAACCAAATTCTACAACCAAAGTAATTTAGACTACCAATACAACAACAACAAGAGAGAAAGAACAACACAACAATCGTTGAAACTAATCAAGAATCGCGGATAAACAAAGCAACAAGAAGAAAACGTAACCCTAAATCGATCAAAATAATCCCTAGCCAATCGGAAACAGAATCATACAAAAGATGAAGAGAAATGTAAAGAGAAATTGATAAACCCTAATAGGTCACATACCAGAAGATTCCAATGATGATTCGGGATTTGAGAGAGGTTATGAGTTTGTGACTAAAGAAGAGAAGCCTAAGAGGTATTTATAGTAGAGTCCAATGTTGACAAGGAGGTGAATAAGGCGGTATGTCTTTAAATAATTAACATTTTTCGGACTTTCGATTACAAAAGCCCAATTTGGAAATTTAATTAATTCGTCAACAAATTAAAAAACTTTGACCAAAAATAAAATAAAATAAATAACTTTGACCAATTGAGCTAACAAAATTTCTGAAACTTAGTTTCTCTTTGTATTGCATATCTTGAATTTATTGTATGATGTAATATGTTAAATCAGTTTCAATAATAAAACAAAAGCGTTAAAAAAAAAAAATTATAAAACCGTGGACTTGAAATAACTAGTACGAGATGTGGCCCAAGATAAATCCAACGTACAAACCAATGCGTGACCAAGCGATCGGATTGCTAATAGAGGAGTATGAAGCTCTAGCATTAAGCAATTTTTGGAATTTTCTAGATAACATCGAAAAATCGTGCAAATGGTAAACTTCATTGTACGTAGTGTATGATAGTAAGAAATGAACATGTAAAGGTGTATATAGACATTTGTATAATCATGACTTATGAGTATGTCGAATTAGAAAATTTGGTATTAACATGGAGAGAATGAGTCAATGGTAAATTATAGTAGTTATAGTGGGTTTTATGTCTTATGCAATTGATATGATAGAAAGAAAAAACAACGGAACCTCTTACTGTAGAGTTCGTGTTCATCGCCAACCCTGATTTAAATCAATTCGGAGGTTCGTTAGAAGAGCACACATATTAAATCTATTAAACGAGTTTCGACCAAGAAAACGAGATCTGTCCAAACTCACGATATCTAACCGACCTACCAGACTCTGAGGGAAAAAAAAGATTAACACGAATAATTGAAAATTACTTAGAAAAAAAAGATTTTTCAAATCTTTTTATCGTTTATTCGATCGACTCAATGTCGTATAAATATCTAATGTATTTCTCATTTTCAAAAAATTTGCAATTTTTATCAATATAAAAATTTCTTGCAAGTAATCTTGTTACCATTTCAATATTTTTGAGATATTATTCCTAAAATACGTAACTCTTAATTGTTTGGTTGGATCCGAATAATTTACGATATATGGATTCACCAATTGGCATCGTCTAAAAGGGACTTCTAAATTTTCTTTTATAACACTCACCAAAATCTAGTAGATTAAAAAATTTAGAGTCAAAAGTTTTAGTTTTTTGGCTGTCTTTAGATCTATTTTAAATTAATGGGGCTCTCTTGTGAAGAGTACAAAACCTAGTTGTCTTTTTGGAAATACTTAACTTTGGGGAAAAAATTGGGATAAGAAAAATGGAGATGCGGGGTATCGATCCCCGTACCTCTCGCATGCTAAGCGAGCGCTCTACCATCTGAGCTACATCCCCTTATTGGTTTCTAATTCTATTACGATTTATATAAAACTATACTGATAAAAAAGTTCCAAGGCCATGAACAATATTTCTACACAATGATCAATGATGTTGACTACAAGATTCCGACAAAGGTGTACTTACTAGCTATTTTATTCTTCGTTATCTAAATTCTAGAGTTTGTTCTTTTTGTACTTTCAAAGACTTCTTTTATATACAACAAAAACAATAGAAAACACTGAAAATCAAAGAAAAAGAAAGGCCTATTTTTTTGGTTGCTTTATTTTTGATTCATTCTTTGATGGTTGGTCCACTATACATCATAGCCATTACAGTCAAATCCTCTGGCTCCTCTTCCCTCTCCTTCAACCACTCATATCCTTCCTTCTCCTCTTCCGCTACCGCGACTCCATCAACTGAACATAAAACAAAGTTTCGGTTCAGTTTCATATGTCTACCTATAGCTACTACTAAGATTCTAAAACATGAAACAAAATTTCGAATGTAGTACCTGAGAAACTGGAGAAGGGGTAATCGAAATAGTAAGTACAATGACGTCCTGCTGGATCAGAATACGGAGGACCAAGAACATCAAGAACCGCACAAGCGGTTTTCGCGGTAAAACAATGCATATTCCCTCCATCCGTTGGATAGAGTATAGAAGTATCACAAGGTGCAGTAAACTCCGAATCTACTTTCACTTTCGCCAAACGAGTATCCGAACTCGGCTCTACATTTGATCCAAAATACACAACAACATTACTATTATCAAACACCAATCCTAACACAACTATACATATTCTGCTTAATCTACTTACGGGGAGAATCGGCGACCCAATCATAGGATTTGATGTGCATTGTACCAAACAAGAGCTTACTAAATACAGTCATCTCTGGATGATTATGAAGTGGGATTACACCAGATGGTGGTAAACAGAATATACCAATCTTGCAACACACAAAACACAATACCAAAATGTAAGAATATAAATAAAAAACCAATTCAAGATTCTTTATAACTAACGTTAAGGGAGGAATTTTGAAATAGTACCGAGAATCTATGACACTTATAGATGTGAAGGTACGTTACTAACGGAGATCGACTGTTCATTTTCGATCGAAAATACGGCATTTTTGGACTCACACCAACATCTTCAGGCTTGATTTCATCTATGCACAGAGAAGAAACAAATCAAACATAACATCAATGCAAGATTTCGCTGAAAACAGCTACAAAACTACTTTCTTGTGATTGGAAACAAAGTTTCAATTTTTAACAAAAGGGTTATGGAATGTTTACCAAGAACAGATCGAAGCATGTCAATGTTATCAAGAGAAGGAACGATTCCAGATTTGGCATTAGCGAAAACTTTCTTACAAGTATCAAACAGTTTTTGTACAGGACAGATCATAGTCTTCTTGTTCCGTCGTTGAATCTTCTTCTTACGTGAATTTGAACGATTCTCCATCACCGGAATATTCACATTTTGATTAGTTTTGTTCGAAATCTCCGACAGATCTTTCCTTACTTTACCAGACACAATCCCTGTACTAGTTCCCATTTAAAACACAAACTTTTCTATCAGGTTTTAACGAAGAAACAAGAGATGAAACAGAAACTGTTTGATTTGGTTCAGTGAAATATGGTTAAACAGTTTTGGTAATAACGAGGAAAGTATTAAAATAGGAAGGATTTCGATAAAGTAAAGAAGATAGAGATTCTGTGTATTAGAAACTAGGGGCCATTTTTTTTTTTTGATGAGTTTTTTTGTTTTTCTATGGGCGGGTTTTATTTTTCCAACGGGCTGGTTTGTTTCACACTATATAAACACTTGGATATTTGTATACTATTTTATTTATTATTTATTACTTCACTTTTTTGATTGAAACATTTCTGCAAAGACATATTGGTAGACGTGTTGAAATGTAAGAAAAAAATCTTGTTGATGTTTAGAACATCAATATTGGTGATATTTGTTGGGTATCAATTAGGTAATTGGATTATTAAATATTATTTGAGTATCAGTTAGGGCCAGTTTGTATTATTTAAGTAAACCGAAATGAACAGTAAACATGGGTACGTGTCATCGTTTTAGTGGTCCGTATTTGTTTAATTTTTTAATTTTTATTTTTTAAAACATAAATTAGAATTATCAGATTGAATCTCAACTAACAAAATTAATATTAAATAATGTAAGTGATATTCAAAACAATATCACAAATAATGATGCTGTAATAGATCAAAAGGGAAAATTTTGAAAAAGTACCGAGAATCTATGACACACATAGATGTGAAGACATACAAACATTTCGTGGGTTCCTTCACCATTTGTACCAGTTTGGTGGATATGTGTGGTGAACTCCACTTATATCTTTTGTTGCCCGATCAAATAATGTATAAATTAAATATGAAGATATTTTAATTGATTTTATATGTTGATTTTAAGTAAGCGTTAAGATATTTTATTAATCATATATGTTATAATTTTATTAAGGTTTACATTACATATAGATAAATATCGCGGCTTCCTTCCTTGATAATGTTAGAATAACAATTATAAAAAATAAATAAATATGAACTCATGGCTTTCTTCTTCTGTTGTGAAATAAATGCATAGAATCAAACTATATGTTTGTAATGTGCACGGTTCAATGATATGAATCCATCTTTTTCGACGAACTTCATTTTCCCGGCTGCATTAAATTGAACTCTGGCGTTGACTCTAGCATGAGCTTCGACTTATTATTTTTGAATACCTATATTTCCGAAAAAACTATGACCAAAGTATGAAGATAAACGTTCGTATGTGCTTTCAAATCCTTTAATATCAGCACCAGCATAAGAATTTCTAATGGTATTTTTCTTTTTTTTTTGGTGGAAATATCTAATGGTATTTTGACCAACATATTGGGTTAGTTCTCTTCCATGAGTTCTACGTCCCATATAACCACCGTACTTCTGCGTAAAGGTCCTGAAATATCGTGCGAAAGTATATTCTCCTAGATTTCTTGCGCGATGATCAATTATCTTCATCTTCTTCTCTTCAAGATTATAGACTATATCCATGAAAGCATTGAGATAAATCCTGAACTCATCCACAACTTTATTGATTTTTGCTGATTCACGAAAGCTTATCTTAGCATTGGCTTTGTAATCATGTTTGGCTGATATATTTATGATTATTTTTTGAATCTGGACAAAGGTTTTCATCAAACCATAACAACTTTTCTCTAGCCTCCTTTTAGTATTTGTGTTATCGAGTTTTTTGATAACACTAGTTTCCGCTGCAATAATAGCTTTGTTCATTAACTTGTCTTTAGCCTTGGCAATTCCCAAAACATCTACAATGGGATTCTCAAGCTTATAGAGGCTCTCAAGGTACGCGACATAGTCTTTGCACGATGTGAACATTGCCTTAAACTCAACGGTTTTGGCAAACTTCGCTTTCTGGTTTAGTAAATGAGTGATTTTGATGAGGGGTAAGGTTTGGATCTCGGATACTGTTTTTGGCCATAAATGATTTACTTTCAACGCGGGAGGGGCGTGGCCGGAAACGGAAAGGAACAATGAGCCGAGGCTGAGAGCAAAGGCTAAAGAGAACAACAGAGAGATCCTTGCCATGGTTGAATTGTTTATGGCAAGGGAAAAAAACCCTAAAAGGGAAAAGTAAAATAGGAAGGAAGTGCGTTTTTTATTTGAGATCTTGGAATGGTATATATACTGTGTTCTTAATTCGTATAAGCTAATTTTAGGACAAATAGATGGTTAATCGAAATGAGAAGGAAAAAAAGAAAAGACAGAGAGAAATTCACGGAACTCTGTTAATGTTTCTTTTTTAAGAATTTCAATAAATAATAAAAGAAAAATACGATAAATCCGTTGTTAATTATTTGGATCTCACAAACATGGTGGAGGACCAAGAGGATTTGTAAGTTTTCATTAGAATTAGATGTTTTCAATGTTCTTAGGAATAGTTTTAATATTTTTATCATTGCGCTAATTAATTCTACACCGTAACAATATCTATCCCAACTGAGCCCGTGAAGTTTTTGATGTAGAAAAAGTTAAACTACGTAAAACACAAAAGAAAATTCTGAATAAAGAGATCAAAATTTTCCGAGCTAGTTTATAAAAAATGCCCCTTAATTTACAGATCATGCATGAAAAAATGATTTTTTTATGTTGCATGAAAATATGACTATGTTATGTGATTTTTAGAAAGTGTCCTAAAATATTCTTTAATATACACATTTGTAACACTCTAACAACATCTATAAATTTAATTAATTAACCAATATTCCTCTTTCTAAGATAAAAATTATCATTTCACCATTTTGGTTTTAATTAGACACTATTAGAGATATCTTAGAGAGCATGTAGCTTACGGACCAAGTATTGTGGGTAACAAAGCCCGTCTATGAAGTGAAACTCGTGAAGCCTAAAGCCCGTCTATGCTAGGGTTAACAATACTTGGTCCGCAAGCTACACGTCTTGCTTTCCAAGATATCTCTAATAGACACCCAACTTAATCTTTGATCAAGCAAGTGCTAAACAAAAATATATATAGCGATTGAGAAAATCGATTTAAGTAATGCGATAAGATATTTTAATAATTATATATGTTGCAACTTTATTATGGTTACATTACATATAAATAAATATCGCAAGCTTCCTTCCTTGGTATTGTTAAAATAACAATAATAAAAACTAAAATAAAGTTGAACTCATGGCTTCTTTCTTCGGTTGTGAAATAAACGCATAGAATCAAACCATAAGTTTGTAATGTGCACGGTTCAATGACCTGAATCCATCTTTTCCGACAAACTTCATTTTCTCGGCTGCATTAAATTGAACTCCGGCATTGACTCTGGCATGAGCTTCGACTAAATTTCTTCGAGAATCTAGACTTCCGAAATAACTAGAACCGAAGTAGTTAGAAAATTTTTCGTAAGCGCTTTCAAATCCTTTAATATCAGCCCCAGCGTGCGAATTTTTATAGTATCTATTACTACCTCTTGAATTTTTATAGTGTCTTTTCTTACGACCTCTTAGTTCTCTTCCATGAATTTTACGTCCCATATAACCACCGTACTTATCCGTGAGGGTCCTGAAAAACCGTGCGAAAGCGTTATTAACTCTACTTTCTTCAAGGTTTCTTGCGCGATGATCAACTATCTTCATCTTCTTATATTTAAGATCGTAGACTATATCCATGAAAGCATTGAGATACATCCAGAACTCATCCACAACTTTATTGATTTTTGCCGATTCCCGAAAGCTTATCTTAGCATTGGCCTTGTAATCATGTTTGGCTGATATATTTATGATTGTTTTTTGAATCTCGACAAAGGTTTTCATCAAACCATAACAGCTTTTCCGTAGCCTCCTTTTAGTATTTGTGTAATCGGGTTTTTTTATAACACTAATTCCCGCTGCAATAATATCTTTCATTAACATGTCTTTAGCTTTGGCAATTCCCAAAACATCTACAATGGGGTTCTCAAGCTTGTAGAGGCTATCGAGGTACGCGACATAGTCTTTGCACGAAGTGAACAATGCCTTAAACTCAACGGTTTTTGGCGCAAAATCGATTTTCTGGTTTAGTAAATGAGTGATTTTGGTGAAGGGTAAGGTTTGGAGCTCGGATACGGTTTTTGGCCATAAATGATTTACTTTCAACGCGGGAGGGGCGTGGCCAGAAACGGAAAGGAACAATGAGCCGAGGCTGAGAGCAAAGGCTAAAGAGAACAACAGAGAGATCCTTGCCATGGTTGAATTGTTTATGGCAAGGGAAAAAACCCCTAAAAGGGAAAAGTAAAATAGGAAGGAAGTGCGTTTTTGATTTGCGATCTTGGAGTGATATATATATATTTTATTCTTAATTCGTATAAGCTAAATTTAGGACAAATAGATGGTTAAATGAAATGAGGAGGAAAAAAGAAAAGACAGAGAGAAATTCATGGATCTCTGTTAATTTGTGTAAGAATATCAATAAATGATAAAAATAAAAAATAAAGACTGTAAATCCGTTGTTTTTTATTTTTTTCAAACAAATTTGTTACCTTAAAAAAAACTGTTACCTAGGTTTTCCAGTGTTTTTTGTGTGTGTGTGTGAATTATATGTTTGCCAGTGTTGGGGTTTTAGTCTTTAAATGTCGGATTAATTTACTTTTTAAATAGTAATCATTTTTTTTATTATCAAACATAATATATGCAAATGAAAGAATGAGATTACGTTCCTAGCATTTTGTAACTTTTCACAATGTAACCAGTTATCATGTAACCAGTTTGTCCCGTACGGTCGTTGACTAGTTTACAATATAACCATTTTTGGATTATATTGGAAGACATTATAAAGGAAGTATGCCTTAAGGTCACGAATTTGAGTTTCGATGTTAGGAAATATAGACTAATTTATACAGTATGTTCTAACCCCGTTTGAACGGATATTAGTCAAGATCTCAAACCTCTTAGTAATAAAATAAACTGTACATGTTCAAGAATCAAAAAGTGGGAATTATCAAAATCGAAACTAACAGAAATTTTGAGAGATATCGAGAGAAGCTAACTTTAATTGATTTGTTATATATTTGTATAGCTAATTGAAATGATCTCCCTTTTCAATTGATAATAAAATCATTTTTTATTTTGTCCTAACGATATGTATGTAGCTAAAAATGTGAGATATAGTTTGAATGCATCTAATCCAAAAGAATGTACAAGTGGAGATTGAAGAACCATTAGGTTATTTACTATTCCTTTTCGCCTTTATCCATTCATTTCTCTTCAAAAGCCTTTTAATTTAATTTGTTCCATGAATCTAAACATAGAGACTTTCCAAATTACTATTTAGTAAATTTTTGGAGTTTAAAATTAAAATGAATACTATTTTCATACAATGTGACTCTTGTTGTATATGTGTTGCTCTTTACCTTTCTTGTTGTACTTGTATACAATATGTAATTTCTTTTTTGAATGAATGTAAAATTAATATTCAATCAAAATTGGTTTACTTAAAGTGTTACCCTAAATTGAGAGAGAGTTTGATAGAGAGTAAAATTCAAATGTAAATGTGATTCTCTTCAATGTAGCTTCAGCTCATGTGAAGATTCAACCTACTTTACCGCAAGTTGAATATCGAGTCTTATATGGTTAAAGTTGTGATGATTTTGTGATCGATCTTGAGATAAATACCCCAAAGCAGAAAAGTTTAAGGTTTGATTTTAAAAACTCAAGGTGTATTCCAAGTACATGTCCGGTTCCTATGGCCCGAGCTTACGAGTCTCAAATGAAAGCCAAGGCTGGTAGCTTTTTTCCAAGCCACTTCAGCTCGAGGTTCTTGTCTGGATTTGTCTTCAGTCAACACCAGAATAAGACAGGTTTGGGTCATACACAAAGGAAGACAAGGAAGACGAGTATTATATTGGTTTGAAGCCCTAAGAAAAGTACGTTTCAAAGCAATTATAACATGAGTGAATCTCGAGGTTATCTTCTCCAACGGCATAACAAATATTATAGAGAGCAAGATTCAGATGCGAGAGAGTTTTCTTCGAGGTTTTCACTCTTATCTTCATCTTCTTGTTCTAGTGTTTTCTTCCTCCTTCAATCTCCTTGTAAGTTAAAAATTCGTAGTTTAGTGTATATCTTTTGGCCATGAATTTTTTACACGCATTCTACCGGTAGGTTTTTTTTTTTTTTCTAAAATTTATGTTGGTTTCCATTGATAGAAGCTGGCTACAATAATACATAGAAAATAAACCTTCAGTCATAAACCGAGAAGGTGTTAAAGAGAAGAAAAAAGAATACAAATGAGGTTAAGTACCCCTAAACCACAAAGATAGAGTTTCAAGGAAACTTGGTATCTCCTTACGAGCAAAACAAGCGTTCCTTACATCTCTATCAATCCTTTTAAACAAGTCCCTGGCACGGAGACGCTTGTTGTTGAAGACAACTTCATTCCTTTGCTTCCACAATGAATAGATTATCCCTTGAGCCATAAGGAGCCTCAAGTTCTTCTCTGCCGGGTTTGGAAAGCCTCTTTTCAACCATCGCATAAAAATTGGCCAAGTTCCGAACCCTCTGTAAGGAGTGTTTAGCCTAGCAAAACACAATCTCCAGACATCCTGACTATAAGGACAACTTATGAAAAGGTGATCCCTCGTTTCATGATAAATTTCGCATAAAACACATTGCCTCTCATCAATATCAATTACTCCCCAGTTTGCAAGTCGAGCTTTGGTAGGTAACCTGTCTTGGCAAGCCAACCATAAAGTAAAAGCGTGCTTAGGGATATTACCTAAGAACCAAACCTCTTTGTGCCAATCCACCTCCGAGTATGAATAAGCCAATTGGTGTCTTGCTTTGGAGAAGATGAATCTGTCATTTTCTGGACCAGCTCCATCTTTCCATTTGTAAATATCCTTAGCTCCTTCTGCAATTTCTAAAGTTGAAAGATGAGTCAAAAGAGCAGTCATGTTTTCACTTCTTGCCCCATTGATATTCCAACCATTGTTTATAGCCACAAAGGATACCTTTGAATCAATGGGGATTCCATAGATTCGGGGCCCTTCATGCTAAATGTAGGAGATTAGCTTACCAAACGGAGTCCAAACATCAAACCAGAAAGAGCAGTCCATACCATTACCCACAGTACAAGTGATGAACTTCTCAGCCATTGGTCTTAGCTTGAGTAATTGAGACCAGGTAGAGGAACCCACAGCATTGTCTCTTAAACTCCAGAATGATTTGTTAGCCAACCTGTTTTGCTTACACCATGCGACCCAAAGCGAACCTGAACTTGTGAAAAGAAGCCAGATTAACTTCAGTCCAAATAATTTGTTCCAGGCCGTTAGATCTCTCAGGCCTAACCCTCCAGCAGCTTTTGGTGAGCAAACTTGAGACCACTTCACTTTAGCCTTACTTCTTGTGTCTGGATTCCCTGCCCAAAGAAACTTGCTACACAATTTGTTAATCTCCTTGATGCATTTGTTTGGCAGAACAAAAGCCGCACACCAGTAAGCAATTATGCTCTGGATTACAGAAGAGATCAGTTGTCTCCTGCCTGCGTAAGATAGGTGTCTAGAGGTCCAAGAGTGGAGTCTTCCTTTTACCTTCTCAATCAGAGGAGCATAGTCGATTTTTGATAGCTTCCTGGGAAGAAGTGGTAGGCCTAGATATCTTACTGGCAGGGTACCAAGAGAGAAGCCAAAATTCTGAGAAAAGATGTACCTATCTGCCTGCGGAGTCCCAGCCAAGAACAGGGAGGTCTTACTTGAGTTCATGGTGAGTCCTGAGATGGACGAGAAGTAGTTCAGGAGACTGACAATGGCTCGCAGAGAACTCAGAGACCCATCAAAGAAGACCATCATGTCGTCTGCAAAAATCAGATGAGTAACCAAGGGGTTTACAGCTTTTGGGTGAACACCAATCTGGCCTGAAGCAAATTTGAGGTCAAGTAGACGGGAGAAAACATCCATTCCAATAACAAACAGAGGAGGAGACAGAGGGTATCCTTGTCTGATTCCCCTTGTACCTTTAAAGTATCCACATAACTCTCCGTTTACTGCCACAGAGAATCTTGTTGTTGAGATACATTGCTGGATCCATCTGATGTAAGTTGGAGGGAAATTTGTTGCTCTGAGTGTATCTAGAAGGTAGGTCCACTCCACTGAGTCAAATGCCTTTTTAAGATCAATCTTGAGCATTCCTCTTCTAGTGATGTTTGTGTTGTTGTAGCCTTGAACCAACTCTGAAGCCAATAACACATTCTCCACAATCTGCCTCCCACTTACAAACGCTGTCTGATTCTCAGAGATCATAAGGGGAAGCAGATTTTGTAATCGCCTCGCCAAAAGCTTGGCAACAACTTTGTACATCGAGTTAAGACAGGATATTGGTCTGAAATCTCCCACTTGGTCCGGATTGACTGTCTTTGGGACCATAGCAATGATTGTTGAGTTCCATTGTGGTTCCATCTTGCCTGACACAAAGAATCCAAGCACAGCAGAAGCAACTTCATTACCAATAAGTCCCCAACAATGTTTGAAAAATTCACCTGTGTATCCATCAGGACCTGGGGCTTTATCAGAAGGTAAGGCAAAGAATTCCTTTCTAATCTCCTCAAGAGTGAAATGCCTTTCCAAACATTGTCTTTGGAGATCACTGCATCTAAAAGGGTGAATAGATTCAATAGCAGCCACAAGAGAAGGTTTTCTTTGAGCAGCAGGTCCCAAGAGATTTTTGTAAAACTCTACACAAGTGTTCTTTATCTGCAAAATGTCAGAACTTCTAGAACCATTAGCAAGCTTCATACGAGTGAGTCTGTTTCTAGCTCTTCTTGCAGCAGCGCATCTGTGGAAGAAATCCGAGTTTTGGTCTCCCAACTTGAGCCATTTAATTCTCGATTTTTGCCTCAGGAAAGTTTCCTCTGCTTTTGCTAACTCTTTCCACTTTTTTAAGGCTGCAAACTCTCTCTCAGCCGCTTCTGTATTCGGTTCAAACAGCATGTTTCTTTGTGTATGCTGCAGCACCGTCAGTGCTTCAGATGTCCTCTTCTGAATGTTTGAATACGAAGAGTGATCCAGCTCTTTTAAGATACGCTTCAGGAGTTTTAACTTTCTACTTACTTGCTGCATAGGAGAACCCTCAACAATAAAACCTCTCCAAGCCTCTTCCACAACTGAAAGGAAATCAGGGTGTTGCAAAAGGTGTAGGTTAAACTTGAAAGGCCTGTTTGGCTTTGAAGTTTCCTCTATCAGTCTGAAGCAACAAGCCGCATGATCAGAGAACAGAGGTTCCTCAAAGCTTATATAAGATTCCGGGAATGAAAGCAGCCATTGGTCATTTCCCAAAATTCGATCAAGTTTCTCTGCAACTGGGGCCAATCTCCTATGATTCCACCATGTGAAAGTTGGTCCAGTGTAAGGCAGATCAAACAGACCCGTAGTGTTCAAACAGTGTTGAAATTCTCGGCTTCCTGCAGACACCATCTCAAATTCTTCTTTTAAGGAGTGTTCTGAAGGCAGGAGGGTTTGGTTGAAATCCCCTGAAACTAGCCAAGGAGATTTGACAAGGTTGTTGTTTGATGCAATAGCCTGTAATTCCAGCCATAGAGCTCTCCTCACTGTTCTCAGGTTAGATGCATACACAAAAGTTGTGGTGAAGGACACATTCCTTTCTTGATTGAAAATACCACACGTTATTTGCTGAAGGGACTTAGTATATACAACCAGTGAAACCACTGGGTCCCAAACTACCCAAAGCTTTCCAATATGAGAAAACTCATAGTTTGGCTCCATTCTCCATCCTGGCAGAATCGAGTCAATAACTCTTCTTGCATTTAGCTCCAAAACATGCGTCTCAGCGAAACACCCGAAAAGTGGCTTGTGTTTAAGCCGCCAGCTCCTAAAATTTTGCTGCTTATCTGGATCATTGATCCCTCTTAAATTCCAAAAGAAACCCAGCATCAAAAAGTATTAGTAACCAGGGAGGGTAGACCCTCCTACACCCTTCTTAAGAGTCATTTGAAAATGCCCCTTAAGCTTGTTTGACTTTAGCTTGTTTGCTTTCTTCTTCCTTTTAGAAATCACCTCAGTGAAATCCTCCTCTTCAAACTCTACTACTTCTTCTTCGACTACATCAGCTTCTTCTACCATCTCTTCTTCTCTGTTACCCTCTGCTTCAGACGCACCATTTTTAGGAGAGGTTTTAGAACAATGCTTGGAGCCTTATCAAACCCAATCCTATCCGGAGGCTTTCTCACCTCTCCCACATTTTCACCATTCACTCTGGCTTGTTATAGAGGTGGGGTAAGAGTCTCAGTTTCTTTTCCTCACACTTCAAAAACCTGTTTTTTCGGTGAGACTACCTGTACCTTTGGGACTTTCGCCTGTTTCTTGGGCTTACCAAGCAACGGACAAATAGCCTCATCATGGTAGGCGTTCTTACATCTGGTACAGAGTGGAGGAGCCTCTGGGCATCGTTTGGAGGGATGACCGGGTTCATTACACAACTTGCAGATAGGAGGAAGGTGGGGGCAATGAACTTCCACCCTCGCTGTTTCCCCAGATTCATAGCGAGCACACACAATTTCCGGGACCATCTTGTGCAAATCAATTTCCGTGAACACCTTTGCAACATCCAGATTGGTCATAGCCAATGTCTGAGGGTGAAGGTAGATCGGGTGACCTATTAAACTTGCAATACGGCTCAGAGCAGGTGGGTTATAGAACTCGAAAGGAACATTTCAGAATTCTACCCAAACTGGAGCTGTTTTAAGGACTGGTATTTCTGGTTTAGTACCCGGGCTCCATGGCGCAACAAACATCGTGCTTCCATCGATGTTCCAAATTCCTTCTCTAAGGACCCTATCTCTGGAAGCGCTGTTTGGGATCTTAAACAGGAAAGAGTTTTCCGAGTCCAGCTTGGTGACAGCGATATCCTTATGCCACTTGCTCCACATCAGATTCACCACAGCTTGAATTTTACCAAAGGAAGGGGCTTTTCGATAGAACTGACCTATCACAAAGTCCTTCCAAATATTTTTGCTTTCTTCAATCACTTTGTTTGGGATTGTTACACAGAGTTCTCCGCTGGATAGCTTGAACGGAGAACCACATTTGGAGAGAGAGCCAGAACCAGTTTTGAATCTTTGGCTCCAAGTGAGCGTCGGTGGCGCCGAGCTAGTTGGGGCCTTTGCTTCCGAGCTAAGAGTTGTTGCTCTAGAAGGAGCAGCAACCAATTTTTGGGGAATCTGGACTTTAGATGAAGAACCAGAAAGACCATTTTTCAACTGAGAAGTTTCCAGATCTAACTTAATTTGTTCAGGGATTTTGGATTTTGATGGGGTTTTAGGAGGAGGGATCTTTGTGGGTAGGATCAAGGGCCCTGAAATACCCTTTTCTGGTCATATTGTTTGAGAACCGCCGGCGGTGGCCACCGCCGGCGGTGGCCACCGCCGACTAGGGTTGCGAGAAGGAAAGAGGGGCCAATAGCTTCGCTTAGAGAGAGAAAGGAGATTCCTACTTCTACCGGTAGGTTTAACTGCATCTGGTTGGACATGTATGTACAAAGTACAATCATAACACTAAAGCATAGATTTATAAATCTATAATTATTATGAGTATTTGTGATTAGTAATAGTTAATTTTTAGTATGTTCGTTAGAATTAATATGGAAAAAGTATACCCGTAAAGCAACTTAGTTTTGGATTCGTTTGTATGCAATCAAGTTATTTGGCCTATATCTTGATCCGATATTTTGTCGGAAAAGGTTATGGAAATTTCCTTCTAAAAAAACGAGTGCTACAAGATACCAATAAGAAGATTACGATTTATATAAGTATCATAATCATCTTCTTTTTTTGTTTGTGAAACAAACTACACTACTCATTTATTTTGGTCAATTAAAATTTATATATGGTTTTGGTTATTACTCTATATATATTGCAATGGAATTATAAACTTTACGTTTCTGCCTTTTTTATTTTGTATTTTTAAAGAAAATGGAATGGGGCGTCAAAATTGAGAGGAGGGTCCAAAGTCCAAACAGCCATTTGCATGGTTGATAGCAAAGTAATAACTACTTGGCCAATCTCTTTGTCTTGATCCATGTGTGTGTGCCCTTACTTGCATTTATGCTATAGATTATTATATGTGTTTATTAATTTTCATCTCATTATTCTAAAATCTATACTCCCTCCGTTCCTTAAAGATTGATTTTCTAGAGTTTTCACACATATTAAGAAAACACATTAATGTTTGACTAAAAGTGCATTGGTTTTTGTATTAAACAATTTTCCATAAGTTTGACCCAATGACAATCCAATAAAACCAATTAATATGTCTTGAAATCTATAATTTATCATTATTATTGCATAGAAAATATAAAAAATCAATCTTTAGAAAACAAAAAAAATTTCTAGAACATCAATCTTTAAAGAACGGAGGGAGTATTATTTTTTTGTTGACAAACATATTTTAAACAAAAGAGAATTCAAATTTCCCTTTTATTATCTAAGTTTACTTTTCGTCGAGTAATTTTAAAACATAGATTGTTCGATATTTGATCTATAAATCTAATTTAAAATATTTTTATGATATTTAGTATCCTTCTAGCTAAAAAAAAATCGATAAATTGATCGATTCCGGCGAATCAAATCGAACAAAAAAGTGAATCATTGTAAAATAATATTGGTCGATTCAGCTGAAGTAACTAAACCTGAACCAAAAAAAAATCGGTTTGATTCGGTTCATTCTTTTATCCCACGGCTAGTTGGATACATCATTTCGTTGATTGCAAAGGGAGGTTGTTGAAATGGTGTAAAAAAGAAAAATAATGTGTTGTGTTATTAGTTATTACTGTTTCGTTTGTCTTTTTTTTTTTTTTTTTTTGTTACTATCGCACTTTCCATTTCAGTTACAAAAATACAAAAGTATCAGTGAACCAATAAGGAATAGACGTGCTAACATAAGAAAATAATGAGTGTTGGCGACGAGCATACTTTGCGAGAAAGTCTGCTTTTTCATTCTTTCCCCTAGGACAATACGTGAGAGTAAAGTCTGGGAAAGAAGTACGTAACTCCTGTAAGTCGGCCAATTCAGAGCTGAAACTGGGCCACCCCTCTGGTTCGGCGACCATGCTTACTAACTCTTGGGAGTCTGTAAGAAAAACCGAGCAGTACCGGTCATACTTGCGTAAACTTGACAGAGCCCATCTGAGACTAAATAGTTCGGCATGTAAAGGTGTTTGAACTCTTGGCAGGCCCCTTGTTCCCAAAAGATCTGTGGTCCCATCTTGGAGTTGCAAGATCCACCCCGCCCCACTCGTAGCCTCTTCCTCCTTCCACGAACCATCTACGAAGCATTGAAACACCGCCTGCGTACTCTCCTCCGCTTGTTTCTGTCCTTGAGCCCGCCCCGGTGTCTCCACGGGGGTGTTTCGTTTGTACTGTACTGTTTCGTTTCAATGAAATGTATTAGTTAAAAAATTACACTAGCCGAATAAATTTAAATTTCCACCATAAAATAAAATTTTAATTTTCATGTAGACAAGATGTTTTCCGTTGGCATGTTACTTTGAACGAGATATATGTTTTTACTTTACATTTAAAAACAAACAATATTCAATAATAGTTGTTTGCTAAAATTGACATTGTATTGTTACGATGCATTAAAAGCTACGAAACAATGGACACTATTTATTCGATTGCGAGTTTTTTAATAAGATAATACAAAAAAATTGAGGATATTTTAATAAACAAATGTTGTGAAACAGCATGAGGCCGAAATTTGGTTATATTATCACAAATGATGTTTAAATCAAAAGATTTTTTTTTAAATAAGTTAATAGGAACATATCAAATTTCTGTAGGTATATTGTTTACGATTATAAGTTTTTTCTTTTTTTTGTGGATGTAATTTTTTTTCTAATTATTAGAGAGATTCTACGGCAAAACCGATTATCCCCCAGGCTCAAAATCACCGTATATAATAGTAGTTTCGTCCAAAGTGTCATTCAAATGAGCGATCTCTAGGCTTTTACTTGAGATATTTACCAATCAAGGTATTGATTCTCGGTAAAAAAAAACTTTTTTGTTTAGTTGTCATACGTTATGAAAGTGTTAGAGGTAGTTTGACACCTTCTAATCACCATGTGTTATATTATCATAGAGAAACTAGACTTGTTCCTAGAGAGGTAGTGGTAGAGTGAATGTCAGGTTCGGTCGGTCCTAGTTTGGCATGCCATCACCCGAGAACATGTCAAGCACCCTATATATATAGGACGCGAATGATGTCATCTAACAGAAGAAATGAACCACATGAAACGCAAAGTGAGGGAGTTTTCTCCTATAAATAACAATTGATGAACATCTAAAAAACATGAAGGTCGGGCAAAGGAAGCTAGATGTGGAGAGAAGTAAGAAGGAGAAGTCCAAGGAGAAATCATGTACATAAAGGAGTATAGGTTAAGAAAAAGAAAAAGAAAAAGGAAAGGGAATATTTCTGAAAAATCCCCATATCTTTCTATCCTTTGAGAAAGAGTTCCAGCCCACTCTTTCATGTATCATTCTTTCACTTCTTCATGCTATCTTTTCCGCAAACAACATTTGGTGTCAATGATCTTGATCTTCGGACATGACATCAAACCTAACCCATTTTTACTTTCCTACTAAATCTAATATTATGTGGGTATGCGACTTGAGCATTGGAGAATCTTTAAAAATAATTTATATAGTTCGTTATCTACGTATATACATCAACACACGCATACAATATGACGCCTCGTCTCGGAACATTCATATGCGATTGGTGTACTGTGCATATTTTTATCCCTTGGAGGCAATCAAAGTCTAATGTATTAGATATAAAAATCTATATACGAAAAACTCGAAATCTAACCCCAAGAAATTAAGATTTTTTGTGTTCTTTGAAAAAGAAATATGTATACAACCTTAAGGGGGTGTATTCAACATGGAGTTTAAAGTGATTTGATTTTGATTGAGGTTTTAAATGATTTTGGATGATTTAGGGAAATTGTTGTGATTTTAATTGAAATCTCATAGAATCCCACCTAAAACAATGTGATTTGCTTTATCACATTTTTAACTAAGGAATCCCACCAAAACGCATCAAAATCACATAGATTTTGAAGTAGATTTTAAAATCACAAGTTCAATAACACTGGATTTGAAAAGAGTTTTTTAAAACTTATGCTTGAGTAATAGAGGATTTGTCACTTAAACACAAATCACTCTAAATTCTATGTTGAATACACCCCCTTAGTTTTTTATACATTTACTAAAATACCATTTATTGAATATATAATAAATTTTGTTAAGCTTATAAAAAATTCAATGATTGAATAAAAAAACTTCCATTTGGTGAGTTTACTTTCTGATTTAGTTAAAAAAACACAACATCTTCTATTAACAAAATAAAGTTAACGGCTTACAATAGTTGTATTCAATGAGAAGATATCCCCCTTCCTATTAAAAGACAAGTCACATTAGTTAGCCTAATTAATTGTTATAATTTGATTGGTTTAAAATGATGACATGGATTGAAAAAATGATGACATGTCTTAGGTAAAAATGTGACATGGCAAAATCCTACTAAATCATTGGATAACTAATAATTAATTATCAAATAAATTACTTGACAATATTTTGTTCCTTTAAAAAAAAAATCATATTTATGATTATATATATATATATATCATTTTTATTATATCTAAATATGAAATTTCGGCATCATTAATTAAGAAATCACGAGAATTATGCCTTCCTTAACAACAATAAGATCTTCCATTTTCAAATTTCATTAGTAAATGATTTTTGTCTAGAAAAAAAAAACGGCAAACCCTAGCCCAAATCCCTCACCTATATATATTCATAAAATATATCACAAACATTCGCTCACTTTACAAAGCATTTAGTTGTTTAATAAAGATTTCATGAACATTGCTATAATTAGTTTGATTTGCATATCAGTTTAGTATACTGTTTGCTTTATAAGAAAAAGTCTAATAGTTTATTTGTGTGTTTCAGTCAGTTGATGGTATATCAAGTCTGTAATCAACCAGAAGTGATACAAGGTTCCGTGTAAGGTATACCGGTTTTGGGCTTTGGTATCTCTTGATTACAAACCAAACTCGAATTAAGTGATCTGTTTTACATTGTTTTTTAACGTTTATATTATCTAAACTACATATGTATAGTTCAATGTATAGTTCATGTGAATAAATACAAACATTATTTTTTAAAGAATTATAATCTTGAAAACAAAGGTTACAATTATAAATTTTGCCGATGGTTTGATCAAATATTACGGATGGACGTCAATTACTTGATCTGATTTACATATTTATAAATAACTTTTTGTATATTTGTAGTATAAAAAGATTTGATCCATTTTTTAATTAGTTGTAGAGGTATTAGGCTCATACAAAATGATTCAGTTTGAGAAGGTAAATATGGAGATGATTTATTTCAGCTTTTTTTATGTGATCTGATCATAGCAGTCTCTACACTGCTTGCTATATAGCAACGGTGAATAGTTTTAAAAATTTGTTTATCAAACAAACTTAACAAAATAATCTGTAAATTTATAACTCAGTTAAGGATTATCTTAATTTTTGATTCATAGTTAACCAACAAAACATTTATCTATTGTAATCAATATACTGTTACACTAAATATTTTGTTATTTCAAATATTTTGTTAAGATTTGTTAAGGTGAATTATGGAACAAGCTTCTCAAAATAATTGTTTTGATTAGTTTTACTTTTACCCTAACATTTCTTTCTTTTAATTGGATTCCGAAAACATATTAATTGGAACAAATTCATCATATATACCAACAAACATCACTTGAACATCACTTGAACTTTTTTTTTTAATGAAAAATGAAACGATTCTCAAAGATTTTTCTTAAACAACCCTAAAACTATGTTGGCTAATCACCTTACCTATAAACAGAACATAATTGTCGATTGTCAAAGACATCTCAAAACTTCTGACTTCTAAACTTTTAAGCAAACTAATTCTAATCAATATTTCCCTCATTTTTTTCAGAAAAATGGGGATGACTTACAAGAAAATTCTAGATTAGTAAGTTTATTTTCTAATTTCATTATGAGTTTGTTTATAAAATTTAATTTTGTTGATGTTGTTCAAGAAATTTTCAGCAATCCTCAAATCCGTTAGAAAGTATCTTTTTCAAATTTGGTATTTGAAAAAATGACATACTTTAGATTATTCAATTTGAAGTGATTTGTGGTTAGGAATCAAGACATCAAACGAGCAATTAGGTGTAATCATAATCATACGTGGAAGAAGGAGACATTAGTGACCTACTAAAACCATTTTTGAAGAGACTGATGACCTAGACGAAGAATCAAAAGAGAAGACGAAGACAAAAATGCAAGAAAACATCAAAGAAGAAGTAAGAGAAGAACAAAGAAACCGTAAAAACCACTATTTAATATTCGAAACTTTTTTCATTTTCTGGTCTGTACAAAACACCATTATATACTAAACTTTTTTTTTAGAGATCCAACGAGTGGGATATTTTTATGTTGGTAACTATATATTTTAGAGATTTGAAAGTTCTTTTATGTGTAAAAAAGAAAAAATTTAAAGAAGAAGACGATGAAGAAAAAAATAGTACAACCAAAGAACAAGAAAGAAGTAGAAGAACAAAAAAGAAAATAAACGAAGGAGGACAAAAAAGAGCTTACATATGAGGAAGAAGATAAAAAACAACCATAAGAAAAAAATAAGCCGAACAAAATAAGAAATATGAAGACCACAAAAAAATTATAGAAAGAAGAAAAAGAAACATAAGATAGAGAAGAAGAAAAAACAATGAAAAAAACAAAGGTAAATAATTACTACAAATGAGTTTATATAAATGTCAAAAGAAATAAACTAAGTTTACTTATTCTCCATGTTTACCTTTACAATATGTTAAAATATTCTTTAACTAATAATAAATTTATGTATATTTTGATCCATCATTTTTGTTTTAATACAACAAAATTACAATAGTTTTTGCGATCACACTTGTTGATCTCAAAGTCGGGAAAGTACGTTCGTATATTGTGAGAGGCCGAGATATTTGTTAAGTGAAAATGGATACGATCGTAGAATAAGGTGATGTCCGTATTTAGAGAGAAGACAAATGAATTAAAGGTAAATGGTCATATTGAAGGAATACGATCATGTAGAAGATGGTGGTCGTATAAAAATAATAACCGCTCAATAATACAAAGTATGATCGTAGAGAATGCACGAAACGTGGTTGTATTGCTCTGCTCTCCGTATTCTCTCCTAGGTTGTCCCATCAAGCAATGAGACAACTATTTATAGCCCACTAGTCTAGAGTTTAATGTGGACTATGGTTACATAAAGTAACTAGATAAACTAAAGTACTATAGTTTAGTTTTTCATGGGTTGGAGATGAATTGGGCTTTTCTCTTGTAATGGACTTCAATGTAGATGTAGATTTGGGCTTCCAAATCTATGCCCAACAACACTTCAAATATAGACCATCTTTTCTTCGCGTGAACGTAAACATTCACAATACGGATGGAAGTAATTGGCGTTCTACTCAAGAAGTCCCCAAATCCATATTGACACGACACCATGGCCACTCTTATGTCGAAGCGGTTTTGACAGAGATAGCTACATACTCATACGACTTGCTCTGCAAGCTACCATCTATTACACATGGAGAGAAAGAAACGAAAAGAAGTATAACATAACGCATCGTACAACCACTCTAGCTTCTCACCTATTTGAATTGACAAAACAGTCCTTCCGGAATCCCATCACTTCTTTTCTTTCACAATTATGCACATTTGTTTTCTATAAATGATAAAATTGTGTTATATAAATAAAGAAGTTGATTTATTTCTTAAAATATTTCATATCCGCACATGGTGCGGGCCAATCACCTAGTAATTATTAATTGCAAAAAAAAAGTGCTATATATCATTAGATTTATCTCTATTTCAAATTTGGTTTCACTAAAATTTCAAAATATTAAGTATCTACATATTTATTTCGAACCAACACCAAATCTAATTTCAAATGATCTTTGTAAACGAAAAAAAAAACAAAAAAATAGTTGTAAATAAAATTCATAGATATGAATCATATACTATATACTAATTTAAGTAATAAAAAACAAAATCTAACAAACAAAATACTCTCTCTTTTTATCAAAGTCTAAAAATATTTTTGAGGAACGTGGGATCACTAGCAAAGGAGTCAATCCCAAAAACAAAAAATAAAGATCTCTACAAAATAAAAATTAAATTTCTCTTTTAATGCACAATTTTTCCTTTACATAAGAGTAGGACCAAGACAACGAAGAAGATGAAGATGTTAATCATAGAGATTACTTTGTGACCGCTTTTTCTATTTTTCTTTCTCGTTTAAAATTTTCCATAGATTGATCTACAAAAAAAATCGTCTTTGTTTCTTTTTCAGTTTTGTCTAAATCCAATCTCAAAAACATTTTGTTACGATCGGTCGATTTCTCAGGAAAAAATACAAAAAAAAACCTCTGCTTTCTCTTTTTCTCTTTTTCTAGATCACATTTTCTAAAAACTGTCACTTTTTTGTTTTCTTTTCACAAATCTATGACATTTCATCGAATTAAGCAAACCCTTTGTCTTCAAATCTAATCTCGGTTCTAAAAACCAAACCTTTATCTCCTCTCTGTTTTTCAATGGGTTGTGCAAGCTCAAAACGTAAAAACCGTTGCCGGAATTGTCAAGGATGTTTATCTCCGGTGATTGTACCGAGAAGCTATTCAATGCACGTTCATCATCCAGCACAACATACCGGAGATAGTTATCACACGGTAGCTTTAACTTCCTCAACCATTGGATCTCTTAGTTCATGTGATTCTCCTTTCAGGCATTTTCACAAACACTTGGAAGAGTCTAGTCATAAACGACTTTTCTCTGATGAAATAGGTGAGAAGAAGCTTGTTTCTTGTAAGAAGGATCTTGAAGCTAAGGTTATTGAAGCTAAGGTTTGGTCAAGTATGATTAATGAGAAGATACCTAAGATTGTGCCTAAAACTCCAATCTTGACACCTCCTGGAGAGCCAGAGATGATCAATACATGGGAGTTAATGGAAGGTCTTGAAGATGCTAGTCCTTTACCTAATCATTTAAGAAGCTTTTCTTTTGATGTTGTTCGTGTCCAACCTTGTAATGATGATGATTTTGCTGCTCCGTTTCATCTTCCTAAATCAAGGTTTCATGACAATGATTTGGAACATCCAGAGATGGTGCTTCAAGAACTTCATATGAAAACGAATCCGCAATTCGGGTTATTAGATGAAGAAGAAGCTAACTTGAAAAGCAAGTCTTTGAGAAGAGAAAAGGTGAAACTTTACTTTACTAGTCTTAGAGGTATAAGGAAGACATATGAAGATAGTTGTAATGTTCGGATAATACTAAAAAGCTTAGGGATTCGTCTCGATGAGCGCGATGTATCGATGCATTCGGGGTTTAGAGATGAGCTGAAGAAGCTGTTGAGAGATGAATTCAATAATGGTGTTGGAATAACGTTACCTAGAGTTTTCTTGGGGGACAAGTATCTCGGCGGAGTTGATGAGATAAAGAAGTTAAATGAAAATGCGACACTTGAAAAGCTTATTGAAGGATGCGAAAAGGTCGAAGATGGATTAACAAGTTGTGGGATTGAATGTGAGGCTTGTGGTGATATTAGGTTTGTGCCGTGTGAGACATGTTCAGGTAGCTGCAAAGTTTACTATGAAGGTGAAGAAGAAGAGGAAGAAGAAGAAGAAGCTGAGTACGGATTTCAAAGATGTCCAGATTGTAATGAGAATGGATTGATCAGATGTCCTGTTTGTTGTGAGTGAGTGTTTCCAATATACAAATTCTATTTCCTTTTTGGGGTTATTAAGTTTCCATTTTGTGGGGATTTTGCTGGAGAAGTTATGTTGTACAGTGAGGTTTTTGATTGATAGTGAAATGAAACTTTAGGTTAAAATTTTATTTTTGATAAATATGGGGATGGGATGGTGTTGTAATATCTAAGCAAAACCATAACAAAAGAAGTACTTTTCTTTGATGAAATATGAGCTTTTGTTTTGATTTATTTTAATTAATGTTCTTAAGTCTCTATGCAAAATTAATTGTGGTTTTTTTGTTATTTTTAACCCTTAGAATTATGCAGATTTTTATTCATCAACTACAATAAAACAACTCGGCAGATTTTTATTCATCAACTAAAATAAAAACAAATGGAGTATTAATTCATAATTAAAGTTGAATAATAAATATTTGAATTAGTTTGAGTGGAAAGCAAGCAAATTAAATCAAGCAAAATTTTAATTTAAATGATTAAAAAGAAATCGTACATATTGAAAAATAATGATAAAATATTATTCCTTGCTTTTGTGTGATCTCATTGATGTGATACTTTACATTTTCTTTGATTAGACTGTAAATTGTTCTTTTTTCGCTCTACATAATTCATGCAATTCACCGCCAAATTAGGTCACCAACTGGTAATAAAATAATTTATAATATTGTCGATAAAAAAAAAAAAAAAAAAAACATAATTCGTGCAACTTTTTAAAACTAAAGTAAATTTATTATATGTTTTAGGAAAGAAAGGTAAGTAGAGGCTGTGGAGTAGGTGGAGAGCACAAATCAGCTGATATAATCTGACCTGAGGAAAAGGAATTTTGTGAATCAAACAATCAATAGAAACTGAACAAAAGTCTACCTCACTTTTTCTCTTTAAGCATGTTCCATCCATTATCGTTTAACTAATTAATGTTAAGCAAATAAAGCAATCAATCAAGTTGTTCAAACATCTATGAATCATTGTTTTTAAAAACTCACTCCTTCCCTTTTCTTAATCAAATCAGATGTTTAAAGAACAAAATTTAGAAGAAACTTGTTAATATATAAAAAAAAATAAAAATAGATATTTGATAAATCAATTTTAGAAATTCTCTCCCAAAAAATTTCCAAAAAAAAAAAATCTAGCAGTTCTTATTTTTCTCCCGCAGTAGATCTCTAGTGGGTCTTTCATTGCTTAGTCCGCTGAGGCTTATAGTCTCTACTCAAACTTCTTCTATATATATCGGGCCATGGAGAAAACAAGTTAATTAAGAGTATGGGCATGTTCGTTTGCCTGCCGCATGCGGCTGCGTCATGCGGTCAGACGTTGCGATTGTTGTTCGTTTGATTTTCACATGCGGTTGTGGCTTGCGGCTAGACGCAGCGTCTAGTTGCTGTTCGTTTGTCTGCCGCTGTGGCTGCGGCTGAAATTTTAGCCGTGATGCTAATTTTTAAACGCAGACGCTGAATTTAGCTGCGGTCAAAAATTCCTGACCCAAGACGCAGCGTCTGACCGCATGACGCAGCCGCAGGTACATGAGGCAGGCAAACGAACAATATTTTACCGGATGACGCAGCCGCAAGCCGCTGCGGCTGCCAAACGAACATGCCTTATATAGCCTTTTAGTGTGTTGTTCTTTCATATGGGTTAATGGCTTGTTCAAACTACAAACTAATACTACTTATTCTTATTTTCAAGTTTCAATGTTTACTATGGTAATGCCGGCTGATGTTATTAGTAAAGCTACAAGGATTATGATAAATTTAAAAGACTAAGGTATGAAAATCAGAGATACAATCTGATAAACAAAACCAAAAAAATATAGAATTCTAAAAGTGAACATGTAACTTGATAAAAGGCTAAACCCATAAGGCTAAGATTTGAATTTCAAAGATACAATCTGATTTTGACCCACAAAAAAATAATAGAAACAATTGATAAGATGAAGATAGAATTCTAAAAGTGAACATGTGACTAGATAAAATTGTACTCATAATAACATTTGGGCTTGACAAAACCTTGAACCGTGTGGCCCAATGAAATTGTTTTTGTTTATTGCATATTCGACAAACCAATTTTTTTTTCCTTTTCTTTTTCCTAATCTACATTATTGTGAAAGTTACTGATTGACGAAAGGTTTATGTTGTGCTTTTACATTACACTTAGTTCTACATTAGATTTAGAGTTACACTTTTAGAAAATGTCAGTTATGTAACTATTGCAAATTTATCAAAAAAATTCCAGCATAATGTAAGGTAGAACCGTTCGTTAAAGTTTTCCACCATATACATGTAAAACCATTGATTATAGGTTTTTGTTTTGCATGTATAATTGTCTCGTATGAAGACATCCGTACAGTTGTTCTTCTTGTTGTAAATACTACAAAGAATTAGATTCGCTCATTCGAATGATGATGCAATAGACGATAAATTTATCTATTATTATCAAAAAATATTTATGACTACAACAGATGAATCAAATATCACCACAGACGATCTCAATGGACAGTTTACAACGATTATACAACTCGAAAAATAAATTTATGCTGGACAATTTTATATGTTGTCACTACTATCAGAAAATTGTTGCATAAATTAAATAGTATCAATTTAATTGTATTGTTTACAACATTTATTTTCTAACAATCACTTATGATTATTGATGTTGTTAGTGACTAGTTTAATATCAGTTCAAAAAACCTCAAAGAAAGAAAATCTACCAAAATAAATAAGGTTAATGTCAACAATAAAGCTTGAAGTCTCCATAAGTGAGAAACGTACGATTCAGTGGTTCACAAGAACGATGGTTTCCAACAACTTTTTCCATCTCAATATCCGAGAAGTAATAGATCGAACTGAAATTGGTAGGAGTTTTCTAGTAACAACCCATTTCAAATTACTCGAACTAAAATTGGTGGGAGTTTTACACTTTTTTTTTTTTTTGCTAAAAGGCTTTCAATATAAAAACATAAACAAATACAAAAGGTTTGTGGGGCAAGGCCCAATAACATACTCATTACAACCCAATATAGAGTAACATGAAGAATATAATCGAACCAGATTAAAAACCAAAAAACGAAGCTTGACAAAACCATTTAGAACCAATAACAGACCCAACCTATCACGAGAAGGAGTCAATACGAGTCAAAATGGGATCTGGTGAGGTGAGAACCTCCAGGGATCAGTTGGTGGACAGATTCATGTTGCCGGAGAACCATGCTTGAAGAAGACGAGAGGCAAGGGAAGGTCTTGTATCTCGGAGACTACTTGCTCTGTTTCTAATTGTCTGGTCAATTTGTTTTTGGAGCAATTGGACAGACCTATGAGTATTCCGATGGAGTCGGTGATTTCTCTCTGTCCAGATATGATAGATTGTGGATTGCCACAATAGAAGCAACATGGATCTTTTTAAACTCTTGCCCGGAAGAGAGTGGAGGAATTGAAGAACTTGGTTCCACTGTCTGATTGGAGCAATATAGAATCTTCCAAGTAAGCCTGCCCATAAAATCCAGCTATAAGAGCATTCAAAGAAGAGGTGATCTCTAGACTCCGGAAGCTGGTTGCAAAGAAGGCAGAGAGGATCCACCTGAAGACCCCAACGAATTAGTCTATCTTTTGTTGGGCTCCTATTGCGAACGAAAAGCCAAGATATGAATTTGTGTCTGGGAATGCCCACTGAGTGCCAAACTTCCTTATGCCATGTAACTTTAGGGCCATGAGCTTTGATGAGTTGATAGATCATGCTTGTTTTGTAGGATTGATTTGTACTGCCGTCTACACACCATTCATAGGAGTCTTCATCATCCGAGAGATGAATGGAGGAGAGAAAAGCCTGAATGTTTACTTGGCGTTCTGATCTAGCCGGAGGAAAAATCCAAGAGCCATTGGTCCATAGGTCCGAAAGTGTGGCATTTGAGCGTATTCCACAACTGAAAGAAGCCTCAAACCCAAGGTAATCTCGCATACATCCGTATCTTGACCAATTATCTTCCAAAACTTGGTCGATCGACCATTCCCAACAATAACCTTTATCCAAGGATATACGATGCCTCTGAACTTTAGGAGCTTATTTGACAGCCAAGACTGACTGTCTTTCTTTTTTGTGTTGATAACCCAATAGTTGTTGATGTCTCCATCAAGCACATCTTGGATGTACCAATTGGCCCATATAGACTTAGGTCTAAAGAAAAGGATCCAAGCCAGTTTAAGGATGCAAGCTTTATTCCAAGGACCAAGTTCCCTTAGGCCAAGACCGCCCTCATCCTTAGATAAAGTTACCGAGTCCCAAGCAATCCTTGCAGAATTGTGAGTATCAACTGTTCCCTTCCATAGAAATTGGGAGTTTTACACATTGAGGTAATCACTTCAAATTATCATTGAACTTCGTTTTTCTATAATTTTTCTTTATTCATCATCCTACGTCGTCAATTAAAAAAAAGGAAGAGAATTTTTGTTTTTGATGAATAATGTCCGGAAAAGTTCTGTCTTTCCGGGGAAATTCAAAAGAGCTAGCTTCGGTCTGCCGATTCTATCACCAATAACTAACTTATGAGACCAGTTCCATACGGTTATAATTACGGGTAGATTACGATTTTGACAAAGCTAGTCTCTTTTGTAAATGGTTCAAAACAGATTTTAAGCTTTATTAGTTTTGTCGCTATATATTAAAACTAAACCTTGTTTAGTGCAAGCTTAATTGACAGGACCGAACCAATCTAAGTTATGCACATGTCTATGTGAGTCTGTATACATCAATATGCATATACATCAATATGCGTGTAGGTGAGATTAAAAAAGGTTTTAGAGATTTTAGCAAAAAAAAAAAAAAAAGGTTTTAGAGAGAGGGCATTTTGAAAAAACAAATCTCAAAAATGACATTTTTTAAAAATCCCCTTAAATTCCATGTGGAATTGTATGATAATATAATATCAAATAGAAATTGAAGAGACAATACTATTAAAGCCACTTACTATAAATAATGCATAGACCTAATTCGGAGGTTGCATGCTCAGCCAACTAAAGGAATTTTTTTTTAAAAAAAAAGGTACACCAATTTCAACTATTCTCAGTTCTCATTCAATTTTTTTCTTCTTCTGAAAAAATGAGTGAATGACCAGTAATTGTTTAAGTTTCGTTTAGAAACGATTTTATGAGCACTGACAAAAAGAAATTTTATCCAGTAGACTGTTATAAACATATTAATTTTTCAATCCTTTTCACATTAAGCATGCGTGTAACTTTATAAGAAACAATTTCCCAAGTTTCATTTAGAAACAATATACTGTATGATTTACAAGTATGGTTCACATTAAGTAGCCTTGCGCATAGTAGGTGTTCGGTTTTATTCGGTTCGGTTAACCAGTTAACCCATTATAAAAGTATATTTTTAGAGATGGTAAACTAAAAACCGAAATTTACTTCAAGATATTTGATTTATATGTATACATAATATAAATAAGATAAATAAATAAAGTACTGATTAAAATTATCTCGTTATGATAATGTACCTTCATTATTTCAGTTTATTGTTCATTGGCTCGAGTCTTATTATAAAATAAAAGGTCAGAGTAATGTGAAACATGCTTGCAATAATTATGTATATTTTGTCCGTATTTTTTTCAGCATATTATGCCTACATTTGCTATCTAATCAGATTCTGAGTTCATCGATCTAGGGATAAAATCAAAAGACAAAACATGTATATGGTTGCTTATTATACATGGTTTTGTGTGATAGAATAGTATTTTTGTTCCAAAAATGATTTTGAATATAATGCCGGTTGTGAATTTGTGATTTGTGGTTATGTTTTCTAAATTTATGTTTACATTTAGACTTTTCAGTTTTCATAATTTGATTCTCAAAAGTAAAATAATACTATATTTAAAAACCATTAATTATCTTGCTAAAATAAATCTAAATTATATATCGTTTTTTAGTTGAAATAATTTTTTCCCTCAGGATTGCTGTATTAGATTTGACTTTTATTTGTCTTCAATTTCTATTTTTGATTCCATCTTTTTTTTTAGTTTAGTTTCTCAAAAAATAGTATAGATATCAAATATCTTTCTATATATACAAATGTATTAAATGTTCGCAACTAGTAATTTCTTCTCACAACTTTCCTGTCCTTGACTGACACAATCGAGTTCCGACATCACAATCTCTGTTTTATTTATTTTAGGGAGGAAAAAAAGAAAGATTCTACTCACTCAAAAATTACATCCCACATATTTATTTTAATGTCCATACTCATGCAGTTCTGCCACACATATATTTATGTCGGAGACTTTTTTGACTCTGGAATTAAATGTGACTGCCCGACCAAATTCGAATATGATTAACATTAAAGATCAAACTCGTCTCTTTAAAGTTTACATAATTAATTATAAGGATGATTAGGTTACAAATATATAAAATTATAGAGCTCATTAAATAAGAGATTACATGAGTAGGCTTCTAATAACGGCTGCTTCAGGGCTATCTTCATCGACGGATTCGAGAAGCTGAGACAAACGATCGCTGAGGTTATCAACTTCTTTGTTCAAGTTTCTTATGTAGTTGCATGTCTCTTGCAGCACTTTTGAGGCTGATACCTTCAACAACAACAAAAAGTCATATTACCATCAACAACAAAAATATATAATATATGTAACCATGATAGATCATGGGTCGAAATCTAAACTAATTCTTAAAACCTATAGAAATCAAGTATTATTATCACTTAAAACGTCTATAACAGTTATAAAAAAAACATTGTAAAAAGTGGAACTTTCGTTAAGTCATCCATTCAAACAAACCATTGGACCACACATTTTTGGTTTATATATATTTGTACCAATGCATGCATGTTTATGCGTATGTATGGAGATGCATGCAAGATGACGGTTTAAATGGAAAATAGATGTCAATTTCTTTGCCCAAAAAATATATATGTAAAATTGTTTGTATATGGAAGAAAAAAGTTGTGAGTACTATGTTCCTTGATGTCCGGAGTCAAAAAGTTCCGACTTCATTTTTTAAATTTGTTTGATTTTATGTCCTCTCTTCTTTTGACAAAACGTTTTTTTCTTTCGATAATGGTAAATGGAACACTAATATGTGTGGTACCTTATCGGAACGACGTCGTTGGCCCATCTCCGGCAAAATCTGACGGAGCTTAGTTACAAGGTCGATCATTTGATCATCGGAGATCCTTGGCGCACTTGGAGATTGTCTTGATCTTCGGTTAGACATGTTCTGCAATGTGGCAAGAAAACGACCCTAAGTTGTGTGCTTCTTCACTCTGACTCTCTCTCACTAGTTGAGGAATAGTTTAGGAAATGTAGAAATGAAATAGGCTCTGTGGCAAGTAGGTATATAGCTTTTAAGTTATGATAAGGTTTTTAGTTGGAAAGAAAAAACGACCAAGAAGAAAGAGAAAACGAAAAGCAAGAAGAAAATAGGAGAGGAGAATATAATAAGAAAGTGTTTAGGGGTTTTGAATACACTTGAAATGTAAAAAACAATTGAGAATGTGATAAGAGAGATTTAAAGAGGTCAAGGACCACAAGAGAGAGACGGAGAGCAATAAACCTCGACAATGATGTCACGGGGGAAGAAAGCGATTGGTTTGAATGCCCTATAACCACAAGTTTTCGAAATCAGTGTTTTTTTTAATCACATATTTCCAAACATTATGTTTAGATATATATTTTATCAAGTCGAGACTATAACCGATCATACTACCAAGATGGTGTCGGAGTTAAGTTTTTCATTGCCATTTCAATTGTTGTTGTTTGTTGTTTATTTAATGGCAAATATATCCAACTATTTTACATATTCCAACGAATTTGTTTTGGTTACAAACTACACAAATATCTAGACCATATTAAGTGATTTATTTTTCTTAAATTTCCAAAACACTTTTTGCCACTAAGTGCAGTTGTTCATTTCAAATTTGGTTAAATGGTATATGTATCCAACTGTTAAGTTATATCAAAAACTACTAATTACATATGCTTAGTCATTACATAATTCACACTGAAATAGTAAATTTCTATATTAAAGCCTGGAAAAACGACATGTTCTGTCGAATCTAGAATTTCTATATTCATAGCGGAACCTGTTTCAGATCGGGTTCAAGATCTGGTCTTACGGTACAGGTTCGGGTCAGGTCTACTTATAAGTACCCAAAATATTTTAGGTACAGGTTCTTTCAGATTCAATTGTACTTTTAACTGTCTGTTTTTTTCCAGAATATACTATAAAATTAAAATGTAGTATGAAAAATATATGAAACAAAAACAACACAATATTTAAAATACAAATTCTAAAATTCAAACTACTTGAAAATGTGATAAAAGATACTTAGGCATACGGTACATGTTCGGGTTCGGATCGGGTCTTATCGGATACATGTTCTACGAAACTAGAAATTTTATACTCATACACGTACCTGTAAAGTTTTAGGTTAGGTACACGTTCAAGTTTTTCGGACCGGTTCTAGGTTGGGGTATTCAAGTCCGATTTTTATACCTAGCCTTGGCCTACTAATTTATATTTCCACTTATAAGAGAAATAAATAAGTGAGGATACTAACGAAAGACTGTTATATGTAAAAAAAAAAAAGAATTTCAAAATGTTATTTTTGAATTATGTTTTTCAAAAATGAGATTGTCCAATTTAAAAAATGGTATAAACTAATGATGTTTTATATTCTAAACTCTAAAGTCCTAAACTTTACAAATGGTTTTGATTCAAACAAATCTTAAAATCTAAAATCTAAACCCTAACATAACATAGCTAACTTAAAATAAATGATAAGTTAAGAAAATAATATTTTAAAAAATGGTATTTTCGCAAACATTTTGAAAAATAGTATTTCAAAAGTGGCATTTCTTAAAAATCCTCGTGTAACAATGTGTTAGAAATTTCTTTTGGGTCTTAAATGTGCTGAATAATTGGGTGATATTTAAATAGCTAAATGGAGGAAACTAAGAGTTCCGATAGATGGGGTTGATGAAGGTCAATGGGATTTAAGATAAGTGTTTCATGTTGATCTAACATTGTGGCCCTTCGTCTGCAATATCACAAAAAGGCAAATACCATGTGATGACATGACTTTTCGTTTCAACTTATTTTATTGTTTTAGGATTCGTATTACGGCCTCACTAATTAATTCCAGGGGCTATAAAATTTTACCAAATACTACAAGTTACCAAATTTTTATTCACAGTAATCAGTACTATGTATGTGTAGTTTATTTATGGCTTAATCATATTGAGTAAACAAATAAAGAATAGAATCTTGCGAAATTCATAATTTACCAAATAACCAAGTGACTTACAAAGTACTCATTATATCTATGGGTGTCAAACGACCCTTTAACTTATGAGCTGACTCAGTTTAGCTGGGATTTTCGCGAGTGTAAGCTATGTTTTTAGACACATTTAATAAACGAGTTTAAATGAGTTGGCGAGTTAAGCGAACCAACTCTAATGAGTCGCGAGCTAGCTCATGAACAAATGTTTTTTCAACGTTTTAAAGTATTATTGATATACTGTAAATATATTTTAAATTTGCTAACCATAATATATATTCTTGTTTAAGAAAATAGTAATAATCCATTAAATTTTATTGAGAAAATAGAAATTAATTTCCTTTTAATTAAATCATTTATATTTGATTTTGGATTTTATAATAGTTTAATTTTAATTTGTTTTATATTTATTTTGTATTGCCTTACGAGTTAACTCATTTAGATCATGATATAGATGATATGAGTTCAACCTTATACACATAAGCTCGTACTATAATAAATGAGTCGAGCCGAGCTCGGCAACACTCTAACTCATCATGAGCTGAGATGAGCCGAGCGAGTTAGCTCAATTTAACTTATATCCCTTCCTCTTCTCCTCTATTCATTCTGTAGTATTTTGTTCTATTATTTGTAGAACACCATAATCTACTCCATCACAATTTATTGTTTAATTTAATATCTTAATATAAACTAATTAAAACACATGTTCGTATTAAAAATACATATATTTTATCAAGTTTGACATACGTTAAAGTTTATGTCCGAATTTATGTTTTTGACAATTTATGTCATACGCGAGAAAAATATGACAAATTTCGAAAGATGGTAAAAAATATTCTAATGACCAACATGTTTATTATATACTTAGGCTCGGCTTAAATTTTCAACAGATCTGGTGCAAATTTTTCTATAAACAATGAAAAAGGATACCTAAATTTTGTTGTTGACTACTTGCAAAATGAAAAACTTAAAAAATTAATTTTAAATTTGCCGAATGCACGCTTGCACCCCTTCATCTGTATATACTATGTAAAGATGTAAATATAGATACTATACTATACTATGTAAAGATGTAAATAGTGTTGAGTCGTAAATAGTATAGACAGTATAGACTCAACGTGTTTTTACGTAAATACATATCCGTTTTGTATCAACCATGAGATCTATAAATACATATGCGTATAGCTCAATTTTATATGCTATATAGTCCTTCGGAGGAGACTATCAGCCCTGTAATATGTGTGTCCACCAACTCTATAATTTTTGACGCTCTTGAATATCCCTTTGGCTCTCCATATTTTGTCATCAATAATATGTAAATAACACCATTTACATGCTTTGTGGAAGGTTCTTGGAAGAGCGATGACCAAACCAGTGGAGTGGGATGTGTCCTAGAACTTCAAGATGGTACGACAAACTTTCTAGGCATACAAGGCATTCTACACAAAATAAGAAAACAATTTTCTACGTTTGAAACAACAATAAGAATAGTGTGGGAACCAAATTAAGTGTGTAAGAGAGCTAGGCATCACCATCTATATTGGTTTTAAGCTTCGCCTGTCATTTTGAGTTTCGATAATATATTTTGGTAACAATCGAACCAGTTATTTTAAACTTCTTAATACACTTACACTTATTTGATTTAAACAATAGCCACTTATCTAATTAGTTTGATTTTGAAGTGATAAAATGCATGTCTCATGAATATCTTATTTTAAGAATTGAGATCGATGGTCCATTATTGGCTATTAACTGAAGAAAAAAATCTCATAACATCGACTACGAAACGTGTCACACCCATGTCTCGTGCTACATGCTGCCCTCGGGTCCATAAAATCAAACTTTTAGATATCTTGTTCTCCAATAACATTATCAATAAAGATCCGACAAGTATGTAACACTCGAAAATATAATTATATATGTGACTCTGTGTGATGAACATACTATGGGTATTATTATGTTTGAGAAAAGAATATAAAATTTGAAATCCCTTTTATATATATATATATATATTATTTTTATTTTTTGAGAAAGATGAAATCCCTTATTTCTCCCCTAAAATAGATGCTTCAATTTATTACAACAATATATGTATATAGTCGGTCAATAACATGTCTAGTGAAAACTTCCAAATTGAAAACATTTAGAGGGGGTTATTGGTTTGTGTATTTTAATGGATTTTAAAATCCATTTGGATTTTAGAAATCTGACATGAATCCATGAATTTTAAAATCCATAATAATAGATAACGTGGATTTCAAAATCAAATAAAATGGATTTACAAATCAACTAAATGGATTTCATTGACTAACCAATAAAGTAATATCAACATCTAACTCATTATTTTCATTTGATATATGTCTTTCTCGTTCTTCAAGGATTTCTTGTTCTCCCGTATTTGTTGAATCCATGTTTGAGTATACTTTTAACAAATAAAACTTAACCCATCAAAAACGAACACTAACACATACACATTTGTATCTTTATATATATTATTTACGATGATTAGTATATGATTTCACAATAATATTCACTAAAATCCTTATTGTGAAGAATCACAGAGAAATTGATCACGTGAATAGCAAGAAAAATGAACAAGCCTATAAAAAGAAAGAAGCAAGAAAAACATACATAAGATGATGAAGAAGAGACGAAAAGTACATACGTGACACAATTTTTCTATTATTTTGTTTGATGGTGTTTTATTTATTGGTTTGATTATTTTAGTTGATTTGTGGATTTATAAATCTGTGTTATTTGATTTGTAAATCTTATAAGATTTAGAAATCTTTGTAAATCCGAAGGTTTCCCCTCGGATTTGATCCTTTGTATTTTTGACATGAAATCCTTTCAAATCCATTAAAATCCTAAGTGAAATCAAATCCATAAGTACATCCGTAGGATTGAATAATACGTGATTTTAATTAGGATTTATAAATCATAGAACCAATAACACCGGATTTTAATAAGGATTTTAAAATCATAGAACCAATAACACTAGATTTTGTTTGGATTTCCAAATCCATTAAAATCCATAAACCAATAACCCCCTCTTAGATAAAATCTAGTCTTTGGTAATGATGATTTTACGCCGTGTTTTAGTTTTATCATCGTTTAGTCTCGCTCCATAAAGATGTATGAGTTTCGGTTTTACATTCTTCGGTTATAAGAAATAAAAAACTGTACTTCAATCAACAAGACATGAGTTGTAATTTTCGTACCAAAAACTGTTAATTTATTGATAATGTTCTCAATTAATATATAAAATATTAGTATTTCACCCGTGCTAAGCACGAATATACTTTTGCCAACAAAATCAAACTAATTAAATTTGTGTCATATATAAAAATAATTACATGTATAAAATAATCTGGACTTAGCATTTTTTTTTTGAAGTATACATTAAAACATTTATCATTTGTTCACCATAACGCAGATAAAAAACAAAAGTTAAAATTTTAACATTGATCTAAATTAGTTTGTTGCGTACAAAATTACAAATATTAGTTTAAAACTTTTCTGTTTTACTTCATTTCTTGCTTTGATGTGCTTCTTCTGATTCTCACACTTGCTCTATGGATTCTTCATTAGTGACTTTGGAGACTCCAAAACCGTAAGCTTTTTCTCTAGCAAATTAACAATGAAGAATGTAATTCATTGTGTATCACCCACCTCCAAATAATCTTACAAATCCAACTCAAAACAATAAATTTTTAAAAATCAACATGTAACATAAAGACATTATTCTACAATAGCAAATCAAAAATTAAAAGTCAATTTGTAACAATGGAAAGCTAATTAAGTGATCAATAATAAGATGATAATGTATGCTATACCTTTTTAATCAAATGTACTTGTTTTTGTTCCTTTTGAAGTTCTTCAAGTCTGGTCTAAAAGACTCAGACCAATCGCTGGAATTTAGTTATCGTATCTCCACCAGCACGGATTGATCCAACCTTTAAGAAAGATGAAAACTTTGTTTCTTAGTTTGATCATCTTAGTACCTAATAGAATGTTGAGTGATTGTAAAAATTTACCTCAACTCATTTGCAGTCGACGGCTTGAAAGACTTTTTTGCTAATGCAATCCAATCTTTCAAGGAGGTCAAACACAATGCAATAGGTTGTCATGTTTCTTAACAAAAGTGCTCGTCTCTGAATACAAACCTTTCTTTTCCACCTAAAATGTAAACACAACAAATTAATCATATGACTGATTTTACAATAATAAAATCTATATAGGTTCTCACCATCACTTGCTCAAATGGTTGCTTGTCGATATTGAAACATATGGCTTTGAACTTTTCCGGTTGTGCTCCACATATCTCCAGCACACCGTCAAGAAAATTTCAGGGACTCAACTTTATCTATTCAAGATAGAACTGCACAATCAAAATTTACAGAATCAGTAAAGATCAATTCGGTCATAAGCAACACATGGTCAGAAACAGATGAACGGTTTCTGAAGCAGAAGATAACTTTTTTTTAGTTATACAGATCGCGGGAAGATAAATATTCTTCTATAAACCTTCTTCGATTTCGATTCCAGTATCTATAATAACGACCCCAATTTTGAATTAGGTTTTGAAATTGAAAAAGAAGAGGAGAGCAGAAAGCTTCTCTGATGATTGTTTATCGAATTTAACAAAGATGAGAGTAATGTAGAGAGAGAGAGTTTGTGAGCGATGAAGAAGGATCGTGGTTTGTGGCTGTTTCCAGAAACCGTCGATTGGTTCTCCAAATCAGAAGGATCGTGTGCTTTAATATGAATTTTTCGTTTTTTTCCGGCAAAACTTATGGTTCTTTTACTTCTGTGGATTTTTTTGATTAAATATTGTATTTTGTTAACAATATTAAATTCGTAAAAAAATAATCTGCCTTACTTTCCACATGTCACATTTTTATTGATGAAATGATTTGTGATTTAGTAGTAAAAGATTAATTATTTTGACACTTTTGTCTCACCGGTATATGTTACATGAATTCAAATGTGAATGGCGATACAACAATAGCACAAATACAGATCATTATACTACATATTATAATCATACATCATATTTGTTTGTGTAGCCAAGCTTTTCATTTAGTCTAACCTATATCATCTTTAAAAGAAAACCGCATTGATAATTATTGAGAGACTGAAATGCGTATCATACAACCATGAGTACACTTTATATCTTTCTATAATGTATCCACCACATATATTTTAAACGAAAAATTTAATTCATATTATTTATTAAACAATAAATATACTTTTATTTCAATAATGCACATATATAGTTGAAGAGAGCGTTTATAAATTTTTGTATATGTTTTTTTTTTTAAATTATTTTTGTATATGTTACTTATATATAAATATATAATTGTGTTGGTGTACACATGTGTCTTTTATAATAGTCCCTCCGTTCCATTTTAGATAATTTTTAAGGTTTTTAAACACAAATTAATACACCATTTAATTGTTTATCTTTTGAATATAGAACATCAATTCCAAAATGATTCAACAATGAAAAAATAATCTGAAGAATTCAAACAACCAAAAACAACAAAAACACAATAAATCTTGCATTGAAAATTGAAAGAATCAAATAATTTGAGACAAAAAAAAATTCTTAGAAGATTATCTAAATTGGGACGTAGAGAATATACAAGATTATTAAATAATTGATCATTTTAATAAATTGGAAAGGGAGATTTTACATGTTAGTCCACGTGGGTTCGGGTACTAAATGTTTGGTCTCATAGGCCCCACGATGTTTTTGTGTCTACTTTTTCGCAATTAATTCACATCTTTATAAACATGTTGTAAAATTGACTAATCATATAGAAATGAACAACTAGTTATAATTTGTTAACAGATAAAAGTTACTTTTGGAAAAATATGAGAGTTTATTTTTCAATGAATAGCGAAAACACTATAGTACGAAAATATACAATAATGGTACCAATCATAATTTAGGGATGTTAAAATGGGATAAAAATCCGTGGGCCTTAATGGACATGTTTTAAAAACTGAGTCCATTTAGGCCCGTTTATGAGTTAAATTTAAACGGGCTTTAACGGGCCAGCCCGTTTAGGTCCTATTATTAAACGGGCTTTAACATATTTAAACGGGCTTTAACATATTTAAACGGGCTGTCTATTAAGGCCCGTTTATTTTAAAAAAATTTTTAGAAAAATACATATTTAGAAATTTTACGGAATCATATTTTTGGAGGGAAATTTTATGAATCTCGATTTTTACGAAAATATTTTGTGAGATCACGTTTTTGGCGGGAAAACTTTGCGAGATCATAGTTTTGGCGGGAAATTTTATAAATTTCGTTTTTGGCGGGGAAATTTTTGCGGGATCATATTTTGGCGGGAAATTTTATGAATCTCGATTTTGACGAAAATATTTTGTGAAATTACGTTTTTGGCGGGAAAACTTTGGGGGATCATATTTTTGGAGGGAAAATTTTATAAATCCCGTTTTTGGCGGGAAATTTTTTGCGGGATCATATTTTGGCGGAAAATTGTATGAATCTCGATTTTGACGAAAATATTTTGTGAGATCACGTTTTTGGCGGGAAAACTTTGTGGGATCATATTTTTGGCGGGAAAATTTTACGGGATCATATTTTGGCGGAAAGTTTTATGAATCTCGATTTTGGCGAAAATAGTTTGAGAGATCACGTTTTACGGGAAAATTTGGTCGGATCATATTTTGGCGGGAAATTGTATGAATCTCGTTTTTGGCGGAGAATAATAAACGCATTCTAAACTTGTGATAACTATAAATGGTTACATATTTCATTTCAAAATTGGAAATATGTAAAATAAAAATACATAAAAAATGAAATTGATAAAACAAATAAATTATATATGTTGCTACTTAAACGGGCTTTGAATTGACACACATTTAAATGGACTTTATTTTAAATGGACCTAAACGGACCGGACCTAAATGGACCAAATTTAAACGGTCTTAAACGGACCGGACCTAAACGGATTCGGACCTAAACGGGCCGGGCCAGCCCATTTTAACATCTCTAAATCATATCATCGGAGTGAAATAAACAAACATTGAATGAGTCGTCAAAATGGCATCTTCTATTCTATGTTCTAAGCTTTGAGTTATTCCAATTATGCATACATATTTGTGACATGAATCAAAGTTTACCCTAAAAGGAACAATAGAAAAGTTGCAAATGTAAAATAAACCAGTTGTACTATTTAAGGATTAAACATATAAGAGACTTAGAAACACATAATAATTAAAGATAAAATAAGAACAAAATTTAGTAAAATCAGATATTTTTTTTGGGTTTTGCTCTAAGCAGTTTAAAAGGCGAAAATATGAAAACGTTGTAAACAATAAATTAAGACATTCTCAGAAGCTCATAGTTTGAATTATTCAGTTTCTATTTTTAGAGGCAATTGACATCAAAAACAAATTTCTTGATAAAATCCAAAGCATTTAACTATGATTAATCCACTCATGACAATAACAAGCTAAATCAAATTTGTCTTTTTTATCTACTCTCGTAATTGGTGGCATAGATAAACATGCACTCATGGAAATTAAATGTTCACCTAACGTAGTTACTCAGAGTCTCGTAGTTAAAGCGATATATAGTCTCAAATAGTGTGCAAGCCATAATCATTCGGACATCAAGTTCGAAATGATCATATAAACACGCATTAAGGATAGTCATGACGAAAAGCTATTCTAATTATAAAAAAATGCCACTTTATTACTATAAAACTATTTATTGAACCATGAAAATCTTTTAAAGTAGTCCCTAGTCCCATCAATAGATCTATTCATATAGCAAAAGCAAAATATATGGTAAAGAGTAAAAGTTCATATTTTAAATTATATCATATTTTAATCATTTTGGTGTTAAGAGAATCCACATCCATGAGGTCGTGGATGGATCTCATTCATTTTAATAATGATTAATTTAAGTATTACTTAATGAAAGAGATTCATTTAAATTTAGGTAGTTTTTTGTTGTTTAATCATGATACTTAGAGCATCCTTAACGTTGGTCTTTTGATTGAGTTTCTAACTTATTTTATTTTTCTGTTTTTCATTTAATTTAATTATTTATTTAAATCTTAAATTATTAAAAAAATCATCAACCAATTAAGAAATGACAAATGGCATTAAAGGTTCTTGAAATCTTGAAAAAAAGTTCTGCAAATGGAAACTTTTGACTTTCTCTCTCCTCTCTCTTCTGTTTTTGTGTTATTTTTTTAATTTTTTTTACTAACGAATTCTTTAAAAGTTTCTGCATTAAAGATGCTCTTAGGTATTAAAAAAACAATCTCTGCAAAGATGCAAATATCAACTAAATTGGCTAATCCTGAAAAGGAGCAAAACTTTCTTAAATCCAAGTCCTAAAACAATCTTTACAAAGATGCAAATATCAACTAAAGATCATATTACCTAGGCTTGTAAAACACAACAAAGAGTGTTTTTGTAGACACATCATGAGAAGCTGTAGCAAGAACTCCTAAATGCATACTTTGACTTGAGATAACCGAAGTAGGCATCGTGCTTTGATGTCGAGCTAATCGCCTCACTCCTACTCGTAAATCCCCATTCTCACCCTTTAAAAAACACAAAGGCATTACGTCAAGTTCATGAAAACTAAACCAAAACCAGTGTACTCTCAATTTCAATTTCAGAAGAAGTAGCATACCTCAAGAACACAAAAGCATCTCCAGCTACAAGTCTTTTCGAGGATACAAATGTACTCCAACCCGTAGTAAGCAGATGCCTCCTAGGTTGTCCGAAACCAAACAAGAAAAACAACTCTCATATCTCATTTATAGACCAAACAAAGCTCCATAAATCCACTAATCAAAAACGCTAAAAGATTTAGTGTCAATACTTCTGAATATATGCTTAAACCTCCATTCAAACCCATGAAGATCTCTAGTAACAAGCTCTTGAGTAGGAATCAGGCCTATCTCCTCTTAAATGAAGGAAGAATTAAGGACAGGATACAATCATGATAGTGTTCAACTTACTTGAGTTGTAGCTCGTTTTTAGCTTCTATCAAACAATTAGCAAACTCCCCAACCTGCAGAAGTGAAGATCAAACAACACAACTCAATCACAAAAGCTAAAACCCTTTTGTTATCTAACGACTTGTAGTGTTCAATTTTTCAATTCCAATTGAAGTTATAACCTAAGAAGCTGACCTGAGCTAAGGTCAATCCTTTGGCACTATTGCATTTAACAAGCTGATCGTATTGCTGCTTAATCTTCCTCTGCGTAGCACTACTCGTCGAGGTAAAAGGGTACAAGCAAACAAACTCCGGTTTGATTTCCGATTTCGAAATCGACCCAGACCTCGGATTCACACAACCCCATCATCATCTTCACCATTTCGTTTTTCTCCTCCGATTTCATCATCTCTTACCTCTGACGATTCGATTTGATTCATCGGAGACAGAGAAACCAGAGAGATCGAGAGAACAGGAGGAGAGGAGATGAGATTCCACTTCATCGCCGGCGAAAAACACGGTGAAAATCACCGACGATTCAAGAAATCACCGACGATTAGAGTCGTCTGAATCGCATCGAAGAGGAGGAAACGAGAGAGATTTCCGCAAATGACTCTGTTTCTGTCGTTTGGTCAAGCAAAACAATTCGGTCCACTGAGGGACTGACATGTGGCAACGCGGAGACAATATAATACAGCTCAACCAACACCTCTGGATCAGACGACTCAAGCCCAATTCCTCAAAAAGCCCAATTTTTTAATCAGTTATAATGGATGAGATCCACAACAACCTCATGGTTGTGGATGCTCTAAGACATCCCTAAAAGTTCTCCATCATGTACATTGTAGACACTCATCATAGGTGTCTAAAATATTTTAAAATTAAATTAAATTAATTTTTATTAGAATGAATGTCTAAAACCACAAAATTGATTATATATTATATATTTTAAATGGTTTTAGACACTCATTTTAATTTAAGTTAATTAAATTTAATTTTAAAATACTTTAGACATCCATGATGGGTGTCTACAATGTACATGCTCTTATGTGCAGAGGTAGAAAGAGCCAAAGAGGTGAGTATCATCTTCTTCTCAAACAAACTTGAAAAATAAAGTAGGCTAAAGATTTTGGTGGTGACCAATGGTGAAAGAATTATTGTTTCCACGGTTGTATGTACTTTTCATAAGGTATGAATCAAATTTAGGACATCTTCGTTGATGGATTAGGAGATAACGTCGAATAATAACAATTTTTTTACAATTTAGGAGGTCGATTCGATCGATTAGCTTTGTAGGGATAGAATGATCGTCCCTTAATCTTAAATCCCGGCCAAAGTTGTGGATGGTCAATCGACCAGTTGGCTTTGTGTTGGCCTTCACTTCTTCAGTTTGCTTCTTCTCAAACCTAGCACGACCTAGCTTTAGATATTAGAGCATATATTGAGATTGCACAGTTGTATTTGCATGACCTGATATAAAAAATGAAAGCTAACACTTTCATCTATCTTGTGGTAAAATTTGAGATTGATCATATGGTGAAAACATCTCCATCTGATGTAAAACATTTGATGGTCATAAGATTTCCATCTCCAAATTGTTTGTTTTGAATCTTTTTGGTCTAAATTACTCTAATTTTTTTTTTAACTCTAAAAATTACAAAGACAATAAAAGCCACCGTAAAATACTAAAACCAAGTAATTTTTTTTAATCAAATTTATTAAAAACACACTAAAAACCTAACCAACTTACTAATATATTACACTTCGATGTGTGTTTTTTTATGTAGCAGAATATATTCAGATGTCGTTTAAACATCTGATTTATTCTTTGGTTCAACATGTCCTTTAACATAGCAACCACGGTTCGATACTCTACTTATGTCGAAGATAATGATATTACATCATATTTCTTTGACTTCTAGGAGAATCACCAACGATAACCAACCATCCAATTAATGATTTTCTCGTAGTAGGACATTTTGCCTCATCTGAGTCACACCAAGTTATACGATGAAAATTATAATTAGCTTTCAAAATAATTATTTGCCCTGAATATCCTTTCAAATAACTAACCACCCTAAGCCACCTAATGATCTTCTCTTGGCTACCGCATAAACTAAGACATTCTGCAATATACGGTCTAGTGACATTTAAATAAATCAATCTTCCAACAAATCTCTAATACTTCTCTAGATCACTTAGTATATTTTATGTAGACTTTCCCAACTGCTGATTCAGCTCCATCAAAAATTGTACATGCTTATCGCCAAGCATCCCAACATCATATTAATGTTTCTCTATTGCATGGTTCTCATCAATTCAGAAAAGAGGAAGTAATATACTGTATAATACTGGGACGACGATCTGGATGTTCACCGGTATACTTTTCTAGATTTGGTACCAACTTTCAATAATAAAGAAGACGTAACATATTATGGTCCATGCACACACCAATATACATATAAATGGTCCCCTTTTACCGATTGTTTTCATAATGATGCTTTGCATAGGCTAACAATTATGAACCTCCTGAATAGCAAAAAGCTTCAATATCTACACTTATTTAAATAGTTTTCTAAATCTCACTCGATGAAACCCTATCTATAACGACTTAAGTCTTAAAGTCAAAGATAATTAGTCATCTTCTTTAAAGTACTAGCAACATTTTCGTAAATTGGATCGGTCCTTATTTAAACATTTTTATTCCAATCATTGCAAACTTCATCTGAAAGAGGTTAAAGAACCTTCATAGATTGATGAAGCTTGTAACTTGTATGCAACAAAACCGAAAAACATATTCATTACTACCATCTTGTAGACGCAAGATATGAATATGACAAAGGTTCAAGAACACATTAGTCAACTACCAAACATATTACTGCGAAAACACAACAACATAAAAAACTAAATCCAACACCAAAACCAACACACTTCACCAAACATCTCACAAAAAAAGGTAACAAGCAGATTATTTAACTAAAAGCATCTTGGTATGTTTAGGTAGTAGTAGTGTTTTATCTAATATAGGGTTTTGGGTACTTCACTCTTCATCATCCTCATCTCCATCACCACCTGAAGCTTTCTTAGCACCAGCTTTATCATTCCTTCTCTTCACTCTTCCCGGTCGACCACCACCAAATGGACTGGTTAGTGAAAAGTCTATGTGCTTCTGCGACTCTACTCTCACCATAAACGATGGAATGTTCACTAGTTGCCTCCCAACCCTAAACCAAACCAAATCAAAAACCATTAGGTCACTAATCAGTTCTAGTAACAATACTGATATAGCTGTGAATCAAGCAAGACTACATCGATAAGCCTCGACGCAAATGAGTTTGATTGGACTAGTTACTACTATACCAATTCAAAAGACATTACCTAAACAGCTATAGTGTTAACACATTTCAGTACATTTCAATCAAAAGAATGTCAAACTGAAAGTATCATCCAAGTCATAATCTAGTAGCATGGACAAAACCGATAAGCATTTCGACTAGAATCGAATCTTGATCCTATGTTCATACCAAATTCAAAAGGCACAAACATTTGCATGTAAACGAAACTCTGATTACCTGATGTGTCTTTGTCGAATAAGGACACGAGCGTGGTGAATAGACTTAGCCATACCAGACTTGAACACAATAGTTTGAAGACGACGTTCAAGGAAATTCTCAATAGTCAAAGCCAAAACATAATCAAGTTTGTTCTGACTTTCATCAAGAAGTCCATAACGATTCATTCTTCTTAAAAGAGCTTCACCTTCAAAGATTCTACGAGGGTTCTTCTCATCAAGTGTAAGAAGATCTCTAGCAGCATTACGGATACGACTAAGTGTGTATTGTACTCTCCATAACTCTCTCTTACAACGAAGACCGTATTCTCCAACTAGCTTTAACTCAGCATCAAGACGTTCTTTCTCGTATGGACGTCTTGGTTTCTTGAATGTTTTCCCATCTGTGAAAACCAATCAAACCTTTACACATTGAAACAGAGGAGCCAGAGACAAAACAGAGTACCAAAAACAGAGTACAAAAAACAGAGTACACAAAACAGAGTACCAAAAAAACCCTATTTATCAAATGAATAAAGAATCAATCTTTTGCATGTAGTTAATAGCTACAACACTGAAATCAGATAATACCCAAATGATCAAAATCAGGGATTTTACATAAAAAATACAAACTTTAGTGAATCAAATTATGAGAAGAAACAGAGTCTAAGGATCAAATTATGAGAAGAAACAGAGACTAAGGAATTAAAAGGGTGAAATTTGGATTTGATGAGAGCTTACAGTTGCGGTAGAATCTGACTTGAACCATGGTTGCCTCTAAACGATCACGAAGAAGAAAGAGAGCGTTTTTATATTATGGTGATGACTATGTAAAACCCTAAAGTGGCTTTGATGAGTTGTTTTTTATTTGGGCTTTATTATGTTTGGGTTGGCCCATTGGGTTTTTTTCATTGACGTTTTTATTAGTTTGAGAAAGAGAAAAAAGTTTAAAATTAAATTATCAAATTAGTGAAATATTTTTTGCTGTCAAGAATTTTTTTATCAGTAATGTTATATTTTATGACTAAAACACCTTAGTTTGTAGAGTTTTTTTTTTTTTTTTTTATAACTAAGGGACTAATCCGGGTTTTTACCACCCGACTAATCTCGTAGGATGAGTGTAGCCGTCGAGTAATCCACTCACCGAGTTTTCTAATGGGCCGAAAGCATCGCACCATTTCGACTGGTCAAATGGGAATAACTAGATAATTCCACGCCTGAGAGGAATTGAATTCTGGCCTAAACCCACAGAGCAATTCTTTCCTCAAATGGGAACCACTAACGCACCACCACTTGGTTTAGTTTGTAGAGTTACCCTAAAGTTTACTAAAAATTGCAAAAAATCTTTATATTTTAAAAATTGCTTTAAAATCCAAAAGAACAATCGGAAAAATTAATTGCACATGGTGCTAATGCACCTAATGCACTACCCTAGAACCGGTTCTGCCGGATTCAACACTAGAGTTGGATCGAACTAAAGGAGTGAAGCTTTGGCTTTGACTTAATTGGTTAAGGTGTTAAAGCGTTGGTGAGTTGTGACTTGTGAGGGGTTGAATTAATTTTCTATATCAATCATTTCTCTAATTGATTTACGTGAACATAGGTTTAGTAGATAATTTAATTTAAATGAGGAGTTGGAATGCAAAAACTATAGAAAAATGATTTTATTTTTTTGGTGCAAAAGCAACACAACTTGATATACACGCGTTACTTCTTCTAAAACCCTAATCGTATTTAAGTAACCCTAATGCCTCTACTGCAATTTGTGGCCGATCATGATCTCCAAAGAAGTTGAAGAAACGCAGAAAACTAATGCTGGGCCAACGTCGTTTTCGTCACTACCAGACGAAATCACTGAGAACATTCTTGCACGTGTCTCAAGATGGAACTACCCGTGGCTCTCTCTTGTCTCAAAGAAATTCCACTCTCTCTTGTCTCCTAAGGAAATCTATAAGATACGATCTCAAATCGGAGCCAAAGAAACATGCGTCTATGTCTCCTTACAACTGCCAAATCAACCATATCCGAGCTGGTTTAGTCTTTGGTCGAAACCTATTCAAACCCCAACCAAAAGGAGAGGAAAGATTAGGTTTAAGCAGAATCCAAATGGTAATGCAGTTGTTCCAATACCTTTATCTTCTTCCTATCCTCTTCCCTTATCAACTGCCAGCTTAGAAGTTGGTTCGGAAATCTACATAATCGGTGGATCACTCAAGGAGCCGTCTTCCTCTGTTCGGATCTTTGATTGTCGGAGTCACACTTGGCGTGACGCTCCTAGCATGACCGTGGCTCGAATAGATGCGTCTCTGATGTTACTCGATGAGAAAATATATGTAACGGGAGGTTGCGAGATTGACAAGTACTCTGCTAATTGGACTGAGGTGTTTGACATAGAGACTCAGTCTTGGACAGCCTTGCCAGGTCCTGGCGATGACGATGAAGAGTTACGAGATCAGTTACGCTATTGTTGTAATATAATTGATGAGTTTGAGGGAAAGTTTTACGTAGCTACAAATGAAAACGACTATATTTACGAGCCGAAAAATGGTACATGGAAAGTTATCAAAGAGCAATCCAGTTTCCTAGACGCAGAGATGTGGTGTTGGATAGAGAATGTTGTGTGCTGTTACACTTACTCGAACTATTTAATGTGGTGCGAACCGTACAAGTGGGAGTGGAAAGAGATCAAGGGTTTGGAAAAATTGCATGAGCACCGGACAAGGGGTTTGAAAATTGGGGATGTTCTTTTCATGGATAACTATGATGGAAAACTTTTAGCTATGTGGGATCCCTATCCAAATCGTAGGATTTCTAGTATCAAAATGGAAAACAAAATTTGGTACGCCATGATTTCTTTAAAATCAAGATGCAATGGACGTGAGGTTTGGGGTAACGTTGAGTGTGTTGATGTGCTTACATTTCCTGGCGAATCATATGAAAATTTGCTTTGTTTTACTGCTTCGGTTTGATGACTCTTAGCCTTAGAGATGGTATGATATGACTCGTTCATTTTGCTTTAAATAGTTGTTTTGTTCTTAATTTGACACATTTAAGCTTTTTTGTGGTCTTTCATTTCAAGAATTGTGGATCTTCTCCTAATTTTCACTTACAAGTTAAATGAGATTATTATCATTAATATATGTGTTTTGCGCTGTGAAATTGAGATTGGTGGTCCAAGTTGGGGCATATAAGTTCCATTCGACGATTTCATTAGTTTCTGCATATATTTCCTAGTATTTTACAAAGAGAAATTTGATTCATATCTCGTTACTAGTGAAAGTTTTACTTTCTTAATCGTATCCTGTGTTACCATGCTTTTAGCAGTGAGAATTAGGATTATGTTGTGATATATATACCCGCACTACACCACAGTTTGGTATGATCATTTTTTTAAAACATCAAACAATAATATGTCGTAACTTAATCCAAGTTTGCGAGAAGATATTATCGACTATAAAATTTGATACTCAAATGTAAGAAAAATGTATAAAACTAACAAGCCACTTTTTTCACAAAGACTAACATATAAGATATAACCAATCTAATGTCAATAAATCATCCATATTATAAATCTATAGATAATCAAGCAGTAAATACAAATTTTCATTGAATATAATATCTAATCACCTTAAATTATGACTTGGGAACAAGCATTTTTTTTTGCTAAGAATGTAAATATTTCATAGAATGAAAATGTTTTGGTTTACAAAATATAATGTAAATCAATGGAATGAACCCATGGCAAAAAAGTAAAAACATAGGAACATTATTTCATTAAGGTTTTCAATCCGTCATACTCGACGCAAGCACTTAAGCTCGCGGAGTTCGACGAAGTGATGACGATGTACACTTGTTCCATCCGAAACCGAGAGCTGAGTAGAAGAATTGAAGTAGCCGTAAGCAGAAAGTGGCACACCCCGCTAATGTAGAAGCCGTTCCGCGAAGATCCAAGAGAGAGTTGTCAATGGATTATAACGGAGGTCCTCGTTCACATGCCCTCTCATGCGAGTGCGACTTTGTCAATAACCATGAGCTTAACCCAAGCTAGAAATCTCCTAGCCATAGAAATGAACCCTCTGGCTGTACTAGCTCCTCTAGTTCACAGAACCACCAATCAAACTAACGCAATTCTATCTCAATCACAACTACTGACAACAACCTCATCAAGACACAAGTTACAACATGCCCTAAACTAACCGAACACGACAAGTTATACCGTAAAGGATCACAAAGAAACCTTATGCTTGGGAACAAGCATTGTACACAAGTAACCTCAATCTAGCAACAAAAGAAAACATTAGATCATGCTTAAGTTGGTTACCAACAATATTTCAAATAGAACCTTCGTTGTCATGAATGTCACTTAAGCCACAGGAACAAAATGAAGAAAGGTTGAATTCCTATAACTTGAATATTCGAAATTTGATGCAAAAACGTTGTTTTTAAAAGTGGGTGAAATGCAAAGTGAAAGTAAAGAGAGAGACGCCAGTGATTGAGATGAGTCAGATGACATCGAGAAGAGAGTACTTATCTATTTACTCGGATTCTTATACATATCAAGAAAATAATTTTTTACTTTATCAAGGTGATAATTTTATACATATCAATAAGGATACGACACGTGTCACCGTTTACAGTTTAATTTGTAAAATATTTGGAATTGTGCTTCTTATACTTGTGAATATCAACTATAATCATGTTCTTAGGCTTGTATGTCAAGAACTTGACTCCGAGGTATGAGATTGAAGGTCCAAAATAAACTCCAATGATTGTATAAAAAAGTGGTTTTCTTTTTTAACCACCGAATCTTTAAATTCCTTCGAAGTATTTTCCTCAACACAGCCGTCTTCCTCAACACAGCCGTCTTCAAGTGCGCATAATAACACATTGAATCCTAATATAATCCTAAGTTAAGACAACCGAAAAATCTCCAAATAAATAAAAAATGAAGAAAAATCCATAGAACTTTTGCTTAACAATAATACAATATAACTAATTAACCATTAATACTTCTCTACTTTCTTGGTTTTTTCCTTCACACCAAAATTTTCTTCTTTCCTCCTAAAACAAAAACACAAAACTCTTAAGCAAAAATCCACAATTCCAAAGATACTAAAAACATAAAATCTTGCAATTGCTTACTTATTAGCTAACCTGATAAGTGAAGTTGGTCTTTCATATCCTCTTTCTTCTTTCTTTTGACCCTTCAACATCTCTTCTTTTGATTCCATCTTCCAATTAGCTTTAGTCAAAGACTCACCTAACAACTCTGCAATATTTGTAGCCATTGCTTCAACCTTCTCAACAAATGGGAAATTCTTCTCTTCAAATTGGTTAGACAACCAAAGATACATTGACAAAACTTGGTGTCTACTCTCTAAATCCAACAGTTCGGTATCGTTCTTAGCAGAACCTTTTGGCATCCCCATCGCGACATTAACCGGCATATCTTGACTATAAGTTGAAGCAAATCGGTATAAATGGTACATTGCTTTCGGATTCCTGACATTCACCGGTGCAAAACAGAAGTTAAAACGGTCTTCTAGAGACAATCCTTGTACTTTCTCCAACATATTTGCTACTTTCTTCACATGATCATGACCACACAAGAAGTAAGAACCGTCGAGTCTGCAATGTGTCCTGAAATGATCTAAGAGCTTTGAAAAGGTCATATTGGGGACTTTTGCAGCGAAGAGCTCAATCTGTTCAAAGAAAGGGAAAAGCCCGACTTTTGTAACTTCATCAAACGGTTGTTGCAAACACTCGATTAAATAGTTTAGATCTTCTAAGTGTAATGTCGTTGTGAGTCCATCTGGATATCGGCTTCCTCTCCTTCCAGCCCTCCCAGCAATCTGTTTCACCTGCGAAGCCGCCACTGGAACCATTTTATCGCCATTATACTTGTTCAAACTGTAAAACACAACCCGTCTTATGTTAAGGTTCAATCCCATTCCAACAGCATCACTAGCAACCAATACATCGTATTCATTTTCTTGATCGTTAAACAGATTCGCTTGCTGTCTCCTCGTCTCAGGAGGCAATGCACCGTAAATAACACAGCAACGATGCTTTGTATGTTTCTCAATAGCCATTTTAACTTCAAATATCTCTCTTCTAGAGAACGCAACAACACAATCACCCGACTTAACGTTTTTAAGATCCCCTAATAAAGTTTTAGCCTCCACAACTAACGGTTTAAACCTCTCGTAATGCTCTTCAACTAACTCATCTCCTGTATCAGCACACATCTTACGAACAATCTCCAAAACACTCGGGTCTCCACACAAATGAATCTCATCAGCTTTTAATCCAAGCAAAGCTTTAGTCCAAGCATGACCTCTACTAGTATCTGCCATCATTTGTATTTCATCAATCACAGCCACTTCATATAACTCATCAGTAGACACCATTTCAACAGTACAAGAAACATGCTTTGCGAAAGGAACATGTTTCTTCTCTTGTCCAGTCAATAGACTACAATAAATCCCTAACGCGTTAACTTTATCAAAAACTTCCATAGCTAACAACCTAAGCGGACTACAATACAATCCGTTCTTCGCTTCCATAAACCGCTGCAAAGCATTATAAGTTTTACCACTATTAGTCGGTCCACAATGATAAACAATCTTCCTCTTCATAGCTCTAGCAAAAGGAAACCAAGTCGCAGGCTTCGTGAGATCCGCAGTTTCAACAACACTCTTAAACCGCTTAATTTCATCAGGAAACTCTTCAATACAATACTCAACAAACACAGGAAACAAAAACTTAACAGCTTCATCACTCGGTCCAACACAAGCAAGATCCTTAACAAGCTCAACACTACATTTCTCAAAGAAAAAGGCATTGAATTTACTAACAGCAGTAGGAAAAAACGACTTCCCGATATATATCGCAAGCGCCTGATTAGCCGCCCAACCCGACACCGCAAAAAACCCGAAAATCTTTTCTATTGTATTCCATTCACTACACTCAATCTTAGAACGCACTACACTCTCCTTAAGCACTCTATATAGCTCTAAAGGATCATTATACTTATCATTTAAAGCACGAGCAGCTTCACTACTCTCAGAAACCACTAAATCCTTAATCAAACTCTCATCTACACCTTCCTCATCATCACTCTCAGAAACAGAACCAATACTTTCTTCACCACAATCATCATTTTCACCATTATTATCAACAGTAGAAGAAAAGCTCCGAACTTTAGCAAACCCAAAACACACAAATCTGTAATCAATCAAAGGAAGCTGAAACCGACTCGTGGGTACATAGAGTTGGTGATTAACAAGAGATTTGCAATGAGATTCTGTAAAAGAATGTAAATTTCGAGTTGATGATAAGAGAAATCTAACTCTTGAAGTATATGCTCTACGCAAAACAACTCCAGCTACACCTCTCGCCATAGTCACGAACTCGAAATTGACGATTTTGCAGAAAAGTGATAATGGGTTTAAAGCAAGAGGAGAAAAACCCTACGAGCCTGCCTTTTTAGTTTTTATGTTATTAGTTTTATATATTTTTTCTAATCAATTAATTCTTATATTTTTATAATAAAGATGATTTGTATAAACTTGAAATACCATAAGTTTCTACTTCCAAAAGAACATATGTTTATTTTTGTAAAATATTATTTGTGGTATTATTTTTTTTAACACTTGATTATCAGATAGTCTATTACATCAGCCCTACATATATTCGATATATTTGCAGCCTATGCGATTATGGTGAACAGCTTCCACAAACGTCTTCATGATGCAGTTTTCCATGTACGACATCTCTCTTGATGGACAAACTCTCTCTGACGAACGGCTCTACATGTACGACATGTCCCATGATGGACATGATCTCCATGGACGATTGAAACTCCGAAAAGCGTTTTCTCCATTAATCTGCAAGAAACTAAATTGTCTGAGATACGAACCCCATACCTAGTGTAAAAACCTTTAAACCCTTGACCATTGGGCTTCTACTATTTGTGGTATTCTTTAGCATTGTTTTCAAAATTATGATATTTTTGAAAGTAAAATTTGTTAAATGGTATTTCAGCCAGAATGATATTTTTTAGTTTTTAACAAATATTGAAATTAAAAACCAAATAATTTTTGAACTTTGATCATTGACATATATATATATATATATATATATATATATTCAGACAACTTTGCTATTCTCAAATGTTGTAAATTTGTCAAGAACTCTTCTCTTCCAATGAGATTTGTAACACTAAATCTTCACTTCCTCTCTTGATCTTAAGATTCACTTTATCACCCACACTATACTCATCCAATATCTTCATCAACTCTGCTTTGTTCTTCACCTGAAAAAAGATTCAGAATCTGAGCAAAACAAAAAACAGAAACTAGAGTATCATTTTCTTGTTTTAATGTTAAGAGGTTCATTGAGCTTACAGGTTTGTCATCAACTGCAACAATGACATCTCCAAGTATTATATTACCAGCATAACCCCGAGATGTTGGACGTAATCCTGCTTTTTCCGCAAGACTATTTCTCGGTACCTGCATTCACAATCAATATTGTCAGAAAAAGAAAGAACTCTTTCAAGGTTTTAGAGTATGAAGTTGTTTAGATACCTGAAGGACAAGAGCTCCATTACGAACATTGAGTTGATTAGCTACTGAATCCGGAGCTAATTCTATGTTAATACCAGCTCGAAGGACCTGAAATTTGATTCCACTAACAACATCAAGAAACTCCAAACACGGATGGATTAAGAAAAAACTAAACAATGGAGTTTGTGTGTGCTTACTTTGCTGAATTGGATTAGTTGAGGAACAATCTTTAATACAGTTGATGACGGGATCGCAAATCCAACACCCGCAGATGTTCCTGTCTGCGTGAATATGGCTGTGTTGATCCCAATTAAGTTCCCTTTTGAATCAAGAAGAGGACCTCCACTGAAATATTCAACACAGAAAAATCGATTACACACACACAAGAAAATGATAATTCACTTTTGTATGATATTGTAGACATACCTATTTCCGGGGTTAATAGCTGCATCAGTTTGAATCCCACCACCAATTGTAACTCCAGTTTGACTAAAAATGTCGCGGTTAAGACCGCTGATGACACCGACAGTAAGGGTGTGGTCAAAACCAAACGGGTTTCCAATTGCTAAACATTGCTGCCCAACTTTTAGAGAATTTGATTGTCCAAGTTTAATCGGTTTCAAGAGAGTTTCAGGTGCTTCTACCTGATTTTTTGGGTACATCTATATAAGCAGATGCTTCCTTTTAAACTCTAGCGAAAATAATAACCAAACATATACCTTCAAGACAGCAAGATCCTTAGCACGATCAGCACCGACAAGTTTCCCTTCAAAGTTCTTCTGTACCCTTCAAGATTTGTACAAACGAGAATAAGTAGAGAGACTTGATACGGCTTAAGTAATTCAACACGTATCAAAACTTACCCATCAGATGCCAGAATATTTACACGACCAACTACATCTCCCGGGCTTGGATTTCTTGAAAGGGCATTTCCAATAACTATGCAGCAGAAAATACAAATACATGAGCTTGTCTCATGCACATGTGCACTCAACCAATGTTCATTCAGATCATCTTACCATGATAATTAGTCACAATGTATCCCTCTCCATTCCAAACTACTCCAGAGCCATTTCCTTCGGGTATCTAGAATTGAATTTTGAGAGCAACTGTAACTCAAAGAATCGATATTCACACACACATGATACTTTTTTTAGTATTAAAAAACATTACCTCAACCACACCCGTCATTTTGAGCTGAGGCCGTAATGTCACATCAAATATGTTGACAACGGAATAAGTATTATTCTCAAACAGTTGCACAATTCTTCCCTGAAACAGTAGGAATATATATGAATCTTAGCATATCCATGAGAACCTATAACTTCGATTACCAACTATCCTCGTAAAAGAAACTAACCTCGGTAGGAAAAAGCGGACCAGCAGGGAAAACAGGTGGACTAACAACTTCAACTGTCGCAACAGATGGATCACCAAGTGCTAGTGCTGTAGTTCATCAAAAATGCATACTCAGTAATCAAATTATATCACTATGATTCAACGAAAACCATCTTATTATAAGCAGAAGAACTGAAAGTGTTAGAACACCAAATCCTACAGCCATATGCTTCTATACTAAAAATGTTTCTTATCTATCAGTCTAATTCAAGAACATTCTGAAATCAAGAGCTTCGGATCATCAGTAACTAGGAACTACAGAGACAACTAAGCTTCCGATACAGAATTAGATTCATCAAATTGTCGAAAACAAAGCTTTTAGAAGAAGAAACAAATAGCTGAACAAGGTGCAGACCTGATAAATACCTTGAAGGATTATAGCACAAATTCATGATCATACTAGTCAACAAGACTCGTCTTGTCGTTGAAGGGGCACTTCTCATAGCTAACTCATGCAAATTCGACTTCCAATCTCTACCAATCCTAACAAAAATATAAACAAACCAAAAGCTACATAAACATCAAATGTACAACTAAAATCTCAGGACACAAAATATTACAACACAAAGAAACACACTAGTAAAATGCCATTACACAATATTGGTCACTAAAGTTTAAAACTTTACAGAGAATTTTCATTACCCATCTTTGGAAACATCAAAAGGAACAATCTTTGAGGGGGAAAAACAGAAATGTTAACTAAAAATGCTTACTTGACTGAAGAAACTGGTTGGTCTGAAACGACGTCGGTTTGAGAGATTCTGGAACATGCGGAGGAAAGAAGTTGTCTTCGACCCACAAAATCATTCTCACTTGTGTTGATTGGATTAGGTTTCAAAGAGCAGGAAGCAATCACCTGCATCTTTGCCACAGGAAACACTGAGACCAATCGATCTGATTAAACCTGGATAAAATTAAAAATCTCAGATTTTTTCTTGTAGCTGAGGAAGAAGGAGATAGTTGAAATACCGTAAATGCCCCTTGCATAAAAGAACATTCGAAAAGTAATTGCCCTCCCTTCCAAAAAGATAAATGTTTAAAGTTATACACCCTTATTAAGAAAATGCATTCATTTCTACGATTTACAGTTTCCAATAAAATTTAACCAATAGTATTTTAGTATTTGTTTTGGAATTTATAAAAATGCATAGAAAACAGTAAAAACTCTATCTTTCTAGAACAATTACTTTTTGTAAATTTTTTATCTTTTAGAAACAGAGAGAAGTAACATTTTAGTTTTGATTTTGAAAGTTGATTTTCCGAATTAGCAGTCAACACCGTTAACGATTTACGGCCTGATTGGCTCAGCCACAAGGGAATATGCGGAAACGGATGATTGCGCTTTGAAACGTTATTAAGCGATTTATACGATTGGCGTAACGGTTGGAAATGAGTGCGTTTGGGAGCTGTTTATGATGGATTGACTTGTAGAAACCATAGCGGTTAAGTAATAAATTAACAATATAAAAAAATTATATAGTAATCTTATTATATAAAGTTTGATGCATCAAACATAATAGTGAACATGATCGCGACACGTGTCAACCGGTTAATAAGATTTTGACACGTATTAATTTAGTTTAATTAAATTAAATCGCATATTTCTAAATTTCTCTAATTTTATTTAAATTAGGTTTTGATACGTGTTATTTTATTTTAACTAAATTAAATCAAAAATTTCAAAAAATTTCTAATCCTATTTAAAATAGGTTTACTCTTTACTATTTTACAAATAAAGATGTTATTAATCTAAAATATATAAATCTTTTGATATGTGGATAAATCATCGTATGCAAAACCTAAGTCTATTTAAACTAAAAATATTTTACATGTATATTAGAATAACCAATGAGAAAAATTACTTGAATTTTTTTTTTATATATGCTTCTAATTAGAATAAAAAAACTAATTAATAAATACAATTATACAAATGTTTATCATCACAAGAAAACACAACAACTATTTCATGTTAGACAAGTTAAATTAAAAAGTGTTTATCATCGTATTGTAGTACGTCTTTTAAGAAAGTAAGATACTAAACATTTTAAGAAAAATGATGAGCTTAGAGGAAAAGACTTTATATCAATAAGAATCTTAATGTAATACTAATTATTTGAATAATATCTAATTACAATTTGATTTTATTTAAATAATGTATTACTATTCAAAGTTTTGTGTATCATTAGATTCTTGCAAAATTTAGGAACCAATTATATGAAAAAAGAAATTTGTAATTTGAGTTTGCAACTAAACATATGAGATTCAATTCGTTAAGATTTTGGAAAAACAAACATATGAATGACCAACTACATAATAAAATAATCATAGTTCAATAAGGAATAAGAAAAAAAACTAATGACTTTAAAATATGTGAAAATTTTAACAAGTAAATAATATAATAAAAATAGAGTAGCGAAATAGTGAAAATTAAACTATTTCAAACATGAAAAGAAAGAAACAAGTTATTTGGAAAAGACATTATCAAATTTAATTGGAAATCAAACTACACCAAACAATTTAAGATAAAAAAGTAAGTATGAAATTTATTTATATCAAGGTTTTCAATTTTGTTTACTATCATGAATAAAAAAAATTTCATGTGATTTTTCACGGGTTGTAAAATATTTTTTTCATAAACCCGCATATATGCGGGTCCTTTACCTAGTTAAACATAAAAATCCATATTATTATTTAAATAATAAAAAATAATCCTACCTCAACTTTTTTTTTTTTAATTCGTTCCTGGGACCAACTTTTATTTTCTGATGTTGTGTCTTAATCGTGGTTTACAAATCACTTTTTTTGTAATACAAAATCTATATCTTTGTTGTTTCTTTTAAAAAAGATTGGAACTTTAAATCTTGCGTTTAAGATGTAAAACCACCTTTTGAAGCAGCCTCATGACTAGTGTAGTGTTATCTATTTCAAGCGTTTGCGTTTATGTTTGTGTGAAAAAAGTTTATATTTTCTCATGAGGCCTTCCAAGGAACTTTTGAAACAGCTTCAAACTTGTAAATGTATTAGAAAGATTTTTTATATACCATAATCATATTCTTAAGAAAACTAAGAACAATAGTTTAATACATCCAGGACGTAAAAACATGTAATTATTCAAATGCTCATGCGATTCACTAGAGTTAAGAATCGAATTCATAAGCAAACCTTATTAATTAAAATAGCAGAAAACATAAGTAAGACTTATGATTCAATCCTTAGGAAAAGGAAATATTGAAATAGATATACTAAACAGTTTTTGAAATCAGAAAATTAAAATCTTTTTTGAACATGTATTACATGCCATGAGGTCTTGTTCCATCTTCTCAAAGTTACACCACCACTGAATCTGCCTCATCGGGTGATAGATCGCCATCATCCTCATCGATTTTTAGTTTATATTTATCTGGCATGTAAAAGTTGAAACCAGCTATCAACTTGTTATGTCCTCGAAGCAACTCTTTGATCCTCAAAAGCAAAGCATGTACGCTAATCCTGCAAGAAAAGCAGTGTCCAAAGAGACCAATCAATTACATCAAATTGCCATTGAAGTTTCCTTAAGTTAAGGTTTGTATCCTCAACCTGCCATGCTTGAAATCTACCATCAGCTTAAGGAATGTCGCATACTTTCCTACTTTGTTTTCAAACGCTTTCTCTACCTCTTTCAGATAGCGCTTGGCATCCTCCTTTTTCAAATTGCGGTCAGTTTCAGCAGCTCTTCCTCCGACTTTGACTCCAACTCTAAAGACAAGAAAAATCAAGGATTTCAAAACCCCTATTATGCATACCAATGTTACAATAATAACCTATAATTTCAACAAGCATGAAATCGGACTAACATAGTGAGATTATTACGTGTATATCACAATCGGCCACACATAAAAGCTCAGCAACCAAAAAAAAAATTTTGCTGGGGTAAAATGTTAAGACTCATACCATTTTTAAGTTTTTTTACAGCGTTATGGTACATGGATAACTTAGAAGACAGAAAGACCGAAAACCAAATAAGGTTACCCTACATTCTTGATACCCAACTTTTCATAATCCATATTAGCTCGGATTATTGTTTCTCAAAACCAGAACCCACACTAGATGTGAATTTCACAAAAAAATAAAGAAGAACCTTATGGTCAAAAATCTAATCAAACAACTCTTAAGTACTTGTTCTTTTCCTACTCTTCTACAACAACTTTATAATTTCAAAAAAAAATCAAAGTATTCCTTGGACTACATACACAGTCCCGGAACAACAACAATAATAGATCAACTACATGTGTTATCAATCTTCAAAATTTGGAATATAAACCCTCAAAAGCTTCAATCGAAGACTTAAGGGTACACTAATTCACATACACGCATATAATCAAATACTGGAACACAAGGAAAATAACGGTGAGAAATCAAATAAAACTCACGCTTGTGTCTGAGGACCACGTGCCATCTACAAGCAGAGAAAATCCTCTGAATTAGTACAGTATTAGACTCAATCAAAGAAAAGAATTCAAACAAATTGAGGAGGATATTAATCACCTTATTCAGAATAGGCAGAAGAACCACTTTTTTTCCTTATTACAATCTAATCACCAGTTTAAAGTATCTCTTAACTGGTGAATACTGGATTTTTTAAAGATAAAATTTGTGTATATTAGAACAAAATCTAGAGATACTTATAAGATAAGTATTAAAGTAGTTGAACAATGTATTGATATTGCGTGGCTCATATGCATGATTGACGCGTGTCGATTTTAAAATAGGAAAAAAATTAAAATACTTCGTTAACCTAATTGACCCAATCTTTCTATAAAGTTGACTAGAATGATAACAAAAAATAGAAAAGATAAATTGTAAAAAGATAAAGATGAATACACTAAGAATATAGCAAATGATTTTTTTTCAAATGCCTAGTTAATATTTCCAAAGAAGTGTTGGATATTTAAGTGAATATGTTCAATTGGTGAATATGTGCAAGTGGTAAAATCAAACAATGCAACTATTCGGTTTATGGTTGTTTTATACGTATGGTTGCAAACGTACGGATGAATCATCATAACCTTTAAACTCATATAAAACTCTGTCTCTTTGGCCCAAAAAAGAATAAGAGAAGAACGTGAGAAGCAAGAGAGATTCACAAGACCAAATATTTTCTATCTTTGGTTAAAAACACAAAAACAAAACACAAACTCTTTTTGTCTCTATTGTATATTTGCCTAAAACAAAAGTATTCTTTGATTGTCTTATCCTACAAGGGATTTCGTGTAATTTCAAGGCATTGATAAGGGTCGAAATACTCTTTAAGGAAAGTGCTCCCGAGTACGATTCAATCATTATCCAAATTCACCGTTCGTCACGATCCCGGAGATACAACGTATCATACAACATTCTTAAAGAGTATTTTTCGTGAACGATGGCTAATGTTTCGGTTCGTGAGATGACATCAAAGTTTGGCAAGTTAGATAAGTTTGAAGGAATTGATTTTCGAAGATGGCAAAAGAAGATGCACTTTCTCTTAACAACACTCAATGTGGTGTACGTTCTAAGTATGCCAATGCCCACCGTGTCGGAGGATGCCGATGCGGAGAAGACCGTGGAGGAGACAAGGAAGCAACTTAATTGGGAGAACGATGACTACATTTGCCGTGACCACATTCTCAACGGTATGTCCGATCCTCTCTTTGATGTTTACCAAAATGTCGAATCTGCCAAGGAATTATGGGATGCGTTGGAATCAAAGTACATGGCCGAAGATGCTTCTAGTAAGAAGTTCTTTGTGAGCAATTTTAATAATTACAAGATGTGAGATTCAATGCCGGTTATGGAGCAATACAATGAATTGCTTCGCATCCTAGGACAATTCGCTCAACACAACATGAAGATGGATGAATCTATCTCGGTGTTGAGCATCATCACAAGTTGCCGCCTTCATGGAAGGATGTTAGGCGTATGTTAAAACACAAAAAGGAAGAGTTGTCTCATGTACAACTTGGTAGCCATTTGCGTATAGAGGAATCTTTAAGGGTGCAAGAGGGAGGAAAACCCAAAGAGGCTGAAACTATCAACATGATGGAGGAAAGTGGGAGTTCTAAGATGAAGAATAAGGGGAAGAAGCGTCCCTTTAATAACAACACTAACGATGGATCTTTTTATGTGCAGGATGATGAGGTGACGTGGTGGATTGACTCGGGTGCAACAACACATGTTTGCAAGGATCGTGGCTGGTTCAAGACTTACGAGCCGGTTCAAGATGGGTCCGTACTTCATATGGGCAATGAGTCAACCGCTTCTATCCTAGGTCGTAGAAAAGTGGTGTTAGAATTTAGTTCCGGGAAAACTATTGATCTTAATGATGTAATTTATGTACCCGGAATTAGGAAAAACTTAGTCTCCGGTAGTGTTTTAAATAAATTGTGGATTTAAACTAGTGTATGAGTCGAATAAGTATGTTTTATCCAAGTGTGGTGTCTTTGTTGGATTTGGATATTTTTGTAATGACATGTTTATGCTTAATATTAATAAAGTTGTCAATTCTATTTATATAACGTGTTCTAGAAAAAAATTTACTTCTCTATAGCATGCAAGATTAGGTCATGTACATTATAAGTGTATGCTTAAAATGTCTAAAGAATGTTTAATTCCGAATTTTAATGTGAATATAGATAAGTGTGGAACATGCATGTTGACTAAGATAGTTAGACAACCGTTTAAGAGCATATATAGAACTGCTAAGGTCCTTGGACTTATACATAGTGATTTATGTGATTTGCATGCTACACCATCTTTAGGAAACAAGAAATATTTCATCACATTCATCGATGATTATTCTCGTTTTTGTTATGTGTATTTATTACATGTTAAAGATGAGGCCCTAGATAAGTTCAAGGTTTATAAAACCGAGGTTGAACTAGAACATAATAGCTTTATCAAGAAGTTATGCACCGATAGAGGTGGAGAGTATTATGATCCTACTTATTTTCAGTCCGTAGTCATTATACACGAGACTACGGCTCCATATACACCACAACAAAATGGTGTATCCGAGAGGAAAAATAGAGTCCTAAAAGAAATGGTTAATTCCATGTAATCTTACTCTGGATTGAGTGACAAATTTTGGGATGAAGTCATGTTAACGGCTTGTTATCTATTGAATAGAGTTCCTAACAAAAGAAACAAGGTTATCCCATATGAACTTTGGTACGAAAAGAAACAAAATTTGAACTACTTTCGAGTTTGGGGATGTAGGGCGATCGTTAGACTACCTCAACCAAAGATTAAAACTTTGGGGGAAAGAGGTGTTGATTGCATATTTATTCGATATGTCTCGCATTCCAAGGCTTATAGGTTTTATGTCATAGAACCTAATGACTCTATACCGGTTCACACCATAATTGAGTCAAGAGATGCAATATTCGATGAGAATCGTTTCTCATCAATACCTAAGCCAAAGGATTTAGTTCCAAGTTCAAGTGTAACAAATAAAGGAGAAGACACGTGCGTTCCTCCTAACGAGTCACCAACGCTTCATAAGAGCAAACGAGGGAGGATTGAAAAATCATTCGGTCTTGATTATCAACTTTATTTAGTTGAAGGTTCAAGAGATGAGATTGAGTTTCAATACTCATATTGTTATTATATTAATGATGAACCTAAGACTTTTAGTGAGGCTATGACGTCTCATGACGTTGCTTTTTGGAAAAAAGCAGTGAATGATGAAATGGACTCAATCATAGGAAATAATATGTGGGTCTTGACGGATCTTCCACCCGGTTGCAAGCCTTTGGGTTCCAAATAGATCTTCAAAAAGAAGATGAAAGTCGATGGAAAGATTGATAAGTTTAAGGCTCGTTTGGTTATCCAAGGCTTTAGACAAAGAGAATGTATTGATTATTTTGATACATATGCTCCCATTGTTAGAATCTCTTCTATAAGATTATTAATTGGTTTGGCAGCCATTCATAATCTTGTGATTCACCAAATGGATGTTAAAACAGCATTTTTAAATGGTGTTCTAGAAGAAGAGGTTTATATGAAAGAACCCGAAGAATTTGTTATGCCCGGTAATGAGCATAAGGTGTGTAAGTTGATAAAGTCATTGTATGGGCTAAAGCAAGCACCAAAACAGTGGCATCAAAGGTTTGATGAGGTTGTCTTATCATGTGGATTCAAGTTAAATTAATCGGACAAGTGCCTATACAGCAAATTTGATGAGTTCGGAAATGGTGTAATCATTTGCTTGTATGTTGATGACATGTTGATGTTTGGTACAGATTTTAAACAAGTTGAAATTACAAAAGATTTTTTGTCATGAAAGACATGGGGGAGGGGGACGTGATCCTTGGAATTCGGATCAAACGTAATAATAATGGACTATCTTTAAAACAATCTCATTACATTGAGAAAGTTCTTAAGAAGTTTAATTGTGATCATTGTTCTCCAATGAGCACTCCTATGGATGCGAGTGTGAAGCTTATGCCCAATACGGGACAAGCAATTTCACAACTCAAGTATTCTCAAGTAATTGGTTGCTTAATGTATGCCATGACGAGCACTAGGCCGGATATAGCTTATGCGGTAGGAAGGTTAAGTAGGTACATTAGTAACCCGAGTACCCACCATTGGCAAGGTTTAAGACGTGTGCTTAAATACTTGAAAGGAACCATAAATTATGGTTTATCTTATGTTGGATTTCCTGCGGTCCTAGAGGGATATTCAGATGCAAGTTGGATCCCCAACGTAGAAGTTCATTCTTCTACAAGTGGTTGGGTGTTCTTGCTTGGGGGAGGTGCCATTTCATGGGCTTCCAAGAAACAAACTTGTATTACAAGCTCGACTATGGAATCGGAATTTGTAGCATTATCGGCTGCGGGAAGAGAAGCAGAGTGGCTGCGAAACTTAGTTTTCGAGATTTCATTGTGGCCAAAACCGGTGTCACCCATTTCTATCTAGTGTGATAGTCAAGCTACATTGACTAAGGCATATAGCCAAGTGTATAATGGTAAGTCGCGACACCTAAGCGTTAGACATAGCGCGGTACGTGAGTTGATCACTCATGGGGTGATCACTTTAGAGTTTGTTCGGTCTCAACAAAATCTAGCAGATCATTTGACAAAAGGATTAGCTAGAGACTTGGTGACAAAGTCGGCTAAAGGGATGGGATTAAAGTCCATCTGAAATTTCTAATTATAGGAAACCCAATTCCCCTCTAATACGACATTAGTGGCTGAATTCAATGTGGAAAGTTTATAATTAGAGATTGAAGCACTAGTTTTATAACATCCCAAGGTATGTGCTTAGACCTGCAAGAAATAGTAGGCTGAAGTTTTCTTCTTGATAGATTTTTTGAAAAAGTACACTTTGCAGGTGCATTCTCAACTTGAATTATAACATAATGCATATTTGTTTGCCTGCCGCAAGTGGCTGCGTCATGCAATCATACGCTATTGTTCGTTTGACAACCGCAATGTCTAGTCGTTATTCGTTTGTCTGTCGCTGCGGTTGCGTCTGAAATTTTAGCAGCGATGCTAAATTTTAAACGGAGACGCTGAATTTTTCCGCAACTAAAAATTTATGACATTTGGCCGCATGACGCAACCACAAGCCGCTGCGGCTGTCAAACGAACATGTCCATCCGAATTTAAAAAAAAATCAAAAATTTAACCTAGCTAATTTCAATTTTTTCCCCAGTACAATGTCGTTTTAGCTACTTCATCCGAATTAGCAATTGAATCAGCACCGTTAACGATTAAATTAACTCCATTTAAATAAGTGAATAATCGTCAACTTTTTATATATTTTATTCGTTCCTGGACCAACTTTTGTTTTCTGATGTTGTGTCTTAATCGTGCATGGTTTAGAAATCACTTTTTTGTAATCCATATCTATATCTTTGTTGTCTCATTTAAACAAGATTGGAACTTTAAATCTTGCGTTTAAGATGTAAAACCACTTTCTGAAGCAGCCTCGTGACTAGTGTAATCTATTTCAAGCGTTTGCGTTTATGTTTGTGTGAAAAAAGTTTATATTTTCTCATGAGGCCTTCCAAGGAACTTTTGAAACAGCTTCAAACTTGAAAATGTATGAGAAAGATTTTTATATACCATAATCATATTCTTAAGAAAACTAAGAACAATAGTTTAATACATCCAGGACGTAAAAACATGTAATTATTCAAATGCTCATGCGATTCACTAGAGTTAAGAATCGAATTCATAAGCAAACCTTATTAATTAAAATAGCAGAAAACATAAGTAAGACTTATGATTCAATCCTTAGGAAAAGGAAATATTGAAATAGATATACTAAACAGTTTTTGAAATCAGAAAATTAAAATCTTTTTTGAACATGTATTACATGCCATGAGGTCTTGTTCCATCTTCTCAAAGTTACACCACCACTGAATCTGCCTCATCGGGTGATAGATCGCCATCATCCTCATCGATTTTTAGTTTATATTTATCTGGCATGTAAAAGTTGAAACCAGCTATCAACTTGTTATGTCCTCGAAGCAACTCTTTGATCCTCAAAAGCAAAGCATGTACGCTAATCCTGCAAGAAAAGCAGTGTCCAAAGAGACCAATCAATTACATCAAATTGCCATTGAAGTTTCCTTAAGTTAAGGTTTGTATCCTCAACCTGCCATGCTTGAAATCTACCATCAGCTTAAGGAATGTCGCATACTTTCCTACTTTGTTTTCAAACGCTTTCTCTACCTCTTTCAGATAGCGCTTGGCATCCTCCTTTTTCAAATTGCGGTCAGTTTCAGCAGCTCTTCCTCCGACTTTGACTCCAACTCTAAAGACAAGAAAAATCAAGGATTTCAAAACCCCTATTATGCATACCAATGTTACAATAATAACCTATAATTTCAACAAGCATGAAATCGGACTAACATAGTGAGATTATTACGTGTATATCACAATCGGCCACACATAAAAGCTCAGCAACCAAAAAAAAAAATTTGCTGGGGTAAAATGTTAAGACTCATACCATTTTTAAGTTTTTTTACAGCGTTATGGTACATGGATAACTTAGAAGACAGAAAGACCGAAAACCAAATAAGGTTACCCTACATTCTTGATACCCAACTTTTCATAATCCATATTAGCTCGGATTATTGTTTCTCAAAACCAGAACCCACACTAGATGTGAATTTCACAAAAAAATAAAGAAGAACCTTATGATATATCAAAAAATCTAATCAAACAAATCTTAAGTTCTTGTTATTTTTCTACTCTTCTACCACAACTTATATTATAAAAAAAACCATATGCCTTGGACTCATACACAGTCCCGGAACAACAACAATAATAGATCAACTACATGTGTTATCAATCTTCAAAATTTGGAATATAAACCCTCAAAAGCTTCAATCGAAGAATTAAGGGTACACTAATTCACATGCATGCAAATAATCAAATACTGGAACACAAGGAAAATAACGGTGAGAAATCAAATAAAACTCACGCTTGTGTCTGAGGACCACGTGCCATCTACAAGCAGAGAAAATGCTCTGAATTAGTATTAGACTCAATCAAATAAAAGAATTCAAACAAATTGAGGAGGATATTAATCACCTTATTCAGAATAGGCAGAAGAACCACTTTTTTTCCTTATTACAATCTAATCACCAGTTTAAAGTATCTCTTAACTGGTGAAGACTGGATTTTATTAAAGATAAAATTTGTGTGTCTATTAGAACAAAATCTAGAGATACTTATGAGATAAGTATTAAAACAGTTGAACAATGTATTGCGTGGCTCATATGCATGATTGACGCGTGTCAATTTTAAAATAGGAAAGAAATTAAAATACTGCGTTAACATAATTGACCCAATCTTCTATAAAGTTGACTAGGATGATAACAAAAAAATAGAAAGATGAATTGTAAAAAGATAAAGATAAATGCACTGAGAATATAGCAAATGATTTTTTCAAACGCCTAGTTAATATTTCCAAAGAAGTGTTGGATATTTAAGTGAATATGTTCAATTGGTGAATATGTGCAAGTGGTAAAATCAAATAATGCAACTATTCGGTTTATAGATGTTTTATACGTACGGTTGCAAACGTAGAGATGGATCATCACAACCTTTAAACTCATATAAAACTCTATTTCTTTGGCCCAAAAACAGAGTAAGAGAAGAACGTGAGAAGCAAGAGAGATTCACAAGACCAAAGATTTTCTATCTTTGGTTAAAAACATAAAAACAAAACATAAACTCTTTTTGTCTCTCTTGTATCTTTGCCTAGAACATGAGTATTCTTTGATTGTCTTATCCTACAAGGGATTTCGTGTAACCCAAGGCATTGATAAGGGTCGAAATACTCTTTAAGGAAAGTGCTCCCGAGTACGATTCAATCATTATCCAAGTTCACCGTTCGTCACGATCCCGGAGATACAACGTATCATATAACATTCTTAAAGAGTATTTTTTGTGAACGATGGCTAATGTTTCGGTTCGTGAGATGACATCAAAGTTTGGCAAGTTAGATAAGTTTGAAGGAATTGATTGTCGAAGATGGCAAAAGAAGATACACTTTCTCCTAACAGCACTCAATGTGGTGTACGTTCTAAGTATGCCAATACCCACCGTATCGGAGGATGCCGATGCGGAGAAGACCGTGGAGGAGACAAAGAAGCAGCTTAAATGGGATAAAGATGACTACATATGTCGTGGCCACATTCTCAACGGTATGTCCGATCATCTCTTTGATGTTTACCAAAATGTCGAATCCGTAAAGGAATTATGGGATGCGTTGGAATCAAAGTACATGGCCGAGGATGCTTCTAGTAAGAAGTTCCTTGTGAGTAATTTTAATAATTACAAGATGTACGATTCAAGACCGGTTATGGAGCAATACAATGAATTGCTTCGCATCCTAGGACAATTCGCTCAACACAACATGAAGTTGGATGAATCTATCTCGGTGTCGAGCATCATCGACAAGTTGCCGCCTTCATGGAAGGATTTTAGGCATATGTTAAAACACAAAAAAGAAGAGTTGTCTCTTATACAACTTGGTAGCCATTTGCGCATAGATGAATCTCTAAGGGTGCAAGAGGGAGGAAAACCCAAAGAGGCTGAAACTATCAACATGATGGAGGAAAGTGGGAGTTCTAAGATGAAGAATAAGGGGAAGAAGCGTCCCTTTAATAACAACACTAACGATGGATCTAACAAGATGTTTAAGAGCGTTTGTTGGGTTTGCAACAAGCCTGGTCACTTCAAACGTTATTGTCGGTCAACAAATGATAAGAATAGGACGCAACAAAACCGTTTTGTGCAAGGATCTAAGGATCAAGGGCCATCCTCTCATCAAGGTCAGAATTCTTTTTTTGATTCATATTCGAAAGTGAATTATGTATTAAAAATTGCTGAGGCATTTTATGTGCAGGATGATGAGGTGACGTGGTGGATTGACTCGGGTGCAACAACACATGTTTGCAAGGATCGTGGCTGGTTCAAGACTTACGAGCCAGTTCAAGATGGGTATGTACTTCATATGGGCAACGAGTCAACCGCTCCTATCCTAGGTCGTGGAAAAGTGGTGTTAGAATTTAGTTCTGGGAAAACTATTGATATGAATGATGTAATTTATGTACCCGAAATTTGGAAAAACTTAGTCTCCGGTAGTGTTTTAAATAAGTGTAGATTTAAACAAGTGTATGAGTCGGATAAGTATGTTTTATCCAAGGTTGGTGTCATTGTTGGGTTTGGATATTTTTGTAATGACATGTTTATGCTTAATATTAATAAAGTTGTCAATTATATTTATATGACGTGTTCTAACAAAAATGTTACTTCTCTATGGCATGCAAGATTAGGTCATATACATTATAAATGTATGCTTGAAATATCTAAAGAATTATTAATTCCGACTTTTGACGTGAATATAGATAAGTGTGGAACATGCATGTTGACTAAGATAGTTAGACAATCGTTTAAGAGCATAGATAGAACGGCTAAGGTGCTTGGGGTTATACATAGTGATTTATGTGATTTGGATGCTACACCATCTTTAGGAAACAAGAAATGTTTCATCACATTCATCGATGATTATTCTCGTTTTTGTTATGGGTATTTATTACATGCTAAAGATGAGGCCCTATATAAGTTCAAGGTTTATAAAACCGAAGTTGAAGTAGAACATAGTGGCTTGATCAAGAAGTTATGCACCGATAGAGGTGGAGTGTATTATGATCCTACTTATTCCGTAGGCATTATACACGAGACTACGACTCCGTATACACCACAACAAAATGGTGCATCCGAGAGGAAAAATAGAGTCCTAAAAGAAATGGTTAATTCCATGTTATCTTACTCGGGATTGAGTGACGGATTTTGGGGTGAAGTCATGTTAACGGCTTTTTATCTATTGAATAGAGTTCCTAACAAAAGAAACAAGGTTACCCCATATGAACTTTGGTACAAAAAGAAACCAAATTTCAGCAAACACTGAGACCAATCGATCTGATTAAACCTGGATAAAATTAAAAATCTCAGACTTTTTCTTGTAGCTGAGGAAGAAGGATATAGTTAAAGAAATACCAAAAATGCCCATCGCATAAAAAACATTCGAAAAGTAACATTTTAGTTTTGATTTTGAAGGTTGATTTTCCGAATTAGCAGTCAGCACCGTTGCCGATTTTCGGCCTGATTGGCTCAGCCGCAAGGGAATTTACGGAAACGGACGACTGCGCTTTGAAACGTTATCAAACGATTTATACAATTGGCGTAATGGTTGGAAATGACTTTGTTTGCGGGCTGTTTATGACAGGTGAAACCATAGCATTTAAGTAATAAATTAACAATATAAAAAAAATTATGTAGTAATTAAACATAAAAATCCATATTATTATTAAAATAATATTACCTCAACTTTTTTTCTTTTTTATTCGTTCCTGGACCAACTTTTGTTTTCTGATGTTGTGTCTTAATCGTGGTTTAGAAATTACTTTTTTGTAATCCAAAATCTATATCTTTATTGTTTCTTTTAAAAAAGATTGGAACTTTAAATCTTGAGTTTAAAACCACCTTTTTGAAGCAGCCTCATGACTAGTGTTATCTATTTTAAGCGTTTGCGTTATGTTTGTGTGAAAAAAGTTTATATTTTCTCCTGAGGCCTTCCAAGGAACTTTTGAAACAGCTTCAAACTTCAAAATGTATTAGAAAGATTTTTATATACCATAATCATATTCTTAAGAAAAGGAGGACAATAGTTTAATACATCCAGGACGTAAAAACATGTAATTATTCAAATGCTCATGCGATTCATTAGAGTTAAGAACCGAAATTCATAAGCAAACCTTATTAATTAAAATAGCAGAAAACATAAGTAAAACTCATGATTCAATCCTTAGGAAAAGGAATTACTGAAACAGAAATACTAAACAGTTTTTGAAATCAGAATATTAAAATCCTTTTTGAACATGTATTAGTACATGCCTTGAGGTCTTGTTCCATCTTCTCAAAGTTACACCACCACTGAATCTGCCTCATCGGGTGATAGATCGCCATCATCCTCATCGATTTTTAGTTTATATTTATGTGGCACGTAAATGTTGAAACCAGCTATCAACTTGTTATGTCCTCGAAGCAACTCTTTGACCCTCAAAAGCCAAGCATGTACGCTAATCCTGCAAGAAAAGCAGTGTCCAAAGAGACCAATCAATTACATCAAATTGCCATTGAAGTTTCCTTAAGTTAAGGTTTGTATCCTCAACCTGCCATGCTTGAAATCTACCATCAGCTTAAGGAATGTCGCATTCTTTCCTACTTTGTTTTCAAACGCTTTCTCTACCTCTTTCAGATAGCGCTTGGCATCCTCCTTTGTCAAATTGCGGTCAGTTTCAGCAGCTCTTCCTCCGACTTTGACTCCAACTCTAAAGACAAGGAAAATCAAGGATTTCAAAACCCCTATTATGCATACCAATGTTACAATAATAACCTATAATTTCAACAAGCATGAAATCGGACTAACATAGTGAGATTATTACGTGTATATCACAATCGGCCACACATAAAAGCTCAGAAACCAAAAAAGTTTTTTTTTGTTGGGGTAAAATGTTAAGATTCATACCATTTTTAAAAAAATTTACAGCGTTATGGTACAGGGATAACTTAGAAGACAGAAAGACCGAAAACCAAATAAGGTTACCCTACATTCTTGATACCCAACTTTTCATAATTCATATTAGCTCGGATTATTGTTTCTCAAAACCAGAACCCACACTAGATGTGAATTTCACAAAAAAATAAAGAAGAACCTTATGATATATCAAAAATCTAATCAAACAACTCTTAAGTTCTTGTTATTTTTATACTCTTCTACCACAACTTATATTAAAAAAAAAAATCATATGCCTTGGACTCATACACAGTCCCGGAACAACAACAATAATAGATCAACTACATGTGTTATCAATCTTCAAAATGTGGAATATAATCAAATACTGGAACACAAGGAAAATAACGGTGAGAAATCAAATAAAACTCACGCTTGTGTCCGAGGACCACGTGCCATCTACAAGCAGAGAAAATCCTCTGAATTAGTTCAGTATTAGACTCAATCAAAGAAAAGAATTCAAACAAATTGAGGAGGATATTAATCACCTTATTCAGAACAGGCAGAAGAACCACTTTTTTTCCTTATTGCAATCTAATCACCAGTTTAAAGTATCTCTTAACTGGTGAAGACTGGATTTTATTAAAGATAAAATTTGTGTGTATTAGAACAAAATCTAGAGATACTTATAAGATAAGGATTAAAGCAGTTGAACAATGTATTGATATTGCGTGGCTCATATGCATGATTGACGCGTGTCGATTTTAAAATAGGAAAAAAATTAAAATAATGCGTTAACCTAATTGACCCAATCTTTCTATAAAGTTGACTAGAATGATAACAAAAAATAGAAAAGATGAATTGTAAAAAGATAAAGATGAATACACTGAGAATATAACAAATGATTATTTTCAAATGCCTAGTTAATATTTCCAAAGAAGTTCATGCATTAGGGTTTCAAGCAGTGCCGGTTCTGACATGGTGCAACAAGTGCAAATGCACCATGGTGCACTTGTCTTTTTTGCAATTTTTGTTGGATTTTTAAGTTTTTTTTTTTAAAATAAGGATATGTTTCACAATATTTGTTAAATAACAAGGTTTTTTCTGCAATTTTGCACATAGTCCATTTAAAGTTTGGACCGGGACTGGTTTCAAGTATTTCAAGTATACCTTTACAATACTCTTCGCATAAAAGAACATTCGAAAAGTACCATTTTAGTTTTGATTTTGAAGGTTTATATGTTTTATACTTTCTCCTGAGTCATTTGCAAGGAACGTTAGCTTCATATTGTAAATGTATTAGAAAGATTTAAGTTATTTAACTTAATCACATCTTAAGATTAGTACGAACACTAGTTTAATACAGCCAGAACATAGGAATTATAAAAACATTTAGAGAAATTTTACAAAATATGACACACTACAAAAATGACACTTGAATTAGCTTTTGTAAAAATGACACATTTTAAAATATCATTTACTTAAAATATCATTTATATTTGGGTTAACTATGTTGTGTTACTGTTTAGTTCTTAAGGTTTGTGGTTTGTTAGGGTCATAACTTTTTCTAAAGTTTAAAATTCTATGATTTAAAGCATTTTTATATATAATTTGTGTTATTTTTAAAATGGACAATAGATTATGTCACTTTTGCAATAAGGTAATTCAAGTGTGTCATTTTTGAAATTCCCCCAAACATCTAGGCCCCAAATGTTTGTGTAGTTTTTGGATTTTGGATTTTGAAGTAAATTTTAGTTTTTCAAAAAAATTGAATCATCATTTATTTAGTATTTGGTTTTTGGCTACGTGTATATATATATATTAATTTATTAGATATTTTTTATGACGTTTTAGTTTATTTTCTAATATTTAAATGATTAATATACATATATATAATTGTCAACAATTATATAAAAATTAATTCAAACATTATCAAAAAATCACGCAAATAGATTTATTTTAAAAATATATAAAAATAGTTACGTTTGGCATAATTAAGTTCATTTTATTTATAAATAAATTTGAGTTTTCATAAACTCAAAATTATTTGGATGTTCTAAATCATTTTGAGCTTTCGATCTCTCCACCAGAGCTTTACCCGACTCGATCATTCTTACACTGCGCCGAGAGTTTTCTCTATTTGTGCTAAAAATTCCTTTAGGTTACCTGATAGCCATGACCTTTTTGGCCATTCTCAAGCCGTCGGCAAACCCATACGGTACTACGCATACAATACGTTTTCACATAAGAAGTCCCATAAAGCGAATGTTACTTAGAACATTATTTCAATTGATACGCATACATTGTTAAATTATCTAACATAGTGTAGACACATATTACATTTTCCTTTTCAAATTATACTATAGGCTAGATTCCTTGAAACTTATGCAAAAGAAACACATGATTGGTCTCATGCAGAGGAAGCCTTGTTCTTTATAGAGTATGAAGCAACCATCGCAATCCCACATACACCTGTTGAAATTTGATGGTTACGAGCAATCTTAGCGTATCCAGCCTCTCCCCACTTGGTGCCCCATGAGTTTCTCACGATCCAGTAATCTTGGCCGTTCTCATTTCCATACCCAACGATAACAAGCGCGTGGTCAAGATTTGTCCCGCAAGGTCCATTAAATATACCCTTGATGACATCAAAATGGACCATAAAATTTTATTGATTGTATATATAACAAAGAATGAAATTTTAAAGGTTGGATTTAATATGTACCGATTGGTAGAGCATAAATTCTTGGGAGCTTTTGTCAACGCCAACACTCACGGGCTGGTGAGCAACCGCCTTTTGTAGCGAAATCTCATCATTCGGTGGCACATCCTCGTAGCCATCAATCGTAACACTCTTGGTCTGCCAAAAACGTACCAAAAAAAATTGAAACTAGCACTTATATATATATGTTTAACTAGGGTAGGACTAGTATGTGAACCTTTATGCTGTTACAGTAGCCCTGAACACCATTATATGGATAATCTATTTGGGAATCAAGACCAATATTGCTATTGATAAGGAAATTGAAAGCTTTGTCCATAAAGCCTCCTCCAGCACAACCGTAGTTCTCCATGTTGCAGTCGACCAATTGTTGCTCCGACAATGAGATTAACTCTCCTGTCACGATCTTGTTTATTCCCTCCACAGCTGCCACTGACGAGAATGCCCAGCAACTATCTTTCATTCAAAATTGTATGGAAAAATTTGGTATCAGAAAAATAGTAAAATATTAGAGAAATGATTTACTAGAAAACATTCGAAGTCGAACCATCACTAAGAGATCTTCCAAAGAGAGTGAGGTTTAAAGTTAGGAAAATCAATCTTGATGTTAAGGAACGAAAACTACAGTTCCATGTTATAATTCATGGTCCGAAAAAAAATTATGAACGAAAAGAGAGGAATTTCTTGATTTAAAAAAAAAACGGGCCTAAATCACCGTGGCATTATTTGCGTATGAATGTGAAGACAAGTAAAAAGTACTCACTGCATACGCCTTGGTCTTTAATCTCCGACACTGCACCTTTATTTCTCCAGTCAACGGACAGGGGGAGCTCATCTCCCGCAAGTGGCACGTACCTACGACTGATTTTGAGATCCTTTTGTTTCGGTTTAGGGCCTAGAGAGAAAAGGTCTCGGTACTCTTGGACGGTTAGGTCAGCAAACCGAGTCAAACCTAGCTTGTAACCGAGGTTCTTGGCGTTGTGTTGGTCGATGAAATGAAGATTGTCTTTAAAGATCTGAAAACGCTCTTCCTTCTCTCCGAGACCATTGGTATAAATCTTCCCTTGCTTAGACATCCACGTTTGGAAGATGAAGCCAACCTCGGCGTGGCTCCGGCTTCCACCGTCGGATACGTCGGGAAGATCCATGGCTAAGGACGGCGAAAGAACAACGAATATTATCGAAAGAAAGAGAATTGCCATGCAAGTTGATCTAACAAATTCCATCTCTATGTTAAGATTATTCGTAGCCACACTATGTTTGAGTTAAATATGTTCTGACAAATTGTTGTTCAGATTTTTTTCTTTTTCAAAAAAAATTACTCATAATTTGTTTTATTAACAGACTAATCAAAAATATTAATTTGGGATTTTTTGAATAATTTCACTATTAAGATAGGATTTGTGTATTAGAGATTCCATATCTTCGTGTAGTTAATTTTGCTCTTCTATTTGGTCAAACCTTACTCTCCAAGGCCTTTGACATAATCCTTGTAATCCTATATTTATTGTAAAACCATATATATACCTTTCCTTCTTGATCAATACAATATCATCTCTTCCACTCAGATTTTCATTGATTGTAGCTTATAAGAATCTATACGTTTTGAGTAAAAACAAAAATACATTATACGGTTATGGGATGCTACTAGTCCAATCTTTTGGTCAACATCATATTTATTAAGATACTTAAAATTAGTTTATATTTAACTAAGATGAAGGGGTGTATTCAATATGGAATTTGAAGTTATTTGATTTTGATTGAATTTTAAATGATTCTGGATGATTTATGAAAATTGTTGTGATTTTATTTGAAATCTCATAGAATCCCACCTAAAACAATGTGATTTGCTTTATCACATTTTTAACTAAGTAATCCCACTAAAACACATTAAAATCACATCAAATCTCCACTGGATTTTGAAATAGATTTTAAAATTACAAGTTCAATAACACTGGATTTGAAAAGAGTTTTTAAAACTCATGTTTGAATAACAGAAGATTTGTCACTTAAACACAAATCACTCCAAATTCCATGTTGAATACACCTCGAAGTCTTTCATTAGATAATACTGGTTTTATTCAATCAATGTAATTTTTGAGTTTTTTGTATGTTAAAATATCTAAAAAAAATGTGTGAAATAAATAAAAATACAAAATGCAACGGGTGGAGCTTGTTGTTGTTACATATATATGTACAACGGATCTTATACAAACCTGGGCCTGCCTCTACAACGGTATTTTTTTTCCCACTTGTAAAACCTCTACTCGCATTTGGAATCTTGTCAAGATTTTTTAAAAGTTAAGCTTATTTTGAATTTTGAGCCAGCGATCGGTAAAAATGCATTTGAAATACTATAGTATATTCTTAGAAAATAGTGTTTGGTATGTTTCTGTTTACATTCACAAGAATGAATAACACGTAATTGGTGTTTGTTTGTCTAAACCATCCTCGTAGCTTTCTCATTGACGTAAAAGTTTCTGTGTTTCAACCCATAAATTTTCCCGGTACTCGAAGCTAATCTTTAGTTGATTTCATTTGGAAATTATCCTCCATCCAAATGGGCTCAAAGTAGGATTCTCCTTATATATGAACACCATTAGACCAAAAATCACTTGGTGTTCTATTCTTAATATCAAACATATTATCCATATACTTTTTTATCCAAACATGACTCAAGAAGAGAGATAAATCCCCAAATTATGCTTTTCGACTCCTTTGAACCACAATAATAACAAAATACATAGTAAAACCTTCGAAGCTAGTTATTATTTATTTTCGCCGAGAAAGTTATATGGAGAAAAAAATTCCCTCACAAGTTTTTTTCTTTTGGTAATGGGTATTAGAAGGAAAAAAGTTTTACAAGTAGACCAAAGTTTGAAGCATCTTGGAGGAGAGACAAAGCCGATCATCTCTTAAGCTCGAGCTCAATCTTGTTCTAGATTTCGAAAACTACTTGTGATCAGTTGAAGAGTATAAGCCGATCCAAAGAAGTTTTCGGATTGTTCATCTTTATCCACTTAGTATAGATTTTTGCTTGCCATGCGAGAAGAAGGAGGATTCATCAACTTAAAAGAGTGAAATGTTCCACTCGATAAAATTATCACCAGAAAGTCGAGCGCGTGGATCTACACGCGCGGCGGCTTTTTCTCTCGACCTATAGCCAAAGTTCTTCACCGTCGCATCTCCGTTTCGCCTCTCCGGTCTCCGGTTTCGACCGGCACCGCGAGAGGGCCCCTTCTTCTGTAATCTCTTAGTTCTTTCCGGAGCCGAGCGTCTCTGATAATAACAATATTACGAGTGGGCCTCAAGAAGAACTAAAGACCAAGCCCACTAAGTCTATGAATGTCAAGCCTACTGCAGGTAAACCTGTAACTCCTGTTAACGGTAACAAGGGAAGAACACACAATGAGCATGATTCTTGTACAACAAAGACAGCTCATCAAGTATCTCTACGCAACCGATTTCACACCCTTCAAGCGTGTGATCCCATGTGCAATTGAGGACACTTGTCATCTTCTTATATGTCGTACTTTCCTTTATAAAGACCATGTGATGTATGCGTAACAATTAAGCTAAAATATCTAAGAAAAGTTCATCTTCTCCAATGCTTTTCTCAAGCTTCTCTTAAAGCTTTTATGGTATCAGCAGCCATGGAGGTTTCTACTGAAACTTTTTTCGCTCCTGCGCTCTCTATTTCTCAGTGTGTCACTCTAAAGCTCACTGAGAAAAACTATCTCATATGGAAACTATAGTTTGAGCAGTTCCTTTCGTCTCAAATGCTCCATGGTTACATATCTGGTGGGTCTCAGTGTCCTCCTGCTACTATATCTGTCGTTCAAGGTGACCAAGTTACAGAGGTTTCAAATCCAGAGTATGTGAAGTGGATGCGCTGTGATCAACTCATAATGGCCTGGATCTATGGTACTCTCTCTGAAGATGCTCTCAGATCTGTCTATGGTCTCCGATCTGCTCAAGAGGTATGGCTAGCTCTTGCTAAAAAGTATAATCGTGTTTCTGCTACTAGAAAACTAGATTTGCAACGTCGTATACAAACTACCTCTAAAGATCAGAAATCTATGACTGTTTACTTATCGGAAATCAAAAACCTTTGTGACCAGTTAGCATCTATAGGGTCTCCTATTTCAGAACATGAAAAGATCTATGGTGCGTTGAATGGTCTAGGTAGAGAGTATGAAAATATATGCACTTTTATTGAAAGTTCTATGGATGATTCTCCAAATCTTTGCTTTGATGATGTTGTGGTTAACTCACTAGTTTTGAGGATAAACGTCAAAACTATGATGTTTCGCCTGAAGTAACACCTCATCTTGCTTTTCAAACTGAGAGAGGAGGTCACTCTCATGGTTATAGCAACAGAGGTGGTTATAGGGGCAGAGGTTCTAGTCGCAGTAGCTCCAACAGAGGTGGTTTTAGAGGCAGAGGTAGAGCGTACTCCACTCAGGGTCGTGGTTTCACTCAACATACTCCCAACTCAGCTCCTGGTCCCAAACCCACCTGTCAGATTTGTGGTAAATATGGTCATTCAGCTTATAACTGCTATGATCGATATGAACGTGAATACACAGAAGACGAGCTGCATTCTGCTTTGGCTGCTTTGAGAGTTTCCAGGAATGATCAGGCCTCTGGTCAGGAATGGTACCCTGACACAGGTGCTTCGGCTCATATTACTAATTTTGAGTCTCACTTGCGCCAAGCTCAATCTTACTCAGGTTCAGATTCAGTAATGGTGGGCATTGGAGAGTTCTTACCCATCACTCATATTGGTTCTATTGCTCTTCCTACTCTTCAAGGTACCTTACCTTTAGAGGATGTTTTTGTTTGTCCAGATATCCAGAAATCTTTACTATCTGTTTCGAAGCTCACTCGTGATTATCCCTGCTATTTCACTTTTGACTCTGATTCTGTGTGTGTTAAGGACAAACGGACACATCAACTCCTCACACAAGGAAGCAGGCATAAAGACCTGTACGTGTTGGAGAATTTTCAATTCCCAGCTTTCTATTCCTCAAGACAACAAGCTGCTAGTGAAGATGTGTGGCATCAACGACTAGGCCATCCACACAAGGAGATTCTCCAAAGACTATCTAAACTTAAGTCTATAGTAGTGAACAAAAACAGCTCACATATGTGTGATGCTTGTCAGTTAGGGAAGAGTTCAAGACTTCCTTTCTCTTCTTCAAATTTTGTTGCATCTAAACCTCTTGAACGTATTCACTGTGACTTATGGGGTCAAGCTCCTGTTATTTCAGCTCAGGGATTTAAGTTCTATGTCATCTTTATTGACAATTACTCTCGATTTACTTGGTTATATCCTCTTAAACGCAAATCAGAGTTCTTCTCGGTCTTCATCGTATTTCAAAAGCTCGTTGAAACTCTTTTTCAGAACAAGATTATGATGTTTCAATGTGATGGAGGGGGTGAATTCATTAGTAATAAGTTTCTGGCTCATCTTGCCTCGTGTGGTATTAAACAGTTGATCTCTTGTCCGTATACGCCTGAGCAAAATGGTATGGCCGAACGAAAACACAGACATATTACGGAGTTAGGATTCTCCATGATGTTTCAGAGCAAACTTCCTCAACATTTGTGGTTGGAAGCTTTCTTTACTGCAAATTTTCTAGGGAATCTTCTTCCTTCATCAGTTCACGATGAATTCAAGAGTCCTTTTGAAATTCTTCATGGAAGACCCCCAATTTACACATCATTGCGAGTTTTTGAATGTTCTTGTTATCCGTTTCTTCGTCCTTATGCAACCAACAAGTTTGATCCAAAATCTCTACAGTGTGTTTTTCTTGGATACATTGAGAAATATAAAGGATATACATCAGTCGCCATGCTTTATTTGACGAATCAGTATTCCCGTTTGCAGATACATATCAGAAGTTTCAGGTCACTGCAACTTCGCCGTTACTTTCTGACTGGCAATCTGGTTTTATGCCTTCGAGTTCTGGTTCTTCTACTATTGTGGATACTCAGCCTGCAAGTGATGAGCTTATTCAAGTTCAGTCTCTCGCTCCAAAGCCAGTGTCATCTGTGTGTACGTCGGACCTTGCGTCTGTTGCTATTGGCACCAGTGACTCCGGCTTTTCCAGCAGGACTGACACTTCAGTAGAGTCACTGACTTCTGCTAGCTCGTCTCTCTTTACTCAAGAAGATTTTCCACCTCTGGTCACTACTAATTCTACTTCTACAGAGAGTTCTTCTTCAAATATCAATCATCCTATGACCACTAGAGCTAAAGATGGTATATTTAAACCCAATCCGCGGTATGCTCTGCTTATTGTTAAAACCAATTATCCTGAGCCTAAAACAGTCAAGTCAGCTATCAAGGATCCTGGTTGGCACAATGCTATGGATGAGGAGATGGAAACTATGCATGAAGTTGATGCTTGGGATTTGGTTCCTCCTGATGAGTCTCAAAATCCTTTAGGCTCCAGGTGGATATTCCGAACCAAACTTCTTGCTGATGGTAACCTTGATCGTCTGAAAGCAAGATTAGTAGGTAAGGGGTATGATCAAGAAGAAGGAATAGATTATATTGAAAATTTTAGTCCAGTGATCAGAACACCAACTGTGAGATCTATTCTTCATGTTGCTGTTATCAATAGATGGCCTATCAAGCAATTAGATGTGAAAAATGCTTTTCTCCATGGGGATTTAAAAGAAGAAGTTTATATGGTTCAACCACCTGGTTTTGTTGATGAACAACATCCAGATTTTGTGTGCAAACTCAAGAAAGCAATCTATGGACTTAAACAGGCTCCTCGTGCCTGGTTTGATAAATTCAGCTCCTTTCTTCTTGCATTTGGCTTCAATTGCAGCTTGTCAGATCCTTCTCTCTTTATATACAAGAAAGGTTCTGATATAATGTTTCTTCTTCTATATGTTGATGATATGGTACTTACTGGGAACAATGATCAGCTCATTCAAAGGCTGTTACTTGATCTCAACAAGGAATTTCGCATGAAAGACTTAGGAACTCTGCATTATTTCTTGGGAATTCAAGCTCACTTTCACAAAGATGGCTTGTTCCTCTGCCAAGAGAAGTATGCAGTGGATCTTCTTACAACTGCAGGCATGCTTGATTGTGCTCCTGTCCACACGCCCTTGCCCCTGCAACTATACAAAGTTGAAGGTCATCAACAAGCCTTCTCTGATCCAACTTACTTTCGGAGTTTAGCTGGAAAATTGCAGTATTTGACACTAACTCGGCCTGATATTCAGTTTGCCGTAAATTTTGTGTGTCAAAAGATGCATGCTCCTTCTGTAGCAGACTTCTCTTTGTTGAAAAGAGTATTGCGCTATGTCAAAGGTACTCTTCACATGGGACTCACTTTCAATGCTACTAAGAGCTTATAGTGACTCTGACTGGGCCGGTTGCCATGAAACAAGACGGTCTACTGGTGGGTTTTGCACGTATCTTGGCTCCAATATTATTTCTTGGTCTGCCAAAAGGCTTCCGGCTGTGTCAAGATCATCTACTGCAGCAGAGTACAGGTCTTTTTCTTTTGCGTCTGATGAACTCAAGTGGATCACGTCTTTACTTCAAGAAAATGGTCTCCCTCAACCGGTCACTCCTGAATTGTATTGTGACAATCGATATGCTGTGTGCATCACGGCTAATCCCGGACAACACTCTCGGTCCAAGACTTTTGATTAAGATTATCACACTGTTAGAGAACGTGTTGCATTTGGAGAATTGGTGGTCAAACACATTCCTAACTGTCGTCAAATTGCCTCGTGTGCTGCTTTCTCTGACTTAAGATACAAACACATTGCCTCTGCCTCGTGCTGCTTTCTCTGACTTAAGATACAAACTCGGTGTTGATTTGCCACCCACCACGAGTTTGAGGGGGGTGTAATAACAATATTACGAGTGGGCCTCAAGAAGAACTAAAGATCAAGCCCACTAAGTCTATGAATGTCAAGCCCACTGCAGGTAAACCTGTAACTCCTGTTAACGGTAACAAGGGAAGAACACACAATGAGCATGATTCTTGTACAACAAAGACAGCTCATCAAGTATCTCTACGCAACTGATTTGACACCCTTCAAGCGTGTGATCCCATGTGCAATTGAGGACACTTGTCATCTTCTTATATGTCGTACTTTCCTTTATAAAGACCATGTGATGTATGCGTAACAATTAAGCTAAAATATCTAAGAAAAGTTCATCTTCTCCAATGCTTTTCTCAAGCTTCTCTTAAAGCTTTTATCTGATTTGGCAAGTTTTCCTTTGTCTCTTGCGGCGAGGGATTGGAGAATCGTTGAGTGTGACGGCCGCGTTTAAGCCTAGGGTTTTCTTCTGGTGAGTTTCCTTGCTTGTCGATGGTGAGTGACGTCCGTGGAGATCAGCTAAATCCCTTGGTTTGCCTCACGCTTATTGGCCAACGCAGATCTACTTCGTAGATCCTTCTCCGCCTTTGAGTCACCGGTGAAGATGAAGCCTCTTTCAACTGTGGAGCGACGTCTGCTTGTTGTGGTAAGCCTCTACTTCTTACTCGATTGTCTCGTTCCAGGATCTTTCTGGAATTTCCGTCGCATCTCTATCTCTTCTCGGTGGTGGGGTACTCTCTAACGGTGGGTACTGCTCGAGGACGGCTTGCTTCTCCTGATGTTTGTATACCCTGTCTTCACCAGAGTTTGTGAGGTAATTCTAATTGGATTGTGGACTATTGAGATCTTCGATGGCTGAGACTAAGTCTCACTTCAGGAGCCTCGATCTCTTGGTCCAATTCCTCTTGGATTTGGTTTGAAGCAATGCTCTTGTTGATGTTTTTGGTCTTCGCCTCTAGACAATTAGGCTTGATGAAACGGTTGTATTTCCTGTTGGTCCTTTTGCGGTAGACAGTTGCAGTTGCGATTGGCTTTGGACTGCGATTGTTGTGGCGTCTTGAGCGTGAGGGTTTTGCCTATGTTAAGCTTCCAAATATCATCTCCAAGACCTATGATGTTGCTTGCTTTGTCATGGTAAAGCCATCGGTGGTGGCTATCTTACTTTTTCATTGTGTATGCATCTCATATTTCTTGCCGTTTCAGTTGCGTTTTGCCCTGTTGATGTTTGTGTCTTGCGGATGTTGTTACTTGGAGTTGTTGTCTAGCGGGCTTAGAGTTATGGCCGATTGTGATTAGTTGGGGTCTAAATTGTTTATCGCGCTTTGCTCTAGCCGACTCCAAGGGTGACTTGGTAGAGTAAGCTGCAACTGATTGCTTTTGTTGGCTCGTGAGATTTCTTTGTTGGGTTAGCTCATGGCAATGATCTTCATGTTTATCTCATGGAATGCAAGAGGAGTTTCATGATCGAGTCTTTGGAGGTTAATCCGTTGACGATTTATCCGAGGATCTCCGTTGAAAGGCTTCTAGTAGTACGAGTAATTGGATATCCGGCCTTGCGTCTTTAGCTTCTGCTCATTCATCTCATTTAGCGCATTTTGGAGGAACAAGCACAACGTCATCACTTCATCTAGCTCCACTCGCATTATTGCTTGTGTTGAGCGGATGGACTGAAAACTTGTACGAAAGTACGGAAATATGCTTCCATGTTTTAGTATTTTTGCCATGGGATCATTGTATAGTAGGCATGACCAAAATCTAACCGTAACCGTATTTTAAACCGTAACCGTACCGTTTTAAACCGTAGCCAAACCGTAACCATATTAAACGGTTAAAAACCCGTAACCGTAACCGTAAAAGTTGATTAGTTATGGTTAAACCGTAATCGTTAACCGTAACCATTATTTAACCGTAACCATATTAAAACCGTCGGTTAACCGTAAGATTAAAATTTTAACCGTAACCATTTTAAAATAAACATAAATTATGTATAATTAATTATGTATGATAAATATGACATAGTAAAATTATGAGTAATCAATATTTATCGAGTCTAATTTTATAATATTTAATTAGAAAAAATTAAATCAATAATAACTAAATATTAAAACTGAATGTGGTAAATTGATTATTTTCTAACTAATATAAATAATATTAAAACACATCAAATTTACAATAAAAATAAATAAGATTAGAAAAACTATTAATTGTAACAAAAAAAAAGATCGTGGTATTAAAGTTATGCCTATAAACATGGCATCTAACTAATTTGATGAGAAAATTGTGAATTATGTTATATTTTAGTTAAACTCAAAGATTTACTTAAGTTTGAAATATAATATGGTCGTTTACGTTACACAATATAAATGATTTTGACTAATTAACTTTGTTAAGATAAATTAGTTGTCGTTTGTTTTAGAATTTTAGTACCATTTCCCACGATTGCACGATCATGATTTTTTAAAATATATTTTCCATAATATTATTGTTTAAATATTTCTTTTTAAAAAGTTACATAGTTATATAATTATAACCTAAATATTAACCGTATCTAACCGTAACCGTACCGTATATAACCGTAACCGTTTCAACCGTAACCGTTTTAACCGTATATTAAATGGTTAAGGTTAAGGTTAAAAAAAATTAATAACCGTAACCAGTGGTTAATAAACCGTAACCGCAATAACTGTAACCGTGGTCATGCCTATTGTATAGGTTCATAAACTTTTGTTTGTAAACCTAAAACGTTTTCATTTTAATAAAATATTTACCATTTAGCAAAAAAAAAAATGTTCCACTCCAAATCCAAGCTATAGTTTCAAATAAAAATATATATAGATCGATGAAATAGTTGAATTTATCAGAGTTCAAGTATTAAACAGATTGTGGCTAGAACTTGCTTGCTTTGGAGCACTGCCTCTTACTCCAAGTATTAAACATTTTCTCATATTTCTTTCCCAGCAATAGAAACAACACCAAGATACAATATATCAACTAATTAATTGTTGAATACTGAAAGCACAAGAAAATTCATATAATAAATATAGTTTTTCAGAGTTGAAAACTTACTTGTCTTTGGGCTGCTAAAGGAGTCAAAACCGATTGCATGATGCATGAATTTCGCCTTCTCTCTCTGACTCTCATTACTCATCATATCCCAACTACAATAGCAAAAAGCAACACCATAACAACAGTAAAGAGATTCCTTCCAACGTAACGTAAGTAATTGGATTTGCCCTAACATGGTTTACATGCAAGAGAAGTTACTTTTTGTTATTGTATTAAAACCGATCGGTCTTCGATTTTAGAAGTGTAGTTACCAAAGTAGAACCAAATTTAGTATAGATCAATGTGGATAATAGTAGGTTTTCCCCTATTCAAATTGGTTTGGATCCGTTTTTTTTTTTAGATTTAGAAAAGTAAACCATTATAATTGTATTGAGGATCACTAGAGTTTTTAGTCCATAGCTTTTCCGTTTGGATTGGATGAGTTTGGTTTATTCGTATTGAGCACTCCTATTTTGAATCAATTCTTTAGTTTCAAAATCGAGTGGCGGTTTTTTTCTTTGTAGGATGCTTGGGCGATATGCAGAACATTCAAGAAGGCGAAGGCAAATCTTAGCAAAGATTAACCCCACAATCTTGGCTTTATCCCGCTATTTCTGAAACCAACCAATACAATTCATAAAATAAAATAAAATATACATTCATAAAATATCATAGTCCTTCCTAGGAACATTAAGCATGATTAATGATAAATTTTTGGCACGTGTCTTGACTTTAAAAAAAAAAATTGTAGATAAAAGGAGGAGAGAGGTAGATGAGAGTGCCAAAAGTGTCTATGTGTAGAACCATTTTATCTATTGTTTTGCCAAGTGTTTCCATGTAATTAGTTAGATTTATTTTTAAATAATTAAATAATAAAATTATTTTAAAATTATTAATTTAAAGACACCATTGATGGTTCAAGGTTGTGGATGCTCTTAGAACATCATTATCTCTCACATTTTTCGAGCATCATATTATTAAAAAAATGAGAAAAAAAAGAAAAAAAAAGAGAGAAAAGGTTCAGCAAGAGGAAACTAAAAAACAAAGTTAAGACACTTTGTGGGTATGTGTCCACTTGTGATTGGTTTTATTTTCTGTATTTAATTATATGTTTTAGTTACATTTAAAAATGAATATTATAATTATAAAGATATTTGAGAGAAGGGTCTCCATTAAAAATGCTCTTATAGAGTTTCTAGAGTATATGGTTTATATTTTCTCCACATGCTCATACGATGATGATGGTATATATGGTTTATATTTTCTCCTAGGAACTTTTGAAGCATCCTCAAAATTGAACATGTATTAGAAAGATTTTTATATACTAAATCATATCTTAAGAAAACTAGGAACAATAGTTTAATACAGCCAGAACATAGGACTTGTTATAAGTTATAACTTATATCCTTGTAATAAAGTAAAAACATGTAGTTATTCAAATGCTCATACGATTAGAGTTGAGAACAAAAGTTCAAAACCAACACTTGTTTATTAAAATAGCAGAAAACATAACTAAGACTCACCCCTAGGAAAAGGAAATACTGAAATAGACAAAAATATGTATTAAACCACCACAGAATCTGCCTCGTCGCGTGGTAGACCATCATCATCCTCATCTATTTTTAGTATATCTTTTTGTGGCCCGAAATACTGTCGAAACAAAGCTATCAACTTGCTATGTCCTCGAAGCAACTCTTTGACCCTCAAAAGCAAAGCATGTACGTCGATCCTGCAAGAAAAGCAGAGTCCAAAGAGACCAATCAATTACATCAATTTACGTTGAAGTTTCCTTAAGTTAATGTATCTCTTTACTTCGTTTAGATAGCGCTTGGTATCGAACTAACAGAGAGAGACTAATACGTGAAATCCCAATCAGGTACACATAAACTGAATAAGGTTAGTGTACATTCTTGATACCCAACTTTGCATAATTCATATTATCTTGGATTATTGTTTCTCAAAACTAGAACCCACACTAGCTTGATGTGAATTTCACAAGAAAAGAAGAACCTTACCATATCGGGCGAAACGTAAATCATTAGAATATCTAATCAAGAACTCTAATTTGTTAGTTTCCTAATCTTCTACAACTTAGTAAAACAAAACAAAAACAATAATTTCAAAAAGAATCAAAGTATGCCTTAGCTTCAATATACAAATTAAGGGTACACTAATTCAAAAAGAATTCAACTATCAAGGAAACAATCACACCCATGCATATAATCAAATACTGGTGAGAAATCAAATAAAACTCACGCTTGTGTCTGAGGAGTACGTACCATCTACAAGTAGAGAAAATTCACTGAATTAGTATTAGACTCAATCACTGAACAATAGAGAAACGAGAACAAAAGAAAAGAATTCAAACAAATTGTGGAAAAGATTAATCACCGTATTCAGATTATTCCATAATATAAAGAAAGAATGTAAAACACGTGAACGTTATTTCATAATTTTTGTTTTTGTTAAATGTTATTCCATAATATAGATGATTTTTGGATTATGTATTATAGTTTTCCCAATAATTATAACTGAACTTTTAACTAAAATTATATTCATTTTACACTATTATTATTTTATGATTTTGAAAATGAAAAACAATGTCTGGAACGAAAACAGAAAACGAAAACGAAGAAGAAGCAATCGAAGGTAATTATCTCTATCTAGGCTTTTCTCCTTACTTGATCACCATAATAATCACGATCCAGTTTCGTTTTCGTCTTCTGTAGTTTTGGGAGAGACAGAGACTCGGAAACCCTAAAACAAAATCTATGGCTACCGTGTCTACGTCGGAGCTAGTAGCGCTTTTGAGACTGATTACAAACACCGAGGGCTATTTTTTCAATCATGTGAGGAAGTTTGCTTCTTCTACACTCGTCAAACGCGACACTCCCAACGGGAGATAAGTTGTTGGAGGAAAACCAAAGGACATAGTGAATAGGAGGGAAGAACTGACGGGTCATAAAAGAGTTCTTACGTACCATGCTAAGGTTGGCAGAAAAGACGAGAAGACAAAATGGAAGATGGATGAATACACTATATCCAAGTTTGAAACAAGAAGATATGCACATGTTTGGTTTATATATAGTTTCGAATAATTCATTGTTGGGTTCTTGTCTCAATCTCAATGTGATTTTTTTTTATCTTCTAGGTTGAGTTAAATGGTTTGGCCTTTTCTTTTAAACGGGCGAATACATGATTTCACTGACCTAACGAATGTCTATGTGTTTGTTTCCTGTTTCTGCATATAAGGAGTTTGTCCATATGATCGTGTTCCTCATATATGAGAGTGAAGAGGCAGAAGGCAAATGCGCCCTGTGTAAATGGCTAAAATTGGTTTGCGAAGAGCTTTTCCAGCCGAAACGAAAGGTGTTCGTTCAATCCTCGGTTGATTGGAGAACATGCAATCCAAATTTAGGTACACTGGACTTTAGCTAAATAACTAAGGTACAATTGACTTTAACATCTTATTTTACTAATGATTATTATTTTACAATTGAGTTCATCGGAATTTGGTGAGGAAGCTGTCTATATTTGATATGTATTAAAAATGAGCAAATTTTGTACAACCTAACTGAAATGAGCGAGCTAAAACTTAAACAAGCTCGTTTAAAAATATGTAAAATGTTTTCTCTTCAGATTGTTAATAGCATGGATCAAGGTGTTTACAGCATGGATCAAGGCTGAAGACGTAAACGCAAGGAAGTATTTGCCTAGAGGATGCTTTTAGGATTTACCAAAAAGCTTAAAATCATTAAAATGTACGTCATGGAAAGCAAGATGATTGTTTTGATATGTTCTAATTGAATGTAGTTGATCAATGTATCAAAGTTTATGTTAGTATATTGATCAAAATTTCAGAGTGATGAGGCTTAAAAGGACGATGTGACCGATGTTTGTTACCCTATGACAGAAAAGAAATATTGTACAAGATTGTGTTTTTAAGCAAACATTGATTGTTAATCAAAATGTTTCTCTCTTGGAAGTGACGGTTTTCTGTTCTTTTAATGTTTTTTGACATTTGAAATGCGAAATCGATAATAACTTAATTCAAATGACATTGTTCCGACATTTAAACTGCGAATTCGATAATAACTTAAATTCAAATATCGGAATTTTGTTTCCTTTTTAAAGTGATGAGTTTTTACCCGAATATGACAACTTCAGAATCCTGGCCACCAAGCGCCTTGCCTCTATGTAACCAGTAGCAGCATTGGTCGAGTTTTAGAATATGGGTACTATGCATATACTTGAATTTTCAGAGCATTAATAAATATTTCAAAACGAGGGTTGATAACTTTAATGTTTCACATATAAAGAGAATTAGAAAGCTTAAGTTAAAAGCTATTGACCAAACTTCCGAACTTGTGTTGCGTGGGTTATAAAACCCATGCCTCTTTTTTTGGACTTCTCTCAGTTTGATATTTTTCCATTTTGGTTTAACATTTTTACCACGAAATCGTCATTTCTACATTATGTTTTTAGTTTTTACATGTTTCAAACCTGGTGACATATATAGCAAGCTTAAGCAATGCATTCGATTTTACCAATGCCCAATTTGACTAATCTACCGTGGATTTTTATATTTTCTTTTCTTATTTGGAATTGGCACTATGTTTAACAGTATGGCACTAAATGCATGTGGGTTTTGAACTTTGAACCTCTTTGTTTTGTTAAACGGTTTGAACCTTATTCCAATTAAACTATTGTTTTATACATTTTTTATGTTAATTGCATGCTTATATTTGAGAATATGACTTACGAGGTATGATTATTAACCATTGAAAAGATCGAACACGAAATCTTTTACTTCACAAAAAGAGATGTTAAAATTGTATATATATGGTTTGATTGTTTGAGATTGTTCCATACTCTAGGTTTTTTTTTATCAAATCTAGGATTATATGTATGTTTAGTATTTTGTTGATAAATTCGGATTAACATCGAAAAGTTCTATATGTATTTTCTGCTAAAACACTCTTATTGTTTTACGTCACCAATTGAACCAAGAGATTTTTTTCGATATTTTGGCTCGTAGGCTCGTCAGTTTCAAGAAGTACACAGTAACTTTGAAGATTGAATCTCTCCTGAATTTTCAGGAAAAAATGGAAAAAAAAAAACGAAGTCCAAGAAACATTAGTGTATCATAATCTTTCTTGCAAAACCCTCCACTTCCTCTAGAGACATTGGTCGTAAACATACGCATCACTTTCCGGTCCAATTATCGTTTCCCCATGCACACATTTCTTCTTCTCTAAGAAATTATTCATTCTTCTCCTAACACAAACACTTTCTTTCTCTATAAATCTCTTTGTTTCTCTTCATTCTCTTTTGGACAATTTAATTCTTAATCCAAAAAGTATTAGTTCTCTTTGTGTTATGGTTCTAGTTATGGATGATGAAGAGAGTAACAACGTAGAAAGATTCGACGACGTTGTTTTACCAGGGTTTAGGTTTCATCCAACAGATGAAGAACTTGTAAGTTTCTACTTGAAACGGAAGGTTCTACAGAAATCTCTTCCCTTTGAACTCATCAAGAAAGTCGACATTTACAAATATGATCCATGGGACCTCCCAAGTAAGCCATAAAACTTTTAGTTTCTTTTTTTCTTCTTCTCCAAATCTATGGTAAACAAATTACTGAGTTTGCATTATCTTGAATCAATGTCGATAAAAAGAGCTTGCGGGCATGGGAGAGAAAGAGTGGTATTTCTATTGTCCAAGAGACAGGAAATATCGGAACAGCACGAGGCCTAACCGAGTAACCGGAGGTGGATTTTGGAAAGCCACCGGAACAGACCGACCTATATACTCGTTGGACTCGACTCGATGCATCGGTCTCAAGAAATCGCTTGTGTTCTATCGTGGTCGAGCAGCTAAAGGAGTCAAAACCGATTGGATGATGCATGAATTTCGTCTCCCTTCTCTCTCTGACTCTCATTACTCTTCATATCCCAACTACAATAACAAGAAGCAACACCAAAACAACAGTAAAGAGATTCCTTCCAACGTAAGTAATTAGATTTGCCCTAACTTGCTTTACATGCAAGAGAAGTAATTCATGTTTTTTTTTGTAGGATGCTTGGGCGATATGCAGAATATTCAAGAAGGCGAATTCAGTATCTACGCAAAGATCAATCCCACAGTCTTGGCTTCATCAGGCGAATCCTGATACGAACCAATACAACTCACAGTCACAAACCACGACTCTCTTAGCTTCAACTGACATTCTCAACCACACAACAACAAGACAAAACCTTATTTCTTCTCCAGTCAACGAACTCTCAAGCTTCACAGAAACATCCGCTGCTTATTTCGCTTCTCAGATGGTCGGACTTCCAAACAACACAACAGGGGATTCTCTGTTTCTGAGCAATAACTACTTCAACAACTTGACCGGAGCGTTGACTCATGTAAGATCAATGGTGATGGATGAGACGAAGGCGAGTGAGATGTCGGCTACGTCGTATTCGACTAACAATTAAGATAATAGTATAAACACTTGAAATAGTGTAGACCAATGCTAATAAGTATGTACTATTAGTTTTTAATGAATGTTGCTTTGATTTTGGTTTCTTGGAGACCGAAAAGAAAGAAAAAGTAAGACTTGCTTCGTCTAGTTTTCGTTCGTTTGAAGTAATTTATTGTTGGACAATGTAACTTTTGCTTCATATATGTGTTTTTTAATTCATAAAATGTTTGTAATCGTAAACTATGCAAACTATCAATTTACTCATTGTATAGAATTGCATATAGTATTTGGTTATATTATCTGTTACATTATAGCTCTTTGTCATACTTAAAAAAAATATGGTAAGTGTTTAGAGAAATTTAGTACTAGAAACTAGTACAAAGACTTTGTTTTTTCTTTTACAAACTCCAGAAATCTAGAAATTAAAAAATAAAAAAAATGTTTCGAAGGTAAAGTTCTCTCCTTGGCTCCTCTCTTTAGTTTCTTTTTCCTTTATTCAGAATCCGGTTAGTTATATCATTCTATGGTGGTAGTTAATTCTTGGAAATTGATTTAGTGTTTTAGGATATGCTTGATTTTTCTTGGTGGAAAATTAGACTTTTGTTGAAGAATTTGTATATTTGATTTGGAAACAAAATTTTTTGTAAATTTGATGTAGAATTTTGATTATTAGTTTTATGGTGGTAGTCAATTTTATGAAATTGGTTTAGTGTTTTGGGTTATGATTGTTTCTAACAGTATGGTGGTGAATTAGGATTATAGTTGGATGTGAAAATTTAGTACAAATGTTACATTAGTTTATAGTGGTAGTCAATTTTGGAAATTTGGTTTAGTGTTTTGGGTTTATTCCGCAAGGAGCCTTTGTTGCGTAAAGCAGTCTTAAAGGTTCACAAACATAATCCAGCTGTTGAAAAAATCATCAAGTCAGTTTTTGACGACTTAAAGGAATATGATGTTTTCAAGAAGTTGTAGCTGCAAACTACACGAAAGTTATTCTTAGTTTTTGGTGAGAACAACTTTTTGTCTATAAGAAGATTGGTTTAGTGTTTTTGTTTATGTTTTTTTTATATTTTAGTTGAAATTGAACTTATCGACCACATAATCAAAAATATACTAATTTCTTCCTTCATATACTGGTATAATAATCTTCATCTACAAACACCATTTTGATCTATAGCCGTTCAAATCGATGAAATTCACTTGATTCACAAAAATAACTTTTTGATGAAATTCATTGAGTTTCACGTTTATAAAACTTTTTATTTCATTTTCAAAAAAAACAAAGAGTAGCTAATGTAAATATATCAAACTAACTCTCCATAAAACAATAGAACTGAAAACACAGGGACTAAATCTGAAAATTGTTCTCCACGATTTCCATATGTGAATTTTCAGCTTCTTCGTAATCGTTTCCATGTTTCTGCAACTTCACTCACTCACTCTCCATTTCTGTTCAATATGAATCATTTCTCTTCAATTCAAGGTTAGTTTCATTATTCTTCTTTTTTTTCCCAATCTGAACATTAAGTTTCTGGATTTGTGTAATAAAAAACCCTAATTTCTCTGTTTCTGTTTTAAATTCTCTAATTTGAGAAATTTGTGAATGTTATAATGCAGGTTATGTACCCAGAACAGAATTTGGGTTTTTAAGGTACATAAATTTGTTTTAATTCAATAAAGTTAAGATTTTTATGCTCCAAGTTTACTTACTGATAGTGTTCTTGAAACAGAGAAAACCTTACACTTTCATGGAACTTAAAAGCATGGAATTTGAAACTTCCGTTAGCTTCTATTCAAAAGCATTACAAGAACAGATTTTTAGTTGGTGTTGGTAGTACAGATGAATCTTCACTTGATGATTCTGTTTCTAGACCTTTTACTAGTGATGAGGTTAAGTTTTTTTTATGTTTCTTCTCTTTGTTAGATTCTTAGATGATGAAGGAAGTAATCAAGACTCAAGCTTTTTTGGTTTTGTAGTTGAAGGCATTGCTTATTGATAATGAAAGATCAAAGCTTGTTAATAAACTGAGTGAAGCTAATCAACATAACAGGTTCTTAAAGCGTCAGGTACCTTTATCTGTTCATTGTTTGATGTGCATTCTTGTAGATGATTTGATAAACCTGCAACTTTGTATTCTGTTCCCGGGAATAGTAACCGTTATCCAGATTTATTCTCTTTACATTCTTGATGAAAACCAGAAAGAATCTCCAAGGTTTAAGGTTATTTTATGTCACAGAAACATGTTCATTCACCTCTTTTCTTTTCTTCTTTAGTGGATAAAAGCATTGTATCAAAACTGAAGATATGAGTTATTTGCGTACTTTACTACACTCTCCATTGTTTTAACTGGTATCTTTTTATGTTCTTCATCTGTTTATATGATGATGTATAGTTTGTTTGATCTGCATTCTGTTATAGCAATTTAAAAAGATCGTGTTTTGATGATTTAGTTCTAGGTATAAGGGAAGAGTTCATGTTGCAGAAACATGTTCTTTCACTTCATCTTGAATCAAAGCAGAAGATGATGAGTAATTTGACTTGTTTGTTTACTACTTTTGACCACTTGTAGCTAAAAACACAGGAAGATGAGATAGCTAACATCAAAAGCGAGCTTGCAGTCATGGAGCTTGAAGTTCAGGTCCTTATTATCTTTTTATACATCTTTCTGTTCGTTATTACATTGGAAATTTGCTAGCCTCTGATTTTAAAATTTGTAAGGTGGTTTAGAATGATGGTAATAATCTGGCAAGTCATGTATGTATAAGTTCTATTGTAGAAAATGACTTATGATCTAGTGTCATTGATATGTTCTGTGCGACTATTGTTCTCTGGAGGAGTAGGCTCTGGTTAGACTAGCAGAAGAAATAGCAAACCTCGGTATTCCAAAAGGTTCCAGAAAAATCAGTGGAAAGTACATTCAATCTCACCTTCTCTCACGTTTAGAAGGTACTTCAGTTTTCCTTATGGTTTCTTCGTGATTTAGATTCTCTCCACTCCCTTAAACATATACTAAAGTCATTTATTTGCTCTTGTTAAAGTTGTTCAAAAGAAGTTGAAGGAACAAATAAAGGACGTTGAAGCTGCACAAACGAAGGAGGTTCATGTGTTCTGGATTGGCATGGCAGAGGTAGCTTAATAACTTTCACATTCTGAAGTTAAATATTTATCCTCAAACTAAACCTCACTTATTGATAATTTTCACACAAGAGTGTACAAGTAATGGGATCGTTTGATGGATGGAGCCAACGTGAGGATCTATCGCCTGAGTACACAGCTTCATTCACTAAATTCTCAACCACGTTAAGCCTTCGTCCCGGGCGGTACAGTTTCTTCTACTTTTCTTCTTTCTGCATTCAACATCATATTTTTCATGTTTCAAATTAGTTTTTTTTTTAATTCTTGTAATATAAGGTATGAGATGAAGTTCTTAGTGGATGGAGAATGGCAAATCTCACGTGAGCTTCCTACTTCCGGAGAAGGAATGACAGAGAACAATGTCTTAGTGGTGGAATAGCCACTCCTCTTTCTGCATCACACATTTAGGTAATACACTCATACACATTTCCATTCGTTAACAAATTCATACATACCTGGGATCATTAGAGACTCTAAAACAGATCCTGAACTTCTTGGTTTCCTTCGTTGTTCGAGTAAAAGATTTTTTCTCTGTTGTTCTCATATCTTTTGAGTAAGAAAAAGTGTTTTGTTTTCTCTATAAAAGAATCATTTGCCTTTCTCTCATGTTCCGTTAATAGCGTCTCATTGATTCGTTTCATCTCTTAAAAGTTCTCTTAGTTTGATCTTTTTCCATCGTTGTTTTCGTATTAGATTTGAATCCACAGAGAGGAGATAGACTAAGCAGATATCAAGAACTTCTTGTTTTGTATGAAGAAGATGATAGGAAAAGAAGGAAAGAAGAAGACTCCTTTTGCTTCTAAAATGTAATTACTCCCAAAATTGATGGTTTTTGACTTACAGTAACATGAGGACAAAATTTGTATTTTTTTTATTACTCCCAATATATTTTGGTTAGGCATAGTAGTAGTAGTATAATATCTACAAGTCAATACAAAATGTCAACAAGGGAATAGACAAAATGAAGGATCTAAATGTAACCTTCTATTCACAAAGCTAATCTTAGTCAATTTATTATGGCACCAAATCAAATGATCCTTAGTCAATTTGGACATGTTCATGACTCTCGTCACAAGTTTCATGTCAACTTGTGAGAAGAAGTGAAGCACTTGATCTTCTGTTGAATCTTCTTCCTTGTGCTTTTGGAATCTTCTTATAATACATCTTTCACTCTTCAATACATCTTTCAATCTCTTCTCCTTCTGTAACAACATCGATCAAATGATGATTAAAACACGGTAATACGGGTTAAAAGAAGTTAAAAGATTAGTGTTTTGTGAAAGAAGACTTACATTTTGAAGTTCTGATTTAACCTCGGTGAACATTTCTAGATCTTCTGAGTCTTCTTGATGATCCGGTTCTATCTGTGACTTGGTACGCGATTTCTGATCATGAATTGAGCTAGTAAGCTTATCAAACCGTACAAATCGCCAAAATAATCGAATTGTTTCCTCCATAATTTCCACTAGTTGATCGCTTTTAATCGCGCCTTCATCATTTTCACCGTAATCTCTTCTTCCTCCTTTCCTTTTGTCCTTGCTTCCATCTTCTGTTAACATCATCAAAACATTCTTTCCATCAATAACAAACATCTATGTAAACAACCAACATTTCAAGAACCAGTTTAAGAATTTCACAAGTTTTGGTTAAAGTGTTCTTACCTCGAATAACCGGGACTTGAAGGAGATTACGAAGAACACAACGTTTCTTGATGTAATGTTGTACTCTAGGCTCTTCAAAAGGTTCATTTTCAAGAAATCTTTGAAGTAAAACCTGAAACTGTTGAAATTCTCCTGCGACTTCGTTGTACCGACGAGAACCATACACATCGGATTCGAGTAATTCAATGGCCTTTTCGTATTGCCAGTGAAGAATTTCCCAAGACAAACACATGTGACCAACGTATACGTTCTCTAATTCTCCATGAATCTCTTTTATGAATTGAACCATAGGTTCTGTTTCAGGTTTCTTCGGTTTCCATAACCGGATATTAACCGAGAAAACCGATGAAAACGACGCTTGGGAATGAGAGGATCCAACGGTCGAGGGGTTCTTTGATTGAAGAAGCCCTTCAAGAACAATCAAAGTTAAGTTAGTGAACCAAATAAGAAAATTATTGCACCAATAATGTTATATTAAAATACTAAAATAGACAATTGTACAATAAAAAACAGACACATAAACATAATCAAGCATATGATTAGTGGCCTACTAAAATGTCCAAAATCTAAAAATCAATACCTTTATATAAATGTATGTTTTTGATATGTTACTTTTGAATTTTAAATGAAAATAATATGGGAGTAAATTATTGAAAACAAGAAAGGTGAGTTTCCCCACTATAGCAGATTTTAAGTTAGTGGAGAGTGGGAAAAATTAGGTAAAGAAGTTCCATTAAAGAGCAATGCAATAAAGAAAAACATAAAAGCTAACTTCGAAAGCTAACCCCAAAAAAAAATGACACATTTGGTGAGATAGACCAATAAAGATATGCATGTGTGCATTGGCTTAAAAAACAGAGAACCAAAAAAATTGGTTAGACTAAATTTTCAAGTCCCACGAATACATCTTTATGATTGAGACATGCATTTATCACACAACATTTAACATATGGTCTACTTCTCTAACCCAAAATAATCAAATACTAGACTATAAAGACTTATGGTTAGACAAAGAACAAAAAATGTGTGTTGTTGACATTTTAATTCGTCACTGTTCCCTAACAATTTTATTCCATATTCTTCCTGAACTACTAAACACAGCACCCAAGAAAACATTTATTTAAAAACCATAAAGATACTTAAATAATAGTCAGCTTTTAGGTTTGGTGCTTCGAAACGCGGATTCAAACGCTATTAAGAGAAATTTAAATTCTACTAACCAATAACCCTATTATAAATAGATTTCGTGGGGTCTCTTGTTTCTTAGTATTAGAATAAACAAAAAGTCTAACTTATACTCCCTCCGTTCTTTAAAGATAGATGTTTAACGTTATGAACACTTATTAAGATAACGCATTGATTTCTATGAAATATAGTTTTCAATAAAATTTAACCAATAGTGTTTCAGTATTTGTCTTGAAGTTGGTAAAAGTCCATTGAAAACAATAAAAACTCTATCCTTTTGAAACAAAAAATTTTTTGTAAATTTTTTATCTTATAGGAACTTCAAAAACAATCAAATAAGGCCAAGTTATTTGACCAAAATCAAGATTAAAACAAATTATTCAGTATATACACCAAGATAGCAAAGATTCTACTAAGTGTTTTGGTTAAACTATTTATAAATATGATTTAAATTAATGAAGAAGAGAGAATGGAATTAGAGAACGTACCAAGAGCATACGATTTCTGAAAACTCAAGATATCAAGTTTTCTCATTCTTTCTCTATAACTTCTATGAAACTTATGAACTTCACCAATAGTATCAACATGTCCAAACTTCTTCTCTTTCTCAATTCTCCATGGCTTTAACTCTTCCATAATCTTAGGACAACAATTCTCATTATCTTCTTCTTCTTCTTCATCATCTTCACGTATTGTCTCAAGCCCACCAATTGCTTTAACTTTCTTCATCTCCATCTTTAATTGCTCTATTAAATCTTGATGCTCCCATAAACTCTCAAACTCTTCTTCTTCTTCCTCTGAATCATAATCTAAATTACCATTTTGCCCTTCTTCTTCTCTAGAGCCAAAATCAGAATCTGATAAAAACCCATCTTCAGTCTCTGTTTCTACAAAATCTTCTTCTCTCAAAAACCTAATTTTCTCGGAAAAGTTTTGATTTTTCTCGGGAAAGTTTTGGTTTTTCTCGGGAAAGTTTGGATTTTTATTTTTCGAAACAGAGTAATCTTCATCAACCCTAAAAGTAGCCGACTTTGGGTTTTCTACAACGAAAGTTAGATTCTTTACCGGAAAAGGAGACTCGTATCTCTTCACCGCCGTGTAAATCGCCGGAGTCTCACCGGAATCATCATCATCATCAGTTAACGATTTGTAGCCTTCTCTGTTTAATCTCTCGAAAGTATCTGTTTGAAAAGCGAATTTGAAAACTAATTTCGATGAAGAAGAAGATTCTTGTTCTTCGATGTTTTTAGATTTGATCATCTTTGGAGAAGATTGTGTTTATGTTGTGTCGGTTTCAAAAATTGTCTCTCTTTTGAACACTGTTTTTGTTTTATAGTATAAGAACAAGAAATAAAAAAAAAGTGTTTCCTTTTTAATGACGCGTATAATAAACATTTAATTAATGGAAACAAATATTAATAATTTTAAAATTTAAAGGAAAAATTAAGTACCTGGAGAAGATGAATACTGAGAGAACCAATTATGTGAAAAAATGAATCAGAAATTTCTTTAGTGATATATGGATTTTTTTTTTTTGTTATGTCGGTCAAAATAATAATCAATTTTTTGAGTTGAAAAAACTCATGCAGAAGAAAGTGTAAGTTTGCAGAAAAAGAGACTTTTCACCTAAAAAACCAAAAGAAACGTTAGTGAAATCGAATGATGCATGAATGGATAATAATAGATTTTGAAGTGAGAACTAACTGATGAGAAATTGAAGGGAAAGGAACAAGTGAGCGACTTGTAAATTTTTAGAATTGAAAAATGTTAAAAAGTGTTCTTTGAGCTAATCTTAAGGTTGCTTTGAATTGAACCATGAATATCTCCACTCTGTTATTGGATACCACATACACATCTATTACTTACATATACACTTTTTTATATTCACATAATTTCTTTTAGTTTTTGTCCTACTTAGGCGTTTTTAATGTGAATCCTCTGTTTGACTTTTTTCGGTATTGATGCGACCTTCTTTTTCTCCTATGTTTTTTTCGTCCAAGACAGAAATACCTCAAAACAGTTCAAGTTCCAAATTCTAGACGAACGAAGCAATTTTAATAAGGAATACATCTTACATCGGAAGGTAAAACTGATCTTAAGTAATATATAAAAATTATGGGCCTCTTTACTAATAACTAATTGGTTTTGAGTTGGAAACTCATATGGTAGCATAGCCTATATCTATAATCTCATCGATTCATGTCCAAATATTCCAAGATTAATGGCCAAAAAAAACTATCATCTCGATAATGCGTATTAGAGAATATATCTCACATCGGAAGTTGGAACAAATCTTAAGCAGTATATAAAGAGTATGAATCACTCCACTAATAGTCATTTGATTTTGAGTTAAAAACCCATATTCTAACAAACTTCCCGTTGAACAAAAAAAAAAAACAAACTTCCCCCAAAGATTTTATTCTAGAAAAATCAGAGACATTCGTGGGTAAAGGATATTGTGCTTCAAATCCAGATTTCTTCTTTAGACCCATGAATTCAAGATAATGGGCCAAGCAGATTTTCCTTAAATATTCTGACTCGGTGCGAATGATCTAATATAAATTAACCAATCACTAAAAAACAACAATAGAAAATAAGATAGGGTGCATCAAACCCTTGTTAATGGAAAATAATGACTGCAACATAGCCAAGTTTGCCATATAAGCTTAACAATCCTTTGTAAATTTTTAAATTTGGATATTTCAATGGGTGCAAATACACCCACACCTAATGAGTTGGATCCGCCCATAGTTATCATACTTGGTTGGGCCGAGGAAATTAGGAAGAGATATAGTGGCTCAGTTAGAGAGAAGGTCACTTGCACTATACAAATCAACCGTTATAACTTTAATATAATCCAAATGGAATAAAATATTTTGTTAAAAAATAAAATCTTATTTTATTTCAAAAAGAAATAAAAACACATGTTTATGCTTACTCCATAGATCTTGTAAACTTGCTTATTGTCAAGTTGTTGTCAAAATCTTGATAAATTACTTCTCACTTTTGGGGAGAACTCAACTTCTTGACTTTTTTGTTTACATACCGATTTTAGGTTTAGTCCCATTAGCTCCCCCCCCCCCCCCAAAATTTACCGAATCCATACATACTAAGAGAATTCCAACATTTCATCCCAAATTCTTAACCGGTTGTCTCAAAGATTAAGACTTCAAGATTTTCGTGACATTTACACCAAAAAGATGAAGACTTTACGACATTGGTATGTAAATCGATGTCTTGAAAAAGATTTAAAAAAAAAGAATTGTTTTTGTTTCATAGTCAAATCAGCATAAAAAGCTTAAAAAACAAAAAAATTTAGAGTTACAAGGATGGATGTATGCGAAAGATAAAACATTTACTTCTTATTTAAAAATTTGACTAAAATCTACTATTTCCTATCAAAATTTCGGTAGTTTTTGGAGTGTATGTTTGGTTTTGATTAGGTGTTCTAGTGGCAAACTGATGCCAATGACTGATGAGGAATTGGCCAGAGGATCAAAGATGATCTTCAATCTCCTAGATCTGGTGGCAAAGGAATTCTACCAGGATTTTGGTGAGGGAAAAGCCATGTATCTCTTCCATGCTCTTGAGTCTGAATCTGAAGGGAGGCTTCCAATCTTCTCTGAAGATTACTCTATCTATGATGGTCTTAACCAAGAACTGAAGAATACTAGTCCCAAGGAATCCATCTTTTGCAAGGATAGTAATGAAACCATGTACAACCAACTCTATGTGGACTGTGCCAAAGAAATGAGGTGAGGAGACTTGGAGTAGTTTAAACCTAGAGCTTCACCAGATGGATCACTTTTCTCCATGAGAACTTGTTTGCCATGGATTACGACATCAAGATCGGAGTGTTACATGGGAGTATCAAGGAGCCTTTGTTGCGTAAGGTTCTCAAACATGATCCAGCCCTTGGGAGATCATCAAGTCAGTTTTTGGCGACAAGAAGGGTCCTATGGTGCTTTCAAGAAGTTGTGGCCGAATGCAAACAACAATGACAGATCAAATTTAAATACACAATGAGTTATGTAAACATTAGAGAAATCCTATGAACTTTTACACATGCTAACAACTTTTTTTTAACAAAAATTGCACAATATATCTTTAATTGATTGTATCTATACATTCAAGATATTTTCGATTATCTTTCTATTTTTCGGAATGGACTTTTAAAAGATTCTTTTGCTTTGGTTATAGACAATACTCTTGCCAAGAAGTTAAATCTCAAAACAAAAAGGTAAATTTTTTTCTTACATCTTTGAGTACATAGTAATCTCTTCATTTTTTATGTGTGATCGTATCCCCTACAAGCAAGATAAGTGGTGATAGATAGTCTACACTAGTTCTTTATACAAGAAAAAAGTTGCATGTTTATCTATGTTATTGACTGTTAGTGTTGATTAAAAAGATAATTTAGACATAGATATTATCGCTACGAGAGTTGATTAATCTTATCATAATAATTTGATTTTAGGAAAAAGAAAAAAGTAATGTCAATTGGCTCTAGAAATGAGGATTGGTATCATCATCATACTTTAAAATGATCAAGTTTCAACATTTCGACTATCGTATAAATTCTACATGAATGCATTTGAATTTTTTTTCAAATTTGTTATGAAATCCCTTAGTTTGCTAAACCGGTTTAGAAATAAGGAGTCTATTACTCTCTTGTCATCTCGCATATCCTCAAACATCAAACTCAAAGATGAATAGATTAGTATGAAGTGTCTAACTCCATCTCCATCTCCATCTCCATCTCCATCTTTATGTAGTAATTCTTTCGTCTAGATTTTGGAACTTGAACTGTTTTGAATCGAGATAGGAGTATTAATATTTGTTGGAGAAAAAAACACAAGTGAGGAGAATCAAAGGTCGCATCAATACGGAAAAAGTCAAACTAAGGATTCAGATTTAAACCTCCGAAAAAGGACAAAAACTAATGGAATTTTTGTGAATATAAAAATGTGTGTATGTAAGTAATGTGTATGTGGCATCCTTAACAGAGTCCATGGTTCAATTCAAAGCAACCATAGGATTAGCTCACAGAACCACCAAAAAAACTAATCTACAATTACTTGTAAAACGACGACGTTCAGGTACTGAACCGCTCGATCAACTAATTTAATTGAACTCGTGATCCTTCCGGTCGAACCGCTTCAATTTTTAATTGTAGTCTCATAAGGATAAAGCAAAAATCAGGCGAAACAAAAATGTTGTTTTCTAGGATTTTGAGATCGAGATCTTCTTCATATGTTGTTGCTGCTAGATTGACCAGTACAAGATCAATTCATGGTCGCGTCGTCAAGAATGGCACGAGAAGAACGAATCTACCTTCTTTGACCCAAGGAACATTTAGAGGAGAGAAATTGCAACTGCAAAATGGGTTTCCTATATAAAAAACTTAGATGATGCGATTGCGTGGTTCGATGATATGGTTTACGCTCGTCATTTACCTTCAGTGGTTGACTTCTGTGCCCGATGTTATGATAGATTTTCTCTCCATAAGAAGACAATATATTTTCAACTAGACAATATCAGACAGTGAGATTTTTAATTCAAAAAGGAACGAAAGACGCATCATTTACTACTAAATCACAAGTCACTTGTGCAATGAGAGAGTGACAAGTGAAAAATCATTCAAAATTAAAAATTAAAAATAGAAAAAAAGTTAACACAACGGTTTTTTAAAAAAAAAGAAAATTTAGAAAGAAACCTAAATTTTCTCATCTATAACTACCATTTTTAACTTTTAACAGTTTTTTAGTTAAAAAAACATTCAAGTGATTCTTAACCCGTACGTAATACGGGTCAAATACTAGTCATTCAATAAAAAACAACACAAAAGATATATAAAAGAAACATTACAATCAATTTCTTTTTGTTTTACGTTAAAATCATAAGAACTTTGACAACCGTAACAATAATGCTCACGAGATTTTAGTTCCAAATTTTTCAAAAAAAGTCTTTTTTTTTGTATGGGTGATTCAGATCATTCCGGAGTAATTATGTGGATATGCTAGCTCTTTAAATACTGTAAACTGACCATGTTAAACATATAGACTGAGACCATGGCCAGCCAACACAACATAAAAACTTGTTTCAAACATGAACCGAATCCAGGGAAGATCAAATTTACGCAATATCTTTAAAATGAATATTTTAACCATTGTAATTCTATAAGGTTAAAAATACATATTTTTGGCTTGGATAATAATAATATTATCACATAAATCACCATATATATATCGAATCTTTTGATTTTTTTTATAAAAACACTATTTTGAGTCTCTTCATTTATTTGTGTCACCGTTAGAAACACCATCACTTGTTTGATTCTTCTTACACCTGCAACAAAAATATATCATACAACCGATAACAATTAGACCAACACATGCTATCAAAAGGGCAGTAACATCAATAGTTTCCATGTGGTATTTTCTGTTTTGTTGAAATTTGCTCTGAAAGATAAGAAAAATGTTAAGAATATAAATAAAACAAAATGTGGTTGATACATATTGAATCACTGGAATATACATTATATAGGAATTGTTTTCAGAATTTTACCACAAAAAATACCTTATCTCTTATGGATTAGATAGTATAATATTTGTGGTATGATATTGAATATCTTTATTAATATAAAAATTCTTATAAATCTAGTATATCAAGTTATATACAATAAGATCATCTTCATGTAAGTATGACACATCATAATTTGTAATCTAACACATTTTAACATAACAGTTCAAAACATATACCAATAAATTTTGAAATTATCCTAACAAAGTTTTAAAAAATTGTTTTCTATTATTTACTTTGAGAGAAATATGTGTGTGTGTGTGTATAAGAAAAAAAAGGAGAGAATAAATATGTATAGAAAAACATATTTTATAGGTACAATGTAAAATTTAAAACAAGAAGAGATCAAAAATTAAAACACGTTATAATCCGTTTTATAATTAGTTAGTTTACTTCTGAACAAGAAACATATAAAATTTAATATGATATTAGAATTCACATAATTGACTCAAATAGGATGGTTCAAGTAGATTGAATACAACATCATATAGTAAAAAACATTATTGGTAAATGTTTTGAACTATTATTTTAAAATGTGTTAAACTATTATGTTAAAATTAAGTAAGATTTTTCTCGGAATCAAAACCGAGTAGTGTTCCAACTATTTTGTATTTTTGTGTATCGGTCGCTTCGACGCCTCAAGATGTAACCGGTTTTATCTTGACAAAATTCGGAGGTACGGAAAATATTTCAAAGTCTCTACTCAAAGTGACTAACTCTATATATGTTCTCCGGTTTATCCGTGAACTTTATACCGATGCATCGAGAATTTTTTTTTGATTCGCTGTCGTATAGTTATGTTATTGCTTTTGCTTTTATGTTTAATGCTTTCATGTATTGTATGATAGGTTTGGATGTAATCTCGAAATTTAAGATTAATGAAAACAAAGTGTTGCAAAAAAAAAAAACTAAACTAATACACCATATCATCTATGTAATTCATTTATCTTTTAGTTGCAAAATCAATTTTTGTGAGGATATTTTGATTAATGGCCAAATTCTTTATAATAAGACGATTCATACTAAAAATGATATGTGGCAAAAAAATCTCCCACTAGGACATATAAGTTCCATTAGCACTTTAAGTTAAACAAAAATTGATTCTTTCTGCCATTGATTTCGCCAAAGTTACTTGTAAAACGACGACGTTTGGGTACTGAACCAAGTTCACACACCAACTAAACCAATTGGTCAACCAATTTAATTGAACCGGTTTCGTGATCCTTCCGGTTGAACCGCTTCAACTTTTAATTGGGAAAATTAAGGAATTAGGGTTAAAAACTTTCAAATTTAAGAGAATACACCTTTTTTTTTAAAATTAAAAAAATAGGTTTCGGTGGACACTTTTAACCCTTTAGTTAAAAATTAATAAATAAAAATTATTGGAAAAGAAAAAAAAGATCGACGTGAAAAAAAAAAATCAGATCTCGATCTCTTATTCTAGATCTCTTATCCGCCGAGGAACTTCGAATCAATGTCGCCTCCAGGTCTTTACTTTGATACTAGCACTCTTGCCATGGTAAACATTAATCTCTCTTCAAATCTCTATCTGTTTGTATAATTGACTCGTTTAAGCTGAATTTTTTTTGGATTTTTGAGTTCATCGAGTCTCTTTTTGTATTGATTAGGTGGCTCGCGCAACTGCTTTCGGAATAAGTCTCATCTATGGGAACAACTTCGAAGGTACATAGATTACACTTGTGACCACATATAGGAGATTATCAAACCAACACCATCAAGGAGAATATATATGCTACTAGCAAAACCCATAACAGAGACTAAAGAGTAATGCAAATGATTCAGTCTCCATAATGTATGCATAGCCATTATACGTTCTGTAATACTACAGACTTGGTAATAAATCTGAATAAGATGATTACAAATACAAAATTTGCAGTGGTTAATATAAGAACAAGAACCATCTTCTTACCCAAGATTACACTTGTGACCACGTATAGGAGATTATCAAACCAACACCCCCCCCCCCCCAAGAAAAACATATATGATACTAGTAAAACTAAGGAGTTATGCATAACAATAATTCAATCTCTATGATATATGCATAACTAGTATATGTTCTGTAATATTACAAACTTAATTATCAATCTGAATAAGATGATTACAGATATAAGAACAAGAGTCATCTTCTTACCAAACTTTGGTGGAAAACTGGGGCTCAAACGGATACACTTCTGCAATTGTACTTAAGAAAACGATTAAAGATGCAAATATGATATAATGTGCTATTAAGAATCAAGAAGTTAAATCCATACTAAACATCAAGAACATATCATGCATCTCATATTCTCATAATTCGATAGAACAAGAAAGATGGAGAGCTATGTACCTTCGAAACCATTCCCATAGATGATACCTATCACGAAGCAGAAGCACGAGCCACCTAATTGATACAAAAAGAGACTTGATGAACTCAAAAATCCAAAAAATTTACAGCTGAAAACGAGTCAAGTATACAAACAGATCGAGAAATAGGAGGAAAATTAGAGTTTACCAGAGTAAAGACATGGAGGCGCCATGGATCCGAAGTTTGTGAGGAAAACCAAAACCTCAGTTCGGTCGATTCTTCTAAATCAAGGGATGGAGATTTTGCCATTACGTTTTTTTATTTTCCAATTAATTTTTTTGTTGCTATTATCCCATAAAAAATCTGTTTTCGAGAACGGGTTAAAATTGTCCATGTCAACCTATTTTTTTAATTTTAAAAAACAAGATATATTTGCTTAATTTTGAAAGTTTCTAAACGTACTTCCTTAATTTTCCCCTTTTAATTATAGTTGGGATCAGTCTCGCTTCAGAAGGAAACAAAAATGTTGTTTTCTAGGGTTTTGAGATCGAGATCTTCTTCTTCTTCTGTTGTTGCTGCTAGATTGACCAGTACGAGATCGATTCATGGTCGCGTCTCCAATACGAGAAGAAAGAGTCTACCTTCTTTGAGCAAATAAACATTTAGAGGAGAGAAATTGCAACTGCAAAATGGGTTTCACTATATATAGAGCTTATATGATGCAATTGCTTTGTTCAATGATATGGTTTACGCTAGTCTTTTACCTTCAGTGATTGAATTCTGTAAATTATTTCGTGTGGTCATGAGAATGAATCGACGGATGTTATGATTTCTCTCCATAAAGAAAACCATCCTAGTATAAAGAAACATAGACTGATTTTTAGTGTGTAATTTAATGTTATAGTTGGAAATGAAAAAAAGTTTTGGACACAAAACACCAAATTTGGTGTTTAAATCACACCAAATTTAGTGTAATGGTTGGAAATGCCTTTATGAATAAGAAATTTTGAGTGTGGTTCAAAATGTGTTTCAATATTTTGTGGCCGGTTAAAGATTTACATAAAAATTAAGGAGATACATGAGATTTAGAGATGCATATCTTGAGAAGATACCAAAATAAGGTATAAATGGCTCTAGAACAAATGGACCACACAAGAAAGTGAATTAATCTTTATTCCTAAATTCTTTTCCGTTTTTACTGAAAATAACTAATTTACATATTCGTTTCTTTACCTACCACTAGATAAATCTTTTACGTGACGTTAAAAAAAAAAAGATAAAACGTTTACATATTTCACTTTGTACTGTTGTCTCTGTGTTACAAAACATGATTAGATATAACCTGACTACTAAACTGTGATCACTCTATGCATATTTATTAGTCAATTGTATCAGTAATTTAAAATAATTTCAAACTAAAAGTTTGATTTTGTTTTTGAAGGTTTTTGAATGGTGATGATTTGGAGGGTGATATTGCGGATTGATTTGTATTTAGAGGATTAACCTACATTTAATTGACTTGAAGGGTATACTTGCAAATCTTAACCATTTGGAGGGTTTATCGGGAGAAAACTCTTTTTCTATTTGTAATAATATAAAATATTAGTTTTGATTTTTATCATATTCCCCCAAAATAGATAATTGCTAAAACTGTGATTTAAATTGCAAATGTAGTATAAAGTGGTTTAGATCATTTTATGATTCTGTGGTCCTCTAATTGATTTTCAACTAAGGATGTTATCAAGATAACGTTCACATGTTCCTTTTAACAATTTTGTTTTTTCGTTTCTTTTATTTTTCTTTCACACGAAATTCTGTTTTTATGCAAATGAAGTGGGCAAACGATTCACGAAATTTGGACTTTGATTCTCCAAATCTCTGCTTTCTTTAAATAAGCATAAACATATCTTCCGGTTTATTCCATTGAACGTCATGCATAACGAAAATCACAAACAAAACAAAAGACTTACTAAATAAGTATTCTAAATCAATATTACCAGAGACAAATTTACATAGACTATATCAATTAATCTTGTATACAAATGAACTAAATCGGGCTACTTAAAACATATCAAAATAACGAACTTTGTTTACTCAAATATATTTGTAGCAGATTTACTAACCAAAATTTTCTCTAATGCATAAAAATGGAAAACAAAACTTCAAAACATGGTTGTATTTGTATATGACGTGTACTAACACTAAATAGACCTAACAATGGAAGTGGGACTGTTGGGGCATCAAAATTAATTTTAGCTTAGAAGTTTCTAAATCGAAAGACCTAACCTATGTTTTGTGCTGAACTTGAATTAGAAACTGTGTATTTTTATTTACTCATGTCTCTATCCTTCATACTATTTTCAACACGATTTTTACTATTACAATTATAACTTTATCTATCTACAAATTAAGGTTTAGTAATTAGAAGATATCAGGTTACTTCTTCTTTTTATGAAACACTGGGATTCATGCGTTATTGATAGTTTCTTTGTATAAATATACGTTTTTTTTTTCATATTCGACCTTTCATCAGTCGATAAATATTTTTTATGGAAATAACCTACCTAAAGTTTATGTATGCAGTTAAAGTTAAAACTATTCAAACGTATACATCTAATTAATTATATTCAAACGCTGGTTTTCTTTTTTTTTGGCGAACGACAACTCTAGTTATATAGTCTGAAACCCTATATTTGTAGATTGTATATAGTCCGGACTCCGGACCAATCTACTAATATCTAATATTTATTAATTCAGTTCAATTATTCGAATAATAAACCAATATAACAAGTCGACTCCAAAAAAAAGTCAGGATACCAAGTCTAGAAGCGGTAGTCAGAATTAAGATTGCAATCGAACCAACTAAAATGAAAATGGTGGTCAAATCTTTTAGTTGATATGTTCTACTGAACTAATATTTTTTGTTTTTGGTTATAAGGTGTTACTCAAAACAAATCTTTATTGTACCCCTATTTAGTTGGTGTCATACTTTATTAATAAGATATTTAAGGGTTTTGCTATTGGTAATTTGGCAAGAATATCATATTAAGAGAAGGGAAATTGGGGGAAAAAATAGTTTGATGTAAGGTAAATTTAGGTTAGGTGCCCAAGAAAGGTAAATCCCAACCTTACTATATACATCTTATCATATTTTAGTCGCTTGGTTTTTATTATAAAAAACCAATCCATACCTAATTGTATATAGATTTTCTCATGAGTGCCTCTATGAAATTGGAGCATAGTATAATCACAATATGATTAATGGTTATCCACCAGCACATTTAAATTTGAAAATCTACACATTTATGACAAAACATGGTGGGCCATTTCTTTTCAAGTCTACATATGTCCATCCTATACAAAGAACCGTACTTTATTTAATAAATTTGGATATTGATGGTGAAGTTGTTTTTTATGACTATTAAGTAAGATTCTTTTACCGATATCTTAAATTTTAGCCAAGATACTGTTTATAATGATAACCTTATGAATCAACTAATTGTTAGTTCACAATGTCTGTCCATCTATTTTATAAAAATTAAATTTTCATTTATAGTTGTGGAATATATCGTATATTGTCATACACTCGTATTTATTACTACTATTCGCTTTTTTGTTATAACTTACTCTCTGTTTTTAAAAAATAAAAAATTTATAATTTTTTTTTGTTCTAACTGTTTATTATGCACTTTTACAAATTTCAAAACAAATACTGAAATATTATTGGTTAAACTTTATTGGAAACTGTAAATCGTAGAAATCAATGCGTTTTCTTAATAAGTGTAATCTAGATCAAAATCAGAGTAATGTTCAAATGACACTAAGCAATTCAGAATTTATAGAAATACATCTACATTTAACAACCAAACATAAAACTTGATTATTTTGGTCTCATAATTTATAAAGAAAATGTTTTCAGCTCAAAATATAATTAATATCTTCCTTTGGAAAAAAACGTTTAAATCATCAATTTCGGTGGCTAATTTTTGTTTTCTTTTTGATAAGTGTCTATTGATTGATGGCTAAATTGTTACGTTACAAAATACTAAAATCTAGAATTAATTAATAAGTGGTGCACATGGTATATGGCAGTTAGGGCCATAACCTCAGCTTGTGTAAAGTTTTGTCCCCACCAAATAATACGGAAAGATATTTGTGACTTTGACAAAATATATAAATAATAATAAATTGGTTTATAAATATTAATTAATTGGTTTTTAATAATTGTAACAAACCCGTATGGAGATACCCATATCCTAATCTCAATTATTTAATATTCTTTATTTTATTATAAAAGCCGACATTTGAATACTTATCCCTACGTTTCCCCAAATGGAAAGTTATTCTTAATACTCACCAATTCAATGATTAGTGTTAACTTCTAAAGATTATATACATATTTAGTACTTGTTGAGAACCACTAAAGTAGATCTTATTATAGAATATTTGCATTCAACGATGTGATATAATATTAGTTTAGATCTAACTTTAGTATGAATTGTACTAATCTTAAAATAAAGTATATGCTTCTTTGTACTTTGATCTATCAGAATAATTAAAAACTAAGCATATATACCAAAAATAGGTTATCAGAATAAATCCATGAGAATGACATATATTAAAATGGAAATTCTTATTAACCCAACAAAATCCTAATTTAAAAATGATAGCTAATCATTTCAAATATAATATAATTTATTTTCTCTTTCATTTCACTTAAATAGTAATAATAATTCGCATTGTTATCAATATTATTGCTCATCGATCGATCGTAATTAACATTTAAATTAAAAAAACATGAAAATTTAAACTAATAATAATACAAAAACAAAAACAACACATTAATTAATACTATTAATAGAAGTCATTAATGATAATACTAAACCTTAAGCTTCCTTATTGTAAATCTGACTCTGAAGCTTAACATTTCACGACGACGAAGATCCATTAACACAACCGTGAGCTCCGCCGCTATCACTATCAAATCCACCACCTCCACCACCACCTCCACCGCTACTAACACTATGACCTCCTCCGTTCGGAATCGGAAGAGACTCTGTTTTACGGATCTCGGTGGTTCCAGCGACGGAGAACGGTGGATCACGGCGGTTATTGAAGGTGTTTTTATTGTTATGCATCCAAACTTTAAGAACACTTTTATCAACTCCGATCTGATTACAAAACTGACGAACATCATCTTCGTCACGTTTCTGCATCTTCCAGTTCACTCGATCTGCGAATTCATGCATCTTTTCTTTTTGAAATTGTGTGAATTTGGTTCGAAACCGTTTACGAGATCCGATTTGGTTGTTAGGAGGGTTATGGTTGTTAAAATTCAGATCTGAGAAAGCTAGGTTGTTATTGTTGGTTCCTGAGAGGGATAAGAGCATGTAGGAAGAAGATATCGGCGGCGGCGATGATGGTGGTGATGGTGGTGGTAGTGGTTGGTGACGGTGATGTGGTTGATATTCAATTGCGGCGGAGATAGTGGAGGTAGAGTTGTTGTTGTTGTGGTCTGGTTCACGGCGGTGGAAATTACGGTGACAACCACAAGCGGCGCATTTTAGAGAAGTTGGATCGGTGGAGATTGATGATGGAGATGGCATGAATTCGCCGCAACCGTCTAGAGCGTGGCCGCCGAGAGACGCCGCGTGGTTTTTGAGACATTCTTTGAAAGTGAAGATGTGGTGGTGGTTGTGGTGGTGGCGTTTGATGATACCGTTGCTGAAGGATATGGGTTTAGCGGGTTGGATCCGGGTCGGAGTTTCGGATTCGGGTTCGGGTGATTTAGGAATTGTTGTTGTTGTTGGTGGTGTTGGTGTAGGAGTTGTTATAGTATCCATCATAGCTTTGAAGTAGTAAGTATGAGATTTAAGTTGAAAAAATTGAAAGAGAAAGAAGAGAAGTTTAGGGTTTGGGGTTAAGCTTATGGTTATGGTTATGACTTGGGAGTTTCATAGAGCGAATAGAATATGGAGAAGAAAGGAAAAGATAGGAAAAAGGTTCTTGAGCTTTTAAAGATTATATATTATATTATTTGTTTTTTTTTTCTTCTTTAGTCCACTTTCATATTATTATTTTTAAATATTTGATTATATTTTAACTATCGAACTTAGGATTATCCGCGCTCTATGTAGATTACGAACGTTTCTTTTTTGATACTTTTGTTTAGTGGTAATTATGATTTTTAGACATTTGTATAGTTTCGGATTTATATTTTGGTAGTGTTTCGAGGTTTGTTTTGTAGTAACTTTTCAGACCATGTTTTTTCGAAAAACTTTTGAATTTTGAATTTTATTTTAACGTTGAACTTAGGATTATCCGCGCTTTTTGTAGATTGTGAGCGTTTATTTTATATTTTTGTTTAGTGGTAATTATGATTTTTAGATATTCGTATTGTTTTGAGTTTAAATCCTTGTCAAACTTTCGGATTTTGTGTTTTGACAAAAAGAAATTGGACTTTGTTCTCCGATAAAATTTTGAACTATGTTTCCGATAAATTCAACTTTATAATTCAACATGGTTACATTAATACTTAGAGAAAAATAAAAAGTATAATTCAATAAAGTAATGTTAATACTATTTAGAGAAAAATGAAAGGAATTAAGATTATCGGTTTTACTACGGTTTATCTAATCCGGTCGTATCTAATTTATCTACGGTTATTCAGTAAATTAAATCATGATAGGTTAATTTACTGAATAAACAAAAAAAATAATTAATAATCAAGTATCTAACTAAAATGGATATGTGTGGCAAAATTATGACCAATAGATCTAGTTAAATGGTTAGAATTTTAGTTATAATTTTTTTTATGGCTATTGCATCAAATATCCCAATCATGATAGCTAATAACCTATTTAAATAATTTAATTTATGAATAATTCTCAATACTATTACTATCTATTTTTCAAAAATAACACTTTTATAAAATATGGAACCAGAAATACGATTATAAGGGTTTATACAATATGTTACTCTATAAACCCTGTAAAATCTGATAATGCAATTATAGAATTTTATAAATCCATATAAATGATAAATATTTATAACGTTTATAAAACTAATATTTCCAAAAATAAACAGCAAACAATACATTTGTATTTGCAATACATTTAAATTTAAAGTCATTTTGAACAACAACAATCTATTATTCGTATTTTTGGTTCCATATTTTATTGGAGATATGCGAATAATAAATTAAAATACCTTTATTTGCTACTTACCCGTTCCATATAAACACCCCAACTTGGAGTAAGAGAAAGGAAAGAAGAAAATGATATATGGTGAATGTGACGAGTGACGATTGTCGATGAAGCAAATAAAGAAAATTTAAAAAGGACAAATATTAAATTAAATGTTTATAATGACCAAAAATAAAATTAAAGGTGTTTGGAATTTAGGATATTTTAATCTCGAGTGAAGGTTGATGTTTTAACCATGGTTAGGTGCTGGATTGTTAAAAGATGTGGTGGGGCCCAGTAAGAGAGTGCGTGTTACATTTTGCGGTGAAAAGCGTAATAAATGTGGCTACTGAGTAGTAGTACTGTCTTAAACCTAAAGCCAGTCTCTTGCCAGAAGTAAAATTATTGTACCAAAAAAAAGTCTCATGGTTTGGTTTTTTCTCATGCATTGGGACATTTTTTGTTGTTGGTAAAAATGCATTTTCTACATTAGGCGATTTCTGGTTAGAATTTTATTTCATTGTATAATTTTTTGCTAAAAAACGAGGTTATTAGCCTATTTTCATAATTTTCCCTTATAATTTTAAGTAATTTTCAATTTATAGGATGTGGAAATGTTTTTTTTTACTATAAGATAAGTATCATACAAGATGTTTAGTATATCAAAATTTAATTCATTTGTTATTTATGTCCAATTTTCAATCGTTATTTACAATATTGGTTAAATTAATATTTTACAATTATTTTTTATGTGTGCACATTCAGTCAAACTATTTTATACCTTGAAAAAAATAGTTATTTTTTATGTCCAGAATAGTTTTTTTTTATAACTTAATAAATGAAATTTATCAAAAAAAATTTGTTGGACGTAATTTTGTATCACCCAATAAAAAACAACCACACCAGTAAATGATCCAACATCCTATTCCAAGACAGTAATTGTTTTTCCAACTGACTTTGATGTTACAACAATTTTGGTTTTTCTATTGTCGTCGAACGCCAACAATCCTACATAAAAAGCGATGTGACTAGAGAAATTATTTCGGCCGAGGTAGAGACCAACTAGAGTCTCGTTCTTCTATAAATAGCCGATAAAGAATTCTTAGAGGACGAGGATAAAGGAAATTCACATATACAAAAATAAAGAGACGTTTGATCAAATAATATATAAGGTAGTTATTTCACTAAGAAATAGAGTTCCAACTCCATTCTCCATAAGAATCTTTTTTATTTTCTCTTCTTATTTTCTTATAACTATCCGACGACGACCATGAAAAATGTTTTGTTTGAGGAAAATCAAAGATCTAAGTATGAAGGAGTTAATATCCATAATATTTTACCTGTTTTTAGTGTGCTTTTAATTGATTTTAACTTTTATATAACTTTTGGTTTAGTTTTTGTATTATTAGTGTTTGTTATAGTATTATCAGAAAACTGAAGGAATATGGATGAAAAAGATGTAAAATGGACAATTTGAAAATTAGACAACTTATGGGCTTCAAATGTGTCATATGAGATGGACACTGTCAAAGATAGATGGCAGTTTTAAATACCCTCTCCTATTAGTTTGAAGCAAATCCATTGGACATATATCAAGATGTGCCTAATTCACTAAAAAAAGTATATGCCCATATGTTATAAACAGTTTACCCATATGTTATAAACAGTTTTCTGCTTTCTTTTAGAGCAAATCCATTTTCTGCTTTCTTCAGAAACATTTAATAACTTTTTTTCCTCAAGGTTTTAGTATTCATATATCATTTAATTATTTCTATCCATTCCTCTTTTTGCTAATCGATAAATTTTACATTTCAACCCAAAAAAACCTTACGTTTTTGCTTTATTAATCAGAAGATCTCAAAGCTAAAATTTACGAGAGTAAAATTGCAACCGTTATGTGAGTATGCGCTAAGGAGAGGATGCATATAACAGGAATCAATATACATATATCAAAAACCCCTCTCACAGTTTTTTTTTATCATACCGTAATCTACTTTCTTCAATTAAAAAAATCCATACACACTTAACTCAAATAGACGCATAGACACTAGCATTAAGCAAGCATATACACAAGAATATAGATGCTAAAATCTCCAAGAGAATACTAATACTATAATACTGTCCACATAATACGTACTCAAGTCTTCTAATTATACATGACATTACCATTCTTTTTATTGATATCCCCAATACCTATTGCTCTATGCTTTATTGAATTTGGAGTTTAGAAACAAAGTTGTTATATAGAACATACTTAACACAAAATACCCATTTAAGACGATGGAGCACTGCTGAGGTATTTGTGTAGGATAAGTGTGAAATCATCTACTCCCTTTCCCTGATTATTCTTCTTCAATTCCATGATTTCCTTAATCGTCTTTAAGAATGTCTCCGCGTGTAGAGGTTTCCATTCCTACCAGAAAACAAAATTCAAAAAAATGTGAATCGGACCAATGGATCATATTTTCTCATTATTGATAAAAATTGTTTAGTCAAACCTCGAAATCCCATTCTCCATACATATCAGGATCATCCTTGTTGATCCATGCATATGTTTCAACATTCATTTTCTCGGAATTGTCCTGCATATGCAAACCGAAAATATCAAGAATGTAATCTCATCAAAAACATCCAAACTGTTTAAACTTATAATTTTGTTTTGGAGATGAAATCATGAAATCTTTAAACATACCTTCGGTACAACCCCAACAGTCACTCTCTCATATTCATTACCCTCAACTGCATCTAGAGTTTCAAGTTCTTCATCGTTTAATCCCATTAGTACCTCCAATAATCAAGGCCGGTCCAATAAAAACGATGATTAAATTAATAAATAACATCAATTTTAAAAAAGTGTGGAGTTGTATTGCTTATCTTCTAGAAAACAATTCTTTAACAGAACAATATAACCATTACTCTAAAAATAAATATATGGTCCTACAAACAAAATGGTGGCTTCAATTATTTGTTTTAGGCTTTAAGCCTGTTCTTATCCTCCAAATTGGAGTCTAACAATAATTCATCAATTTTCTCAATAGCCACTTCAACTGAAATTCCCAATCATAATCTATACACAAAGTAGCTGAATTTCGCAAAGAATGATCAAACATCAAACCTTTCCATGGACTTCTCCAGTCTCAGATGGCACAATACATGGATACAAACGTCTTTTAAGCCTAAACCTCTTACTGAAAAAAAACAAAAATCACCATCAAATCTTTAGATCTATGTATAGAGATTAATCAATCAAGAGATCTAGAGATAGAGAAAGAAAGAGACGTACAAGCCAGGGAGTGTTGCGGAGTTGGTCTCCGGAGTACGATCAAGCATGATGTTGACGATGCTAGGTTCCTGAAAACTACCGTAGACGAAGACATTGTGAAGCTGAGCACCAGAGCTACTCATTTTTTCTTTCTCTTCTTTGTTAGTTTTGCTTCTATGCTCGACTTTATAAAGTGAAACTGAGAATCTCAAAGGAACACGAAACCGGTAGAAGAGGTGGGAAATACATATTTGACAATAAAATAAATGATATTTTTGTTTTTGGAAAGAAGTTGTGTAATAGTCATACATTGGCCCAAAATTGACAAAATGACACATACATCAATATACTCACAGTTTTTAACCATACCATGATCTACTTTCTTCAATTGCAAAATCCATGCACACTTAAACTCAAATACACGCATAGACATTAGCATTAAGCAAGCATACACACAAGATATAGATGCTAAAATCTCCAAGAGAATTCGAACACAATAACACAGTCCACATAATACGTACTCAAGTCTTAAAATTGCACATGACAATACCATTCTTTTTATTGATCTCCACAATACCTATTGATCTAGGCTTTATTGACTTTGGAGTTTAGAAACATATTTGATATATAGAACATACTCAACACACAAAACAATCCATTCAAGCCGATGGAGTATTGCCGAGGTTTTCGTGTAGGATTAGGGTGAAATCATCTACTCCCTTTCCCGGATTATTCTTCTTCAGTTCCATGATTTCCTTAATCGTCTTCATGAATGTCTCCTTGTGTAGCCGTTTCCACTCCTAACAGAATCAAATAATCAAAAATTGGAATCGGAACAATGAATGGATCATAATTTCTCATTATTGATATTGTTAGTCAAACCTCGAAATCCCATTCTCCATACATATCAGGATCATCCTTGTTGATCCATATATATGTTTCCACAGTCATCTTCTCGGAATTGTCCTGCAGATGCAAAACATAAATATCAAGAATGTATATTCTCATCAAAACTATCCATATTGTTTAAATTTATAAAAAAAATTTAGAAATGAAATAATCAAATCTTAAAATTTACCTTCCTTACAATCCCAACTGTCACTCTCTCATATTCATTACCCTCAACTGCATCCACATTTGCAAGTTCTTCATCGTTTAACCCCAATAGTACCTTCATAAAAAAAAATCTCAAATACTAGTATTGAAAATTGTGTTGATTTCTATTGCGTATTTTCTAGAAAAGCAACTCTTTACTATATATTATAAAGTAGCAAATTTGATAGTCATAAGTCATAACGATAATGCTCAAAAAAATAAATAAATGGTCCTAAAAAAAGTTGGTGACAAAAATTCATCAAATTTCTCAATACCTAATCACAACCTACACACAAAGTACTGAATTTCACAAAGAATGATAAAAAAAGAAAAATCAACCTTTCCATGGACTTCTCCGGTCTCAGATGGCACAGTACATGGATGCAAACGTCCTTTAAGCCTAAACCTCTTACTAAACAAACCAAAAATCACCATCAAATCTTTAGATCTATACAGAGAAATCAATCAAGAACCAGAGAGAGAAGAGAGACGTACAAGCCAGGGAGTGTTGCAGAGATGATCTCTGGAGTACGATCAAGCATGATATTGACTATGTCAGGTTCTTGAAAACTACCATAGACGAAAACATTGTGAAGCTGAGCACCAGAGCTACTCATTTTTTGTTTCTCTTCTTTGTTTTTAGTTTTTGCTTCTATGCTCAACTTGATAGCGTCAAAGTGAGAATCCTAAAGGAACACGGAACTGTAAGGTGTTTGGAATTTAGGATATTTTAATCTCGAGTGAAGGTTGATGTTTTAGGTGCTGGATTGTTAAAAGATGTGGTGGGGCCCAGTAAGAGAGTGCGTGTTACTATTGCGGTGAAAAGCGTAATAAATGTGGCTACTGAGTAGTAGTGCTGTCTTAAACCTAAAGCCAGTCTCTTGCCAGAAGTCAAAGATTATTATATATCAAATATATATTATATAAGAGATTATAATAATCATAAGTTCATCCTATCATAATTAAGTTCCGTACTGTAATTTTTTATTAGATGATAAACTATATATTATGGTCTTTAATATCCTTCTTATGGAGTAGCGCACAAGGTTTGAAAGGTCTTATACATAAATTTTTTTTTTTTTTTTTTGAAAAGTATATGATTTTTATTGTTGTTTTATTTCAAAGTTTACACTAATTCCTAATGGTATTAGTATGTGATTTATTTTGTCATGTATTGATTACAAATTTCGGCTCTCCTAAATATATGTTGTTAGTAAAAAAGGATTCGCCATGTCCTTAGATTAATAAACCCTAATTTATATATATCCATTTATTACCATGATGAATCTTTTTGATAGCAAACTAATTGTTTTCTTAATCTTTTATTTTGTTTTAAGGTTTTGACATATGTTTCTCTTGAACTTGGTGATGATGGTGAGGGCGGTGATCGTGAATGTGATGATTGTGTTTCGAAACTGGTTTTGACATATGTTTTGTTTTGTGTGTAAGATTTTGTTCTCTTAGCTTATTTGAAAATTCCATATATTTGGGAACCTCTGTTTCTTAGTGGTTTGTTCAGTTTGGTTTAACTTTTAGTTTAGTATTATTCTCCATTGTGTTTTTGTGAGAGTTGTATTCTTTTGATGTTTTGTCATGTACGTTTTAGGAATACTCGGTGAACAATAAAGGGCATATGTTATCAACTCTTTAATTAGTTTTGAACCTTTTGACGTGTTATGTTTGTTATTAATTGTTGGTTAATTTCTCCAGGTAGGGCAATAAGGTACAATTGTGACCTATGTTATTTACAAATTCTCTTGTGGCGAGCTGTAAATGGTATTTTACAGTTTTACAGTGATTTTGTTGCCTGAGAAAACTGACGATGATGGTCCATCATATTTTTTTCAATTGTGCTCTGATATTTTTTCTTGGTTAGTTTGTGTTGCTCTTTGTTTCCATTTTGTACTATTTAGAAACTCTAAAACAACTTTAATTGCAGAGCATTCAACTGATTGTTTTATTTTGTGTTGTTTTCTCATCTAATGTTTTTGATTGAGAAGACCATGTGAGTATAAAGAATGGATTAACGAACACACTTTATCGCCTTCAATACCAGGATTGGGAATGGTCGTTGCTGTCAAAAAGCTTAAACCAAATGTGCCTCACGGCCACAAGGAGTGGTTGGTACGCTCATAAAGTCTTCTTTTTATATGAATCAGTTTTAATTATAAAATTCAAAATCGAAAACTAGAGTATAATAGTTGTTTTTTACAGGCGGAGGTTGACTATCTTTGGATATTTCTTCATACGATTCTTGTGAAATTAATTGGATATTGCTTGAAGGGTGAATTCATTCGGCTTTTGGTGTACGAGTACATGCACAAGGGAAGCTTCGAGAATAATCTCTTTAGGGATAAGTAAACTTATACCGCAAGTAAAGATCTATTGTCTCAACAATTATCTAATGCCCATTTGCAAATTTCTTATTCAATGTATATATATTTGCTGTTCTAAAACAGATTTATAAAATTCAGGGCCAATTTGTATACAACGTCACAAATTTCTTTAGAGATGAAAATAATGTTGAAATCGAGCCAAGGCCGGACTAAGGCATAAGCCACCGCTTAGGGTCCAAGAAAAAATTATGGACTTTTCTATAAGGTTTGTTCATGAAAATAAAAAGAATCTATTTTTTTTTTTTAACCCCAAAAAATAAGACGACGATTTCTCTGCTTCTTTAGTATTTTACTTTTTCTTGTTTTTTTATGATATATTTTTGTTGTTTCTTTGGAATTTTCTTTTACGTTGTTTCTTTAGTTTTTTTGGAATTGGTATGTTCTATTTTCGAAGTTCTGCTTTGTTTCATTATACTCTTAGGGTTTGTTTTTTTTGTTTTTTTAAATCTGAAGATTTATAAAATAGTGGGTATTTATGCGACACACATTTTATTCTCGCTTAGCACCTTCAAAACTGTTGGACCGGCTCTGAATCGAGCCATAGAGGTATGTTATATTGTATAGGTGGAACATAGCCGATTCTGTGGAGAACAAGGATGTGCTCTCCTTGACGATGCTCAAATCATATATTGAGACTTCAAGGCCTCCAATTTTATACTGTATTCGGTACCAATGAATAGCTAATTTTTATTTGTTTATTTGTCAATTTCTAATTTATAAATGTTGATGTTTAAATGTAAATGCATGAGGACAAACCCTTTACGAAAACTGTTTCTTTTATGTTTTACCGGGATTCTCGAAATTGAAACCAAAACTTTTAATGTCACATTTGAATTCGGTTAGTATTAGCACTTATGTACTATCCTTACAAAATAACAACTTTGTGGAAAAAAATTCGACTGGATCGTTGAAATAGTAGGAAATCATTACATATCATATGGCAAATATCTCTCTTGATGAGGTTATAGTGAATTTGAATATGGTGGAAGCCCTCTAATATAGGAAGCTGAGATGAAGTAAATGTTACACGTTCTGATATTTTTTAGAGTATTGACTTGAAAGACAAGAAACCAAGACTAGAGCTAGGGGTGAATTTGAAGGTTACTGATTTCATGTTTGACGACATGGAGGAACATATGGAGATATGGTGAGAATTTTACAATTGGGAAGTACTTGTGCATCTTAATCAAATTAGGTGATGGAGAAGTTAATGTTATATATGATTGAAGTGGTTTGAGATCGGTTTAGTTTGGTTAGTTGATTGTCGGTTTTGTATTTAATCTTTGGGACAAAATTGTTTGTGGTAGAATCGATGGTAGGGAGAGACGTTTGAATGCTACCTCATTATGTTATTCATAAAAAAATTCAAAAAATTTATGAATGAAAATATCCTTGACGTAGTCAAATAGTGTACTCAACTCTGGATTGAATATGAAGACCACCGATATTGAAGAGCTCTCTAAAACGTTTTCGACACTCCGAGATAAGTGATACCGAATTAAGTGAGTAAACTCTGGCGAGTTTAAGAGAAGGAGTACCACGAGATCACGGGAAGATGATGATGTGGTTAGAGAAAAGATTCAGGTTACTCTAAATATGCTAAAAACATTAACAATAATGGTTGAATATCTTTACTCTTCAATTTTAGGAAACGATAATGGTTGAATATTTTCTCGACACTTCGATTATGTACATTTTCATCAATTAAGATTCTCTCTAAATTTTTTTTGTCTAATGTGGTTTTCTTATATGTGTATATGATGCATTGTTGTGTTTTAATTAGGCTTTATGTTTATTTAATATTGTCGGCTTCCAAGCTCTTCTATGTATTGTTTGTAATTTTTTTGATTTCTAAGTTATTTAGTACCGATTTAACTTGGGAACATAGTTTTTAACTCTCAAATTCCTATATATTTTATGCCACTAATTGCAAACCATTTGTTCCTCTATTCGAGAAGGATTTTTGTGTGTGATTGGTTTAGTTCCATGGTAGAAGTTTTTGGGGCGTAGCGATTTTTACATATCTAACGAATGAATGATTTTTATATTTTTACATATCTTGAACAGATTTGTATTTGTGATTTTTTTTAAGATAAACGTATAAATCTTTTTAGATCTTAGTTCATAGTCAAAATGAATATATATATACTAATGAATATGGATATATATCCTCTTCATGTATTCGTAACTTACTATCTAATATATATTGGGTTTTATTTGTGTATCATTATCTCGATTGTTTACACGTTATAGATATATGTCATGTGAGATGCAAATCATATCTCGAAGAAGATCAACTAATGTGCTTATCTGATAGTTTTCCTTTTTTCTTTTTGGACTAGATAGTATAAGTATATACTTCTTTGTTAATTGATGAACCATAACTGACCTTCAAAATTTTAATTTCATGGCTGATTCTTATATACCTCTATCGAATATCACATGTGTCCATTCGGGTAAGAAAGATTGGCACATCTGTGTTACAGTTTTACATCTTTGGGAGAATAAGTCTTCTACGAATGGAAACAGTATTGATGTTATTTTAGCCGATAGACAAGTAAGTTAACAATATACAAAAAAGTTTTGTTTGAAGAATTACAAAATAACTATAAGTATACGTATATACTTCTTTGTTAACTGAGGAACCATAACTGACCTTCAAAATTTTAATTTCATGGTTGATTCTTACATACCTCTATCGAATATCACATGTGTCCATTCGGGTAAGAAAGATCGGCGCATATGTGTTATAGTTTTACGTCTTTGGGAGAATAAGTCTTCTACGAATGGAAACAGTATTGACGTTATTTTAGTCGATAGACAAGTAAGTTAACAATATACAAAAAGTTTTTGTTTTAAGAATTACAAAATAACGCATACCATGCAAATTGATACATGTTTTTCCGTTTATTAGGGGTCCAAAATACAAGCTTCTTTGAATGGTGTGGTTTATGATCAGTTTGTTGATAAAATGGTCAGAAATTGTTGGTACGCTATACAATATTTTGATGTAGTTGATCAATACGGTTCTTGCAGGACTACTACTCACCCTTACAAGATCGTTTTTCTTTCTTTGAGAATAATCGACTTTGTTTCATCAAATTGTCATAAAGCTTTTTTCGATTTTGCTAATTTTGATCGTATCTTCAATGGGACTGCTAATGATGACTATTTAGTTGGTAAGTATATTGATATCTTTAGATAAACCAATTAATACGTTTTATATTATTTTCATCATCTTTTTATTAATTATTCATACGGTTTTATGTATAGATTTAATTGGTGAAGTTGTCAATGTTGGCCCTTTCCAGTATTCACCAATACCCGATGAATCTAATGAGCTGCATAGAGTTAAAACAGATTGTGTTATTGACGAGGATAGTGCTGATGAAGAGTCCTTTTACCAAACTATTTCTTTTGACATGAAAGATGAAAGGTATATATTTTTTAGAGTATTTAAGAATACTCCTGTATATATGTTATCTAATACATTAACTACTTAATATCACGTTTGTGTAAATACTCCTTTTTAGAAACGTCCATGTTATAATCTTAATGGATTAATGGCGTCGAAGTTTTATAAAAGGTGGACATTGTTTGACGGTTCCACCGTTATTGGCATCGTTCACTGGGATGTAATTGATATGTGTGCAGTTATATATTTCCATATATCATGATACATATATGCATATATATATATATATATATATATTATTCAGTTAGCTGTTTAGTGTAAAAGATAAATACATTTTTAGAGCAAAGTAGACCGGGCCATGAATAGATCTCATGCGCCTTTGATAACAACGCACAAAAATAAAAACCATATCATCTCAATTCTCAACTAAAGAGGGATAAATAACTAAAGTATTTTTTGGAATCAATAATCAGGCCCTATTGTTTGTGCTACTACGAGGTGTACCCAAATAATGCTAAATCTTTCATTTCCAGAAGTTGCGACTTTTAGAGCGAAGTACGTTAAGTGTTATTTTTTCATAATAACGTTTTGTATTTTATTGTGTGATTTATGATTGCTTTGTTTTTTATAGGCTTACCAATAAACGAAAACGTCATTTTATCGTGTATGATAACGAATACGATTCTGAGGATGCTATCGAAGATGTTTTGAATTGTGAGGATGATTATGATCCAGATGATGGATAGGATGATGCTGAAGATAATCAATGTGATCGTGAATAGTGCACTGAATCGGATTACGAAGAAAGTGATTAAAACTATTTTTTTTTTTTGATTTATTATGAATTTTACTATTTGGTTAATTATGGAATTTTTATGGGATTTCAGATTTCAAGATGCTATCAAAGTTGATTACAGTTTTGACTTTTGGCATGATTTAGCAATGTTGATATAGAAAGTTTGGGTTTTAAGATGTAGTTAAATAGTGTAGTCGACACATATATCAAAATGGATGTAGATGGAGAGTTTTTTTTTGCATGTCTACACATGTAAGCTAAAAAAATGTATACTATTATGGAAATCGACATATACGTTATGCATGGTGCCATGCACATTTGAACAATAATTCAGTACATTCGGCAACAACAATTTGAACCTTATTAGGGAATATTGTTTCTTCAAATCAACCAATTTACTCAAATAAATATAATTTACACAATGAAATCAGGTACTTTTATTGATCTGATTGATAATCCTTTTTAATGATATAATTTGCTAAACACGTTAATATCCACTATTAATGTATCACATTAGAAAAAATTAAATTTAAATTGTAAGCATTACTATTGGTGAATATCTATTATATCTCATTATACAAAATATGTACGCTAAAATTGTATAGCGTACATTAATAGTGGAGAACATTAATTGTTTTTTTCTTAATCTTTATATGTGTTGGTGCTCCGTATTTATCTTGAATATATTTTGTATTTGTGATTTTTTGAAAGATAACCTTATTAAATCCAATCTTCTATATTCTTCTGCTAAGACATTATAGTGAATATCTCTAATCATCATCTCATATACTGGCTTAAAATATTTTATATCCTATGTATATGTTCGGTGAATATACATTTGATAAAGCCTCCTCGATTTGATATGGTTATCTTTCATATTTATCGTCTAATTTTCCATAATTATCTTAACATATATTTTCAAAATTATTAATTTTAATATTTAGTAGTTATCGTAATTATATATGATTATTCCACACAAGGAATCATAAGTGTTCGTGTATATATACTATGTGTATATATACTATCTATAGTATTAGCCTCTACAAACGATAATATGTCGTTTTCCTCTTCCTAATTTGCCTGATGATGGTATTGCTGGTATGTTCACCTGTAGTTGGATATCCTTTTATATATTTTTCATGTAATTCATCTGTTTTAACATAACTTTAATTTATATAGGTATAATCAATACTTTAATTGGAATGACCAAGACGTCTATGCACATTCTCCCGTTTCATCTACCGGCATATGATGGTCGTGCTGTTGATAAATTTGCTGCCCTTTGTCCAACTCAATTTTTGAGATGGTTTGACCGTAATAAAAATTGTGCCGTTGCTAGAGAAATGACTTATGTCGTGTTTGGCTCTAGGTTTGTATGGAATTCTGAGGATTCAAAATGGGTTCAACGTGATAGTCATGATCTCGATACTAGATTGGTATATCTTCCTCCTTTTATGAGGGAGATTTATTATCTCCGCGTTTTACTTAATGTTGTCAAAGGTCCGACCTGTTTTGAGGATGTCCGTGCTGTTAATGGTGTAATTCAACCGTCCTTTAGACATGCATGTACCGTCTTAGGGCTGACAACCGATCCTGATTACTACGCTCATACAATCGTTGAGGTTTTTGGATACTCCAATTTCCGTGTTATGCATAATTTCTTAATTGGGTTAGAGCGTATGCTCGGATCTCACGAATTCGATAGGATTGCCCGTCTTGCTTATCGTATGTTATTCCATTAGTTAGTTTCCTAATTTTTTGTGTTTTACTTTGAATTTATGTGTTTTCTTATTTTAATAAATTTTCCTTTTCTTTTTTATTATATGAATAATAAGAGTGTTGTCCTATTTTATAACGAAATAATCCAAAGAGAATATGAGAATAAATTTTTAATGCATGGTGGATGAGTTTTCTCTAACAATATGAGAAAATATTACACTATACTATGGGATCATCTCAAGGTGCATCTAATTTATTTTGTAAGCGAACAAAATGATGAAATACTGATACTCTTTAGCTATACAACGTGAGATACTTATTTTTGTGACATTATCCCACCATTAGACACACTTATAATTTGTTTAATTTTATAATATAATGGGGTTGGAATATAGCACGTTATCATATTAATAGGGTACCAGGTTGCATGCATCTGTGGCTTCAAGTTATATTGATCGTTTTCGCTCTCAGTTAGTTCGGGATCAAACTATATGCATAGAAGGGTTTGGTCTTACCGATTACTGTGAACGTTACATGCCAAGTTCTTTGTTTTTTAAAATAGAGTTTCTCCCTACCACTATTGTTAGATGGGTTAATCAAATTCCTCCGGTAAACCCATCCAAATCTAATCAGTGGTTCCAGTGTGTTGTTAAACCTCATTTTGATAAACAATATTTATTCGGTAAGTATACTGTAGATTGTATTAGAATAAGACCGTCGTCGATACTAATATTGTACTGTTTTCAGATATAATTGGGTAGATTATGCATGTCCACACACTGAAAAAGGTTCGTAAGGATAATGAACTGGTCAGTAGGCTTGATGTCGACTTACGAGATACAAGGTAATCATAGATTATATCTAACTTATTTGCGTTATTCCGTGTCTGTTTTCATTACCTTTAATGCTAATAAGTGCGTAGTGATCACCATTTAACATGCACTTTATAGGGTGGATGTGCCGAGGATTTTGCTGAATATGCACAAGTAATGTCACATTCTTAGATGTCTGCGTCATTCAGTTCCTTTGTGTTGCTCCTTACCGTAGTTTGTACTATATTTGCTATTGTACATATCATGTGTTATGCTTTTAAAAATTAAAATACTTTGTGTTTCTAATTCTAGCTATATTAGAAATTTCAAGTTACTCAGATGCTACTTCAATATGTTTTGATCAAGATACATACCTAATGGATTGGTTTACACACGCGTGAGGTTTTTTTTCTTTCTTCTGGCATGTTTGGGCTGTTTGTAAAATTATATATCACCGCACTTATAAGGATCGGTTGTCAGGTTACCCAGAGACGAGGTTGATCTAACCACCAACGATGTTCCATGTTTGCTAGATGATTTAGATGTCTAATTGCAAGAGGATTTTCTGCTTACCAGTAACTGAAAGAGTATACGTGAGATTGTTTCTGCCCACGAGGTATAGTATAATCAAGTTTTTATATACATCACTATGTTCTTTGCAGAGATGTCAGTTTTTGAATATAAGAATGTACATGTGTGGCTGTTGTTAACATTGACGCCGTCGAGACGTTCCACCCTTGGTATTATGCCTCTTGCGATATCTGTGAACAGATAGTTCTGCCTTACTATCGAAGCTCACATGGAGATTTACGCATTCTTTATCATTGTCCTAAAGTGTGCAAGAGGGATGTATCTCACGTCACTTTCTGGTAATGGGCAATACATACGTACCTAGATGTTTTGGGATTGGTACCGAAATGTTTTGACAGTATATATTATGTGTTTTTAACGTCTTTTTGTAGGTACTTTCTCATTCTACATGTGTTCGATTTTGTCGGAGAGAGGATATGTGTTCTCTTCCTAGATGATAAAGCCGAATCTCTTTTATACCGTACTACAGATGAATTACTCTCGAACTTTGATCATGTTCGTTTTCATTGTCACTTGATATTTTATTATATTCCTCGATTAATATGTGACTATCTCGATCTTATTATATTTACAGGATGATAGGTAAATATTACCCTCTGTTATTAGAGACTTCGAAGGAAAAGCAATTCTCCTAAAGCTATGGATTTCATACGATAATATCAAGTGTAGAGGCAATAACTACATTGTTACCAGATTTTGTGATGATGATGTTACAATACAGAAGTTTAATTATGTGGATTTTAGGATTATATTTAGATATTTTGTATTGACAACCTATAATAATGAATATCATCTGAGTTTTAAGTATACCATTTGTTATAACTTGCTACTGTTTATTTTTAAAATGTTTTTCCCGCGCAAGGCGCGGGTACCGCCCTAGTCTAAATGTATACTAATACTAATATTTTAAAAATCGGTAATTCAGATAACTAAATGAAAAAGGTAAACTAATTAAAAAGACCTATGTGGAAGGAAAAGGTCTAATAGAAGTTCTAAAATAGGTCTATTCTTTTCATAGACGCCGCGACTGACGTCTGCGTAACAGAAAAACTATGTAATTATGTTAATTGCAACGTATGTGTGTGGAGATTAAGGACGCCGGCGGTGACGCAACAACAAGTTAAAAGAGAAGGTGATGGTGAAACGCGACGTTGAATTTTTCTCGCGGCAGCTCAAAGCATCGCTTCGTCTCCGAAAATCAACATCGATCATTTAAGTTGGGTTTTTGTTACTGCCCAATTAGATATTTTAATGTTTCTTTACAATTTTTTGGTCGCTGCCGTTGCGTCTGCGTTTTGTAAAAGAACAGACCTAATGTCTTCTTATAGACACGGTTCATGATTTCATGTCTCTTTTTCTTTCATCTCTTTTTCTTTCATCCTAAAGTGTCTCAGTTAATAATGCTCTAAATGAGAAATGAGAATACGCTTTTGGGGGTAAAGAGGAAAAACCTCTTGTTTGGCTAAATGAAATACATGCAAAAAGGGAAAATATTTTCATGTAGTATATAAGTGAATGCATTTGTGTTTATGTTCAAAACATAACAACATACGGATCATGTGTGAAAGAGGGGAAACCACACACACAAGTAAGTACACTATGTTATAGTATTCCATTGTGCCCAAAAACCGGTCAAACGTCTTCACCAGAAAAACCTATCGAAAAACGGTCTAAAACCATTTCGTCAAAACGAGTTCCAACAAACATAATAACCAACGTCATCACGGCGAGACACCATCTCTTCCTTGTTGCATTATCACATTGGTGGATAAGAATGTGAGAAATAGACTCAGATCTATCCTACTCACAAGGGATAAGAATGTGAGAAATAGACTCAGATCTTTCATTTTGCTTACAATGAAACAATGACCCTGTGGTTTGCCTCACAAAACCATTAATAATCCTCGGATATCTCTCTCGGTCAATGATCTGTTTTTTTCTTCAAGTGGAAAGCTCTGATTCTCTTTCAATTCACAGTAACATTTTTTTCTAAAATTTCTTTTTGATAGAATACAAATTTTACACTCTTTCAAAAAAAAAAAAAAGTATCTTACAATAACACATAACATTACCATTATTTTCATTTGATCTCCACAATGCCTATACTATATAGGCTTTATTAATTCAGAGTTTAGAACACAAAGATGATAGATAGAACATATTGAATGGGATTTCAAGACAAATCCCATTCAAGAAGATGTAGCATCACCGACATTTTCGCGTAGGACATCTATATACTTACCTCTTTTTTCTTGAGGAATCTTTTTCCATTCCATGATTGCCTTGAAAGACTCTATGAATTTCGCCTTATGTTTACTCTTCCATTCCTAGGATAACAAAAAAAAAATCAAACCACGCGAATTATATCAATAGGCCAATTCTCAAATCATATTAAGTTAACAACATAAGAAAAAAACTGTTTAAATCAACAAACCTCGAAATCCCATTCTCCATACATATCAGGATCATCCTTATTGACCCATATGTATGTTTTCACTGCAAGCTTCTCTGAATTATCCTACATATAACAAAACCAAACACATCAGAATCTAATCTCATCAAGTCATCAAGATCAATGTTTTAAATGTAAATGAATCCATCATACCTCTCTCACAGCTCCAACGGTCACTCTTTCATATTCATCACCTTCAACAGTATCTAAATTCACAAGTTCTTCATCTGTTATTCCCATTAGTATCTGCACCAACCAAATTTTCTCAAATCTTAAACCCTAAACTCCTTAATCAAGCATACACAAAACTCCCACAAAGTAGTTGAATTTCATAAAGAATTATCTAAGATCAAACCTTTCCATGAACTTCTCCAGTCTCAGATGGCACAATACATGGATACAAACGTCCTTTAAGCCTAAACCTCTTACTGAACAAACCCAAAAATCACCATCACAAGATATATCAATCAAGAAACAGAGAGAGAAGAGAGAGACGTACAAGCCAGGGAGTGTTGCAGAGATGATCTCTGGAGTACGATCAAGCATGATTTTGTGGACATCAGGCTCTTGAAAGCTACCATAGACGAAGACTTTGTGAAGCTGAGTTTCAGAGGTCGTCATTTTTGTCCTGCTCTTCTCTTCTCTGTTTCTTTCTTCCTCTATCGGAGTTTTGACTTTATAACGTGAAAATGAAAATCAGGAAGGAACAACGAAACTGGTGAAACACGTGGAGCTGACCTTGGTCTTACTTTACTTTGAGTGTCGGTAATTAGATGGATACATATGGCTATGATTATGTAATCAAAAAGGTGTGATTCAACTAAAAACGTGTCATTACAATCTAGTAAGGCCATTCCAATATAGAGAATCATTTTAGTTTAAACAATTCTTTAAATATCGTTTTAGTTTTTAGTTTTCTTATGAAATAAAATGACTTTCAAGTACGATTTGTCAAAAACCTATAATAGAGTAGAGTGGACTTGCTTTGAATCTTTACTTACGGCCTTAAGATTTCATCAAAAATAAATTTAATAAAAATAATAAAATATAACATATATCATAAACGGTCAATTTGCTCTATAATAAAAAAAGTTATTAACTGAGTAACTAACCAATTAACCTAAATTTAAAAGATGTGAATATACCACTTAGAACAAAGGATTAATTGCCTAATTGTCCGGGTTTGAAAATCACTTTGTCCCAATGCCACCTCTACCCTATTTTAAGTTCCATTAACCTCCATTTTAATATAAACTCGAATTTACCATTTGACTTTAATTAAAAATAGTTTTTCGATTTGTTTTCCAAGGAGATTTTTTTTTGTTACACCAATTCTTCTCCTATTTGGTAGAGGAATGTTTTCCTCCAATTTTGTTCATGGATCCAAATGGTTGATACTCTATAGGAACAAAAATGAGTGGATTTGACTATTCCTTTCAATTACTTTAAAAGTCTGCCATTAGTGGTGAATTTGTTTTTTTCCATATTTTAATGGGTCCCACAAAATAAGTACTAACAAGTCTAAGAGCATCCACAACCATAAAATGTTGTGGGTCTCATTAGCATTAAAGTAGTATTAATTTTAATATTAGATTAATTATTGAGACTCATTAGAAATTTGATAGTTTTTACATGTTTAATCATGGTACTCAATAGTATCAAAAAAATATTTTATTTTTTATAAAAAATGAAATGAAAGAAAATCAAAACACTAATTTAAGGTGTATTACAAGAAACATTGTAAGAGAGTTTGTAGAGTATTTGTAAGCAAGAAGAAACAATCAAAGAGTTAATGGCACTTTAAGAGAGATTGCATAGATTTAAGTTCTTCAACAAATAGATGATTCATACTTTGGTCTCAAGGATTCTCCTTGCAAGATGATGTACTTGTGCAGGAACGTAAAGTGAGGACCAGGTGATGGAGTCACCTGACTCAGAGACATGACACAAACACAGAGAAACAAAACTAATTTGGTGTAAGAGATAGGTTCTTGCCATTGAAATGAAACGTGAAGGCGGTTACAATAACAGGGCAAGCTGTGAAGAGATTCCAGAACGATCCTCCATTGTTCAACTCTGGAAACAGTCTTGTATTCTTCGTTTCCCCTTTCACCAGCGCGGAAATGACCAGCACTGAGCTTATGACGACAAATAACACCGCTAGAAGAAACGACACCGCAAAACTATACGCCAGTCTTTCTACATAAACCCATTTACACAAACAATCATCAACAATCTGTAACTTGCATTATAGTTTCGTGGTTTCTGAGAACACATAGAAACTTACCCACACGTCTACACAACACCAATGGAAGCAAGACAAAGCCATAGATAAACAACAACACAAAGATTCTCGTATTCCACCAATGAGAACCAAACCATTCTAGAAGAACACCAAAATGTTCAGATCCTCCATTTTTGGATTTTAGACTCTACTCCTAAAATCTAAACTCCTTCCCCAACCTATTTAAGAAATGCCTCTTAAACCTTGAATTTCTTCCCTAATCCATTCTTCCTCCGATATGTAAGATCAATATAATCAAAAACACTTCACAAATTTCAAACCTCACCAATCCACCTCTCAATTCTCCCTTTTAAAACCTCAAAAATCAAAACGATTAACACAACCAAATTCAATCCAAAAAAGTCTGATATCTTATTTCTGCTTCGCCTTCTTCACAAGGGTTGAAATTTTTTGAAGAACTGGACTCAAAGGAGAGAGAAAAATACCTCAGAAAAATCGTAGATGGATTTGGATTATCAATCTATTTTCGGTAACGCTTCCTCCTCCTTCTTTGTCGCTGAATTTTGGTTACCATTTCTTCCTTCGCCGACGAAAGAAAGAGAAGAGAAATTGTCTAATTATTTTTGTTTCTGAAATAAACATATAAAGTGGTCCAATAGTCTGACATGTGTTCAATTGAGCGTATCAAATATCTCTATTAACTGAGACGACTTAAAACAAAATAAGGAAAAAAATTAATAAATAATTCACTTTTTGTATCTGAGAGTCTCCTCATCTCATGGTTACAGATGCTCTAATACCATCCCTAACCATAAAATTCTAGAGTCTCGTATAACTAAATATAATCCAAAAATTTATAAAATAAAAGAGAGAATGAATGAACTATTTCTATAATATCAGAAAAGTGAGACGTTTTTTTAGTATTTCATCCACTTGTCTTTATGTCACTGGTTTAAAATTGTTTTTACAATTTAATATAAAAAAATAGTTAAATTAAATAAAAATCATTAAATTAATACATTTATGAGATGGAAAGAGGGTATTACGGTTACTGATGCTCTAATTCCTCTCAGTTTGTTATTCTCCAAAAGAATACAGGAATAAGGTGGAACAAGAATAAGAGGAAAAGAGATTAATTCCACTCCATTTTTTATTATTCCATTTATTCTTTCAATTAACCACCATTTGGACCTAATTTTTATTGATGGAACTAGTGGAATCAATTTTCTAAAAGTTTCAACCCAAATGGTAAAAATTTAGCGAAATATTTATTTATACTAATTTTTGTTTCCACTCAAATGGTAAAAATCTAGAGGAATACTTAGTTCCACCAATTTTTATTACTCTTATCGTACAACCATTTGCACCCCAAAAAGTGATTGTGGTTGATTACGAAACGTAGCGAATATCTAATTTCGTTTTCGGTGGATCTTTAAATCTTTAATCTATTATTCATAAATCTCCATATTATTTCTCTTTTTATGATTCCTTTTTTTCTTAACCTTTCTTTTAGGATTCCTCCTAATAAAGTGAGTCTTTTAACATTATCCAAAAACGGAATCCTTAATCATAAATACAGCAATCAGAGCTTCATTCGATTTGATTATGTGGGAGTGATGTCGCAAGCGAATATAAGCATGTCGGGGTAAAAACAGGGGCGAAGCTACGTTAGAAGGGGAGGGGGCAGCTGCCCCCATGGAATTAATATAAGGAAATTTTGCTAAATTGACCTAAATTGGAAGGTGTTTTGTTCCACTAACCTAACATCTTTTTGTGTCAAAAATTCTTTAATTATCCTTTAATAAACTTTGAAAATTCAAAAGAAATAGGCTTTATAATGTTTTAAAATAAGGAAAAATCATAAATGTTATGTACAAGGTATATAGTTTCATGTTAATATTTTTTTTATTCAAAAAATGTTATAAAAAATAAAAAAAATTTCGTCTACCAGGGTCAAACCTGCCGGTAGGTTGCACTTTCTACCAAACAACACAAATCTGCGACGGCTAGAAACCTCCGTTCTGCCAATTGTTCTATTTCTACGCAATGCAGAAAGCAAGTTCCACGATTTGGCTTGTTGCTACCAAATGCAGAAACTAGTTTCTGCCATTCGCCTTGTCTTCTACGCCATGTAGCAGATGCATTCTAGCGCATTCATCTACATCTTATCTATATTCTACCGGTTGTAGAAGGTAGTTTCTACCAAAATTAGTTTTATTTATTTAAATCTAGGATCTTATAAATCGTGATTATTTACTTTCCTTAACTAATATATTTAAAAAAATATTTCCTAAATCTAATCTTCTTCTTCCTATTCTTCTTTGATCGTGATATATTTAAAAAATATTAATCTCAATTTCTGACTTTTTGAAAATCAGAAAATAAAGAAATTATTTTTTTTATTTTTTTCCAAGAGTTAAATTGAATTTCAAAAATTACTGGGTTAAGGGGACAAAAACACCTTCATATTAGGTTAATAGGACAAACCACCTTTCAATTTGGGTCAATTTAGCAAAAATCCCATAATATAATTAGTGTTAAGGCAATTGTATATTGCCCCCATTGACTATAACTCTTTTGCCCCCGTCGAATTTATTTGTTTCTCATTTACTTCTTTTTTACTAATAATTGTGATAATTTTTCTAGATAAATTAGAATTTGTCCATACAATATTAGCTAAGTGGATCAACTTTTCACTCATAGTTATAGATATAACCAAATGAATCAGTGAACACGTATTACGTATACATGGAAACTAGATTTGAAGTAAAATAAAGAAAATCTGAACTAATATCTCAAAATATCTAAATTTTGTATGTATTAATTTTTTTCCCTTAATTTCCTACGAAGCTTACATTTATAAACAGTTTCAAATATTATTTTAATTTCATTTAATATAATGTTATGATGAGTCATGACTATTTTATATATTATATTAACCTAGTATAAATATTTCTCAAATCAAATTCGTCATATAATTATTGCACAACAAATTTATAGTAAATTCACAACAATTTTTCAATAAAATTGATATACAAATTGTAAAAAAAACTTATTGCTTTTTTTGCATAAAAATCAATAATTTTTTATATAGTTTTAAATTTAATTTTACCGGTTAATTTTTGCTCCCGATAAAAATAATCCACCACTGGATAAAAATATTACTCAAAATAGACTGTTAAGGCTCAACAAATCCTACTAGAAGAGGAAGAAGGACAGGGAGGCTGAGCATCTTTTTTTCATCTTATGCATCATTTCCTTTCAACTTTTTGTGTTTTGTTTTTCCTTTTATAACACTTCCAACTTAGTCTTTTATTTTTATTTCTAACAATAAATAACTTTCATTAACTTAAGAAAATGATTAGGTTACAAACGCATACAATGCCAATATGAAACTAAAGCAGATAAATTCAAATATTTGGTAAAAAAATTGATGAATCATGGACAACACCATGTATTTTGGGAACCTTAGAACCTAAAGGATTGGCTCTAACCATTAAAAATGAGTCGGAATTTACCGAAAATGTTTTTTTGTTTTCTTCTAATACCGTTAGTGTTTTAGGTCGAGTTACTATTGGAACAAAAGTCCTGGATTTACATTTCCAAATTAACGGTTTTAAGTCGAGTTACCACTGGAACAAAAGTCTTGGATTTACACACAAATCCAACTTAGTTATAGCAAGAGAATAAAACAAAACAAAAATCTTCAAATGTTCTGAACTTCTGATGTTTATTTCAAATACAATAAAATAATTTAGGGGAGTGTATTCCATTTGGAATTTAAAGTGATTTGTATTAAAGTAAATTTATTGAAATAATAGGTATCGATTTTTTAGATCAAAACAACAGTTGTATTGATTTGATTGGTGAATAAAGTGATATGTTTCTCATAAACAACAAAAGTTTATCAAATCTTTCTAGAAATTTTCTTTTCTTTAACTCTATGTTTTCTACTCTTCTTTTTTTCTGTTTCCATTATTTGTTCTTCTAAATTCAAGTAGATGACTTTTAAGTTATATTTCACGTAGACATTTTGTTTCCTTTTCATTAGAACAATGAAGAGATATTTAAGCCAATTATTCTATTAATTTCTTATTATGGCTTTCAACATTTTGGATTATGAGATATGGTAGAAGGTTACATTTATTCTTGATATTATGATGCTACTTAAGCAACGCGTTACTGCATGTGGCGTGGCAGCACGAATTCCTCCAGCTGCTGCTCGATTCTCTGCTGCTCTTGCTCGAGTTCCTGCTGCTCCCGCTCGAGTTCATCCTGCATGAATTCCCGTCCTGGGAATTGCAGTCGCCGCAGGAATACCATCCTAAGTTGCTCATACTGCTGATAATCTGCATGTAGTTGCTCCGCTTTTCGCATGGCTTCCTCCATTTGCTGCCTAGTAATCGGCTCAATTGGCGTTGGATCTGTCAGCGGACCTAGACATTGCTGCGCCGCATGAAACTCCTGCTTTTCTTGTTCTCCTATCCGCACAAGTAGCTGCACCTGCTCCCGGACTACCTGCAACCGTTGCTGGATTTGTTCCAGCCGCTCCCTGAGTACTATCCCCTCTTGGACTTGCTGATAAATCGTGAGATTCCTCTTCGGGTTGTTACCACTCGACCCGCTTTGGTTGCCATTTCTCTCCATAGGATTGGAGATTTGTGAAAAAGCTCGAGTTTTTTTTTTATGATTTCTAAACTAACAAATCGAACGTTTTTAAAGATGAAAAATGGGTGTGATTCGCATAACAAAAAAGTGGAAATATATTCTTTTTGTTTTCAAAGTTAAAGGGTCGATTATAAACCATTCTTTGCATCTACTTAGAACTTTTCTTTAAGCCCTCACATTCGTTTTGCACTCTTCTTTAACTAATTCCATTGTTTGTTCGTCTAAAATCACGTAGATAACTTCTAGATGACTGTTAAAATAATTTTACATAGACATGTATATTATCAAACACTCTCCTAGATAACTTGTTATTTTTTTTGTCTATTAGAGACGACTAATACATAATTACGATAAACAAAAAGCAAAAAAGAGAGTTAAAGTATCGCCACATTATCAAACCTTCGGAACCATATTGTAATGAAGACACAAATAAAAGTTAAATGTGTTTGAGTTTGAGTTTAAGGATGGACACATAACATTTTCCACTTTTAAACTCTTTTGCTCCAAATAATTGCAGCGTAACTTATGATCTAAAATGAAGGAAATGATCATAACTTACATACAAAACACTTTTAATACGTTGTAAACAGAATTTACAAAAATATACTCTGCAAAACCAAATTTATACACAACGAAATCTTTTTCGCATTAGAATGACGAACATATATGGATATAATTATATAAATATGACACCTGTTTTTATAAAAGAAAAAAAGGTAAACATATGAATTCTCTAGATGAAAAAAAGGTGATCAAATAATTAATCAATCAAAAGATGGAAGGCAAAACTGTGATATCAAGTGTTCTCATAATGTTGGTCATTGCACAAATTCAAGTAGAAGCAAAGATATGTTGTCCTACCTCGGCTATCTATAATACATGTCGTTAAACAGGAAGCTCAAAATCAGTATGTTCATATCTCAGTGGATGCACATATTTACCTGGGACTACTTGCTCTGGAGCATATCCTTATGCCAATCTCGAAAACTCTGGTAAACTTAACTCATTGTTATATTGTTTTGATTGTGAAATTATTATATATGTTGAATTTCATTTTTGATGCATGTTAGATGTATTTTTTATTCAAGGTGATGCTGTCAATGAATATTGAAAGTTGGGGTGTGCATCTTCTGTATGTGGTGCCTTAACCACTCTCCAAAAATCCGGTAAAGCAAACTCCTTAAAGGCAACTAATTTTATTGGAGTACAAAAGTAAAGGCAACTAATTTTATTCACTGAACCATCTAAAATTATTGGAACTAAGAAATTTTACCCCTAATTAAATTTGCGTATACAAAACTCCCATCCAATCCAACTTCTTCTATTAGGCAGAAACCCACCCATCTTTAGCCATTTCAGCAACCACATCAAGAACAACATCCATATTACCTTCTCTGTGGTTGATTTCCACAAGCACTTTTTAGCTTCCCGTGCTTCACTCAATTCACTATGATTTATCTAAAAAAATAATTATTGATTAAACTATACGTTGTCGTTAGCCACTAGCACCTTTGTATAAAAAGTATCGTATAAATTCACTTTTTCATTTTTAATGTGTTTAACTTTTTTCAAATTTGATGCTATTACGGTATAATTTTGTTGACAATGCATTTTTACTATGATTTTACATTTTAGTAGGTTGTAGTCAATATGTAAGAAATAGAACGAGAACAACCGGAATACGACACTGTTGCGACTAGGTTCGAGTCGAACTTAGAAACTAGGGTCGAATGAAGTTGTTGTTTTGAGAGGTCGAATAATCTCGTCTTAAGAATCGAATCAGAAAAGTATATTGATCTTTATCGGGTTACAAATGAGGCTCGAGCCGATACAAGAATATTCGGGTCGAGCTCGAGCTTAAGCGAAAACTAATTAATTATCCAAAGTATAATTCCTTTGTCCTCTGGTCCAAAACTTGCTTATTTTGTGGCTCTTCACCTCCTTTTATAGTGCTTCTTGTGTGTTTGGGGAGCTTAATCATGGTTAGCTTTAACCCATGTGCTTTTCCTTTTGGGCTTTCTAGTGGGCTTTTGCTCTTGGACCTTAACTCATGGTGTATTTGGGCTATACACCAAATACACACCCAACAGTAAGCCCCCCCCCCAAGTCGACGAAAGAGATCGAATCGAATTCGTCGTTTTTTGATAGGGTCGAATCGAATAAAACGTTAGTTAAGGTCCGACTCGGTTCGCATTGGTTTCGTCTGTCGGTATCGAACTCCTGCGCGGATTGGTCGGGTCGCCGGATCTTATCCGCTGGGCTCACCATGTGGTCCTGAATTTTCAAAGCCCAAGATTTCGGTCCGTGGAATTGCAGATGAGTTAATGGGCTTGGCCCTGAAGCCCGCTTCTTCTGATTGGTGGAGAGGTGCGGTTGTAGGTGTCGGTTCGCCTTCTTTGCTCCGTTTATAAATATCGAAGTTCTTTCTTCATTTCTCGCCATTTGCATTTCTTTCTGGATCGAGCCGTCAGTGAAGGAAAAATGTAACTTTCTCTACGACTTTCTTCTTTGTGCGTTCGAATTGTTCTTCAACAATCCCGAATCGTTCTCCGTCTGTCAACGATGTCTTCAAATTCGAGCGCTTCCGTGAAGCTAAATAGGAGGAGGAGGACTTGGCGCGATCCCGATGTCACCTTGGCTCGTGCATCGGTCGATCCGCTAGATACGTTCGTTCCGATGGGTATTCCTCTTGCTAGGCCTTCGGATCGGGATGCATCTGATGCGGCGTCACCGAGGATCGATCTGCCTGAGCACCAATTTGACGACGTTCCACGGATGATATCTAGAGATTTATCCAGCGGTGGGTCCTCGTATGCTCGTTCCGGGGGTGACTCGAAAATATCTGAAACGTCGAATCGAGTCGAAACTGAAGAGGGCACCTCCGGAGGAGAGAAGGGGAGCCTCGTTGATTTTTGGAATGCTGAGCCGAAATCCCCGGGTCCCGGCCTCGGACACGGGATCAGGCTCGATGATTCAAACGACGTCGGGTCGAGTATGAATTCGAGCCGTGTTTATGCTTTAACTCCGGCAGGTGGATGGGAAGGAATTTCGATTGTGTATCCCCAGGCCAACGATCGACCCTGGAGCCCGCCGTCGGGATACATGTGCGTGTACGAGTGCTTCATCAAAAATGGGGGACTCTGCTTCCCGATACCGAGATTACTGCTCCAGTACTGCCATCGACGTCGGATTTCTCTTTCTCAGCTGACGCATGGTTCGATTCGAGCCATGATGGCTGTGGTGGTTCTTGCTGCAGAGCATGGTGGGGTAGTAAATCTCGACGAGTTCGAGGAGATTTCTTCTTTTAGCGCTATCGGAAATTCGGGCCGTTTCTACGTGTCCCCTCGTGGTGGCTACCAACTCGTGAAGGGGCATAGCAGCCAAGTTAACAGGCATCGATGGTCGCGGTACTTTTATGTGGAAATCAGCCGGAGAACGATCGGGGAGTTTAGTAAACCGATTCGAGTCGGATGGAATTTTCGACCTGGTAAGACCGAAATCGATTTCTTCAATTTTCTGAACTGATTTTAATCTCTCTGTCTTTGTGCAGTCGAACCTGTGAAGCGGAAGACTCCTGTGGATTCGGTCGTTACGCTTCTTCGAAAAGACAAGAAGCATATCCATCACTGGCCCGACTTCTTGTCCCATCGAATCGCTCGGAGCTACCCTCGGATCTCGACAGGTAATATAACTCGATTGTCCTTTGCTTTTATAACAGGGTCGGCTCTAACCGTCCCTTTGCAGGTGATTTCTATCTCCCCTTGGAAGACAATTCTCCTGAAGTTCAGCGGGGTTCGAACAAGAAAGTCGGTTCGAGCCAAAGAAAGAAAAGTTCAACTCCGTCGAAGAAGAAGACCGTGCAATCTCGACCTAAGAAAACTTCGATGGTGAAACTAAACCTTGACGTTGTCGATTCGGACGAGGAGTTCGAGGCTCCAAAGGCTGCTCACCAAAATGTGAGAGAGGGTCTTCGACCCGAGAAAGCACCGATCACTCATGGTCGGGGTAAAGGCCTGATGGGGGGACTGTTGGCGGAAAGTCGTCGGGCAGAAGAGGCTCGACTCGAGAGGGAGCAGCAGAAGGAAGCTGCTAAGCGGAAGTCGAGGTCTGAGGAGAAGAAGAGAGTCGAGGCCGAGGCAAAGAAGAAGAAGCGCGTAAGTGAGGAGGAGATGGCGAAGTCCATCAAAGAGAAGAAGAGACCGGCCCACGAGGCCTTGGGGTCCGGGGATCGAACCGAGAAGTTGGCTCGGTTCAACACCGTTGGTCTTCCTGTGGAGGTTGACCATCTGTATTCTGATGCCCTAGTTCGCGTGGGGGATGGTGACGGATCGAGCTCATCCCCGTTCGATTTCGCTTTCGACTTCAGAGGAGGGGGGAAACACATATCCCAAGTCCCCTTGGCTTGCCTTCAGTTTGTGCGATGCGTACGAGGAGGTCCTGATTTCCTATCTCCGCCTGCTGTCGATCCTTCTTCCAGCGATCCGGATACTCGGTTCGCCATGTCGGCAATCTCGGTGAGTTTTCTTTTGATTTTTGGCATGATCCATCCGAGTTCGATCGAGATTTCCTTACTTTGTCTTGTTCGACCCCTGTGCAGATGCTTGCTGGGTACAACTTCCTCTCTGACGCGCGGTATGACTTGGATCAGAGGAACCGCAAGCTCAATATCCAGAATGGCGATCTGATCTCCGAGTCGAATCGATCTAAGGAGGCTCGAACGAGGGCTGAGCTGGAAGCTTCGAAGCTTAAGGACCTGTTGAATCATTCTCAACAGGTGAATGGCGAACTTATTGCCAGCAGGGATGATCTTAGCTCGAAGATCGATGCCTTGACCTCAGCTCTGGCCGAGGCGGAGGAGGCGAAGAAGGAGATGGAGATTCGAATCGAGGGAGAGGTTGCGGAGCTTAGGAGCACCTCGAAGGATGCTGTGACTCGAGCCGTCGAGGAGGCTAAGAAGAAGGCTAAGGATAAGCTTCGACGTAGCATCGAGATTATGGAAGAGAGAAGCAAGGCTCAAACCGAGGCTGATCGCCTCGCATCGCTGGCTAGTCAAGTGGTTGGAGCCATCAGGAGGATGGAGAAAGCAGCCAAGGACGGAGTTCCTATCGACGCAGCCAAGAAAGAAAAGCTTGAGGCTCGACTCGCTGCATATACTGCCGAGGCGGACTTGATCGTCCTTCCATCTCTCCCCTCTGATTCTTCCGATGACGAGGAGGTCGAACCGAAGAAGAGTGTAGCGCTTGATATCTCTTCTTCGGATAGTTCTGACGAGGAGGGCGAGAGGAGCGATGGTCGATCGTCTGTTGCTGGGAAGACTCCTGCTCTTACTCGCGCCGAGATTGAAGAGACAAAGAATGAAGAGGCGGAGGCTGGGAGTCAGCTTAGGGTCGAACTTTTCGGTGATCAGGTCGAGGCCGAAGGCGATGCTGGAGGGACTGCTGCGACCGAGGAGCATGCTACGATCGATACGCCCGCAGTAGATGCCGCCACTGGAGAGCCGATCGCTCCTCTATTTACTGATTCGAACCCAGAGACCGCTTGCTAGATCGCTTGTGATCGATCTTTTCCTCATTTGTACTTATCTTTTTTTTTCTTTTTTCTTTCTGAATTTCTTTATCGAGCTATCACGACTCGGGTTGTAGTACTCTTTTTTTTGTTATAATTTCGAATACTTTTAATCCTGTTGACTCGAACTGATTTACACCATCGATCTCTTTCGTCGATCTGAATTTTAATCAGAAGCGTATATTTCCAAGTGTTTGTTTACAACTTCGAACGTAGCAGCTTTTTAGGTGGACTGAATATCTTGTTTTGATTCGAGTTCGGTGTCAATGTGGCGCCGAGTCGTTGTTTGCTTAGGATTTCGATTCGAGATCAGGCTTGACATCGAATATCTGAGTTTCGGGCCCAACCTTTATGCGCGATGGGGGGTTGGGTCCTGCGGTGCGAGCCTGGGCTCGGCTTATGTAAGTATGACCCGTCTTGCGTCTAAGTGTGCGGGTAGTTTCCGGCTTAATTACTTAGGCATTCTTAGGAGTCGTGCGGGTCCGGCCCCGGCTTTTGGCTCAGGTCGACGTGGACCTGAGTTCGATTCGTTGGGAATCGAAGCGACTATGAGAGTGTCGCGCTTTGTGCAGTGACCGAGGCCTGGCCAGAGCTTCGACTATGAGATTTTTTTTTTTTTTTTTTTTTTGATGTATAGCTGGACCTTCGAGAAGGCTGCCTACGTACCCGAAGCGGGATCAAGCCATTCGTAGTTCGAGTCGAGTCTTGAGGTTTTTTTTTTTTTTTTTTTTTTTTTTTAGGTCTTTATTCTAAAAGACGCGAGGCGTCGAAATCGATGCGACTGGAACTGGCTGGGAGTTGTAATGGTATCGTTTGAGGGACATCGAATTCCATGACCTTGGGATTGCGATGCCCTCGAGCGTCATTAGCTCGTATACGCTGGGTCGAACGACTTTCGAGATGAGATATGGGCCTTCCCAGTTCGCTCCGAGTTTACCGGCTTGATACTCCTTAGTATTTTCGTATACCTTTCGCAGCACCATGTCTCCTTCACGGAAGCTTCGACCCTGTACTTTACGGTTGTAGTACTGGGCGGCTTTTTGTTGGTAATTCTGGATTCGAAGCAGTGCCTGGACGCGTTCTTCTTCGACGAAGTCGAGGTTATCGAGGAGCGCGATCTCGTTAGCCTCGGGATGCTTGGGCATGGTGCTTCTGCGAAGGCTGTTAATGTTAACTTCGGCGGGTGCCATAGCCTCGAGCCCGTAGGCGAGGGAGAAAGGAGTTCGATCTGTCGATTGCCTCGGAGTTGTTCGAAATGCCCATAGGACACCATCGAGCTCGTCGGCCCAAAGGCTCTTCTTTTCATCAAGTCGCTTCTTGAGCTCGCTGATGATTACTTTGTTTGTTGCTTCGGCTTGGCCATTTCCTTGTGGGTACCGAGGTGTTGACTTGTTGAGTCTGATCTTCCACCTCGCGCAAAAGGCCTCGAATGTGTTGGAGATGAATTGCGAGCCGTTGTCCGTGACGATCTCGTATGGTAAACCGTGCCGGCATATAAGGAATTTCCAAACGAAATTCTGGACGTCATTGGCTCGAATCATTGCATAGGCCTCGGCTTCGACCCACTTTGTGAAGTAGTCGGTGATGACTATGACGTACCTTTTTTGGTGCGACTTGGGGAATGGTCCGATGATGTCCATTGCCCATCTCATGAAGGGGTAAGCGGCAGCTGATGTGGTCAGAGGTTCGGTCGGTGACTTGATCATTGGGCCATGACGTTGGCACTTCTCGCAGCATCGAGCATGGTTCGCGCAGTCTATGAGCATTGTCGGCCAGTAGAGCCCGAGTTTTTTAATTTTGAGGGCGAGGGTTCGACCGCCTGAGTGGCTTCCTCCAGCCCCCTCGTGCGTTTCGGCGAGGGCTAGATAGATTTCGCTCCCTGCGATGCATTGGAGTAGGACTCCTGCTGCATTCCATCGAAACAACTTACCTTCGAGCATTACGTAACGCGCACTTCGAGTTTTGAGACGTCGAGCTGCCCATTTGTCCTCCGGTACGATTCCTTGTGTGATATATTTGATGATTTCCTCACGCCAGTCGGCGCTTGACGTCGAGGCTCCTGGGATCGAAATTTCTTCTGAGTCGGGCTCAGGCTCCGCTTCGAGTTCTGTGATGCTCATTACGCTGCTCTGGCCTCGAGGGAGCTCGATGCTGGGGTCCGGTAGTATTCCAACTAGGATAGTTCGATGCCGTTCGGTACCCGAGCTCGATCCTAATGATGCCAACGCATCTGCCTTGGAGTTTTCGGCGCGAGGTACCTTTGAGAGGAGGAAGCTGTCGAAGTGATTGAGTATGATTCTCTCTGTCAGTTGCAGGTATGCACTCATTCGATCGTCTCGAGCGTCGTACTCGTGATTCAGCTGGTTGGTCACTAGCTGGGAGTCGCTGAAAGCATGTATGCGTCGCGCCCCCATTTCCTTTGCAAGCCTTAGGCCTGCAATCAGGGCCTCCCATTCGGCCTCGTTGTTCGAGGCTCGGAATCCGAGTCGAAATGACTGCTCGAGTATGTCACCGGTGGGTGACAACAGTAGGATTCCTATCCCATAACCGTGTCGAGATGCCGATCCGTCCACGTACAGGCTCCAAATATGAGATCGTCTGACCGACTCGACGCCAGGAGGTAATTCTGTGACGAAGTCTGCCAGAACTTGAGACTTGGCTGTTGTTCTGTTTCGAAATTCCAGGTCGAATTCGCTCAGTTCGACTGCCCAACGTGCCATCCGTCCTGACTGGCTCGGGCTGTGCAGTATAGCTCGGAGCGGTTGCGTCGACATGACCGCTATCGTGTGAGACTGAAAGTAAGGTCGGAGTTTCCGAGCAGACATTACGACGGCTAATGCGAGCTTCTCGAGCGTCGGGTATCGAGATTCGGCACCATCGAGCGCTTTACTGACGTAGAAAATCGGCTTCTGATCGCCTCGATCCTCTCGGACGAGTACTCCACTGACTGCGGCGTCGGTTATTGATACATAGAGGTACAGGGTCTCGCCAAGCTCGGGCTTTGAGAGGATCGGCGAGGTAGTCAAATACTACTTTAGATCCTGGAAGGCCGCTTCGCACTTATCGTCCCAGACGAAGCTTTTGTTGCCTCGTAGGAGTTGATAGAAAGATAGGCTTCGATCGGTGGATCTCGAGATGAAGCGATTCAAGGCTGCGATCCGACCTGTCAAGCGTTGTACCTCCCTTTTGTTCTTTGGAGAAGGTAAGTTGGCTATGGTTGCGATCTGTTTTGGATTTGCCTCGATTCCGCGCTGTGTTACGATGTAACCGGGGAATTCTCCGGAGGTCACTCCGAATGTACACTTCGCCGGGTTGAGCTTCATGCCATACTGGTTTAATATTTCGAAGCATGACCTAAGGTGTTCGACGTGGTCGCCCGCCTTTTCCGACTTAACCAGCATGTCGTCTATGTAAACTTCCATTGTGTCGCCGAGCTGCTCAGCAAACATTTTGTTTACGAGCCTTTGGTAGGTCGCTCCGGCGTTCTTGAGGCCGAACGGCATGACCCTGTAGCAGTATGTCCCACGCTCTGTAATGAACGCGGTCTTCTCGCGATCGTGCGGGTGCATCTCGATCTGGTTGTAGCCAGAGAAAGCGTCCATGAACGATAGCAACTCGTTTCCTGCTGTCGCCTCCACGACTCGATCTATGTGTGGGAGGGGGTAGCTGTCCTTGGGACAGGCTTTGTTCAGGTCGGTGAAGTCTACACACACCCTCCAACTGCCGTTCTTTTTCTTGACCACGACCGGGTTCGCGAGCCATTCGGGGTATTGCACCTCGGTTATTGAGCCCGCATCGAGCAACCTTGTTACTTCGTCGTTTACCGCCTTGGTCCGCTCCAAACCGAGCTTCCGCCGTTTCTGTCGGATCGGTTTGAAGGTTGGGTCGACGTTCAACCGGTGGCTCGTGATGGAGGGGCTTATTCCCTTCATGTCCCGGACTGTCCATGCGAAGGTCTCGGCGTTCTCTGAAAGGAATTGCACCAGCTCGGATCTTATCGGATCGACTAGCTCAGTTCCGATATTGACGCGTCTTTCGGGACGGGCCGGGTCGATTACGACCGACTCAGATACATCTTTCCTCGGTTCCAAAGCATGTGATTGCTCCGTCGTTGAGATGTGCAGGCTTACCCTCCTTAGTTGCTGTTCTGTAACGAAACACGTTCGGGCCATCTTCTGATCACCCCGTATTGTGAATACTCCGGTCGGAGTGGGAAACTTTAAACATAAATGATAAGTTGATGGCACGGCTCGAAGCGAGATCAGCCAGGGAGTGCCCATAATCACGTTGTATATTGCAGGTCGATCCACGATGAGGAACTTGACTGCCTTGGTTATGCCACCTGCGTATACGTCTAACTTGATCGAGCCGATGGTCATTGTGGTGACGCCATCGAATCCAGTCAGAGGCTTCACACTTGGCTTGATCTGACTTTCGGGGATGTCCATGCTTAGGAGTGTCTGCTTAAAGATTATATCGACCGAGCTCCCGGTATCGATAAGGACTCGGGATACGTCGCAATCCCCTACCCTAAGTTCGATCACCAAGGGGTCGTTATGGGGCATTGCAAGACCCTTCGTATCGGCCTCAGAGAAGATGATTGGCATATCAACTTCGGCTCGCGCTACGCACCGCTGTGCTTGGATTGCCATCTTCTCATGTTGCTTGAGCGATCGAACCGACCCATGTACGAGTTGAGCTCCCCCCATGATCATCAGGACCTTCCTCTTTGAGGCTGAGGGAGCGTCGGGGTATACCTGCTGGTTGTTGAGTCTTTTCGGAGGGACCGGGGGATTCGCATTTCCCACAGGTCTTTGTTCGAGTTCGGGCCTTGGCGCCTCGTTCTTTTCTGTTTGAATTTGAGGCGATTCGACCCTTATTTCGCCCTTGTTGTATTTGCCCAACAGAACGTTCATCAGGCTGCGACACACTGAAGTCGCGTGGCCGTACTTTTTGTGGAAAGTGCAGTAGGACTGGCCTTCCTTAGAATCATGGCCTCGAACCCATTTGTTGGATTGCCCCTGGCTCGACTGACTCGATTGGTTGCTCGAACCGACCTGGTTCACCTGTAGCTTAGCCTTATAATCTTGATCATAGTGTTGTCGGGGTTCCTGGTAGTCATCCTCGATTCGTTCTTTTGCTGACTTAGGCTTAGGTGTGGGTGGCTTGAGTGCTGATTGCCTTTTCGAGTTTATTGCCCGGTCCTCTTCGACGCGAATGAAACCACTTGTGCGGTGCAGTACGTCGTCAAGTCGGTACGCTTTATGCTGCACGAGGTCCCTTCGGAATTCTGACTCGTGCCACAAGCCCTGTTTTAGCGCACTTATCGCTGATGAATCTGGGACGCTTACTTTGGAGAGGACCGCCTTGAAGCGATCCATGTAGTTTCTTAAAGTTTCTTTTGACCCTTGAGGCTCGAGGTCGTAGAGATCCGAGTCCGATGCGGTATCGTGTAGATACAATGAGTAGTGTTTGACGAATGCGAACGATAGTTGAAGGAAATCATCGATCGAGTTTGGTTCGAGACGGGAGAACCATCCCAGGGCTGGGCCATCCAGATACTCGACGAAGATTTGGCAGTTCGCCGCATCCTTCTGATCAGCAGGGAAGTGCTGTCGGCTCATAGCGTGAGAGAACGCTGTCAAGTGCCGCTTCGGGTCGGTCTTCCCTTCGTAGATTGGAATGCGAAGCTTCCCTGTGACCCGAACTGGGACGGATGTAATCCGTTCGGTGAAAGGGGTGCGTTGCGCGTCCTCAATTACACGATCGAGCTCCGGCGCCGAGCTTAGCGCCTGATGGACCTGCGATTTCATTGTCCTGAGCTTATCCCTCAGGTCTCGAATATCGTCGTTTCGATCGTCCTGGTCTTCCCTCGGTCCGGAGAGCCTGGACATGGCCGAGGGCCGCACAGGGTGCGAGGCCTCTGCGCTTCCGGCGATTGGATTCGAGGGGGTAGGTGGCGTGTTCGCGCCCCCCAGCCTGTCAAATATGGATGGCATTAGGCTAGTATTTCTTTGACGTGACGCCCCGACATGCTCGAGGCGAGATGGATAGATTGACGCCAAAAGATCGAGGCGTTCGTTGATTCTTCGGTTTGACTCCTCCTGCTGGTTGACGTGACTCAGGATCGTGCCGATTACGTCTGTGAGATTGAGATCTCCTTCGCTTATTCGAACCGGTGTCTGTTCGACCTGACTCGCTCTTGCTTGGTCTTGCCTCAGAGTATGCGAACTTGACTCTGGGTCCTGTCCCGGGTTTTGCGTGCTGAACGCGACCCGTGGCGTGACTTCCTGAACTTCTGCCTGAGCATTGGGGTTGCCATGCTCGTTTTCTGTACGATTCGATTCCATTTAGCGTAAGAGATATTCGCAATCCCCTACCTGGCGCGCCAAATGTTGCGACTAGGTTCGAGTCGAACTTAGAAACTAGGGTCGAATGAAGTTGTTGTTTTGAGAGGTCGAATAATCTCGTCTTAAGAATCGAATCAGAAAAGTATATTGATCTTTATCGGGTTACAAATGAGGCTCGAGCCGATACAAGAATATTCGGGTCGAGCTCGAGCTTAAGCGAAAACTAATTAATTATCCAAAGTATAATTCCTTTGTCCTCTGGTCCAAAACTTGCTTATTTTGTGGCTCTTCACCTCCTTTTATAGTGCTTCTTGTGTGTTTGGGGAGCTTAATCATGGTTAGCTTTAACCCATGTGCTTTTCCTTTTGGGCTTTCTAGTGGGCTTTTGCTCTTCGACCTTAACTCATGGTGTATTTGGGCTATACACCAAATACACACCCAATAGACACTACTAAAATAGAAATTAAAAGATGAAAAAGTAAAATCTTATTATATTCTCATTGGATATTCGATATAAACTGGTTGGAAAAAAATGAGATTTGCCACAGTAAAAACCAAAACAAAAAACGGGAAATTAACATACATACAAAATTTTAAAAACAGTTCGATTAGAGATGAAGAATTTGGGATAATTCATGTTTCCTAATAAGAATTGAAATGATTTCCCAAAACCCAAACATAACCTTTTCTACCATATAAATACGAGAATCGTAACTTGATAAACACAAGAAGAGAATTTAGACCACTAACCTCCTGACCTAAAACCATATGTTGTAATATTAGTTTCGTCTCAAACGTGAGAAGTTGTCTTTTGGTTTTGCCTATTAGTACTTTTTTGTTTGAACGAACGACACTTGGTTAAGATAAACAAAGAGTAAAAGAGAAAGTTAAAGTATCGCAACATAATCAAACTTTCGGAACCATATTGTATTGAAGACACAAATAAAAGTTAAATATGGTTATCTTTAAGGATGGTCACATTTTCCACCTTTATAATCTCTTGCTCCAAATTATTGCAGCGTAACTTATGATTTAAAATGAACGAAATGATCATAACTTTTAATACGTTATAAACCGAACTTACCAAATATACTCTTTATAACCAAATTTATACACAACTAATTTTTTTAGCATTACAAATTTACAGTGACGAACATATCCCCTATATATTAAAGGAGAAGCATTTTTCGATGATGTGTCAAGCTCTTCTTTTTTTACTTTATTTATTTATTTTAATCATCTATATATAACTAATACTATTCTCATTGCCAAACACTTCAAAAAAAATTAATCCTTATACACAAACAAAATTCAACTATAAAATAATTTCGTTATAATTTCAATATATAATGACACCATTTAATTACCAAAATTTTTGATTTACTATCCCACCTATTTGTGAACAAAAAAGTAAGGAAACATATTAACTATTAAATATACTTTAATCATCTACTGTTCCATTTGCCAAAAACTATTATACTTTTTATACTTATTTCAATTACAGTTAATTAAACTGCAAACACACACAAATTCTAATAAATTATAAATTGTTAAATATAGTTAACAACATTTATTCAACCTTATATATTATACGTAATGTTAACTATACTTTAAAAACATTACAAATTAAAAAGCCTTAAAAATAAGGACATCATTATATATTATTAGATTTTGAATTTTTTATTAAAATAAAAATAAAAAAGAAATATAATTACGGTGGCAAAACTAAGTAAATATTACAAAAATATCGTAATCTAGAAAATTATTACTAAATTCTGTATGATTAGATTGAACTTAGAATTTTTGAGAATGAAAATAAAATCTACTAAGGTAACTAAATAACTCGGAAAATAAATATATTAAATTACTAAACATATATGTTATAAAGTACTAAACATATATGTTTAGTTATCAAATAAGTATAAACATATAAATTTTTAAAAATAAATTAATATATATAATGCATACTGAAGCGATAATATTTAGAGATTTTTACTCCTAGAGGTACTTTTTCAGAAACTTATTTTACTAATAGATACTTTATGTGGTTGCCCTACTTCTTCCATTGTGCATTTTTAAAAATCCCAAAAGTACCCTTGGTTCAACTTATAATACCTTGCAGACACAAAAGTAATTATAATCTTGGCCGTTTATCTTGTATCTTTTGTTGTTATATCAACAGTTATGATTAAACTTGTTAGGCAAAGACTATTACTTTACTTTGTTCATATCGATCTGTTTGTTACATAAATCTATTTTCTTTCTTTCGTTTTGTTTCTTCCCTTTCACTTATCTTTAGTTGAGATTTTGTCATGTATGAGCTACTTCGATTGCCATAGTCTCTTTCACGAAGTAGTGGCTTAAAAGTGGGTTTGAGCTTTCTAAGGATGCTAACAAGGCTCCAATTCTACATGTCGAGAATCACCCAGAGGAGTTTGATTGGAGAGATCGTAGTGTAGTTACTCCCGTGAAAATCAAGTAGAGAAGAAGATAAAGGAGGCGAGGATGAGGTTAATTTTGAACAGGGATGACAAAGACATTGACACAAATCAAGTGATACAAAGATATCTTGTTGAAACAAACAAAAAACAAAAGGTTTGTTCTCTTTGCTTGATATACATCATGAATTGTCACAATTTTAGATGTTTGGAGTAATGGAGCCTTGAATTTGATTGTTGGGTTTGAGTTTTTGTCTAATTTTTTAGTAACTAAATTATGTGTTGGTTTAATTTCTGTGAAAGCTTGAGTCGATGTATGTGAATATGGATGCCCTCTTTCTATCTTTGTTCTACTTCGATTTAAGTTGTTTTTGTGGATGGATTATCAGGGACGGATGATCATGGACAGATTATCGCGGATGGATTGTCGTGGATGGATTGTCGTGGATGAATTGTTGATTTTACGTATGGATTATCTTGAAACATTATTGTAATATAGACAAATTATTGTGGACCTTGTAATGTCAAGTTTGTGTGGACATGCTATGACCATTAATCAAGCACAAGCAATCAAACACAAATATTGCATAATCCATACTCACACGTACTATAAACCGATGAAAGATTTTCATTGATCTTTGATGGAGAGATGATCAAACAAACTAGCTTAATTCCAGATCAATTACAGTCATTATGTACATACACGTGAAATAAAAACTCTACAATGTTCTCATACATAAACACGCAATCTCCAACACGACTCGGAAAATGTTGTCCACGCTAGCTTGTCCACAAAACTTTGTCCATTGTAAATTATACAAGATATTTTGTAAACTAATAAGAACCACACAAACTAATCCATCAATAGAACCCCAATTGAAAGTCTTATTGTACGTGAAATCAGTAACCCATTCAAAAACACAAATTGAATTTGAGATTAGAGATTGGAAGTGATCATCAAGAGAGAAACCTTGAGATTTTGGATGGCATAATGAAGAGGTATCTCCATCTCATATGAGAGCAATTTTTAAAAGCAACAAATATAAGAAAAGAAAAAAGAGATGTTTTTTAAGGAGAGAATGAAGATATTATCTCCAGATCTGGAAAAAAATTGGAAAGCTATTGAACGAAACTAAATAACAAGATCGAATCAAAGAATTAGAAAGCTACTGGAAAATCGATTGGCTTCACAAAAAGATTCATATATTTTTGAGTTTTTGTTGATGAGAAAACCTTGTGAGGATGGAAAGATAATAACCGAATGAGGAGGAGAAATAAATTTAGAGTTGTTAAGTAAATAAGTAAAAAATGCTTGTTTGTCATTTTCAAGGTTACTAAAGTCTTTAGCCATCAAATAAGTATGGCATTGGTAGAAAGTATCTTTTTTTTGTAAGAGAAATTTGCTAAAGTACCTTTAGATGTAACAAGCCCTAATATCTATTCGTTATCACTGAGATTTTGAAAACTAAATGATACCGTTTTTAACATATCTACATTAAAATGAAGTAATTATTTTATTAAATTAATTTATTGATTACAATTAAATCTGTGTAAAACCACGGGTACTAACCTAGTATGAATATAAATATGACACATTTTCTTCTTTTTCTAGAAAAAAGGGAAACAAATGAATTCTCTAGATAAAGACCGACAAAAAAAACCATTAAAAAAAAATTATAAGATTTTCCAAAAACAAGAAAACGTGGAGATAAGGTGGTTGGCCAATTATGTGGTAGCCATATACACTCATTTAAGAGCATTAATTAATTGAACTTTGTGGTGGCAAATTGTAGAAGAAGTAGTATTTAACCGAGTGTTGTTTCATTACCATTTCATCAATACAAGCTTAATTATAACTTTGTTTTTCTACATATATAGTGTGATCAAATAATTAATCAGTCAAAAGATGGAAGGCAAAACTGTGATTGCAACTGTGTTCATAGTGCTGGTAATGGCACAAATTCAAGTAGTAGCAAAGATATGTTGTCCATCTGCGGATAAAAGAAATATTTATAATAGATGTCGTTTCTAGGAGCCTCAATCTCAAAATGTTCAAATATGAGTGGATGCATATCTTTTTCTGGGAACACGTGCTCTGGTGCATATCCTTATGGCAATCTCGAAAACTCTGGTAATCTAAATTTATTGTTATATTGTTTTGATTGTGAATTTACATACATGCTCAATTTCATTTTTGATGCAAGTTAGATGTATTTTTGATTCAAGATGATGCTGTCAATGAATATTGCAAGTTGGGGTGTGGATTTTCTGTATGTGGTGCCTTAACCACTCTCCAAAACTCCGGTAAAGGGAACTCTTTAAGCTCATTTTTGTTATTATTATTTGTGTTGAAATGATAGGAGAGAGAATAATTCATGATACCTATTCTAATTTTGTTTCGGTGCGACTATAGAAGCAAGTGAAGTTGTAAATGGAGCGGTTGAAGAATGCACCAAGGCATGTTCTACTCTCTGCACCAAGGGTTCTCTTGGTGCAGTTGAAACTGCATGAACAAAGCATATCCAAGAAGATACCAAATCTAAGTGTTGTTTTCTATGTTTTCAATAAATGTCGTGTATGTGCCAAAAGATGCTAGACTATAGTGCTAGTATTGTAAGTTGTTTCCATGTTGTGTATGTGTGTGTCATAGAAGGACGTTGTCTATCCTAGATTGTACATGCCTTCTGCTTGCTATCACCTAAATAAAAAAATATTACGTGTGATTCTCGACTATACATATATTATCTTTTAAAAAAATTTGCGTTTAACGTAGCTAGATGATTTATTCGCGACACGCACGGATTTAGCTTTATATTATTTTGTAGTGATTTATTTCATAAAATAAGCCGTACTTTCTAACGTATGGGGCCAAGATGAAGGGAAGAAAATTGGAATTTAAGCCTCACGTGTTGTATATTCCCTCCGTTCCAAAAAGATAAATGTTTAAGGTTATGCACACTTATTAAGAAAAAACATTGATTTCTACGATTTACAGTTTCCAATAAAATTTAACCAATAGTATTTTAGTATTTGTATAGAAATTTGTAAAAGTCCATTTAAAACAGTAAAAACTCTATCTTTTTGGAGCAAATTTTTTTTATAAAACTTTTATCTTTTAAGAACATATAGAGTATTAGGAAAAAGTATTCTCTTACGCACACGAATTAAAATAGTGTACCCGTGACTAAATGCATAATGTATTGGAGTATTACACTATGTTAATCAAAATATATCGAAAGCCTCTTAGAGCATGTGCATTAGAGATACTTATGATTGGTGTCTAAAATATTTTATAATTTAATTTAATTAATTTTTAATGGGAGAGGATGTCTAATTACACAAAATGGGTCAATATAAGACACTTTCAATAAGTTTTAGATCTATAAAATATAGGTTTAATAATTTTTTATGTTTTAAATCCAATAATAAGATGAGAAAATTACACAGAATGTCACATTTTAAGTTTTAATTGCACCAAATGTCACATGTGTTTTTGGTAAACACAAAATGTCACTTACACACAAATATTCCGAAAATGCCCTTGGCATATGTGTGTAGGAGTGTGCATTTATGAGGGAAAAGTGATATTTTGTGTCAGCAAAAGAGCTGATTTGAGATGTAATGGATCTACGTGTAGTAATTAAAGGTGAAATGAAATATAAGTAATTAAAGGTGAAATGAAATATAACTACTAGCATTAATTGTTGATGGTAATAAAGTGTAGGTTTTATTCATATATTTGATATCTGAGTATATATGGTTTAAAATAACAAGGTTAAAACCAAAGAATTCATATATTTTACAAAAACTCTAATTACACATATAAACGTACATACAAAAGTCCATGTACGTGCGATGTACTAAGCATACTACTTAAAAGTAAACATATGGACGTACATACAAAATGTCCATCGTGTACACCATCTTCTACGTACATAATCCGTCTAGCTACTGCATACTACGTACACCACATACATGTTAACATGTTCTTTGATAGTAAGAAAAAGGCATGAGAGACATGATGTACATATAGCATACATGCATAACCCGTGTACGTACTACAAGGATAACCACATAGAAGCTCATGGTGTACAATATTCGGGTTTGATAACGGTGTACACCACATACATGGTGTACAGACAGTGTACACGATAACGGTGGTTGGACTATGTACATCGTGGTGTGCTAGGTCGTATAGTGTACACAATGACAGTGCTAGACGGTGTACACGGTGGTGTACTGGACGCCAGAGAATGTACAAGTCGGGATCCAGATGATGTATACAGTGGTGTACCAGTTGTCGGACACTGTACACAGTGATGGCGGCCAGACGGTGTACATGTAGTGTTGTGGTTGGATTCTCTTTGTACCAAATTCTCGCCGGCAACCACTTTTTTGTCTCGATGGTGAATGCATGAACCTCTTTGGGGCCTTCTAAAAATAACATCCCTAACCTCAAATTGTGTACGTAGATATGGTAGCTATTAACGTACATAGAAAATATTGACGTACATTTCACCATTTTGCAGCGTTGGTGTACGTACATCCTAAAAAAATGGTGTTAACTCTAACCGGAATAGTCGTGTCGGTAACAATTCTTCGTGGAGAGGCAGATCCACCTCTTGTTCTCGGTAACAAATCGTTGTGGAAAGGTCGATTTGCCGCTTTTCCGGTGACATCTCGTGGATTGGATCTAGATAGATATTGTCGTATAATATTTTCAAAGGCACGTCTCATGCCGAATCCATTGAAAGAAGCTTTGAATCGACAATGACTTTTTTGGTGAAGAGAGAGAGAGAGAGTTAGATAAGAAAGTGATTCAATTTTATGATAAAAAAGATTACAGAGAATTGAGAGAGAGATAAGAACGAAGAATGTGTAATAAATGATTTCACAAGATTACCTAAGAAAATAAAACAAATAAAAACCAAAAATAACTCAATTTTACAAGTTGTCAGACGTTTTTAGTGTAAAGTCAAATCAAACGAGAAAACTGTATATATATATGAAGGATATTTTCGGAATATCGTGTGTAAGTGACATTTGATATAATTACAGTTTATGCTTGTGACATATATGTAATTACAATTTGAAATGTGACATTCCGTGTAATTTTCTCTAATAAAATCTAATTAAATCTGCAATGCACGTGCTTTTATAGACTGACACCGTTACATTTTCCATCAAATAGTAGATTTTCCATCAAACAGTAGATAATACTGCCACCTAAAGAAAAGGAAGTATCAAGAAGGCGACGAGAGAGAATTGCATATACAAAAACTTTAAAATCCCTACTCAATTATATATTTATATATATATATATAGAGGATCACGATCACGATCACGATCACGATTTTATTTATGGACTATGCTATTTTTTGTTTTTTTTGTCGGATCTATGGATCTATGGTATAATCAAGATGTTTGGATAGATAAAAAAACATCTATCTGGTCTCGTCTCCACATAAACACAGCCAATAGGTCTTCTAATCAACCCTGGTGTGACACCATCTTCAATGATACAAAAGTCAGATAAACCAAACAGAAATTTACACTCACTGTTTCGTTAGCAAGAAACCCATCATTGGAGTACAAAAATAAAGGCAAATACTTTTATTAACTGATCCATCCAAAATTACCGGAACTAGCTAACAAAATTTGACTCCTAATTAAATTTGCCTTGAGAGAACACTCCCATCTAACTTCTTCTGTTGGGAAGAAACCCATCTTTAGCCATTTCAGCAAGCACATCAAGAACAACATCCATATTACCTTCTCTGTGATTAATTTCCACAAGCACTTTAGCTTGCTCTGCTTCACTCAATTCACAGCTTCTTAATACATTGTCAATCACATGATTCAATTCACTAACCATACCTTCCTTGTGCAATGCTTTAACCAAAGCAATAACTGTAACAGTATGGAGAAGATATCCGGAATTTACCATCTCTTTGTATAGAGTATAAGCTTTTTTAACATCTCCGCCTCTGCAATGACCATGGATCATAACGTTATACGCTGTTCCATCGGGTTTATGGTTCTTCTCAAGCATTGATTCGAAAACTTGGTCAGCTTCTTGCATCATTCCTTTCATACAGAATCCTTTGATAAGAGATACAACGCTTTTGAACTCAATGTTACCGCAGTTTTCTATGAGGGTTTGATAAGTGACATCGCTAGGGACTGATTCTTCGTAAAACAGCTTGAGCAAAAGTCTTTTCGCTTCTCTTGTCCGAGCTTGTTTGTTAAGCCCGTTAATAAGAACACTATAAGTGACAACATCAGGTAATAAGCCTTTCTCTACCATTTCGTTGTGCAACTGAAACGCTTTTTCCAAATTGCCTTCCGCACACTGAGCGTTGATCAAGGCTGTGTAAGTAAACTCATCAAGTGGAAGGCCAATTCTCAGCATTTCATCGAAAAGATCACAAGCTTCCTTTGTCCTTCTCTGCTCGCAAAACCCTTGGATTAAAGACGAGTAGGTGACTGTATCAGGCTGAATACCCTTTTCAACCATTTCCTTCTTGACTCTAAGCGCTTCATCTACATCGTAACTTCTACAAAACCCTGATAACACCGTGCTGTAACTCACTACGTCTGGAGTCAGACCTTTCTCCTTCATATCTCCAAGAACTGCGACTGCATCTTCCATGTTCCCAGCAACACAATGTCCATTAACCAAAGCATTATAAGTCACAATCGACGGAGAAAACCCATTATCAATCATCTCTTTCAAAACCCGATACGCTTCATTCATATACCCTTTCTGAGAAAACCCATCAACCAACGTCGTGTAAGTACGCTCATTCGGACAAAGCCCTCTAACACGCATCTGATCAAGAAACTCAATAGCCCGATTCATATTCCCCGCCTTACACATACTATGTATCAACGACGTATAAGTAATAACACTAGGAGACAACCCATGTCTAACCATCTCACCATACATAACAAGCGCTTGATGAAAATTACCTTCTTTACAATACCCTTTAATAAGAGTATTAAACGTAACCTCATCTAACGAAAACCCTTTCGTATTCATCTCGTTAAGAACCAAACTCGTCTCCTTCATCCTCCCTTCTTTACATAACCCGTTAATAACGACATTATACGAAATCAAATTAGGCTCTAAACCTTTTAACACCATAGACCTCAGAACCTTAACACCATCATCAATCTTAGACAACTTACAATACCCATCAATCAAAGTATTGTAAGTAACAACATTAGGTAAACAACCTTTCTTCTCCATTCTATCGAAAAACTTCAAAGCAACATTTATATTCCCACCTAAACAAAACCCTCTAATCAAGATATTGTAAGTAAACACATTAGGAGAAACTTGAGCTTCAATCATTTCTTTAAACACATTCTCTGCAAAGCTAATGTTCTTCTTAGATCTAACAATGGAATCCAAAACAGCATTGTAAGATAACACACCAGGCATGAATCCATGAGCTTTAGCTAGATTGATAATACACAAAGCCTTATCTATCAAGTTTAGTCGAGAGTAAGATTTCACTACTAAATCGAATACAGAGGAAGTTGAATTGCATAGTTGGTAAGTCTCTTGTAACGAATTGAAGACTAAAGAAGCATCTTCGTCTAGGGTTTTGGCTGCGATGTCTTCTGCTAGGGTTTGAGCGGTTTTGTAGAGTTTGAAGTTGGTGAGGATGTGAAGAGTGATGCATTTGCAATGGAGAGTGAAGAATTGATGTGGGTTTGCCCAAGTTAGGAACTTGAGGATTAGGTCTTGATCGTTTTGGGATTTGAGGAGGAGAGTGGTGGCTGCGTTTGGTGTGAAGTTTGTGGAGAGGTTTTGGAGTTGGTAAGGGTGACGTTTGAGAAAGGTTAAAGCTTTATCAGCGAGAAGTGAGTCTGAAGGAGAAATGAAGGTTGAGAGAGATCGTGGGATTAGGGTTTTAGAGAGAATCATTTTTGGGGGTTTTAGGGAAGAGCATAGGCTTCGATGAAGAAGACGATGCTCAATTGATCTCAGCCGTTCAATGGTGAGTTGATCACAGCCGTCCAATTTATCTAGATATGTTTTTACGGTATACTAACCGTATAAGTAAGGAAATTATAATATGAAATTGCAAAATTTTATATTTAAAAAATTGAATTATGTATGTAGAGAATTTTAAAATATAAAAATTCATTTTGAAAAAATATAGATGGAAATTTGGGTTACTAAGACTGATAGAGAAAGAGATTCGCAATCTCGGTTACTTGTTGATACTGATGAAACGAGAACACACTCTCTCGATCCATGAGCCATGATCTCTTTCGCATATGTATTAACAAATTCATACATTTGATCGAGAAGTTTTGTTGGTTAATCGATAAAATTAGTAATTGGTCTGAACATTTCAAACTTTGTTTCGATCGGTTTCCTCACCTTTTTGGAGAGTTTTAGTCTGTACTAGTATTAACCCCATGCGATGCACTGTTATTATTGGTTATTTTGTTTTTATATTTGGTAAAAAAATAATAAAAATCAGTTAGTAAAAAGTTTTTTTCGCGTCAAAACTTATTTAGTTTTTCTTTTTAGTCATTTAAAATATCCACGATTACTTTTTTTTTAATTTTTGAAGAAAATGCCACATGTCAATTTTTGATTGCTCAAGTGACTTGTGATCTAGTAGTAAAGGATTATACTCGTAAAGAATTACATGCGATCACGAAAAATCGAGTGGAATATGAGATAGTAGACCAATTGTGGGATATTGCCGAGGGTAAATACTCTCCTCTATATATATATATATATATATGATACAAATGCACTTGTTGCTGTTCTAGAACCAGCTTTTGTATGTACGTTAATACGTATGATAAAAAAACTTAGTATGAAAATGATTGTACATAAAAACGTGGAATCAATCATTTTTCTAAGTGTTACTATTTCAGTTTGAATAAAAATTAGTGGAATTATGCATTCGTATAAAAAAATTATCATTTGAGTTGAAAAATGTAAAAACATGATTCAATTTGTTTCACCACAACAGAAAAAAGTGAAAGAACGAAAACATCATTTTAGTGTTTTGCAGTAAAATTAGTTGGTTGAATTAGAGGAACTTAATTTTGTATTCTATTTATATTTATTCCACTAATTTCACTCTATTCAACCATCTTGCAATTTTATTACACCACAAGTCTAACAACAAGAAAACAGATAAATTATTGCTTCTTCATGTGAATAATATCTCATAACAAACAAAAACAAAAACAAAATTTGGTGAATGATAATGATATGATAGATCACTTTCTTGAATTTTTCCATGAAAAAAAACCTCATTGTTGCATGTCGACATGAAGGAAGAGATAAAGAGATTTTTCTTTCTTCTATTTTGTTTGATTTATCAAGTGCAAAATATGAAATAGACAAGAAAAAACTAGAGATGAAAGAAGAGAAAAGGGATTTTCATTAATTGCTCTTCTTCCCTATCGATTCTTCAAGTGGGATAATACATTTTTATTGAATGGAAGATAGTCATATTAGTTGTCATTCTACGCTCATTTTTTGTTTCAAATTAGTTGACGTTTTACATTTTCAATGTAGATTTATGATTAATTTTCTATTTTTTATCTTTACTCTTTTAGCTTATTAATTACCCATATTAAGTAAAAAACTACATTAATTAATGATAAAACATAAATTTTAATATTTTTTTTTAATTTGTTGGAAATCACTTAGAACGACAACTAAACTGCAAGAGAGAGAGAGAGAGAGTAACTAAAAGAACATAAATCCATGAGATTTAGCTAAATGAATACTCCCTACGTTCATATTAGTTGTCATTTTACACTCTCTTTTTTTAGATTAGTTGTCGTTTCCATTTTTCCATGTAAGTTTTGGCTTTAGTTACCAAATTTAACCTCAAGTTCTATCAAGAATGCCAAGAGCTAATTTCATTTTTAAGGGTATAAGAAAAAAATTATTATGTTTTCTTAATTTGTGTGAAACAACGTAGAATGATAACTATTTTGCAACAAAAAGGAGTAATGCATTGAAAAGGGTCATTGAGCCTTACACTTAAATTATCCGCTTGAATAGTAATTTTTGATACTCTAAATACCCTTAACCAATTCTTACTCTATATTTTCCAACATTTTACCCATAAGGTGTATGCATGGTTGCTAGCATCATGTTTCAAATTGTGTTAATCTTTTTTTTTTTTTTAATCCAATTAATCCCAATTGGTTTGAGATTAAAGTGGTACATTCCCATGGTTTCATTATCCTCTATCATATGGTTTGGATATATAATTTGGATTTTCGATCTTAATACATTTCATTGTTTTTTGATATACAGTAGAACCTCGATAAATTAATATTCGATAAATTAATAAACACCATAAATTAATAAATTATCCCGGTCCCGAGTCGGGCCAATGTAAAAATCAACTCAATTTGATAAAATGATAAGATAATAATTTTTTTGAAACTCCTATGTAAAATATGGTCCCAATAATAGTATAAATTAATAATCATATATAATTATGTATATATATATATGATAATGTACTAAACATGGTTTTAGTGATTTTTTTTTAACTTAAAAATGAAAATCTCATTAGACCTTATCTTTTAATTTAAGTGTTACATCAAAAACTTTTATAATTGTTTTTTCGATCTTTACCATAAACTTGTAAAAATTATAGGCAAAATAATTGATTCTTTATAATAACGCTTTATAAATGTATTCATCGATATTAGGGATAATAACTATGATTTTTTCTAAATTTTATACATAGTATACCATTTTAGTTTGATCGTCTATTATAATAATATCATCCACTCTATTGCGATAATCAAAAATTTTAATCAAAATTTCATCAATTTGCAAATAGATTCATTAAATTTCATAATATAACATTATTCGAAAAAACAAATTAAGAAGAATCTTACCTAAAATGGATTTCTCTGTATAAATTAATAATTATTAATTTATCGATAAAATAATATTCTCTCTAAATTAATAAATTATCTCGGTCCCAACATTATTAATTTATAGAGGTTTTACTGTAATAACGAAGATCCATCGGAAGGGGAAAAAATTCAAGTTGTGGACATTTGTTATAACTTATAACCAAGAGATATGTCATTTTTCGTTGTTGTTGGGGTTAAATTCATACAAAACAACTTGCACTACATTCACTATTCTTTGTCTTACATTTTCATATTTTTCTTAGAAGACGACATGTAACGGTAAAACCAAAAGTATATAAAACTAAATATATGAAAAATTAGAAATCAAAAAGTGAAATAAAACAAATGTATAGTTGTGGTAAAGCGTGGGGGAATATATAGAGATTAAATGTTTGGAGAACAAGTCAAAAAACTTTGTCAGAAAACTGAAACTGTTCTTAACAGAGCAACCATGAAAGATGTGTGTTCGTGTGTGTCTTTGTCTTCTCTCTCTCTCACACTACACACTCTTCTTCTTTTCTCTCTCTCCTAAGCTTTCCATTTTTAGAAACCAAAATTTCTTACTATACCACACACCAACACAAATCTATGTATATATGGAACATGGTTTTGGAGAAACACACATGAAGTAGAAGAAGAAAAAGACTCAGATGGATGTCCCAAAATACCCTTGTAACGTCTCACCATTTAATGGGTTTGAAGAAAACAATGCATTCTTCAGAGAGGTCTTTAATAAAAGAAAGATGCATCAAGAGAGCAAGAAGAGTAAGAAGAAGAAGAACCTCTCTAGGGTTTGTAGTAGAGGTCATTGGAAACCTTCAGAAGATTTCAAGCTTAAAGAGCTTGTGTCGGTTTTCGGTCCTCAAAACTGGAACTACATTGCAGAGAAGATGCAAGGAAGAACAGGTAACAAAAACAGTAACTTTTCATACTCTTAGTTTCATGAAAGTTGAAGTTTTTTCTTGTGTTTTGGTGTGTTTGAAGGAAAGAGTTGTAGATTGAGGTGGTTTAACCAACTAGATCCAAGGATTAACAAGAGAGGTTTTACTGATGAAGAAGAAGAGAAGCTACTTGCAGTTCATAGAGAATTTGGTAACAAATGGTCTTTGATTGCTAAGCTTTTCAATGGAAGAACTGATAATGCAGTGAAGAATCATTGGCATGTTCTCATGGCAAGAAAGTTAAGGAAACAATCAACTTCTTACACAATGAAGAGCCACAACAACACTCTTTCTCCTCATAACCTTACATCAAGTGACAAAACAGAAGCTGATAATACCGATGAAGTAACTTGCTTGAATCCACAACAAACTTTCAATCTTTTTCCTGGTTCGTATCTCTCCTTAAACTAACAATCTCATAGATTCCTTGGGATGATTCTTGAGTTTTTGAATGTGTGGTGGTTTACAGGGAGTGCAGGTGATGACAAGAGTTACAGCTGGAAGATGCTAAAAGAGGAAACTACTAACCTCAAAGATCAGTATCTTCAAGAAGAGTATTGTTCTTCACGCATGCCAATGAAGTACTCAGGTCATCATCATCAATTCTCTACCTTCTCTGCAGATTCTTTGGCACTACTCACACCTCATGTCTCCATCTCTCAACCATCATCATCATCATCATCACTGTCATCATCAGAAGCAGAAAATACAATGGTGGCCAGATACTTTGAGACAACTTTACCCCCAAGATTTATAGATTTTCTTGGTGTAGGAGCTTCTTGAAGAAAAACATACAAAAAACTAATTAAGAACTTCCTAATTGTAACCTTAAACCCTATGATGATGACTCTGTGTAGCATTAACATAACAAGGTTGCATTTGTACCAATCAGTGATATATCAAGAGTTTGTTCTTCTTTTTTTCAAATTTTCCGAATTACGGTATCTCACCAGTAAACATTTATCATCTCAAGAATTCTATCTCCATTGTAAAACTGAATCCTAAGAAGAAAGCTAATGAATGAGCATATAAAAACTAGAGTAATTCAACAATCCTGAAAGCTTAAAACTCAAACAGCTTGAGCAATACTCTCATTTCGAGTTGAGTTTGCGATTGCTTCTTTGAGCTCATCCATTGTGAGGAGTCTAGTGCTTTCTAAATGTTCTCTACAGGAATCATCGATCTCATCCAAGTTAAGTTCCTTCAATGTGAATTGAGTTCCCACCGCCTTTATGGTTTTCTCTATAAACACCGATCTTTCGATATAATCCTTCATTCTACATACAAACTCTGTGTGATCTCTTTCCTGCAATTCTCAAAATGAAATTGGATATCAATAAACTAACACTATGAAGACATCTAGACCAAAATGAATTATAGAATCTTACGTACCAGCCGGTACTGAGGTACTCTTGAAGGCAGCTTAAGGTAAGCCATGTTATCCTCACTATAATCCCATAGAAACGACGTATGATGAATCCATCTATTTCTCGTTATCGATTGAGCATTTCCACCAAATTTACGATCACCAAAAACATAATCTGAAACCCGTAAAAAACCGGTAAACTTTCAACTTATCAACATAAAAACACACAAACAAACTAAAGAACATCATCAGTTTTCGCGCAAACAAACCGTTCTCACGTAGCTGAAAATCGCTAATCCCGTTAAACACATCACTGTACAACGAACCACTCCAAGCCATAACAGACCGTGGATAAGGCTGAACATTAGGTACATCATCTCTATTGCAAATCAAACTCACAAAAAGAGTATTCTTATCAACAATCACAGTTCCTCCTCCACTAAACCTCTTTATCACCGGAATTCCATCTCTTATAACAGGTCCAAGCTCAAGTAGCTCACTAGGCTTCCTATATAAAAAAATCAAAACTTTCACATACCCATAATCTCTTATTCAATAAAAATCAAAACTTTCACATAATTAACAATGAGGCAAGTTCACAAGGCTTCCTGCATAAAAATCAAAACTTTCACATATTTAACAATGTTTCAAGATTTTAAAAACCCAAAAGCTTTCTCTTACCCTGACATACCCATGACAATGGTGGGTACATTAGTTCCATCGTTAATGATACACCAATTCTCAGAGGAAGATCTAAGAAGCCTTTCTTCTAATAGCAATTGCTGCAAAATCGGCGTTCCTCTAAGCTTAACAAGATTCATTAATGGAAACCCTAAACCCTTGATTTTATTCATACTCATCCTTTGGATCAACCAAAACCTAAAAATCTCGACTTTGAGTTGAAAAATGAAAAATCCCAATTTGATTACAATTGAACACTCAAGGGCTAATGTACCAAAGTTAAACCGAAACCAAACCGGGAAAATTATAGAAAACCGAACCAAAGAAACCAAAATTGGGATTAAAGGAAGAGTCGCTCGTTAGGGCGGATTAGGATAGGATATTTTGGTTTTTCGGGTATTTCGGTAATAGGATTTAGAATTAGATCGGATATTTTATAAATTCGGTCGGATTTAGATCGGATGACTTCGGGTTCGATTATATCTAATGTACATTAAATATGAATTTGATCAAAACTCAAACTGATCAAAAGTTTCAAAACAAAAATTCAAATTAATATAGATATCAAAGGAGGAACGCGGTTTTATTAGTTTTACATGAATTATCCAAAAATATATGATAAAATATCAAAACAAAATTGTAAAAATTCAAATAATATTGATAAATTAGTTATATTTATCCGAATATAATCCATAATATTCGAATTAACCAAAAAAATATAAAAATTATCTAAAATACCTAAACATACCCAACCTTACATCCAAATATCTTTAGTTTAATTTATGTTTATAGTAATTCAGTTATCCATTCGGTTATCAGTTCGGTCCAGTTTGGATTCGGGTTTTCGGGTTTAGGGTTATAGAACCTAATCAAATATTTTTGTAAATTTGGGGGATCGGGTAATTTTGGTCGGGTTCGGTTCGGTTCGGTAATTTGGTTTGGGATTTTTTGCCCACCCTTAAAGGAAGCAACTTTTTTTTGGCGCCGTTAAAGTTTGAGACTTTACTTAATCTTTGGTTACATTGAGACAAAAGGAAGCAACTTTGTTCGTCGTCATGGCCTCCTTGTCTTTGATCGAACGAAGATTGATAAAGTGGAACAAGCTTTCTTCTTTATTACCTAAACCAATCCAACCACTTCTTCTTCCACCGATTGACCAAGTTAACAAGCTCTTGAAAACCTGTGCTGATTCAAAGTTTTTAAGAGTTGGTGAATCGATTCACGCTCATTTCATCGTTAGAAACCAATCATCTAGACCTGAAGATGTGTTCCAGATCAATTCTTTGATTAATTTCTACATGAAATGCAGAAAAACTGTTCGTGCACGTAAGGTGTTCGATTTAATGCCTGAGAGAAACGTTGTTTCTTGGTCTGCGTTGATGAATGGTTATCAATATTCTGGGTTTGATTTAGAAGTTTTGAAGTTGTTTAAAAGTATGGTTTTTATTGGTGATTTGCAACCTAATGAGTTTGTTGCTACTGAAGTTTTGAAATCTTGTTCGAATTCGAAGAGTATTGAAGAAGGTAAGCAATGTCATGGATGTTTCCTTAAAGCTGGTTTGATCTCTCATAATTTTGTAAGGAATAGTCTTGTCTACATGTATTCTTCGTGTTCGGGGAAAAGAGAGGCCATACGAATTTTGGAGGAGCTTTCGTGTTATGATCTTCTTGCTTTTAATTCAGCTTTGAGTGGTTATTTAGAGTATGGTGCTGTAAATGAATGTTTTGATGTTTTGAGAAAGATGGTTATCGAAGATTCGGTGTGGGATGAGGTCACTTACATGTCTTGTTTAAGGCTTTGTTCCAATCTCAGAGATTTGGAATTAGCTCGGCAGATTCATAGTCGGATACTAAGAGCTGGTTTGAAATGGGATGTTGTGGTACGTGGTGCACTTATTAATATGTATGGCAAATGTGGTAAAGTCTTATATGCGCAGAGAGTTTATGACGATACACACGCTCACAACATTGTCTTGAATACGTCGATCATGGATGCTTACTTTCAGAATCAGTGTTTTGAGGAGGCTTTGAATCTGTTTGCGAAGATGGAAACTAAAGAGGTTCGTCCTAATGAGTTCACGTTTGCTGTTGTGTTAAATTCGATTGCAGAGTTATCGCTTTTGAAACACGGTGATCTTCTACATGGGCTTGTTGTAAAATCTGGTTTTAGGAACCATGTAATGGTTGGTAATGCGTTGGTTAACATGTATGCCAAATGTGGCAGCATTGAGGGTGCGAGGAAAGCATTCTCAGTCATGACTTTTAGGGACATAGTTACTTGGAACACTATGATATGTGGATTGACTCATCATGGATTGGGGAAGGAAGCGATTGAAGCGTTTGACAAAATGATGATTGCAGGACAGTTCCCGAACCGCATAACTTTTATCAGCGTTTTGCAAGCTTGTAGCCATATTGGTTATGTGGAACAAGGGCTTTATTACTTTAACCAGCTAATGAAGCAATTTGGTGTTGAGCCTGATCTAAGACATTATACATGCATTGTTCGGCTTTTGAGTAAGGCGGGATTGTTCGAGGAGGTTGAGAATTTCATGAAAACAGCTCCTATTGAATGGGACGTAGTTGCGTGGAGATCTTTGCTAAATGCGTGTTATGTTCGCCGGAATTATAGTTTAGGAAAGCGGGTGGCAGAATTTGCCATTGAGATGTATCCCAACGATTCAGGAATGTACATATTGTTATCCAATATTCATGGCAAGTTAAAGGAATGGGAAGACGTGGCAAGAGTGCGTTCTTTGATGAAGAAAAGGCGGGTTAAGAAGGAGCCTGGAGTAAGCTGGATAGGTATACGAAACCAAACCCATGTGTTTCTTTCAGAAGAAAATCGACACCCCGAGATTGTGCTGATTCATGCAAAAGTGAAGGAAATTTTGTCAAAGATTAGACCATTAGGATATTCACCTGATGTTGCTGGAGTTTTCCATGATGTAGATGAAGAACAGAGAGAAAGTAACCTCTCTCATCATAGCGAGAAGCTTGCTGTGGCATATGGTCTGATGAAAACTCCCGAGAACTCACCATTGTACGTGACGAAAAACGTGAGGATATGCGATGATTGTCACTCTGCAATCAAGCTTATCTCGAGCCTCTCAAACCGATTAATAGTTGTCAGAGATTCCAATCGGTTCCATCATTTCCAAGATGGTCAATGTTCTTGTTGTGATTACTGGTAATGATCTAAACCGAAAGGCTCATTCCCGTGGAAGAAAACTAGTGCGATGGAAAGCTCTTGTGCCTCTATTGCAGCTTCACGAGCTTTGATTATTGTAAGTAGTACTAAGAAATAGTTCCAAATCATTTTTTTGAAGTTCTCTACTCATCATTTTATAGGTGTAGTAAATAGTGTCTAGCAGTTCAGTTATTGATCATTTCTGATCTCATTGGTTTTGTGCTCTATATGAGCTTTTGATATTAAAGTTTTGGTAATTTTTACAAGAAGGTAGTGAGACAACAATATTAACAGAGACAATCTCAAAGCAAGGAACCAAAGCAAGAAGAAAAAGAAGTGCAGAAGTATGATAAGATTATTACTTTAGGAAATAAGATTTTAGCAGAAGTTGTTCTCCATGAATTTCACAAATCCATAGAAATCGATTCGTCCGTCTTTATTTCCATCGAATGATCTGATCATTCTCCTGCAATTCTCAAGGTTAGCTCCTTGCTTAAAGCCAAGGATTGTCAAAACTCTCTGTAAATCTACTGGATCAAGAAACCCATCTCTGTTTTCATCAAAGACATCAAAAGCTTGCTTCACTTCTTCCAAACTTGGCTCTTTCTCTCCAAACAGATTCGAAAGCTCTTTGGAACTATACCTTTTTTGAAGCCCCTCGTTTTCTTGGTCGGTAAAAAGTCCCAACCTTTTCATCACCATCTCTGCATCTTCTCGGTAGAGACCATCATAGACCAAAGTTTGGAGCTCAAGATCTTTGCTCTTCTTCTCTGAAACACATTGCTTGTGTTGAGGAATAGGCCAAAATCTAGAGAAAAATATCTGAGCAAAAGAAACCCAACTGAAAAAACCGTTGAGGAAGAAATTGATCAGACCAAACAAAGGGAAAAGAGAAGAAGAAGAAGAAGAAGAGTGTTTGCATTTGGTTAAGGAACTCTTCTCCATGGTTATTAGTGAGTATAAATGGTTCACTGTCATAACTTTTGTTAGAATACTAAAACTTAGCTAATGAATGAAATTAATGTTTTGGAAGAAGTGTGAGAGAAATGAGATTGTTTTATGGGTTATATATAAGTGCATGATGAATAAGTCAATGTAGACAAAGATTTGGTGGAGAGGCAAAAGTGAGGAAGGTGCAATGGGAAGAAGAAACTAGGAAGGAAAGCGAAATGGGAAACTTACAAAGAAACTTAGTCTAGGAAAATTATATAGTTTAAGAATATAAAATAAATAATTTGAGAGGAAATTTCTTGTGCATTATTCATGGGAGTTGTCTTTTTTTGTACTTATGTGAAGGGAAGTTTGGTCAGTTTACTATTTTTGTATTAGTTCTATTATATTTTATGTCAGAATCATTTTTATACAAAAATTTATGAATGTGAATAGAAATGGACAAAATTTACATCTTGTTTAATGGTGTTCATACCGTGTGGTTCAGTTCAGTTTTCAACATACCAGTTTCAACACAAATTTACTTACTCTTTTAATAATTTCACAGATTCTTGCCCTATAATTTGTTTGAGTACCCATCGAGTTCATTCAAAATAGTGAAGCCTAAAGCATGTTCGTTTGCTTTTTCATCCAAATGGACCATCCAAATGTTTCATATGAATGAATAATCTCTATTTAACTGATCCATTTGAATATTGTTGATTTCTTGCACTAAACAAACATCAAAATGACATATGCTTTAATTTGTTTAAGTACCCGTCGAGTTTATTCAAATAGTGAGACCTAAAGCATGTTTGTTTGCTTATATGTTATTTTCATCTAAATGGTCCATCCAAATGCTTTATCGTAATGAATCATCTTCATTTAAATGTCCAATTCGGTTCACCAAATGATTTTGCAAAATTGGCTTGAGATTCTAAAACTCATTCAACTGATCCGTCTGAACATTATTCATTTCTTGCACTAAACAAACATCATAATGAACATGCTTTAATTTGTTTTAAGTACCCGTCAAGTTCATTCAAAATAGTGAGGCCTAATAAAGCATGTTTGTTTGCTTTTTTGTCATTTTCATCCAAATGGTCCATCCAAATGCTTTATCGGAATGAATCATCTCCATTTAAATGATTTAACTTAGTTCACCAAATGATTTTGAAAAATTGGCTTGAAATTTAAAAATCATTCAACTAATACATCTGAATATTGTTCATTTCTTGCACTAAACAAACATCAATTCTCATCTTCATCTAGATGAATTAGTTAAATGTTCAAATGAACAATCAATCCACAATTAACTACTGATTGTTTTCTAACCATAAATTCATGACTTGTTTGACCAAAGATTGAAAAACAATTAAGAGATGACTAATCCATGCTCTTACTTATTGGGTAATGAAAAGACAAAATACAAGATAATGTAATGTCACAATTGCAACTAACTTCCTTAGTAATTTCCTGGAAATTGGTAGTACACAAGATAGTGAGTGGCTTTCTTTTTCTTTTGGCCTTTATCACTTATTTCAATATTCTTTTGCTTATTTATCATATCAAAATGTTCTTTCATTGGTTGTTTTGGTCAATGTGAGATAAATTTTCTATATAGCTGACCCTGTCAAATCATTCAATATTTCAGTGTGGCTTTATTTTCAAATTACATGCTTAGTCCTAGTCTATACAAAACATGTTCTTAGAAGAAAAATAAAACACTGAAATGTAAAACGATATTTACTTTGAAAAAAATATACGCAGCTGATAAGAGTGGCTATTATTAGTCAAACTAAATACACTTTAAAACAAAACTTCTAATAACAACAAGAAAAACAATTTCCACCAATTTTATTCTAAGTTGTAACCACTAGGCACTAGCTCATATAAAAACAACATTGTAGTTTCAATATTAACAAGTGTGAACTATTCAAGTATGAGAATTTATAACATCATCCATCATGTAAATTGTAGATATCAAGCTTCTTAATCAGAAATCAACATTCCTTTAAGCTTCTTAATTGTAGTAGCTTAATTAAACAAATACTAAACTTTAATGAAAAATGGCAAATCTTTCAAGACCATAAATTTATTTCTCCTGCAAGATTTATTTAACTACACAGTTTTAGGGTTTTCCATTTATGATACAACAAACTTTCACTCTGTAACCCAAAAACTAACCTCTCCCTCACTATGTCAAACCATTATATATAAAGAGCTATATGTACAAAAGGACTCACCTGTTTTCTTGGAACACAAGATTGAACCCAAAAAACAATCACATCATCTTTTTTTCTATGAGCTTTCATGGAAGTTTGCAGACCTCGAAAGAGCAGCTGGATTCGCTTGCAAGTCCATTCGTCTACCAGGAAGACTGCTTTTTTCTTTGTTTGTTGATCTGAATGCTCCAAAAGTATCCGCCTTTTCGTCCTTTTTGATCCCTAATGTTTCCCATATTGAACTTTTAGCAGCTTCTTCTGGATCATCGATCCTAAGCGTCTTTGGAACCCACAAACATCGCTCGGGTTTGCTTTTCTCGGTTTCTTCTGCTTCTGGTTCAGCAATGCTCTCGTCTCGTGAATGTTTACCAAGTGTTGGAGAGTTTGGACTAGACCCTGATGGTGAATTGGGTTGTGGCATCCACGCGAAGCTGTTCCATGCCCCCGGTGAAACACCCGGGCAGCTCCAGTAAGCAGGCGGTGGATAAAACGGTAAAACCGTCCATGAAACTCCGTTCCAAGCGTATGGCCAAGTTGGTGGTGGTCCTGGAAAGCATGGAACTTTTGGCAATGGGTTGATTGTTCCAGCCTCCTCGCTTGACGGGTTTAAAGGAACCGTAATCTTTAACCCTTCGTTCGGTTCTTGCAATCCGGTTTGCGTCTTCAGCATCGACTTGTCAGCAATATTCAATCCTGAAGCCATGGACTCACATAGGACTGAATCAGACCCAAAAGTGAGAAGATTAGTACCATTAGGATCAGTTATCGCCGCCTTCTGCATAGCTTCCGCAGATGTTACGCTTACTTGATGACGGTTATAATGAGAAGCCGGATTCTTGTTCTTACGCCTCCCTGCACCAACCGGAACATTCCTCATCGTTCCACCAGCAGTCCAATATCTCTGACATTTCTTACAGAAATGACGAGGTTGGTTAACATTGTAGTTGTTATAGTAACAAAACTTTGTTTCCATACTGTTACATCGCGGACACGGTAGTATCTTATCCGGTTTCTTTAGCTTCGCCTCTTGAGCACAAGTCCCGTCCTCATTCGCCTTGGCAGCTTTCGTTGTTTCCGGTTTCTCAGTTATACTCGAAGCTGTAGCAACGTTGTTAGATTCATTGCTCAATGACTCTTCCACACCACACTCATTATCTTTCTCTTCCTGAGATAAAACATAAAACATGATTATACTAATCACAACAAAGAACCATAGTTCTGTTTCCAAAATTAAACAAACAATGAAACTAAACTTGATTATACTAATCAACACAAAGAATCATTGTTCTGTTTCTTTAACAAACTAAACTTTATAGATCCCGTGACAGATTAAAGCATTTGAAATCAAACAAGAATCAGATTAAACCCTAACAGTTTCTTCATCAATTACAATATTGAGATCTCAAATCACTTAATAAGAACCTCATTTGATAATCCAGATTTACAAAAAAAAACAAAACTTTTGATTTCTAGAATCAAATCTAACATCAACAAATTTGGTCATTTCCATGTAACAAAAAACATGGGTATTCTTCAAAATCCATTTCCAAATCCAAAAAACATTACCTTTTCACTCAAATCACCACCACCATCATCTCCTAAACCGGAATCAGCAATCTCTTCATCATCTACGATACACGAATCTGATAACAGAACAAGATTCTGGTTTTGAGGTTCTGTTAAAACTCCACCAAGCTCAGGTAAAGGAATCGTCTTCCCAAACAGCTTAATCGCCGGATCAGACATCATCAAATTTGTCACTTCTTCTTCTCGAGCGAGAAAAAAGCGGAAACTTTAGAGAAAAAGTTACAATTTTTATGACAAAAAGAAAGAGAGAGAGAGAAGTGTTTCGGTGGTTGTCTGAAATTTGTTTTTAATTATTATTTTTTTGTGTTTGTGAGAAAAGAAAAAGATTACTGTGATCTCGCGAATTGTACAACCTTTTTGATTCGTCCAGAGTGCCACGTCATCACACGTGAGGATTCTCAGCCACAAGGTTTTATTTTCTTTTGTGGACTTTTTTCAAGAAAAAGAGATCTCTTTTTCCTCTCTTTTTGGCTTTTTTTTTGGTTGCCCTTTTCATTTTTGGTCATCACTTTTTTTTCTTTTTACTATTCAAAAGTTGAATTTGAAGCCATTTCTTATCTTTCTACTTTTACTATTCAAAAGTCTGTAAATTTACTTTACATTTTGTGAGCACCGCTAGACAAATTGGAAATAAGAAATGGCTTCCATCAAATTATTTTGATCATGGTAATTTTATAGTTCAGTTTCAAACATTTTTTAAGAACAATTTTTCATCGATGGAAACATCATTTATGTTTTACGATATCATTAAAACTAATAAGTTTATCAATTCAATGAGCAAATCGAATTCAATAAAATTTGATAATATATACATTGTTAAGTTTATAAATGATTCCGTAATAGTTTGTTCTATCGGTGTAATAAAAATTCATAATAAACAGTGCACCATGTTCGAAATGGTCATCTTTAATCCTAGTACGAGAAAAGATTATATCTATATCAAGCTAAAATTTATATTAAAGTTATTTTATTAAAAATATAATAATTCATATTTTTGGTTATTGAATTTCATACTTGATATAGAAATATTCATTAATATTTTGTCAACTACTAGGCCCAATGAACTTACAATAATTGTTAAAATCTTATTGTGAAAGAAAATTTTGGTTAAATTTGTCATGTTGAATGCCATTTGGTAATAATTACAGTATTTGTTTTTAAACTTGTTCTCGTAATAAACTATTCGAATATTTCTATATAGTTGATAATCATAAGATACTTCTTTACAGTATTTACCAAGGATAAACGAGCTTTATAGATAGTGAGTATAATTAGTCACGCAATTCTACTCTTTCTTATCCAACTTCTAGCTCTAAAAGTTTGACTTTTTCATAATCATAAGATAGTTCACAAATAACACAGTAAAAGCAATCAGAACTGCAAGCAAGTAAGATTTCAAGGTTAGATAAGTCAACCGAAGCAAAAACAAGACATAAAGGCTACTAAGCTTTGTGACATAACAAGAGAATTTCTATGTTCCAAAAATAAAAATCAACATATACGCATCCTTCTATATCTAAATTCTAGTAACGTAAGAGGTGAGATCGATAATAATACCTTGACATTGGTTCTCAGATTCGAGCGAACAGCGTTGCCTAGGGACTGGAGTCTCATCATCGTGCAGAGAACAGAAAAAAAAAGCTAAGGGATCAGTAGAAAGTAGGTTTAATTACGCGCCTCCACTTGGGCTTTTTTGCGCTAAGTTTTCATATCCAAGCTAATGCATCCATACTTTTTACCAAGGATAAACAAGCTTTATAAATAGTGAGTGTAATTAGCTACATCTGAAACGAGCTTAATAGATAGCTAGAAGTTGGATAAGAAATAGTAGAATTGCGTAACTAATTACACTTACTATCTATAAAGAATGTTTCGGTGGTTGTCTGAGATTTGTTAAATTTTTTGTGTTTGTAAGAAAAAAAAAGGTTACTGTGATCTCGCGAATTGTACAACTTTTTTGATTCTTCTAGAGTGCGACGTCATCACACATGAGGATTTTCAGCCACAAGTTTTTGTTTTTTTGTGGACTTTTTCCAGAAAAAGGTATCTCATTTTCCTCTCTTTTTTGCCTTTTTTTTCCTTTTCATTTCTGATCATCACTTTTGAAGAACAATTTTTCATCGTTTGAAGCATCATTTATATTTTACGATGTCATTAAAACTAATAATTTTATCAATTCAATGAGCAAATCGAATTCAATGAAATTTGATAATACACTGCTAAGTTTATAAATGATTTCATAATAGTTTGTTCAATCGGTGCAATAAAAGTTCATGATAAACGGTCCGCCATGTTCGAAATAGTCATCAGTAATCCTAGTACGACAAAAGATTATCTACAACAAGATAAAAATTTATAGTAAGTTTATTTTTATTAATCTATAATAATTCATATTTTTGGTTATTGAATTTCATATTTGATATAGAAATATTCATTAATATTTTGTCAACTACGAGGCCCAATGAACTTGCAATAATTGTTAAAATCTTAATGTAACACTTAAAAAGTCACAGTGAAAGAAAAATTTGGTTAAATTTGTCATGTTGAATGCCATTTGGTAATAATTACAGTATTTGTTTTTAAAACTTGTTCTCGTATTAAACTATTCGAATATTTTTTTCAGCAACAAAAGTATTTGGTGGATCCCCATTTTTTATTTTTTTTTGCCTTTTTCCTGTCATAAAATCTTCAACATATCAGAGATAAGTGGTTGTAATAATTCTATGTTAGAAGTTGTGGTGATTAATAAACGCCATGTCGATTTGAAAAAGTGCAATAATGTGGATAAGTATATGATACCTTTATTTCAAACCACCTCAAATCCCTCATATATTATAAAAGTGTTTGAATGTATACATTTAAAATTTATATAATATATTATCCCCACTTGGAGGCACGATTGAAAATACGTATTCTTAATCTTGATAAAGATGCTTAAGGACATTTATTTATTATTTTCTCACTATTGCTCCCCCAACTAAGAAACGGATTATTAAAAAAGAAAAATCGTATCTTTATATAAAAGAAAATCTCGTTGATATCACATGACTACTTTTCAAACTGATCAACCATTGTCTTATTTTTATTTTTGTCAAATCCTTTTTGTATAGCCAATACACAGGTAAACATTATTTGTTGGTGTTGTGAATACAAGATCAGCGTCAATGAAATGGATGGTTTGTTTACGGTTCAAAGTCAAGTTTTCAATATTAAACATGAAATCAAACTGAAAAGCTGGAAGGAAAATCAATATGAAAGTCGTTTATATGGACTAATTTCTAGGTGATCTGAGTACAAAGTAAAATGAATAACGATCAAAACAAATGTTCGGGGGTTTGCCAAAAAAAAGTGATCAGTAGCTAGTTTCAGCTAGTGGAATCTGTCGGAAATCTATTAACAAGATTTTTTTCATGCAAGTTTACAATATCAAAAGTCGAAAATTCGATAAAAACATTTGAAAACGAAATTCTCATATCGGTTCGAAATTTATGATGGATTTGTTTAAAAAGTTTGACGATACATTGTTGGCTTGAAAAATAAAATAAAATGAAGTAACTTTAACTGAAGTGAACTGAAATAGATTGAGCCTAATTTGACAGCATTAATTAGTTGTATTCTAATATTCAAAACAAATTCGTCTAAACTCTAAAGCCTGATACATTTGATTTGATTGTTCAATGGTTGCTCTCATTGAAACCCCTTCTGCGAGGCATGGAAAAACGTTAGGGTGTGAGAGTGGTTTGACATAGCACCTTATGCCTTTTTGTGTGTGTGCACAAAACACCTTATACCTAGTTGATGAAAGTTTAGCCTAATCCAACCCACTTGTAGCTTTACTCTTCATGAAGCATCTATTTGGCACTTAAAATCGACTTGTTGGTATACTTTAGAAGGTCGACTATTAATTGTTGTTGAGAAAATTATTTGTTGATAAACTTCAATCCATTTCATGCGTCATAAAGTTTTATCTAGTTATTTTTCAAAATTCCATGTTTATTCACACACTACAAGAAAACAGATAATTTGTGACACCCTTATTCGTCACAAAATCGTCACAAATGGGTAATTTGCGACTACTTAGTGACGAAGACAGGACGTCGCAAATATGTCGTCGCTAATTTATGTAGTCGCAAAGTAGTCGCAGATTAGCGACTACTTTGTTACGCTGTTTTAAACGTCGCGAATTAGCGACTACTTTGTGACACCAGTACATAGTAGTAAATTAGTCACACTTTTGTTACAACCATCTCGTCGTCGCAAATTCGCGACGCTTGTACGACAACATCTGAGAGTGGGAAATACACGACGAAGTATCGACACATGGTATTTGTGACTACTTTGTGACTATTCTTATCAATCGTTAATTTACGACTAATTAGTGACGCCTTTGTAGTCACTAATAAGAGACTGATTAGTGACGATTTTGTAGTCACAAATAAGCGACTGATTAGTGACAATCTTTGTAGTGTCTAAATGTCACAGTAGTTACAAATTAGTCTCAAAAGCGTCACTAATAAGCGACGACTTAGCGACGCCTGAAAAGTTTTTGGTCATTTTTCAGTTCCAAATTTGGTACGGATAGTATTTAGATTTGAGAGTTTTGAAAAGCCTAAATCAAAATCATAGCTACAATTCTTGTAAATTATACAAAGCATATGTATTTAAACATTTAGCTTGACAAAAGAAGCTAAATGATTGAAACATTAGTTTTGAGAGTTGAGAGTAGAAAAGATAATTATATAAAACATTGAAACATTTAAAGTTTGTTCAAGACATAAAGAGTTAGAGAGTTGCAGAGAGAATCATACTGTCAAGCTTGTTGACCTTCGGGAGAGGTTGTTGTGTGTTGTGCATTTGGTTCCGGTTCAGCGGAGTTGGTTGACTGACCGTTGCTCGTCATGAAATCGGTAACCATCTTCTCTAATTGATCCCTAACTCCCAATTGTACTTGCTCTACACAGTAAAAAACATAGTTAAGCATCTATAATTGAAACATAATTGGAAAGTATGTGAGGCAGAAAAGATTACCGCAAAAATTCTGAAATATCTTTCTTACTTGTCGATAGGTGTGACAGTCCAGCTGTAGAAAGGTCCATCAAACTTGTGACGAAAGATTCCAGCGATGACACGAGTAAGTTTGCCTTTGTCTCGAGTAAACCTAGCAAAAAGATAAAAACAATTAAACAACTTAGCTAGCAGATACATCGATGCAAACTAGCAAATAACTTAGCTAGCAAATAACCAGTTAACAAGAATGAGAGGCATATGCATCGATGCAAACTAAAACAAACCAATACAACACATAAACTACACATTTACAAAAATAAAAAACATAGTAAGGATTGAAATCAACTTACCAAATACTCTTTCCGACTGTGGGAACGTGACTGAGGAGATGCAGAGTTTGACGACCTGGAAGAGCCAAAACATCATCCAAAAGCTGCTGGTAGTCTTGCCCTTCTGGTTCCTGCTGAACAACATGTTCGTACTGAACTTCCATGTCTTCAACCTCGTCATCACCACCTTCCTCATCATCTTCCTCATCTTCTTCCTCTTCCTTATCTTCCATCTCAATCTCCCGACTACCTGGTTGGAGATTGAGATTGAGTTCTGGAGATAGACGAAACGATGGAGGAGCAGGGCGGTTTGATAGAGGAGGGTACTGAAGTGGAACATCCCTAGTCCGAGAGACTGAGACAGTCCCTTGAGACGTCGGCGTACCCTGAGAAGGAGTCGTATGCTGACCGTTGGAGTTACTTGAAGAAGTCTGACCGCTGTTTAACCTACCTCGTCTAGTTGGTGAAGCTGCGTCATTGTCTTGTCCGGCTAAATTTGCTCCTCGAGCCACCGCGAGTCTCTTAGTACCACTGGTAGGAGCAAGATCCTTGTCTTGAGTCTTTGAGACAGAGTGAGAACCACCAGCTGTTGCAGGACGCTTCCTATCTGCTTTTGAGAGTGGCGGAGAACCACCGTCTGCAGCAGTACGCTTCCCATCAGCCTTTGAGAGTGGTGGAGAACCACCGTCTGCAGCAGTAGGGTTCCCAGCAGCCTTTGAGAGCTTCAGATAACCACCTCGTGTAGCAGGACGCTTCCCATCACCCTTCGAGCATGCACGAGAACCACCGCCACCAGCAGGACCCTTTGAGGGTTTCTGAGAACCACCGCCTCTTCCACCGCCACCTCCGCCTCTTCCACAGCCTCCTCCGGTTCCCTGACATCGCCCTCGTGGAGCCCCTATTCTTGTGGTCGCCATCAAATAAGTCGTTCGATCTGGTTTAGGGTAAGGATGTCGGTATAGGGTTTCGACAGAGTAGAGACTCAAATGATTGAAAGAAAGAGATGAAGATTAGTGGTTGTGTTTGAAGAAGGAGAGAATCGGAGGCTTAGGGTTTGAGAGATGAAGAATCATATCGATTTCTTCACTGAGGGATCGAATCGAAAAGATAATTCGATACAGAGAGATGGAGAAGAAACGATTAAGAGATAATCGAACAATAAACGCAAGATTTTGTGGAGAAATCGGAAGATTCGATGAAAGAGTCGAATCGTGTAGAGGAGAAGAGAGAAAAAAAAATTTAGCGTTTGTGCGAAATGAATTTGGGAATTGGTCTGATTTCCTTTTGTTTTCTGTGTAGTCACTAATTCGTCACTAAGACGTGGGAAACCATTTGCAGGCTTTAAGCCCAAATATTTGGTTCTGTAGGCCCATAAATTCGTCACAAGTGAGTCACAAAGTAGTGGCTATTTTGTGACGAATTTGTCACACAGTGTTAATAGTAGCAAATGAAACCCTAAACCCTAAACATTTGGACCAAAGACTTTGGTCCATTAAAACTCCAAATAATTTCAAATGCATTCCTTGATTGTCTGTTTTATTGTATCATCAAAATAATATTAATCATATATTTTGGGAAACAACACAAAATTATCAAATCTTAGATTAAAATTATATGTGTTTCATTCCAATTCACTTGTGGAGTTAGAAAATGAATTTTGGTTTTTGAAAAACCCTAAAATAAATTTACTATTAGCATTTGAGTTTATATACATTGTAAATACGAAACAAAGTACAAACAAACTTATAATGTGTTGATTTTAAATGCAAAACTTAAAACAAAGCGTGGGTAATCAGTTGCAAAGTAGTCACAATATTTTTATGCATCGTAAATTAGTCACAAAATAGTAGCTATTTTGTGACTAATTTGTCACAGTGTTAGTAGTAGGAAATGAAACCCTAAATACAAAACAGTCTTTCGTCCATTAAAACTCCAAATAATTTCAAATGCATTCCTTGATTATCTTTTTTATTGTATCATCGAAATAGTAGTAATCATATATTTTGGGAAACTTACAATGTATTGATTTAAATGCAAAACTTAAAAAAGCGTGGGTAAAGAGTTGCAAAGTAGTCACAATATTTTTAGGCGTCGTTAATTAGTCACAAAGTAGTGGCTATTTAGTAACTAATTTGGCAGGTAGTCACAATTTTTAATAAAACAAAAAAGTGTGGTTCAAGTAGGTTCGAACCCGGATACTTATGCGTTTATAGTAAGTGTCAAACCGTTATGCCATTGTGTTCAATCGGTATATGGATACATTAAAATTTATATATACGTGATCAATTTTTATTAAAAACAAAAAAGTGTGGTTCAAGTAGGTTCGAACCCGGATACCTATGCATTTATAGTAAGTGTCAAACCGTTGTGCCATTGTGTTCAATCGGTATATGGATACATTAAAATGTATATATACGTGATCAATTTTTATTAAAAACAAAAAAGTGTGGTTCAAGTAGGTTCGAACCCGTATACCTATGCATTTATAGTAAGTGTCAAACCGTTGTGCCATTGTGTTCAATCGGTATATGGATACATTAAAATTTATATATACGTGATCAAACCCAAAAAAATACAATTTGGTTTCCTTGGTTAAAATCAGTAGTCTGATAGCTTAACAAATTAAATTACCGAAATTGTAAAATACAATCACACAAATATATTACATAAAAAATTTAAAAATCGTGGAAATAACTAAACACACTTGGATAATAACGACCTCTAACACAATCACACAAATATGTTACATATAATTTTGAATCCTGGTTCAAACTTCATTGTCATCGTCCGAAGATGATAAATTACATTGAAACTTATCTTCTGGATCATCGTCTCCAATCGATGTCTTCCATTGGTTGTGCACGACCTCTTTCTCGTTATACTTCCCTTGAACACGACTTCTTGGATTTACTTTCAAAACAAATTGCCACACTTTCCGAAGACGTTTCGTATTTGGGTATGTCAGATAATACACTTGATCAGCTTGGGATCCTGACATGAATTAATTATTTGATTATTAAAAACACACAAACAAATATATATATAATCAATAATTTGGATAATGAAAACATACCCAATATGTATGGTTCGTAGTTTGGATATTTCCTAGTTTTAAGGACGTCGACAACACCTACCGAGCTCTTTCTCGTCCCTATGTGAGGAGTAGGGTCCAACCATTTACATTGGAAAAGTACGATCTTCAAATTCAACGATCCGGGATATGTGAACTCGATAATCTTTTCTACGGTTTTATAGTAATCATCTTCCACAGACGCTTCAGAATAATTTTGCCCTCTAACACATACCCCATAATTCATTGTTTTCCTGTCTTTTCCGTGGTCCTCGGTGTGAAACATATACCCCTTTGTAAAATACATGGGCCATTCAGTTGCCTTGTTTAGAGGACCGTCGACTATATCGTAAACCCATAGTGGAAAATATTGTTCATGTCTCGTTGCATTCACCTGCATCGATCGATTGATAAAGTTTTCCAATCCTTGATATGTGTAAGAAGAATTTAATAATTAACTCATAGAAAGTACATACATATTGGTAGATCCACGTGTGAAATTCATCATCTATTTTCGCTCTGACTTCCTCATCAGTTAGGTCTGAATTTTCCAATCGAATTTGTGCATCGACCATGCTGTGTTGCCAAAACACGACTAAAACATAAGGATGGAAAATTATATAAATATGTTATACATCATTTGGGATGAATCCCAATTACCTCTCAAACTGCCGGAAATACTCACAATTACGCAAAACATACGCATGAACGCTCTTATATTCCTTATCTCTGAACCACAAATCACTACTTTGGCCACTTAGACGACCCACTTACTTAAATATATCTGGTAAATCTACATTGTATACGGGCACTTCACCTTCGTCATATCGAGAAGCCCTAAAACATTACCATGTCTTGTAAAGTTATTGGAAGAGAAGCATATATAAGTAACAAACAAGTGAATGTAAATTACTAATTACCTTCTTCTTCTAGCTGTAGAAATTTGTGGCGGAAAGTAGTGTTCTGAGAAGTAAGATATCTCCTCCTTCATGTACGCATGCACGATGGATGCCACTGGATATCTTTTGTTCTTAGCTAAGCGTTTGAAATGTCCAAAAACTCTTTCAAACGGATACATCCATCTGTATTGCACTGGACCGCCAAGTTGTGCTTCGTATGGTAGATGGATAGGAAGGTGCTCCATCACATCAAAGAAAGACGGTGGAAAGATTTTTTCCAAATTACAGATAATCATCACAATGTTTTCCTTCAAAATTAGGAGGCGGCTTTTATCCAATGATCTACTACTTAGATCACGGAAAAATGCTCCAAGTGCTGCAGTTCAATTTCTTTATATAAGTCCAACATTTAAATCATTATCCAATACCAATTAATATAATGATGAGTGTAATGTAAAAGTACCTGATATTGCTTGGTGAACATTACGCGGGAGAAGTTCTGCAAATATGAAGGGAAGCAAGCGTTCCATAAAAACATGGGCGTCATGACTTTTCATTCCTAAAAACTTTTCACCTTTGATGTCTGCACAACTTGCTAAATCTGACACACATCCATCTGGAAACTTAAATTCATTTTTGACCCACTGTAGTCAGGTAGCTTTTGCTTTTGCTGTTAGTCTCCAAATCGGAAATGGGGCGTACCCACGAGCATCAAGATGCAGTTCCTTCCGAGCACAGAACGTTGCGACATCTACTCTTGACTTGAGATTGTCTTTCGATCTGTCTTTGACATTCATAACAGTATACATGATGTTATCTTCAACATTCTTCTCGATATGCATCACATCCAAACAGCTTCGTAGATTCAGATCAACCCAGTACGGAAGCTCCCAAAATATGTTTTCTTTATGTCAGTTGTGCCAATTCCCATAACCGCCAGTTTTAGTCTCATGCCCATTTCCGCTGTATTCTGATGTTTTAGGTTCCCCGGTATTTAGTATACGCTGGTATACTTGTTCACCCGTCAACGTTGCAGGTGGACACTCGTCCAAGGCGCTGTTTCCCTTAAGAAAATTAACTTTATTCTTTCGTAATGGATGATTGTCTGGTAGAAATCTTCTATGATTGTCAAACCAACACGTCTTCCTACCAGCCGGCAAGTAGAAAGCATACAAAGTGGACATGCTAAATTTCCATGTGTCGTCCATCCCGATAACATCCCATACGCCGGAAAATCACTTATTGTCCATAGGAGAGTAGCTTTCATGTTGAAGTTTTGATTTAACGACACATCATATGTCTCAACTCCATGATTCCATAAGTCCTTTAACTCCTCGATCAATGGTTGGAGAAAAACATCAAGACTTCCTCGTGGATGATTTGGTCCGGAATTCAAAATCGTCAAAAACAGATACTCCCTTTTCATCGCCATATCCGGAGGCAAGTTGTACGGTTCATGATCACCGGCCACAATGAATGGTTTTTGGACATTCCGAAAGGATTGAAACCGTCGGTGCATAATCCCAAATACACGTTTCGCGTTTCCTCTGCAAATTGTGGATGTTTTTGATTGAAATTTTGCCACTCTTCTGCATCAGATGGGTGAACCATTTTTCTGTCTTCTGTCTGGTGTTCAGCATGCCACCTCATCGACGCTGCTGTCCTCTCGGATTGGTACATCCTCTTTAATCTGTCGGTGATGGGTAGATACCACATCTTGTTGACCGGTATTTTAGTACGCCCCCGACTTGCCTTGTATCTCGGTTTTTCACAAAACCTACAATGGTCCAACTGCGCATCATCTTTCCAGAAGAGCATACAATTATCTACACATACATCATATGTATGGTGTAACACCCCAAATTCTAGAAATGCTTGGTGCATTGTCTGAGAATATGTGGTGCATGCGGAGAGACTTAAAAGAATTGATTTGGCTACCTATGTCACCAAAGTGCACTTATCTTTTCGGTCACTTATCTTGAGAGAACTCCAGAGTTAAGCGTGCTTGAGCTGGAGCAATCGAAGGATGGGTGACCTACTGGGAAGTCATTTCCAGTTCCGGGTGAGTGAGGCCAAAACTCGGGGAAAGATCGCGTGGTGATTGCAGGGTCAGTAAACATGCATTTCGAGTCTCCCGGACTAACGCATCGACCGTCGGAGAAGTCTCGGCTTGCGAGCCGAGAGTGGGCGTGGGACCCACGGCAGGGCGGTCGGGGCGTTATAAGTGGTATCAGAGACGAACCTTGACGAGTGTGGGTATGACACTGTCAGGGTAACGGTCTTGGTACGCAACGAGGACGTTGCGCGCTGTGAGAGGGGGTGATTGTAACACCCCAAATTCTAGAAATGCTTGGTGCATTGTCTGAGAATATGTGGTGCATGCGGAGAGACTTAAAAGAATTGATTTGGCTACCTATGTCACCAAAGTGCACTTATCTTTTCGGTCACTTATCTTGAGAGAACTCCAGAGTTAAGCGTGCTTGAGCTGGAGCAATCGAAGGATGGGTGACCTACTGGGAAGTCATTTCCAGTTCCGGGTGAGTGAGGCCAAAACTCGGGGAAAGATCGCGTGGTGATTGCAGGGTCAGTAAACATGCATTTCGAGTCTCCCGGACTAACGCATCGACCGTCGGAGAAGTCTCGGCTTGCGAGCCGAGAGTGGGCGTGGGACCCACGGCAGGGCGGTCGGGGCGTTATATATGGAACGGCAATCCTAGCTTCCGCATCAACGTTTCCGTCTCATAGAAAGAACCAGTTGCATTATTAGGCTCTGGCAAATACTTCGTCATCATTTCTGCCACTGAATCCATGCAAACTTCAGCTAAATTGTGATCTGCCTTGATGTTCATCTGCCGAGCTGCTAATGATAACTGCGAGAGACCTTCACGACAATCATCATACAATGGCGTATTTGCTGCAGCTAACATGTCGTAAAACTGTTTCGCGTCATGGGTAGGTTCTGCATAAACAGGATCATTTCCATTTTGATCTTGTTCATGGTGATAATCAGTAAATGGCACCGAACCACGAAATGCATCATGAACCATTTCACCATAAACATTTGCGCCATCATAATTAAACTCTTCATTACCACCACTAAAATCAGCATTTTCATAATAGCTACTGCATCCTCTGCCATCGTAATTTGTTTCTTGGTTACCGCTACTAAAATGATCATTCCCATAATAGCTACTACTACCTTCCCCAACCCCAGTTACATCGTAATCTTCACCGTGTGCCGTCCAAACATAATAGTTTTCCATGAAACCTCTACTATGTAAATGGTACCGAACAGTTTTAGCTTGTTTAAAACCGTTATCATTTTTACACTTTGCACAATGGCAGTATAACATACCTCCACCTGTAACTGACGAATACTGGGTAGATGCGAACTCCAAGAAATGTTGTACCCCCACCAAAAAGTCATCTGCGATAGTATTTGTGCGAGGATCAATTCGGTTGTACATCCACTCTCGATTAGAATTAAACATAATTTTTGGGTTTTTTCGGGTTTGTGGGTTTTTTCGTGATTTTGAAATTTTCCTTTTTTTTGGTTTTGTTTTCTCAGATTTTTTTGGTTTTTTTGGTTTTTGTTTTCTCGAATTTTTTTTTCTGATTTTAAGAGAGAGAGGTTTGTTAGGAATGGATAAAGAAATGTGTGTTGTAAATGGAGAGGGAGAGGTGCGTTGCTTATATAGAAAAAAAATTAGTCACTACTTTGTGACTCCTAAAAAGCAGTCACAAATTTGTGACACTTCTGTGACGATTTAGTGACGCTTTAGCGACTACTTGAAGGAGGCACAAAAAATTAGTTTACTCACCAACCAACCGCATTAATCACGTGTCCACCCACTTGACTTCATTGCCGACATAGCTACCGACATAAATATTTGTGACTGATTTGTGACACTTTCATACAGGCCGTTCAGAGTCACAAAAGTGTCGTAAATTTGTGACTAACTTGTGACTACCCTTAGTGACCACCGCAGTGGTCACATAATCGTCGCTAATTAGTGACTTCTCTATTGTAGTCGTTGTTTCGTCGCTAATATGCGACGACTTAACAACCGACTTTATTCGTCGCTAATTTGTGACGACTTCGCGACTAATTATATATAGTCGTTACGACATCACAAATTCGTCATTAATCGGTCGCAAATTTAGTGACTGAAAAATCAGTCACAAAATGTAGTCGCTAATTACATGTTTTCTTGTAGTGACATATCACATATATTTTGGCCTTGGGATAACATTTCCATAAACTATCCGCCCTAATTAATTACACCAAATCATATATTCATCTTTTATAACATTTTCTAAAATTTCTGGATACATAATACCAAACTTTTTTAGCTATTTGTTATGACAAATAGAGTTGAAGTGATTTATCTAACTTTAACCCAATTAATTAAAACAAAAAAAAATTCAAATCCTTTACTACTAAAACACAAGTCACCTCACCAGTTAAAAGTTGACATGTGACTTTTTTCAAAACTAAATTAATAAAAATGGAAAAACAAATTAAATGATCAGTTTCACTATAATCACGAGAACAAAAAAAATGTCACTCCTTTTTCCACTCATTTAGTAACCGCACACAAGAAAAAAACTACCACAATTTTTTATATATATATTTCAATATTTTGAGTATAGGGACAAAATACAGTTTTCAATTTATTAAAGGATATGTATTACAACAACAAAAGCCCGTGCATACACGGACGATAATACTAGTAGCGACTAATCCGGGAAAAATATCCCAACTCTAACTATGAAAGATTTGGTTTATAACAAATACCAATGTCAAATACTAATCCACGTAAAAAGCATAAAATTGTGATATGGTATATGTTTCACCTCAGTCTTAAAAGTCAGCATATCCCCTAACCACGAAACTCTTGTTCACACAACTCGGATATGACAGCTCATTTTGTCGATAAAAAAGCGACGAAAACAACATTCAGTGACTTGTGGCTCAAATTTTTCTCTCATCTGTGTAAATCATATATTGAATTGCCACGTGTTTCTACAATGCACTAAAGTGTAGTTGTTTAGGTAGTGCATGTTAGTAGGATTGTTCATTTTGGCCCACGCACTCGAACTAGATTTAGTTCATTTTGCAGGAATACAGATTTTTTCTTTTTCCTATCAACAAATTCTCCATTCATTACTCTTTAACCAATACAAATAAAAGAATTAAGCATCCTCTAACCATAATACAACATAAGTGAAATTTAATTAAAATACAGATAGAGATTTCATCGCAGAAGATGGACAGCGAATCCAAAAAAAACTTCGGATGCGTCATGGGTGACTTGGCAGCTAAGCGAGAAAGTCTCAGAGTAGTCACTTTGCCATGTGACTTTAAAGTTCCCGACCAAAAGCTCGGGGGTTCAACCACTCTCCTAGAAAAGGAAGAAAGTACGTTCATACTCACAGAGATGAACGAAGGTGGAACTAAGCTCTCCCACGGGGAGTAGAGTACAGGATTTGAGATTCCTGTAATTGCTCAAAAGCATATGAGATTTTTCCAAATCTGTATTTTGCACTTGTTTGGATTGGGCCTGAAAAATCAGAAAACCTCCAAACCAATAAGGGCTTTAATGAAAAAATCATTAAGAAGCCAAGTATCCCATACCACTTACACATTGCCCAGAAGCCCATGCCACACATCCAAGCCCATAATAATACACCTTTCTTCAACCTGTTGGTTGGACAAGATATATCGGAACAGTGTACGGCGGCGGCAAAGATTTACCGGCGAGTGTGACGAACCAGAAAATCCTGGTAACGGTAATCAGTGACGAGATCCTGTGTCTCAGACACGCAGTCGACGAGGGATCCATCCGAGAGAGAGAGGCTCAATAGTGAAGCTTCATCGTCGGGATCGAATTTTCCGGTCAAGCTCGGGAGTCGACGATGCAGGACCGGATTTTGAGGGTGGAGATGGACTGGGAAATCGGAGGGAGGAGGGTAATCATGGATGCAAGATGGAATCCTTCTAGATCCGGTGCCGATCGGATCTAGACGATGGTGATTATTTGGTGGGTAGGTTGAGCACGACGAGGCCAGGGGTGGGTATGGCGGATGCGGCGGCGGCTCTGATGGGGGAGGGACCTTCGCCTGAGAATTCACCGACGGCTCGGAGTGTCGAGCAGTGGAAGTAGAAACCTCAGATCGGAGCAGAGTCGTTAAAGTAACTAGAGACATCGTGGGAGGAGGGAGTGGAAGAGTTGGAGAGGTTGGATCTCTCCGGTGAATAACTCACCGACGAGAGATATAGAATACGGCTAACCAGCTCAGACCACGAAGAGCATACCGCCAACCCTTCTTTCTGATCGGAGGGGATCGGAATTAATGTCGAAGACGGCTCCCTCGATATATGGACCAGGAAGCGTATTACATTAGGGCGAACTCTCTTCAGGAATACAGATTTGTTATAAATATTTCTAAAGCTATAAGAAAAATCGTAAAACTATGCAAACTATTTCATATGCAAAATATTGATTGTATAATCGAACTAATCTGATTCGAACGATGTTAACAAGAAAGCTAATCTAATTTGAGCTAACAAAAATTTACCCAAGATTGTTCCATTGCATTCCTGTATAAACTCCTATCCATACTTAGGCATGCGTCCAACCAAAAATTCGATATTTGCATAGACTAGGTTGATCACTTGGTTTACAAATTACAATGAACCAGTATATGCAAGAATGTGATATTTTCAACCAACAAAGCTTATGTATCGATAAGCCCAACCGATAAGCCCAATTGGTCATTTGAAAAGACTTATCGATGTAGTAACCCGTACATTGGATCGTAGATCTCATGCATTAGACATGTTATGCATTTTTGGAATAACTTCGAGCATCGGGTAGGATTTCAATCTATGGGGGAAATGAGACCCATCGTTCTATCATAGAAGCTTGGGAAGCCATCGTTTACTCTTCACTTCAGTCTTTTTTTTTCTTTTTCTTTTTTGTTATGACGGAAGCAAATTGTGATGCACGCATTTTTGTTCTAATCATCGTATATTTTGGTAAAATATTTTGTATAATTTTAAATGTAACCAGATATAAAGACTTCTGGTTCGAATTAATCTTTCCTTTATTTTTTGAAAATTCTTTTTTTTTATTTATTAACTTCTTGTTTTTATATATGGTTCCATTTACGTATGATATATATTTTGATTGATATGTAAACGATTTTTAACAAAGATCTAGATGTACCACATTCTTTTATATCACAATATAATAGATAAACAGTGGATACTATGATACAATTCGAATGATCTAGATTACAAGGACGAAAATAACAAAACAAATACGAAAAACGCCAAACTAACAACACATACTAAAGGAAACTAATCATAAGAAAAATCAAGCAGCCATGCATCCAACACCATATCGAGTGGTCGGAAAAACAAGAAACAAAGCACTACAAACAATACCAACCATCAATGGAAAACTCTCCATAACTTGATCCATCTCTTTCTCTTTCCCCGGAAACAAACAACCCGTAACTCTCCGATCCGAAAACGCAATTGCCATAAACACCAAAACACTCATAACCGCATGAACAAAGTCATTAACCTTCAACTTATACCTCTCATCACTCACCGGTATCTCCGCTTCCGCAATCACATCTCCGCCTCCAAACTCCGGTGGTGGTGGTTTCATAAACACCGCGAGTCCACGTGGAGTCACAAAACCGTAATAGATCTTCCCATCGGATCCTTTAAAACTATCAGTGAAATGGAAAAAGAAACAAGACATTGCACAAAGAAGCATGAGAAGATGGATCATGAGTGTGTTGATTCCATTACAATCTCCGTCACGGTAGATTGATGGAAGAACCATTTCAAACATCAAGAGTGTTCCTGTCGGAAGGAAGTTTACGAGCATTGATGTTTTAGAAACCGTTTTTTGTACTCCTTGAGCAACCATGCGACGTTTTCGACCTCTTCCTCCTCCTGCGGCGGCTCCGGGAGGAAGTGTGGGAAGTGAAGAGATTAAGACGGGTTTTGGTGAACGAGACGGTGGTGATGGTGATGGTTTTTGCGGCGGTGTAGCCGTTGTGTAAACTCTGATTCCGACGCTTTCTTCTGTTTTCTCCATTTTTGTGCGTCTCTTTTTTTTTTCGTGTGTGATGTGAAATGGTTTTAACTATCAAGGAGAAGGAGAGTTTTGTGTATATATATGTGTTAATAGTATTTTGAAAATTACGGCGGTTATTGACGGTTATAGAGAATTTATCCAACGGTTATGTAACGATGGAGCAAAGTTGGAATTTTGGTTTTTTTTTTCACTAACAAGCCACGTGGTCGACTAGATCGAAAGAGACTCCGGGAAGGAATCATAGCCGTCCGATTACTAGGGGTTAGTTGAATTGAATTTGAAAGACTTTAAAACTATTTTTTTACTGTCGTTAATTAATAGTAGTAAGCCTAACTGCTGCCTAAGTAAGAACTAAACATCGATTTAATGAAATGGGACAATTATACCAAAATAACTAAACTATGAAACGTCTCTAAAACTCTCATTTGTCAAAACATCCGCATATTTGTTCTCTTATCTTCTAGTAAAAATAAAATTAACTGCACCTAAAGCCGCTTTCTAATTTGAATTTGTTCCCATATAATTATTAAGCTTCAGGTTCCTTGAATGGTTTTAAATTGTCTCAAATTTTTGTTTGCAATCTCCCTCGAATATGATTTTGCGATAGCTAAACGTCCAAACAGATTGGTCGTGGCTGATCCTTTACCATTCCACATCAAATATGCCACATTTCACAAGATTTGCCAAACATCTCGCAAATATCTTCTCACTCTACCAACACTCGCACGATCTCCTAGACATCTAGCAGACCTCGTGCAAACTCAGCCAAAAGTCTTCCATAAATCTTCTTCTTATGTTTGTTTTCGTAGGATTTTCCATACTCTCACAAACATCTTCTGATTCTTTGAGGTTTCGCATGATTTCTTAAACGCCTCACAAACATATTCAACCAGTTTTCGCATGATTTCTGAGACGCCTCGCATACATCTTCTCATTCTGTCAGTTTTCACATAATTTTACATGAATTAGGTAGATATTTAAGCAAAACAGTTATAGAATTGCGAAAAGTTTCACTTTAACAAATTATCCAATAAAACAAAGTTCGTAAGAGCTTATGTGATGAATGACTACTATATAGAATTCTACTTGCAACAACTAATAGTCATTTTTACTCCCATATATATAGTATGACATGCTATCAGAATGAGGAATTGCCACTCTTGATGAGTGCTAGAAATCTCTAGTGGAGCTTCTCTACTTTGTACTTATAATTAGAAATTTTATCTAGACTATGGTTTTATATGATCAAAAATATAAAAAAATGGATTATAATTAGAAATTTTATCTAGACTATGGTTTCATTAATTATTCTTTGGCTTGTTCTGATAGAATTCACTTATTTTGGTGAATATTACAATTAAAATTTGGATTTCTCAACTCCTTTTATAGTGAAAGTTAAATTGGTGACCAATAAAATATGCTTGAAAGTGATTTTGTGAAGAAACTCCAATATCACTAGGGTGAAGAAGCAATAAATTGAACGTACCTAACGAGTGAGATATGTCATTCGCAGATCCACATTCCACAGGACGACCATCTTCCATTTACTACGAAGCCCATAATAAATTCTCTGCTCGCCTATCTACAAAGCTATCCATAAGGCTTTGAGATGTTTGACGATGGATATTTATCTTTTGGTTCTTTACATTTCACAACTTACAAATTTTTATCTATAGCCTAGATTTTTGGAAATTGCCCATATATAAATTAATATTTGAAATTCATTTCTGAAAAAGTGCATTAAAAAACGGTACACATATGGTAAAGGTGATAGTAGTCCATGCAAGGAAAATGTTGACTGGTGAATAAAAAATAGGTTGCAACAAGTGAATACATTTCAGTAATTAAATATACTTTGGTAAAATAGAATAGTTTATTTGAACCAGTCATGTTCATTTTATTTTACAAAAGTATTATTGGTGATTTTGTTAAGAAAATTAATTACCTATAAATCATTCGATACAAACTAAACAATATGTCAACAAGAAAAAATGCTAAACAAAAATTAAAGCACCTAAACTTGAAGCATCTAAAAAAGTTTAGCACATACGTGAATTTGTGGGTTCAGTTAATGTACAAACGAGTTCTTATAATTAGTTACGTTTTTTTTGTGTGGGTGAAGTAAACAAATTTCTACATGCACCACTGTATTTGTAACAATCCAAGTATACAATCTTCAACAGAATAGTTCTATTGAAAAAAACAACAATTGAATTGATAGAACAAAGAAAACTCCATTCTATTGAAACATGCATGAACTGTGGAGATTAGATCAGTAAGGTTTTTTCCTCTTTTTTTGACATCAAATTAGTTTTTCTCATGAAATGTAATGTACTTCTACTTTTTTCGTAAAAATGTGATTTTATTAAATTGGATATGTAAAAGTGTACTTATATGATATAGACTTCACATAAGAAGATACTTATTCAAGTACATACTTCCTATTGTTTGCTGTGTCCTCTTTGTACCATAGCCAACTTATTACCCACATTAAATATATTACAGTCTATCTAATAGTATTCAAATGTACTACGTCAGTTTCCCACTGGTTAGATGTGTGTGTTGTACCCTGGTTATATAATGTAGTTCATACTTGGTTTAAATTGAGATGAAAAATTTGACCCCAGTATATGACACAAGTAACATGCAATTGCATGTGCCTCTCTAGGCACTAACTGAGGCGAGTATTTTTTTTACCCTTAGCAAAAGCTAGGAATACGTACATTGAAAATTGAGTTGCCGAGGTTTCTATATAGTTATAATTAACTTTGGTTTCTGCTCTAGTAGCTAGAGATTTTTTTCTTTTTTTTTGGGGTCAAAGCTGCAATTTTTAAATTAAACCGTATTCCTAGACAAACCAGATGAAAGATACAAAGTGATTTTTGCCAATGAATCGACATCTCCGATGTTCGATCTTGGAACAAAATCAAAAAAAAAAGAATTTTCCGATCTAGAGAGAGAAATCTAATATCTTCTAGAATTCCGTAGAACTCCAGACATGGAGAGTTTGAATTGATTAGGTTGATCAAGGTTTTGGCATCCGATAATTTACATATTGATTTAATTATAATTGATTAGGTTGATCAAGTTTCAATATAATTATAATTGATTAGGTTGATCAAGGAGAGCTAGAGAATTTACATATGATTTTTAATGCATTATACTAAAGTTCAAGTCAGCTATACGATACAATGAAATTCAATAAAGCTGTTTGTTGATAACATGTTTAAAAAATGAGTTTGCTACGGGATAACTGATATACATTTACTAAGTCTAGCTGCTAAACGTTTGCCACGAGAAAACACTGACATTCGTATTATGATAACATGTATTTATTCCAAGAGAACAATACTTTGGCTAAAGTATAACCGAAGATTTCTTTAGGAAAAGAAAAAAAGGATAACCGAAGCTTATTACCTTTAGTCCTTTACCATATGTGTACCGCTTTTTAATGCATTTATACCTAACTTTTTCAGAAATGGATTTAAAATGTTAATTTGTTTAGCAAAAAAAAAAATGTATAACTGAAGATCATGAGTGATGTAGAAATATATTAATTTAATAATTTGTACTTTGAATAATTATTCCGAAAACTTGTTGACAAAATACATATAAAATGTCCCCTCTCGAGGAAATAAATTATAAACTTGTACTATAATTTATTTAGTTTATTCAAGACTATGAACATATATAACTGTTATCTATGTACGAAGTTATTGGAAGCCGAGCCTAGACAACGAAGACAAAACATTAATGAGCAATTGGAAACTAGTAGAAAAATCTATAAATACGAAACACCTTGTAATAGATTTTATTTACTTCAATAGAGTAGGACAATGCAACTTACAAACTCGAAAGATCTTTTCTTCTTTTCTCCAATTGCTTTTCTCACTCTTTTGCTTCCTCTTTTTTTCCAAAATACTTGGAACGACAAATACATTCACAAAAGGCAGAATCAAAATGTTTTAGTATTCTCTTTTCTTTCGGAATTTTCACACCATCTAGTTTGCTCTCAAAATTTTTTTTGGTTACTTAGCTTCAAGGATATTATTATTTAGAAGAATTTATTATCTTTTTATTTTTCTTTAAATGATTAATTGTTGGGGATATTAGATATCAGGTTTGAATAGGAATGACAATGAAGTTGTATGAAGGTGTGAGTATAGATCGTCTCATTTAAGGCCTTGAATGTGGGAAAAAGGCCATTGTTATTTAGCCAAGGATGACTTGCCGGCAGCTTTGTATCTAACTTCACTCCTTTTGTATTATTATGGAGATTATATATTCATTATTTATAAGAACCATATATCTGTATAGTTTTAGTTTATATGTATGCTACTTCATAAAATAAAAGAAAGTATTTTACACATCTATATGAGTGTTGGTGGTGGGATGTGACAATTGAAGCGAGCCCGGCAAGTTATCTCTGGCTATGCAACTGCCTCTTTCTCTCATTCTAGGCTTACGATGATACATGGAAATGTTGATATATCACTCTTACGATGATTAGTATGGGGATGGTCCAATAGAGTTGTGCTTACTTTTTTAAAAACCCAAAATTTTGAGTTTAGGTCTTTAGCCTTTTTGGGTCGGAGAAGTTAAATTAATCCTCCATATTTTCGTTGTCGATGTTTGAATTCGGTACATTACCAATTCTTCTCCTTTGGATCGCCGTATGGTAAGTTGGTTGAACTACCGATGATATGTGCGCTTACTTTCTCAAACAATAAAATTTTGCTTCAAAAAAGTATTTATTGAATTCTAAAAAAAAAAATGCTTGAAGTGATCTTAATTTAGTATTAAATGTATTTAGTTTGGAGGTTAGTGTAGAGAGTTCAATCATTCCATCTTATTATTTTTCTTGTTTTTTTTCGTTTACAGATTTATAATTATCATAACAAAAAGTAGTTTGTGTTTGGGAATAATTCGTCTTGGACTTTGGTAGGCCTAAGCACGACCCTAATCCAATATACGTAGAGTTTAATATGGATAGAGACATGATTTTCATGATTTTAAAATCATATATTCTAACTTTGTGTGTTTTCTTTATTGGCAGCTAAGAGCATCATTATAGGTGATACTCTTATGAATATCACTTACATTATTTAGTATTAATTCTGGTAGTTGAAACTCAATCTGATACTTCTGTTTTTTTAGTGTTTATTGGTGATACTGAAAGTTTATAAGAAAAAATAACTAATTTATGTTTATAAAAAAAAAAATTAAAATCAAAGAATAATCTAATTACTATAGATAAATATAAAAGATTTTATAAAAACACAAATTTATTATGGTTCATAACCTCGGAAAGATGAATTACAAATCGTAAAAACACAGTAAAACATAAAATCGCATATAGTAAAATACAAAAAAGTAAAAATAGAAACACTTAAAAAAGATGATGTTGAAACTTCTTAACTCGGTTAAACAAAAACAAAAACAAAAACAACCACGAAACTTAAAAAAAATTACCCATTCAGAAGCTACCACGTAGCCTCGCTTACTGTTCAATTAGTATCACTAATGTGATACAATCTTGGCTCAAGAGAAACCCAATTAATAATTAAAAAATCAAAAACACAATTGATACCCATCAAAGTTTAGCTATAATGATGCTCTAAGATATCGGCTCAAGATGTAGAAAAAGTACTTGTATGTCGGTTCATATTAATTAGTCATAGTTATTTGTTTATATTCACATTGTGCTGGTGCATCTGCCATCCAATTTGCTTCTTCCTTGCAAGATTGCCCTTGTACTTATATACTTTTTTATTTATTTATCTATATGAGAAAACAATTTCTTGACAATCCCAAACATTTTTCTCATAAATGACGCCATTTATATATAATACAAGGTCAAGTATTGTATTCATGAAGCAAATGCAGTGGTGCTACTAATTTACCATGACACATTAAGTGTATTTTTTTAACTAGGATAGAAGTACTAAACATCTCTGGAACCAAAAGAAAAAGAAGACTATTGTATATAGGTAATTTCTTAGATAGCCAATTTTGGATTTTTGTTTTATTTCTCTTCTCTTGTTCATTATTTTTTGTTGGTCAAACTTCTTATATTTTTATTTATTTTAAATCTTGTTCACATAGCACATATCGATTTTATTGATTTTTGATGAAAATGTACTCAAACTACTTTCCATTATGCGACAACATTTTTTCGATGTATAGTATACATAACAAGGTGTCGCAACATTAAAAATTTATCGAAATGATTAGAGCTTTTCAGAAATAAAAGTTTCTTTGGCCGCATAACGATATATTGGGCGGATCACAATCCAGAAGAGTCGTAACCCGGCAAAATAAAGCAAAACAAAAGAAACAAATATGAGATTTAACTCGTTCATTTCAATCATGGAACAAAACATTTACCAATATAATTTTTATAACTCAAACATGAGTTAAATTGATATGAAACCTTCGCTAACGAGCAAACCAAAGAAGAGGACGAAGAGACCTGCACCAAGTGATTTAGACGAAGAAACAAATGTTTGTGAATAAGCTCCGAGAGTCAAGGCTGCTCCGACTAGTCCGATAACTAGAGATTGCATGTTTCTTCGACTGACCGTTCGCCTTTTGCTTATCACCTTCGCTTCTTCTCCATCTTCTTCTCTTTTTTCTTCTTCTTTCTCTGTCTTTCTTCTTTGTCTCACCATGTTTTTGTTTTTTGTTTTGTCTTGGATCTGATTTTGATAGAAGTTTCTTTGTATTTGAGATTGTGTGAAATGGGTTTGTGTTTTTATTGTATGTTTTGATAAGTTAGTGATGGTGACAAGACAATGTGGTCTCTTGAAGATTAGTATGAGGCCTTTGTTGATCGACGTAAAGTCAACTACTTCAACTCCAAGTGGACGCGTAGATCCACGACTTTGATTAGTAAGTTTTTTTTAATTTATTTATTTAATATCTATAATCGATGGTTGTTGTTTTTATTTAAAATTCGTATTAAGAATTAAAATTTGCTAGATATTTTGTATTGGGCTTGATTACTATATCGTTAGAGTTTTGTTTGTTTAAAGATAAATATTTTCTAAAGTTAAATCCGCTTGGTCGATATGTAGAAATATTTTTTGTATAACGGAGAACATGCATATTCTCTAAATTTACATAATATTTGGGCAAAAACCTAAACCCTATTGTTTTTTCTTTTTAACTTGGGAAAACTACGATGAACATGCTTATAAGATAATTCTTTTCGAGCAAAAGAAAAAATTGCATTCATCGATGGTAAGTAACAAACACATGATTTGTGGAAATGTTTTCGTTTCGGATAGAAGGTCTGAATTCTTCATCTCTAGGCCCAATGGGCCTCTTGTCGTTATGACGAACATAGCATGATTGATTATTATGGAAGACTTGCTGCAATGTAAGACGAGTTACTTTATAATCTCTGTCATTGATGCATACTTGTCATATGATTTTGCACATGCTTGTGCTAGACTTGTCCATGATAAACATATTATCCGTTATGCTACGATACTTGAGCAACAACTTGATGTAGTTGGTTTTGTTGCTCGTTTTGAATATTTTTCTTATTCATTTCATCATCCCTATACATCATACTTTACCGGTTTTAACTACATGTTTTATAAGTTTTTAAAAAAAATATATTTGGTTTTGACATTTTATTTATGTTTTTAGTGTGTTTGTAGTTTTTAGTTTCTTTTCAAAAAAAAAACTAGAGCAATTTGGACCAAAAAGATAAAACAAATAATTTTAAATGATTTGAGGATTGACCTGGAAATTTAACACAAGTTAGAGCATCGAATTAGCTTTCATTTTGAAGTGATTTGAAGATGTTTTAATAGTACGATAAAATATTATGGGAATTTTAGTGAAAACGTATCATTCTAACGAGCAAAAGAATCATATGTAGGAAAAAAACGCATATCGATCGATTCATCCTAAAAAAAATCTCATGGGGATAATTCAGATCAGATAGATCGATCCAAGTAAAAACGATCAATATGCCTAAAATATATCGACCCGAAAAAAGAAGATTTCAAATTTTCTAATTTGACTTTGTTTTTGCCGGAGATTTAGCCATTAATTTACAAGATATTGTACTGAACTCTCTCCGAAAATCAATTTTTTTAACAATGTTCTTTTGATTTTGCGGTGTCCAATCAAAAGTTCTATTATATAAAATCAAACACAACAACAATAAGTTAAAATATGCTATCCATGAATGTCAATAACAAAAAAAAAAACTGTATCTAAGTATGTTTATAATTAGAAATTGTAATTCTCCAACTTCATTAATTGAGACTAGAAATATGGGATAAAAAACTGTTTTTTATTTACCAGAAAAAAGCATGTGGGTAGGAGAGGTTACTCACCTAGTTTAATTAATGCACATATTACCTCTATTATTCTATCACAAGGTTTTATTATTAATTGACTTTTTGCCGTCCTCAAGTCATTTTTTAATGTATCATTCTATCGATTTTTTTGGCAACTTGTGTATCAGCTTTTTTTATAAATGCACGCTGTTATAAATCCATTTAGTGGATGCCCATTAGAGGTCCATGTTCTAGAGTATTCCTAAACTCTAGTTCCTCTCTTAATATTGTATCCCTATATATACTTTGTATTTCTCATGGAATAATACACAACACAATTCTCTCTTTCTCTTCTTTACTACAACACGTTATCAGCACGAGTCCTAAGCGTTTGAGCGTGAAACCCTAATTAGTTGAGTAAACCCTAGCCACTAAATAAAACCCTAGCCGCGCACAAAAATACCTAGTTAAGATTGTCTTGTTTTTAGACGACGTCTTCCTCTCCGATCCGTTTTTCCTAGAGCTAAGTATTCATACTTTATTTATTCTGCTTGTATAATAGATTGAATTTACGATTCATGCTTTATCAGTTTATTGCTTCACTGTTTCATCAATCTAAGTTTTATTATTCGATTCAATCCATTTGTTTGATATTCACAATATTTTATTGGTTCGGTATGATAAACCGTTTGGTTTAAGATGGTTAAAATAATCGTGGTTTTCAATTCCGATGTTTAAAGCATCTCTACTACTTATTTATAAATAGATTTTATGACTATCGATATATCTTATATGGTATTATATAATTAGTTCATGCTTTGCCTTTACGGCAAAATAAGCACCATTATTGTTTCTTAATAGTTTAATAGGTTGAATAATTTATTATATCGGATCCGTTGATATAGGATATGTTCATTATTATTATTATTTTTTTTTTTTTTAATAATAATAGATATACATGATCAGATTCGACTGGTTCAATTTAGTCTTGTACTACATAAGTGTTTTTGCTTTTATGATATTTCATATGGTTCATTTATGAATTTGCAGTGACAACGATGACATTCGTGTCGTTTCTGTGTGGAGGTTCTTATATAGGACATGAACCAATTTAGCAGTGATGAGCAAGTATTTAAAGGTTATTTGGTCGAATTCTTTTTGAGAACGTCTCAAATACTTCAAGTAAGTCGACGTCTCCTCTCTTTAATTATAACAAAGTAATCTAAGGCAGTACTTTGATTTATGCTAAACATATCTTTTATAAATTGACTTTATGATTCGTTTGATAGC